>ML677332.1:84849382-84961201 GCA_007922305.1 Dermatemys mawii
GGGGGAGTCTGTGGGGAGGAGAGGAGTGGGTGTGGGGGCAGCTCCCGCGGGAGGAGAGGGGGTCAGTGGGGAGCTCGCGTTGGGGGGGAGTCTGTGGGGAGGAGGCGAGTGGGGGCAGCTCCAGCGCGGGGGAGAGGGGGCTGAGTGAAGGACACAGCCGAGGGTCGGGTCTCTGGGACGCTTCAGAGGCGCTACCCCAGCTCCCGCCTTCCGTCGCTGCGGCGGGCTCCCCCCGGCCTCCTCCGCTGCGACGTGCGCGGGCAGCAGGCGCCTGTCCGCGGCCGCCTGCCAGGCCAACGGCGGCCACGCCCCGGCGGGGGCGGTTTTTGGGCCGCGGCGGGACTGGAGCTTGGAGAAGGGGGGAGGGGGGAATAGTCTCCCAGGGTGGGACTGGCCTTGGCCCTTCATAAATCCCCTGGGCTGAGGAGGCCTCGCTAGTGCGCTGCGCTCCGGCCATGGAGTGGGTACCGCTTCTCCTACTCCCACTGGCGCTCTGCGCGCTGCTCTATCTGCTGGGCCGCTGGTTGCTCGGCTTGGACGGCGACCTCACCCTGCTGTGGGCGGAGTGGCGGGGCAAGAAGCCAGGTAACCCCCCGGGAGTGCGGCGCCAGGGGGCGAGCCCTGCCCCATCCAGCGCAGGGGGCGAGAGCCAGCGGGGTGGCTGCAGGGGTAGGGTGAAGCCAGGAGGGGGTAGAGCCAGCATGTGCCACACGGGCTTTTGTGCTCAGGGATGTGCATTTTAATCCGATTTTAGTAAAGGGGTTGATTAGTTAAACTACATTAAACCCCCGTGTGGACCCATTCTTTGGCATTCAAGTGATTGGATTCAACTAAACTGAATTGAGGCTGCTTTGATGTTGAACGAAAGTGTTCACATGGGGGCTTAATGCAGTTTAACTAATCCACTTGGGATCTGCATGTTGTTGTTATTGGGGGTTGTTTTCCTGAGTGTCCCTGTGTAGACAGTCTCTGGGGTAGACTCAAGGGAGTGTGTGGGGGTCAGTGTGTAGGGGAGACTGGGAAGAGTGCTGGGGTAGTTGCAATGGTGTAGAAGGCAGGGAAGGAGGAGGGAGTCCTGGGGTGACAGTGGGGAGGAAAAGGCATGGAGTAAGTGTGGAATAGTCACATGAAAGTGTAAGTGAGGTGGGGGTATTTAGGAGTCTCTGCCACATCCCTATTTATACTACCTTTTGAAAGAAACTGTAGTCTGAAATTAACCTGCCTCTGACCAGATAATGCTGACATTTGTACCATGCCCAGCTGTGAAAAAACTGGGGAAGAAGTCATTTGAAAACATCTGATTAGTGCTAAGCAACTACTAGATCAGGGTGGGCAAACTTTTTGGCTCAAGGGCCACATCAGGGTTGCAAAGTTTTAGGGAAGGCTGTGCCTCCCCAAACAGCCTGGCCCTACCTCCTATCTGACCCCTCCCACTTTCTGCCCCCTCAGAATCCTTGACCCATTGAACCCCCCCTGCTCCTTATCCCTTGACTGCCCTCTCAGAATCCCTGACCCATCCAAGCCCCTGCTCCTTGTCCCCTAACTGCCTCCTCCAGAGACTCCCATCCCTGACCACACCCCCTATCTAAGCCCCCCTGCTCCTTGTCTCCTGTCTGCCACTTCCTGAGGCCGGCCTGGGACCCCAACCCCCCCGCCCCCCGAACCCCATTCCCCCCCCCCTCTGCCACTTGACAGACCCCTGGGACTCCCACGCTTATCCTACCACTCCCGGTCCCCTGACTGTCCCCCCACCTCCCTCCCCGGCCCCCTTACCGTGCTGTGTGTGGCCCTGCTGGAGCCAGACATGCCACTCTGCAGGAGTGTGCAGCCCTGCCCCCCAGAGTGCTGACTGCGTGGCGGTATGGTTCTGGGGGAGGAGGAAAGGGGTCCACGGGCTGGATGTAGCCCATGGGCTGTAGTTTGCCCACTGCTGTGCTAGATGCTTCACAAATGTGCAGGAAATGTAAACATTTACGCTCATGTCTCTTTCAGAAGGTAAACTGGTTAAGCATTTTGACATTATTCTGCCCTACTCAGCAAGACTTTGTTCATCTCCCTAGTGTCCGAGCTCTCATTGGCAGACACCTGAAGATCTAATGGAGATAGTTATGGAAACTTCTGTAAGAGGTTTCAATCTAGTTTTTAGTCTGTTTTTAAGTACATGCCCACAAATACGGTGCTAAAAATTCTTTCTAGATTTATTCTAGTATGATGTCTAACTTTTTCATGTTACTTTTATAGCATCACAAACTTGCTAGGTATTCTACAGAACAAATAAAAGACTATACTAGTTAGAGAACAGAATGAATAATGGTAACAAATAAAATGAGGGGATGAGAGTTAGGACAAGGATTGCAACAGTTTACAAGAAAATGTTACTGCTTCCACTGTCTGCTCCTGAATTTGCAAGCTGCTTAGGCCTTCTGTAAGGTTTTTTTTTCTTCTGTGTGTGTCAGGCTAGCTTGCCCTGTTCAAATCTCTCCTCAAAACAGTCTTACTTTGTCAATTAAATTCAGCCCAAGCACTAAGTTTCCACGCTCCTAAAAACTGTTAATTAAATAGCCAGTAAGGAAATTAAGCACACAACATAAACAAATTGAGTGTTTTCAAGCTCTCTGTATAATGTCCTCTCAAGAGTTTTCCCTTTCTCTTTCTTCATTGCCTTTCAGCCCATCCTGACATCAGAAGGATTTCATAATCTGCACCTTTGATTTTACATTCAGTAGAGTAGATAACGGGTCTCTTGCACTGTACAGTGCCATGTGCATCAATGTTAAATAAGTTATAAATAGCTGATGGATCTTTCTAATACAGATTTCTTGGTTTTACACTTTCAGTGCTGTCAGGTTGTTTTATAGCTGTTCATCAGTCCCTCTCCCATTTGATCATTTTTTTCTTAGGTACCTGTTTTGGTTCCCACATTGTTCAGTAGCCACATGTGACCTGTTTTCAGGTACAGATGCAGCCAATGTGTTCTCAGTTCTGACTGGAGATTGCAGGCTTTTGTAGAGAGCAAAACAGGCTAGGTTGATACTACAGAAATGGATGCCTTGTGGCTTGCTTATTATTGGTAAGGCTCACAAGATATTAGGCACTGTCCCTGACTCAAAGAGCTGACAACCTATGGCTTGATACTGCAAGCTGCTTTGTATGGTCAAACCCTTTGCCTCTGGGGCTCCACATGAACAGAGGATCCAGCTGCTCCAAGTGGTTAGTGGTTTGCAGGACTGGGGCCAAAGAAAGAGTAAGGGTAAAATGATGATCTGGCCGTAGAAGTACAGGAATAATTGTGAAATCTCCTCATGACTTCAGTTCCACTGAGACTGCTATTAAAATCCTGTTTTGAGGATAAAGGGAGGCCCTATTTAAGCACCACCAGGAAATCTATTTGACTTCTTGAGTTTCCTTCCTCCTGTTCTACTCAGTGCAGCATTCTGAAAGTTGATTATAACATTTTAACTAGAATGGTGGCCAAAAGATTAGGACCTGTAATGTAAAGAGGAAGGTGGTCTTATGGTTAAGACATTGGACTAGAAATTATAAGACCAGGGCATTTCTTCCCAGTTCTGCCATAGACTGAGTGATTACTCTGGGTGTTCTAGTAAAAACTGGTTCTTAACTGTAAGCCTTTGAAAATCAGGGTTTGCTCAGTTGCAGTATGTAATGCGTAACTGTTCCACTAAGGTGAAAGATGATGATTTTCAACCTGGGGGTCTGCAGACTAAGATTGCCAAAAGGGATCTGCACATCCATTTGAATTTTTTTTCATTTGCAGACCCCTTAAAAGGTTGACATCCACTGGTGTATATCTAAGGAAGGCTGTACTTAAGTTGCAGACTGAAACACTAAGGGTATGTTTATGCTGCAATATTTTTTTTAAAAAAAAAAAAGAGAGAAACAGTGGCATTGAATCTCAGAGTCTGGGTCAGCTGACTGGATGGGCTGTGGAGCCAAAAAAAGCAGTGTAGGCAGGCACGCAGAAGCCCAGATCCCACAAAGCGGAGGAAGATCTCAGACTGAAGCCCAGGCTCTAAGTGTTTACCCTTCAATTTTATAACCCTGCAGCTTGAGCCCTGAGCCCAAGTCTGCTGTGGACTAGCTATGGTTATGCTGCAGGTCTCTTGTTGCAGTTTAGATGTACCTAGTATGCACAGTTTGGCAGAGGCAAGATCTCCATAGGATTCCTTGGCTTGATTCCTTTGCTCAACCCTCCCATATGTGCCAGAGGATTAAAGCATGCCTTTTCAGATGTGGGGGAGCCATTCTCTGCAGCATGTTAAGAACTGCACAGTTCCTTAAGTTTGCAAGATGGCCTGCCTCCTGTGGAATTCCTTAATGTATATAGGATAGGCTGTTCCAAAAGGTGTTGTGCCAAATAGCTGCAGGTTGTGAAATTTAAACATGCTTTTGCTCAGCAATCAGAGCTTCAAAGTGACACAGCTATAAGCCTTGTGCACCTCATGTTGCTCAAGAGGCAGGTCAGTGAGTTTTTGGACTTAGAGGTTTGTGCACTCATTCCCAAGTATGGGGAGTTGCAATAATCCATTCTAAAAGTCATGTAGATGAGGCTCATGCTGATCTGGCCATTAGCTGAAAATAGATGCTGCAACTTCTTTGCCAGTCACAGAAGGCTTCAACACAGACTAAAACTTGCAAGGTTTGAGGAAGGCTTGTACTGCTGCAGCATCACTGCTTTGGTACCCATTAGCTAGATTAAAGCTACCTTGGGTATGTCTACTTGAACTACAGTTACACCCCATGATGGCAGTATAGACAACGTTCTCAGCATCTGAGCTGAGTGAGATATAGAGCTGGGTGTTGTCTCATATGGCAACAATATGCAGACCATGCTGTCTTCTACTATAGGCTTAATTAGGCGGGAAAGATAGCACCGGCTGTAAGTAGGGTTTCCCAACACTTCCCATTAGAAGACCTTGTTTTCAGCTGCTTGTAAGTATGAGCTGAAATTTTCCATGGTGGATGTCCGCCTCAGGCTGAATTGTTTTGAGAAACTTCAGATAACTCTTCAGCCATTTCAGATAACCAAGCTATGGAAAAATACAGTGCTTTGCACGTGTTGAAGTCTGATTCCTTTGATGTACCTCCATACTTTGGAGCAGGGACTGGAAATTGGTGTGACAAAGGATTTATCTTTTGTGGCCCCCATGAAAATTTGCCCAAATTTAGCCTTTTTCTTTTTTTAAAAACCACCACATCTTGCATATACTCAATAAAGACTTCAGTGCTAAATTTTGAAGACAATTCCATCTTTACTGGGCATGCACCAGTATGACCAGGAGTTGGCCTGCAATTGCAGCTCTGTGCTATTGTCAGCCAAGCACCTGAATTGAGAGCAATAGAATCCAAAACATTCAATTCCTTTCTAGAACAAAATGTTTTCCCCTTTGAGCACCTTGGCTAGTGAGTCAGAAGTTTGTGTCTTAAAGAAAAATTGATAGTTAAGCATGGAATAACAAATGCACGGTAGCTCCCTTGATATAAAAACATAGTGGAGACAAGGTACTTTAGTTTTACCATGAGACAAACTATCTTACATCTTTGATTTTATGGTTCACTGAACCAGCCTCATGGATAATATAAGGCAATTAAGACATAAAAAGGAATTAGCATCTACAAGTTAAACTTCTAACATGGTTAAACTAACAAGATATAGGTAAACACAGACTAAAACACTTAGCAGCTACCCTTTGATTTGCTAACAGTATAGGCGAACAAGATTCTAGTCTACTTAACCCTGGCTTTGCTAACTATCAACAAGGAATGGCCCTGTTTAACAATGTAATACACTTTTGATATATCAGTGAATTCATAGAATATCAGGGTTGGAAGGGACCTCAGGAGGTCATCTAGTCCAACCCCCTTGTCAAAGCAGGACCAATCCCCAATTAAATCATCCAGCAAAGTTTTGCCCCCTGCCCTTTAAGGATTGCTTATTGCTCCCCTAGCTTGCTGATAGTTAATCTTTCACTGGCTCAGCTTTACACAGGTTTTTCAAGTTTCTCTAGGTTTTGCTCTTTCATCATTCAGACTGTTTTGCTATCTGTATAAAGATATGCATTCTTAGTATGTGAAGCTATCAAACTAACAATCCGTTATAGTCAATTTCACAGCCATAGGATTTGAAAATTGGTAAATTTCACACTTCAGATGTTTAAATCTGAAATTTCACAGTGTTGTAACTGGGGGGGGGGGGGACCCAAACCAAAAAGGGGATTTGGGGGGTGGGTGGGGGGGGGGGGGGGCATGTCACAGGATTGCCACCCTCATTTCTGTGGAGTTTCCTGCAGCCTCAGAAGGTTCATGGAGGTGGGTCTGATCTACCCTATGATGCTGGGAATGCCCCAGCCTGTCTCCCCTAGCTGCTAGTCCTTGCCACCTCACTACTTGCCCCATCACTCCACAGCTACAGGGGAAGGGGTCACTGTACAGCAGTGGTTCTCAAACTTTTTGTATTCGTGAGCCCTTTTGAACACCAAGCCTCTGAGTATGAACTCCCCACCCCTAGAAATTAAACACATTTTTTATATTCAACACTGTTAGATACTAAATTTAAACCCTACTTAAAATGAATTTACCTTTTCTCACTGCTTTCAAATTAACACATTTTTACTGAATTAAAGTATTTTATTTTAATACTTAACTGCAATTAATGACCTGAAGCAGCCAAAAATCAGTGAGATGGATAATGCTGTTTATTTGACACAAGAAGTTTTATTCTTGGTGTTTTAAAAAGGGTGCATCTGATGTTGCCCTTCACATCAAGCCGAGTTTCAAGATTTCTTCTTTATTGTGAGAAGGCTGGAGAATCCACTCTCTCACATAGGAGGTGTGGGGAGGGGGTGGGGGAGAGGGGGAAGAAATGACGAAGGACTCTCAAGGCCATTTCAGACACCAGTGGGTATGCACTTTGCAACTGAGCACCAGAACTAGTTTGGAGGCAGCTGTGTGAATTCTACTTTCACTTTATTGTCATTGTTCCTTTGCATGAATATCATCAGTAGGTAACTGCTCAGCTGTCACACTGAAAGGGTTCTTCACTAGGGAATCAAGCGCTTCTGGTAGTGCTGGGAAGGAGTGGGAGAGCCCTTCAGGAAGGGCTCCCAAATGTTCACTGACAGTGCTCTCAAGTCAGCATTGTTAACTTTCTCCTCTTACTCACTGAACACGGAGAGTGTCGGAAACATGCTGTATCTGTCCGTGTCCAGCTTCCTGCACCACAGATCCAACTTCATCTGGAAGGCTTTGATTTTTATTAGTAAGGTCTATTAATGCTGAATGTTTTCCCTGAAGTGACAGATTGGTAGCCTTAATTATCTCAAAGATATCAACTAGGTATGCCAAGCAGAAAAGCCATTTCTTGTCACAGAACATTTTGTTCAGCTTTTGTCTGATTTTTGCAGGAAAAACTCTGCCATCTCTTCACAAAGTATAAAAAAAGCACTTTAATGCGCGTCCCGTAGAAAGCCATCAGACTTGTGTGGCAAAGCAGAACTTCATATTCGCCACCCATTTCATTGCAGAGCTCTCAAAAGAGATGACTGTTCAGCATGTGAGGTTTAATGTAGTTCACTGCTCATATAACAACATCCACCATCCAGTAAGGCATATTGGCAATGTATTTGCAGCTAGGAATTGTGATGGTCACTCATTGTGGAATCCATTGTCATTAGGTGAGACACTTTATCTTTTGCTGAAAGCCAGACTGTCACCCATCATTGCTGGAGCACCATCGATAGATACCACAGATTTCTCCACTCAATGCCATTGCTTTCGAAAAAGGCATTCACCTTATTGAAAATGACCTGTGCTTGTAGTTTCAAGTTGTTCTTATTCTGTGAACTCATCCTTAACATCCCTGGCATTAACATACCATATGGATGCTATCAGTTGTGCACAGTGAGTAACATCAGTAGTTTCATCAAGCTGCAGGCTGAACATGCTTAAAGCAGAATGTTTAATTTCATGCACAACTTGTTTTTTTTGATATCTTCAGACATGTCACACTTCCTGTGTTTCATTATCATTAGTCATGAAAAGCATATTCTGTTTTTTTGGCAGTATCAATGCCAACCATAAGTGCCATAGTATCTTTGCATGCTGGCAGAATAAGGTCCTCACCTACTGTATGCAGTGTTTTGATACGGCAATTTGTAGTGACACAGCATAAGAGGCCTCAACAGCTGAGGACGTTTGCTGTTGGAAACTTCCATAAGCATCAAGCAGGTAACTGGTGTTCTTTGTTGCTGCTACTTTACATCTGAAAAAAAATCCACATTTTGATTTTTATGCTCAGGCTGTCTATTTTCAAGGTGTCACTGCAGTTTGCATGATTTCATGGATTCAGCAGACAACTTCATGGGAAATGATGCACTGCAGTTTTTTAGTACCAGAGATGATCATCTATTAAACTTTGATTTTTACCAGTAAGACTTGATACTCCTGTGGTTTTGTTGTTTTTAATGGTTTTAGCAGTACAGGTGGCCATTTATTTTCAGGAGAAAGTTTGTACTTGTCTGACTTTTAAGTACTTATTCAGCTGCTAAGGGATCAAGACCTCTAATGGTGTCTCAGTACCAAGGCCAGCTATAGGAAAAATGGTACCCAAGGCAAACTTCTGTTTAGAGCCCTTTCATTGTGGGTGGAGCAGGGCTGGAGGAGCTTGGGGCTCTGAGGTCTGCATGTGATGGTGGCTTACAACCAAGTACCTGGCTAGACTCACAGCTGGTGGCAAGGCTTGGGGCTGACAACCCTCAGCATGGTAGGGCTCTGCCTCACAACCCCAGTACAATGGTCAAGGCTCACAGCATCCTGGATGCTCCAGCTCAGGGCTCACAGCCCCTCTCCTGGTTGGTTAGGGATCACAGCACCACACATGGGTGGGGTTGGGACTTGCAGCCCCATGTCTGGCCAGCAGTGTGGGTGGGGCTCAGAGCCACAAGGGGGTTGGAGTTGGGACTTGTAACCCCATGTGTGGTCCGAGTCGAGGCTAGTAGCCCCATGCCTGGCCAGAGCTTGCAGCCCTGCTCCTAGCCAGGGTCAGGACTCTCAGCACCACAATGTTCAATCCACCTTCTAAAGGTGCATTTTTGCAGGGTCAGAAATATGCACAGCTTTTAGGAATCCTGCTGCAGCTTGTTGAAAATATTGATCCATTTTTGCTACATCGCTTGACTCTTCCCCATAGCAGTAACGTTGTCCATGCAAGAAAACACTTGTTGAGCACTGGCATTTAACTCAACAGTGTCAGTGATTTTCATTTGACTGAGCATCAGTCCAGAACAGTACATCCATAACTTTGTTGTGAGCTTTGTGAATTATGACATGTTGAGATTTTTAATGTAGCTGACCAGTTTATCAACTTAACCAAACTAGCATTTCCACAGCTCACTGACCAGATAAATTATATGTGCCTTACATGCACTACAGACAGCATTTGGCATTAGACTTTGGAGATCCAACTTGAAAGAGATCATGTAAACTGCATCATCACTTATGAAAGCAGATACTTTGTCAATTTGCACCACATGTTGAAATGGTTTTAATTATCACTTAAGAAACTGTAGTGGAGTTAACTGCATCCAAGTAAATGCAGTTGACAAACACTGTTAGTTTTCCTGTCTGTACATCTTTGGCCTCATCAGAAATAAAATCAAATAAAATATGCAGTGCATAGTTGTCTTGCTCATCTGTGGACTCACCTGAAATAATGGCAGAAGCCTCATGTGTTAATTTGAGACTTCATCTCCTCAAAATATGTAGCAAAAACCTTTGGAAGATAGTCCTGTCATAGCTGATTCACACTTGGCAAGCAATTGGTATTTTGTAAGTTCTGTTGAATGAACTTAGAGTTTTGGGTGATCAAGTTTTTCCAACAGCATATTAGCACTTGCAAATGCCAGCATAAGTTCCATTATAGCTAAATAACAGGTATCAGAGTTCTGTCATCTTCTAAATAAACAAAAAAAGCAAAACCAAACTTCTTAACTTCATGCATTGCTGGAAAACAATCTGCAGCCCTCTTTCTGCTTTGATGGGTTTGAGAGTCTGAGTGGTGCTGAACACCTGATGTATATGATCCAATGAAACACTGCAGGTTGTATAAAATAGTTTACCATTGGCATGTAGAATTTGGCCTGGGCCTGCTCCAGAAACACTTTGGGGCCCTGAATCTGTGTGCCATGCACACCAGGTGTAGGGCAGGCAGGATCCAAGTGTGGAGAGGCTCAATGGGGAGGGATCCAGCTGTGGAGTGAGAAGATTCTGTGTAGGAAAATTTGGGTGCAGACAGCTCAGTGTGTGACCTAGATGCACAGAGGCTTCTGGTGGGTGGGGTTTCCAGGTGAAGGGGCAATTTGACTGTGCAGGGGCCTCCAGGTGGAGAGGTCTTGGTGCTGGAGAAGTGGGGCTTGGTGGGGTGGGGATCTGGCTGCAGTTGGTTAGGGGGCTCGGTGCAGAGGGTTTGAGGGGTGGTCAAGGTTCAATGGGGTGAGGTTTGGGTATGGAGGGATAGGGAGGTTTTGGATGTACTGAGTGAAGCTTGGCAGGAGGGTTTGAGTATGGGAGTATATGTCTGATGTATAGTGGATGAGGAGCAGCTCTTTGTATGCTGACCCCTCCCCCACCACAGCTGAGGAGCAATGTGGGGAGGAAGCAGGGGAGGATGCAGAGCTTCCTGCAGCTAGGAGAGGTTTCTGGGGGTGGGTCTGACACAGCTTGAGTCACTCCTTGCAGGGGAAGAGGATGTCCTGTCCTCTCCTGCCTCTGGCTGATTTCTGGCTTAGGGGAGGAGCTATGGGCTGGGATGTCCCCCAAACCGCCCCCCCCATTGTTATCTCTTTGCTGGCTGCTTCAGGAACATGAAACACTGTACCTGAGCAGGTAGGGAAGGTTGCGTGACTGCTCTTGCAGCTTACTTTTTCTTCCCTGTCACTTTTTTTTTTTTTTCTGCAGGGAAGCAAAGAAAGCTGCATGGGACATGAAATCTGCACATGCACAGTGGCATAAAATTTCCCCGGGAGTAGCTCTTCTCTAAAACTACTATTCATTAGATATAAGCACACACAGGCAATAGGTTTAGAACATTCCAAATAATTACATAGAATCTGAGATGAGATCTGAATAACTGGCAGCAGGTCAGTGATTGCTAGTCACTTCCCTGCCATGGAGTATGGTGTCTGACAAAAGTCTCTCAGGATAGCTTCAGAGAACTGATCCAAAGCACACTCTATTTTCTAGTCTTTTTATAACTAACTTTTACAAAATACAAAGCTGATACTGGGTCATCACCTCTCCTGCCTTCACTAAACTACTTACCAACAAAACATTCCTAACAATCTTAGGCTAAACACTGCACTTTCATCAGTAAAACTTTTGTTGGTCAAGGGTGTGAAAGAACCACCTCCCTGACCAACAAAAGTTTTACTGAGTAAGAGTGCTGGTGTGGACAATGATCTCTTGGCAGAAGATACACTCCTGTCAACAAAGCTACCACCCTCTTTGTGCCAACAAAATAAAACCACTCCCACCAACTACCTACACTGCCTTACAGTGGCTCTACTGTAGGGTACAGTTCTTACTCTGTGCTCCTTACAGTATAAACATAGAAGCTTATTATGACTAAGGCTTTATCAAAGGCACCCAAACTCAAGATTTCCAACCACTTACTTTGTCTGAATTTGTTGAGACTCTTCTCCCCTCCTCTCTTTCTGATTAGCAAAACTAAGCCTGCAGCCAACATTTGACCTTGCCTCTAGAAGCCCTGCTTATTCAAATGAATCCTTCCTTATGTGATCTACTTCATTAATTCATGGTGGCTGAATGCACACAATATGTTTGCAATTAACTTGATCAAATTCTGGGGTAACTTTACCCCCAATTGCAGGGCAACACCTGTGTCATGCCACCCTAACAGTTGTGTTCTTACTGCAAGAAAATGAATTTGTTTAGAGGTATTTGCTATTTGTAGGATGACCTTATCCAACATGTCTCAAAATACTGCATGCCATGATTTTATCAATTAACTTGAGAAATGTTTGCTTATGTTATTAAAACAAAAAAAAAACCCAAACCAAATCTGGACCAAAGATCAGAGGATACAAGTGATAGAAAAATACAAGATAAGCCTGCCAACTCAAACATGATCAAAACTGTGCACATAAATTTCCACCTTCTGTCCCAGGACAAAATGTGTTTGAACTTTGTTCATAACATGCCTGTGCGTGCTATACAACACAAATATAAAGGAGGCCATTGGTGTAAGGGAGGAATAAGAAGAGGAGATCTCAGACTTTCTTAATATCTCTTTGAGTGTAGTCATCCTTTTCACTAAAGCTTACTTAAAAGGATCCCAGATTTCTCAGAATTGGACCATACTTGACAGAAAACCCTTGAAGAGTTGTGCTCAAAGGGGACTGTCTTAAGAAAATCTTCTCAGCTCAAGACTGAAAAATCTGTTTAAAAGACAGTGACCAGAAAGCAGGGTCTCCATCTTCCATTGTCCCAGATGCAGTGGCTGTAACAGAAGCAGCTAGAACACTAGCAGTGACAAACAAACAGCAGTTAGAGGGATGGGCAAACTATGGCCCTTGGGGCTACATCCAGCTTGCGGGACCTTCCTGCCCAGTCCCTGAGCTCCTGGCTGGGGAGTCTGCCACCAGCCCTTCTCCTGTTGTACTCCCTTAGCCTCAGCGTGCCGCATGGACAATGCTCTAGGGGATGGAGCTGTGCAGTCATGTGAGGCAGCATGTCTGGCTCCGTGTGGGGCCAGACACACTGCTCTGAGCAGTACGGTAAAGGGGCTGGGGGGTTGGATAAGGGGCAGGGAATCCCAGGGGACAGGGAGCAGAGGGCAGTTGGATGGGGTGGAGGTTCTGGGGAGACAGTCAGGGGATGGAGAATGGGGAAGGGTTGGATAAGGTATGAGTGTCCTGTGGGTCTGTGGGGGGGTGGATAGGGTTTGGGGCAGTCAGGGGACAGGGAGCAGGGGGGTTGGATTGGGTTCTAGGAGGGCAGTTGGGGTGGGGGTTGCAGGAGAGGGTGTCAGGGAACAAGGAGGAGGGGGGCTTAGATAGGGTTTGGGGTTGTGTGGGGGGAGGTGGTTAGAGGCAGGGGTCTCTGGAGGGGGCAGTTAGAGGCAGGGGTCTCTGGAGAGGGTAGTCAGGGGAGAAGGAGCAGGGGGAGTTGGATGGGTCAGGAATTCTGAGGGGAGCAGTTAGGAGGTGGGAGGGGATTGGATGGGGGCAGGACCAGGCTATTTGGGGAGACACAGCCTTCCCTACCCGGCCCTCCATACAATTTTGGAACCCTGATATGGCCCTTGGGCCAAAACGTTTGCTCACCCCTGAGTTAGAGCACGAAGTAAAACTGGTAGATCTTCAATTGCAGGAAAAGCAAAAGGTAACTGAAGGTAGAGCCTGTCAGGATTGCCTCCCCACTCTGAACTCCAGGGTATAGATGTGGGGACCCACATGAAAAGACCCCCTTAGCTTGTTTTACCAGCTTAGGTTAAAACTTCCCCAAGACAAGTTTCTCCTGTGTCTGGAACAGTATGCTGCCACCAGCAAGCGTTACCTCAAGAACTAGGGCAGGGTCACTTGGAGCCCCCTTTCTTTCCCCAAAATCTGCTCCCAAGCCTATACCTCCCTCCCTAGGAAAGGCTTGAAGAAAAACCCTTACAAATCCTGCTAGGTGAGCTTGATCCAAAAGTCCAGATCTACACAATGGAAAACAAAGCAAAAATTCTTAAAAGAAAGATTTTAATTAAAGGAAAAAAGGAAGAAAAAAATCCCTCATAAAAATCTGTGGAAAAGCACTTACAATCACAAAAAAAAAGAAAAAAACCACACCACAGAGGAATTCCTCCCTCTGCTGACTTTCAGAGTTACAGAGAAAACACAGATATATTTCTGTAAAAACCTGAGAAATTCATAAGTGAAAAAAAAATAAGCTATAGCCTTGCCTGGCTAAACTACTTACTGTTGCTGTTTAGAAAGGTTATAGATAGATGGAAAGAAGAAAATTGTCTGATTCCCCCGAAAGCCCAGAACGAATGATAAACAGACAAAGCACTTTCCCTCCTGCCCAGGTTTGAAAGCATCTTTGGTCCCCATTGGTTTTTTTTGGTCAGGTGCCAACCAGGTTTCTTTTAGATTCTTAACTCCTTACACGTAAGCAGGAATTCTAGGCTACTTTATGCTTATGACAGAGCCAAACAAGCTTACTACAGACATCTAGTGGAGGTTGAAATCGAAGAAGCTGCTCATCAAAGGAGGATGGAACGACTGGCTGTTGAAGAGCTGGCACCTCAAAAGCAGATAGACAGCTGGAGTGTGGCAGCTTAAGTCCTGGGAGAGCAAAAGAATCTGCCACAGCCTGGAAATCCATTTAATCTCAAGAGCAAAAATTTGGAGAGGATCTGTCATATTTATGAAGATAATGAGGATACAGAGGAATTTCTGTCTACCTTTGAACATCTGTCTGAAGTTCCTCATATTCCAGATGGGCAGAGGATGCCTATTCTGGTGATCAGACTGAATACTTCTCTGGCTTTTCCAGTCAGTGAAATGCATATAGATGAAGCTTTATATTTTACATAATTCAAAGATGCTGTGCTAAAAAGATTCAAGATTACCCCAGAATTTTATAGATTGAAATTTAGAAATCTCCAGATATGAGAACATGATACATGTAGAATATGGGCATAAAAGGCATGGTTATTTGATAAAGTGGGCCACTGGTCGGGTGTGGTGTGGTCTATGGTGATTTCAAACAGTTTTTATTATTTAATAGCACAAGAACAATTGCTGAAAATAGTGAGTGATGAGGTAAATGCAGCCATTTGTGACAAAAAGCCTCCATCTTGTTCAAAAGCTACAAAAATTGTGCATGGATATTTGGAAGCAAGATCCCAGGAGGAGCATAAGCCACAAGGGAAAAATGTGCAGTATGCATCCTAATTTAAAAGGGATGAAGGGTTTAAGGGTAAACTTAATCGCACCTTTACTAAAACCACAAGGGAGCCAGAGTTTAAAACCTCTTGCTTTTAGCAGGAAGCCAACTAGTGTGGAGTGACAGGTCACATAAAGCCAAATTGTCCAGACATTAAAGAGAATATACAGGCTGTACATGCAAATTCTGCATTGGATAGTGATGTTGTTATTGTAGATCAGGGACAGGTAACCTATGACACACATGCCAAAGGCGGCACGCGAGCTGATTTTCAGTGGCACTCACACTGCCCAGGTCCTGGCCACCGGTCTGGGGGCTCTGCATTTTAATTTAATTTTAAATGAAGCTTCTTAAATATCTTCAAAACCTTATTTACTTTACATCAATAGTTTAGTTATATATTATAGACTTGTAGAAAGAGACCTTCAAAAAATGTTAAAATGTATTACTGGCACGCAAAACCTTAAATTAGAGTGAATAAACGAAGACTTGGCACACCACTTCTGAAAGGTTGCTGACCACTGTTGTAGGTCCAGATGCTAACCATGTAAGCAGTAACACTGCCATCTTGTATGTGAATGCTGTTACCGTAATGTCAGGAGGTACTCTAATGTCATAGATGCAGAATATGGGGTTAATAAGGAATTCATAGAGAGCATAAGAATTAATGGGTAAGAGCTAGTTAGTGTGGCACGATACAGCATCTGACATTACTGGCTGGCAGAGGTATAACAGGTGACTACTTGTGCCTTTGTCCTGGGGTACCTTACTTGGGGAGAGCATCCCTCCTGAAAGGGGGGTGGCCTTTGCTTTTTAGGATGTGGATAAATTGGAAAGAGTCAAGCAGAGGGCAACAAAAATTATTAGGGGGCTGGAGCACATGACTTACGAGGTGAAGCTGAGGGAACTGAGATCGTTTAGTCTGCAGAAGAGAAGAATGAGGAGGGATTCGATAGCTGTGTTCAACTAGGGGGTTCCAAAGAGGATGGATCTAGACTGTTCTCAGTGGTAGCAGATGACAGAACAAGGAATAATGGTCTCAAGTTGGAGAGGGGGAGGTTTAGGTTGAATATTAGGAAAAATCTTTTCACTAAGAGGATGGTAAAGCACTGGAATGGGTTACCTAGGGAGGTGGTGGAATCTCCTTCCTTAGAGGTTTTTAAGGTCAGGCTTGACAAAGCCCAGGCTGGGATGATTTAGTTGGGGATTCATCGTGCTTTGAGCAGGGAGTTAGACTAAATGACCTCCTGAGGTCCCTTCCAACCTTGATATTCTATGATTTTTGGTCCTAGCTGGGTTTCCTAACCTCTGCCTTTGGCTAAGATTCACCTGGAGTGGTTTGTGGTAGACATTAGGGATCATCTTCTAGCCTGTGTTCTGATTGGCAATGACATTATAACTAGGTTACATCCAGTTAATGTCATAACTAGGTCCCAGGGACTGGGCAATTATGACCCTTTCATTTTGCCTGTTGTGTAAGGATATGACAACTTTGGTTCATTAGGTTGATACCATGATCAGGGCACAAGGAAAGCATGAAGCTGATTGGACTGTTACCCTCTACCCATGTAGAAAATTGTGATAAGAAGGGAATTGGAGCTAATTATTAGAATAAAACACCAGTTTTGGGGATCCTCTACCCGATTCTTTTCTGTTTCTCCTGGTTGAGCATTCTCAGTATGGCCCCTTCAGTGACTGTGGGTACAACCATAATAGAGGAGAATATAAACTTCACTGAATAGTGTCAGTGAATCAATCCTAAATAGCTGGTGGGGGGTGGGGGGTTGGGAAATCTGACCAGTAGGGGAGAGATTAGATTTCAACTGCAAAGGTGAGAGGGGATAGAAGTGTGCCTAGTCTGAAAGGACACATGCAATATCTTCGGTGGTTCAACAAATATTGTTAAATTATGTGGATTTCTTTTTTGGGGTGGGTGGAGGAAAGGGGTGTATGTACCCTCTGTGGCTAACAAAATCAGAGTGTGGGGTGTGTTGGGATAAACTATAGGGGAAAATATGTATAAAAATAGTATGATTGTATAACTTAGACTGCACTGTAATGTGCAAAAGGGCAAAATTATGGTTGCATGTGCCCATAACTCTGGAACGTCTTGACCTTCAGAGCACATATCCATGTAATCTTAATAGTTGGTTATACATTGACAAGTGACTTTTAATAATGCTATTGTAAAGTTCTGTTTCTGTATAAACTGTGCAGATTTGAATCACTGTTGGCAGTGATCCATAAACTGCTGTCTTGGTCATTTGAACAGAAAATGAACTGTCTGAGAAGGTCGTCTGGGTGACGGGAGCCTCAAGTGGAATTGGAGAAGAGTTAGCTTACCAGCTAGCAAAGATAGGGGCTCTAATAGTGCTTTCTGCAAGAAGAGAGAATGAATTGGAGAGGGTGAAACAAAAGTGTCTTGGTAAGTAAAAAAGTAACTTCCGTATTATTGATCTCGCTTTTGCCATGCTAGTTGTTGTAAAAAAACACGTAATCCATGCAACAGGGGTAAAGTCATAAATAAGACAGTTATGAACTTACAGTTATTATAACCTAGATGCTTTTCTTTGAGTTGTGTATTCCTAGAATAGGTATTTTAGAAAGCTCCAGTTGAAGGATGCAGTGTTACAGGAGCAGTACATGCTGAAGTTGCAGATGCATGTGTAGGCACCTAGTGGGATTGTCAAATCACTTATCTGCAATTTTAGGCAATTTAACAGTCTGGGCCTTTTTCCTCTTGAAAATAAGAGACTGTTTTCAAAGGAAGATGGCCACTGTGCCAACAGGATGGGATCGTGTGGAAATCCTGGCAGGCTCTTAGTGTAAATTTACGCAGTATTTGAGCTGTCCAAGATATGCAGCTAAAACTTGCCTTTGTGGCAGGTTAGTGATCTTCAGCACCATTTTATAGCACCTAAACTTCCTGGTGGCTGTAACTAGCTCCTACTCCCTGTTACAGATGGGTATGAGACTATGCTGCTGTAGTCCCTGTTGAGTAGACATGGCTTCACTAAACAACAAACATTCAGGATCCAGTCTGCCTTCAACATGTTTGAATAGGGTAACGGCCGAGTTGCACAGGTGTCCCTGAGGAAATTGTTTACCCTGCAAAATATTTTACTGGTGTTGATGAATGAAATGCCAGCTTGAAATGCCAACAGCAGTGGCTTCAATCTCAACAGAATGGGGTTACTGCATCCAGGTGCACAAGCAGGGAATCAATCTTTGCTACAAATGCAATGTCTCCAATGAAAAAATACTTGTTGGGGACAGAGACAAGGTCCAACACAGTATGTGCCCAGCACCGTGGAAACAAGATTCTGTCTAGCTTGTGTATATTGGATTTCTATAAATATAATCATTAAAAAATCCTCCTGCAGCCCTCTACTTTCTCTCTACTGTGCAGAGAATGGAAGGAGAAAGATTAATGTAGTTATGGCCCAGAAACAATCAAAGATGAAAGAGAATTAGTTACCAGGTGGAGTCTAATTAAAAACACTTAAAACACACAAAAATAGACAGTATGGTGGGGAGGGGAATACTTTTGTTGCCTTTGCGGTGTGAAGAAAACTCACAAGCAACTATTTAGGAAGCAAGTTCAGTGCAATGGTGAGAAAGGTCAGTTGTTCCAAACAAATAGAAAAGCTGACGCAGTCAGCACGAAGACTTGGCATTGATGGCACTTGGCTTTGCTAACGTATTCATCAGCCTGAAAGCATCCTAAAGAGCACTCAGTGTAATAAACAGACATATGTGATGCAATAGTGAAAATATCTTATGAGATGCATTTAAGCCTCTTCAAATCCTCCTTCATAACAAAAAGAAATTGACAAACACACGTGTTCTGCTTTACCATAAAGTACTATTAACAAAAGAAATGGCAGCTTGACAGTGAGGGACTGGGGATTGGTCCAGAAGGAGAGGTGATGTCTAGAGAGTCCATTCTTTGCCCTCTCCAGAAGAGTGCAGATTCACTGGCTCAATCTGATGAAGCTGCTCAGAATGGCAGGGCTGACTTAGAAGTTTTGGCATCTGTGATTGGCATGGAACAAACTCTGGCTAGCTTTACACTAAATCTTTCTGCTGCTTAAATAGAAGCAGAAAGTTGTCAGCACACATCTTAAGCCATATAATCTGAGCGCACTTGATGGGGAAACAGAGACAAACAAGATGTGGTTCCACCCTCAAAAGTAATCTTAACGTATAAGAGGGAAGCCAGTTTAAGTTATTGAATGTCTGTTCCAGGGGTAGGCAACCTCTGGCACAGGTGCTGAAGGTGGCACGTGAGCTGATTTTCAGTGGCACTCACATCGCCTTGATCCTGGCCATCGTGCTGTGGGGCTCTGCATTGTAATTTAATTTTAAATTAAATTCTTAAACATATTTACTTTACATATAACAATAGTTTAGTTTATTTATATATAAAAGATTTCTAGAAAGAGATCTTCTAAAAATGTTAAAATGTATTAC
The DNA here is from genome assembly GCA_007922305.1 of Dermatemys mawii. Classification (NCBI taxonomy): domain Eukaryota; kingdom Metazoa; phylum Chordata; order Testudines; family Dermatemydidae; genus Dermatemys; species Dermatemys mawii. The sequence continues at coordinate 84,868,823 of ML677332.1, forward strand.
CAGCACGTGAAACCTTAAACTAGAGTGAATAAATGAAGACTCAGCACACCACTTCTGAAAGGTTGCCGACCCCTGGTCTATGCTGTTTGCTTAGTACTTGGTTTCCTAAGTAAAACTCTTACAAAAATAGTTGGGATTTTTGTGTTTACGTGCTTCCTTTCTCTCCTCTTGAAAGGAAAAGAGCCTGTCTTCTGAATGGCCTTCCCAGTAAGACCAGCGTACGTGGTTCATTAGTGATAAGATTGTGATAGGGTGTCTTGGAACACTGCATGGCCTTCTGATGCTTTTCTTATTCTTGTGGGAAGTACTTAAGATCATTCAGGTGTTTTCCCAGGAATTAAAAATGGCCACTGACATCACACCAACCTTCCCTGACTCTTGGGTTCTTGTCAATTAGCCTTACAAGTTTACTGGGATTTGATCTCAAGTGACCTTAATGTTCATTTTATGTATATCTCTCTCTTTGTAAAACTTCAAAGTAACGCTTAATATCTGAGGGCTTGCCCACATGTCAAATGAATGTAGGGTGACCAGACAGCAAATGTGAAAAATCGGGACAGCAGGTGGTGGGTAATAGGAGCCTATATAAGAGAGAGAACCCAAAATTGGGACATCTGGCCACCCTAAATTAATGTGTGGCAAACTCAGGTGTGAATCTACTATACACTAACTTGCCATGTGAATGAGGCCTTACTTGCTATGAAACTCAGGAGCATACTCTGGTGGTTATGCATGTGAATTTTCCACTGTGCTTTTATTTTTCATGACTATATAACATTTAAAAAATAAAATAAAATGTTGAACTTTAAAAAGACAGAACACTAAGTGTCTTTCATTTGTTTAATGTACCTACACATACAGACTTTATTTTAATCCCTTTTCTGTCTTGGAGCCATTTCTGTAATCATCTAGCAGTAACCGTATTCAAGGTTCTCCAGCCTCTGGCTCAGGTATTGTGTATGTAGGTTGGCCATTACTGCCCCCTGTCTTGGAGAGCACAATACCCAGCATGCTCTCAAGAATGCACACAGCTGAACAGTTTAACCTACAGGCGAAGTGTGGAGAATCATGGTGCCCTGTGCTTCTAAAAAACTTTGATATCATCCTAATTTAAAAAAACATATTGCAGTGGTTATAAGGAATGTGTAAATTCCTTGTAGACTGGAATGTATTGTATGTTCAAGGTACACAAACCCATTTCGTTTGAATAAAATAGTACTTGTGTTGGTACAGTTGTTACGATAGCACTCCATTAGCTGATTCTGTGTTTGAGAAAACAGTCTGTTGCCTTCCCACTTAGTGGCATTTCCTTTTTGAATGCTGTTGGATTTACTTACTTTAAAATATGCCTTATTGGTGTTTTGGCTGGAATGCTTTCTTTTAAATACTTTTCTTTTACTTTAGAGATCTCCAACTTGAGCAGTAAAGATATCCTTGTTTTGCCCCTGGATTTGACTGATAGAAGCTCCCATGAAGCTGCAACTAAAACCGTTCTTCAGCATTTTGGCAAAGTGAGTTGAATTTTGGGCTGCGTCCTCCCCCCACACTCCGAACCAGTTTACACCTACCCCTATCCTGCCACCTTTATTCTTTGGTTTTATTTTATTTCCAGTAATTCAGCAAAGTTGGTTACCCATTTTGTATGCGCGCGAATGTTTGTGTGAATTTGTCCTTGATCCATCAATTGTTTGCTTGTGGGCATCTAATGAGGTCAGTGGGGTTCCTAATAGGTGCAACAAGGAACGAATAACTTGAGTAAGGATCTAAGAATCTAATTTGATTCTTCCTGATCTGTGGTTGTATAACCTCATTTCTAGACCCACATTGAAAATGGAATAGCCATAACTGTGTGTGTATTGGTCTGAAAGTTGAACACAAGACACAGAATTCAGAGAGCTTTGTGTTGCAGTGTTAGTAATATCTGCGTAACTACCATGCACAACAGAAGTATACCTAACTCAAAAGCTAATTGTTCAGATCAAGAATATGGGGCAGGGGGGAATCAAATATTTTCCTGTGCATAGGTGTTCTGCTCCAAATGCCTGGCTCTGCTGTTGTCCCTTTAACTTCAAACATAATCTGAAATCCAGGCCATGTAATAAAGTGGGAAGTTTTAGATAGTGCCCATAGGCCCCTTGTCATTTTATGCTTTTACAGTCCTGTCTTTTATTGTCTCTCTCCCCCTCATTGCTGTCTCCTCCAATGGAACTTGGGGCAGACCTAAGTGTCAGCCCACGTGGACCATCTTGCAGGACCAGGGCCTTAGAGGTTACTTGTTACTACCTCAATTTAGACTTCAATTGTTGTGGGTTTCTACCACTAAAGTGACTAAAACCTCTCCTGCAGCAGCTAATAGTAGCCCAATGCTATAAAAGGTAGACAATATTAAAGACTCATACATCCTCAGGAGAAAAAAAAAAGTTGGTGGTTAAGATGTGTATTAATTTGTTTCTTTTCTGAAGATTGACATTTTGGTTAACAATGGTGGACGTTCCCAGCGCTCCCTGTTTGTGGACACGAAGGTGGAAGTCTATGCTGCCATAATGGAACTTAATTACCTGGGTACAGTCTCCTTAACTAAACATGTCCTGAATCATATGGTCCAAAGAGAGAAAGGGAAGATTGTAACTATGAGCAGTGTAATGGGCATCATGGGAGCCCCCCTTGCCACGGGATATTGTGCCAGCAAGCATGCCCTCCAGGTAAGTTAAATTCCATCTGGCTTGCTATGTTAGTGGTCTTGGAACACAGTGACCTTGTATATCCAGGAAGCTTTATTGCTGTAGCAGCTAGTCCTTGTGGAAGCTTTTATTCTAACCAACATCCAGCAAGAGGAGAGACTTGGCTGAAGTAGTATATGCGGGTTGTGGGTCCCCTGCTCAAATATATTTTAAAGCTCTTCAGAATTAGCAGAAAGGGCTGGCCATGGACAACACACCCCTCCCAAACCTGGACACAGTGAGTAACAAGGAAAAGTGTCTCCTATTCATCCATCCTTTCCTCTTTGGATAGCAAACTCATCTCTGTGGGGGACTGCAGGGGCCTCTGGCAGTGCTAAACTGATTTACAATTGAAGTAAGATCACAATGTCTGGCTGTCTTCCCAGGCTTGTTAGGTGAAATAGTACAGTGGTGTTGGGATCCAAAACCCATGAGTTAGGCCCCCAAACTCCTAGGTGCTGACTCTGTGGGTGCTCGGGGCTCAAGCCCTCATTTGGGGGTGGGAGGGAAGAAATAGGGTGAGTTCAGCACTCATGAGCCAGAGCTTGAGTGTGGAATGGGAGTTCCATGTTGCTAACAACTTCTGCTCTTGGGATGGGGGAGTTTTTCTGTAAACAGAGGCAGGGTGATTAAGATGACAAAAGGTTTGTCATTAAATTAGGGCTCATAAGATGATCCTGAAAGCAGTGCCAGGCACTCTAGTTAAGATAGTCCTACCCTCTGTTTCCTAAATGGTCTATTGTCAGAATGAAGAGAAGTAAATAGTGGTGTTCCCCAAGGGCTTGGATTGGAACCAGTGCTGTTCAACATATTCATAAATGATTCGCAAGAAGGGATAAACAGGGAGGTGGCAAGATTTGCAGATGATAGAAAATTACTCAAGATAACTAAAACGGAAGCAGACTGCAAAGAGTTACAAAGTGATCTTACAAACCTGGGTGACTTGGCAACAAAAAATGACAGATGAAACTCAGTGTTAAATGTAAAATAATGCACATGGCAAAATATAATCCCAACTATACATATCAAATGATGGGGCCTAAATTAGCTGTTACCCTTCAAGAAAGATCTTGGAGTCATTTGCAGTACGGTGGAAGCAGAGTACTGCAAATTTATAAGAATCCTTCTCACTGTGCCTGTATCATCCTGAACTTCGGAACACTCATTCTCCAGCTTCAAAAAACTTAATCTCCAGACATCAGTGGGACAAATGTAACCAAATAATGTAGCTGTCCTTAATATGCATCAAGACCATACTAGGGAACTAGATGTAAATAAGATTGCTGACAGTTTCATCCAGAAAGCTACAGTGAGACATTATGTCTTTAAACTGCAGCATTAGTGAAGACAGCCTGTAGGTGATTGCAATGATTAATATACTGTAAGTCATGATATAATTATGTAGTTCACAACTTAATTAAAATAGTAAAGATTCCAACAATACACATTCTATAACTAGAATATGAAAAGTGTTTAAAATATGCTGAAAATAGCCTCCCCCCAAAACTGGCAGAGCATTCCCGCTCTTCTCCCCTCCTCCAACACGCACACGTTAATTCTTTGCCTTCTGGCTTTGGAGCCTTTAGGGTGCTCCCTTTCAAGCTTTTTCTGGCCCTTATGGTTTCAGAGAACTATTTATTTCCCTTTCAGTGAAAACGGAGTTTCTAATAATCACTTGACTCTAGCAGCTGGGGCTTTAAGGAAGACACCAAGATTCAATAAAATCATAGGATTTGGCAATGCTGTATGTCAAAGGTCACAGTGAACTCACCAAAAAAACAGAAACCTTTGATATAGGATATACTATATTATAGCCCTATTTTCTTGCAAGGCTTTTTTTATATTGGTGTAAATATAAAAGGATTATGAACAACCTCTATTCCCAAGGTGTTTGTAATTCTGAGGGTCTACTGTACACTGTGTTCACTTTGGTAGGGGGTTTCCTTATTTCTATTTCTGATCTGCCTTCAACACTATTCTATGAACTGCTGCTAAAGTGTGATATTTGTTTTCAGCTTAAACTGCAGTGGCTGTTACAGTCAGTGACTTTGTAAAATGTCACGCCCTTATTCAACATCTGACTTGAAGGTACACACAGCACATATTTTGCTTAGTTTACTGAAACAAAATTTTGTAAAGCAAAGGGCTGGCATAATAAGCTATGAAAGGATGAGCCCGATTCTGTTGAGGAGGCACAAGACAGTTGTCAGCTATTACTGAAAATGCTTATGGCTGAAATCATAGGTGGAGGTTTGAGCTCTCAATTAAAGGCAGCTTTTGAATTCTACACTGAAGAGAGCTCATCTGGAAGTCACTGAGAGAAAAAGCATATAAATGTGAACACCCTCCCCCAGGATCATTCTGTAGTCTTGTTTCACTGTAAACTCTATTCTTAATGCTTTTTTGTGTAAACACAATTCACCCATTATACAGCACCATGTACCCACACAAGGCTCTGTAAATCCCTAGATGTAGAGCACTTTGCTAAGTGGTGTTAAGGTTGGGCTATTTATAAAAAAAAAAAAAAGCCCAAAGCCACTGAAAGTTAATCTAAGATTAAGCTAACATTTGAAAGTATGGAAATGAACAATTAAACCACTTCAACAGCCTTAATCTAAAGCAAAACAAGCCTCAAATCACCTTTCCTCTTTCTTTCACACCTAGAGCCTGGTTCTACAAACTGCCATTCACATAGCTTCCTACACAGTTGCAAAACAGAGGGCTTGATCCTACAATATGTAGTGTTGTTTTTTTTGACCAAAGGCTTTCAAGAAATTCAGGATAGGATATTGGAGATTGTCTTGTGAGAGTTAATGTATTGATTCATTGACTACCCCACCACCATCCTTGTTTTGTCACATCACAGACATTTTAAGAAGGTTGCATTCTTTAAAAGCACAAACCTTCAACTTGAAAAGCCTGTATTTGTAAATACTTGTATGTATAATACTAGTTAGTGTGATAGCAGAGGAACACCCTTACCTTAGCTTTTGAAGTGGCTTTAATTCCCAGAGCTGGGTCTAGGAAGTTCATCTACATGTAATTGTTTTGTATTTGTTGGTTCTTAATTGGTGGCACATGGAGTCTTAATTAAGAATTAAGAATGATGGACTTCAGATTGCTCTTCATACAAATTCCTAATTTGATAATTGGTAGCACATGGTGCCTCAATGAGGCAATGACAGCCTTCAATATTCACCCTAATTAGGAATTTGTATTATTGGTGGCACATGGAGTTGCACTAAAGAATGCACTATGATGTCTTAGCATGCTGTCATCAAAACTTTCTGAAACAGGTGTCTTTGCTAGAAGTAAAGGCTGCTAGTTTTGGCATAATAGCAGTGCAATTAGGAGCAGAACATCTTAATGTTTGTGGTCACTGAGTTGAAAGTGTGTATGAATGGACAACACTTTCTGTTCTAACACCATCCTTCCCCTCCCTAAATGCACTCCAGCGAGGGTGTCACCAGGAGACAGAGTTAGGGTTGCTTGGTGTGTTTCCATGCTTTCAAATGTTGGGCTTTTTTTGAAGCCCATCCTAATATCTAGGTTTCTTTTTGACAGTGCTTGTTTCTTAATAGCAATAATATTATAAAATCATTGCTCTGTATTCTCAGCTGTTGCAAACATCCACCACAACAAAAAATAAAAATTAAAAACCACAGCAGCAAGTCTCAGAGCCTAGGTAAAGGAACTCAGGATCTGAGATTCTGTGCCAGGGTTTTTTTAATGCAGTGTAGGCACTATGTAGACAAAGAATATAATTAAAAATTATGTTATGAGCCAGAATAGACTCCAGCTCACTTCCCAAAGCTGTTGGCTCTGCAGAACCAACAGGAAAAAAAGGGGACAAAATGTTTAAGTAAATGTGACTTGGAATACTTAAGTCGCAGTTCTGAGTAAGAATCTGCCTGTTTTACATTGTTGCTCTTCATAGTAGAATAGCATTTCAAACAGCATTAAAGGGGAGAACCTAACCAAAGATGTGGAAGAAAAAATACCTATTTGACTGTTTCAAGCAACACACTGTAATACTCTGTGTACTGCATCCCTTATTGGAGACACCTGCACTTTCACTTTCGTTAAGAAGCTTCTTGATGCAGTTTAGAAGGGGCTGATTACTTACCTCATATGAATTATAAGCTAGAAGTCTCTCAAAACAGTAATCTAATAATAAACTTACAGTATGTTGGGGGATGTTATTTTGGCCTGTTCACTCCCTATGCCGTGGTGTGAAATGACATGGTAGGATATGCCGTGTGGGATAAATCTGTGTGGCAAATAAATTCTGGAACTGCAGGATACTTATACCAGGAGGGGTTGTTCCTGATTCTGTTCACCAGGCATTAAATCAACTAATTTTGAACCATGAACTCCATGCAGCACACATCTTTGAATCACATGTTCCCCAAAGCAGCTACCGTACAAATGTTAATAGCTACAGAGCTTAGGAAAGACTGCACTCTTACCTTAAAGATAAGTGGGATGTGTCTAACCTGCATCTGGGAGGTGTGACTGCAGCAGGCACAGACATACCCCAGCTAGATCTAGATCAAAGCTAGCTCAGGTAGTGGTAGCAGTGAAGTCTTGGCAGCGCAGGCTAGTCTCATTCACTCAGGACCCTGGGTACATGCTTTGAATGGCTTCCACCCAGGCTGCTGCAGTTTCACTGCTATTGTTGAAAGCTAGCTTGAATAACCAGCTAGATCTCACTACATGTGCTGCCATAACACCTGATTACCTCTAGTGTTTGTAATTAAAGCTCCGCTTCACTCTTGCATTTTTCTGCAGTGAGTTCAAGTCGGAGCCCAGTCCAGCTCCAAGTGAAGCCAAGGGCAAAATTCCCTATTGAATTCAGCGGTACAGAATTGGACCCTTTCAGCACTTGGTCCAAGTTCTTGTTGAACAGTTTCCCTCTGTGATATTTTTCATAAAAATACTATCTTCATTGTGCCATATTCATATCATGTCTTATGCAAGATCGATTACACTGCTCTACAGCCAAAATGCTTCTGAAATAAATGTAGTCAAACTTTACTAATTCTGGGTCACTGAGAACGAAAATGATGCTTAAAATTGTTGATTGGCTCTAGTTTTCAAGATATTCTATTGGGTCAGTATATATGACCCTTGACATGGGAATGGCGGAGGATAAGTGAGTTACAAAGGGAAGGGATCTCAGTTTAAACCAGAAATGACTAAAATACATCTTTGACTGGATCTATGAATAAATCTATGACTGGGTTTGGACAGTACTTGCTTTTTAGGCAAAACAATGAATGATGCAATCTGAAGCTGGTATTGCGTCATACATGATATGAATTGCATCATGTTATTCCTAGAAGTCATGGATGATGCAATCATAACGAAGCTTACATCACTCTGCTGAACAAATTGCCCTATATCAGCTCTAGAAATCATACAGTGTCGTGCTCTCTTATTTGTCAGTGTTTGATTTTGCAAAGGGACACATTTCTGTTTAGCCAAAGTGAGCAGAGATGCCTCATACTTGTGTGAACAGTGCAGATAACTTCTGCTATGTTTGTGGTGAAGTGACTTTTGCATCACAAAAGCGCAGTCTAACCACTATGGTTAAGAAAGCCTATCACCTTTATTTTGGCTGCAAAATTGGAGATCAGGACAAGAGGTGGGCCCCACACATATGCTGCAACACTTGTGCAAAAAATCTTCGCCAGCGGTTGAACAAGAAAAGGAAATCTATGCCTTTTGCAGTGCCAATGATTTAGAGAGAGCCAACAGATCGTACCAGCAATTGTTACTTCTGCATGGTACCTCCAGTTGGGAAAGGTGTGTCAAAGAAGAAAAAGTGGACTGTGCATTATCCAAACATTCCACCAGCTATACGCCCAGTCCCCCACGGAGAAGGACTGCCGGTTCCTGATGCACTAGAATCATTCTCACTTGAGTCAGACGAGGAAGAGGATGAAACTTCTGGTCCTGAACCATCAATGTCACAGGACCCACATTTTCTCCCATCCTCCTCCTCTGAACCACACCTCATAACACAAGCTGAACTGAATGACCTTGTCAGGGATTTGGAACTACCCAAGAGTAAGGCAGAGCTGTTGGGCTCCAGACTACAGCAGTGGAATCTCCTGGCAAGTGATGTTAGGGTTTCCATGTTCCGTGACCGTCAAAAGGATCTTGTCCCATTCTTCTTCATGGAAGGTGATCTTGTAGCCTGCAACAACATCGATGGTGTGATGGCAGCCCTCAACATCGTTCACGATCCAGATGATTCATTGATTCATCAAAGACGAGTCTTAAAGCTGTTTTGCTGCATAATGGCAATGTTTTGCCATCAATTCCAGTTGGTCATGCAGTCCATATGAAGGAAACCTATGACAACATGAAACAACTTTTGAGGTGCATAAACTATGACCAACATCAGGGGCAGCTTTGTGGCGATTTGAACGTTGTTGCTCTCTTGCTTGGTCTGCAGACTGGATACACAAAGTCCTGCTGTTTTCTCTGCGAATGGGATAGTCGTGCAAGAGATTCCCACTACATCAAGAAAGATTGGCCACTCCGACAGTCATTGGAGCCTGGGAGGAAAAGTGTTCAGCATCCACCACTTGTTGAATCAAGGAAGATTTTGTTACCACCCTTACACGTCAAGCTGGGTCTGATGAAGAACTTTGTCAAGGCCATTGACAAAACACAAGCAGCTTTCAAGTACCTCTGTGGAAAATTTCCAAGGTTAAGTGAAGTTAAGATAAAGGAAGGTGTCTTTGTTGGTCCTCAGATTCGTGAACTTCTTCGAGATGATGCATTTGACCATGCACTGCGTGGCAAGGAAAAGATGGCATGGAAAGCCTTCCAGTCAGTGGCAATACATTTTCTCAGAAACAACAAGGCAGACAACTACAGGTTGTTGGTGGAAAACCTCCTCAAGGCCTACAAAAGCCTTGGTTGCAACGTGTCACTAAAGATACATTTTTTGCACTCTCATCTAGATTTTTTTTCTACCGAACTGTGGAGCAGTGAGCGACGAGCACGGCGAGCGATTTCACCAGGACATTGCAACAATGGAGAAACGCTATCAGGGCAAATGGAGCCAATCAATGCTTGCAGACTATTGCTGGACAGTGACAAGAGATGCTCCATTTGATGAATACAAGAGACAAGCCAAGAAGGGCCGAGTAGACACTGAATAGGACTAAACTATGTACATAATAGTTTTTTGCCTTTTGTTTCATAATACATTTTATTTATATAACCCTTTTGCTGATTTTTAAAGTGTTACATAAACAGGACAGGTGACATATTATCATGTAAAGCAACCATAAACACATGAAAAGACCTAGGTTTACAATTTATGATTAAAACTCTATCTACATAATATACATAGACATAAAATGTAAAAACTTAAATATCTTAGAAACAGTAGCCAATCAGTTGTTTTAATTGTCATATTTGAATTCAGCACGTCAAAATACATAATAAATATCACATTTTATCTCTGAAGCAGATGACTTCTAAAAAATTGTAGACCAGTGTTATGTGAGGTATCATTGAAAAGGGTATGATTTACTGAATGTATTTATCCAATTTATATGCAAGTATCATTTCTGTATCTAAAGTTAGGAATATTGTCTAGGTAACAATTACAACTGTGTGGGGTATGTGCTTGGGAAAAATCCACCAGACAGTAAGAAAGACAATGAGTGTTGGAAAGATGAGGGGTCCACATTTTCCAGTTCTTTCCTATGGACCTTGTAAATAAACATTATCTCATGGTTGCCTAGACACAGCCTGTGATGTCAACTGATACAAAATACCACTTTGGGCACTGCTGGTATTTCTCCACTGGAAGCAAAGGCTTCCCACCTTATGTAAATTCTGTTTAAGGCTAGGAAGCAAGGCAATCCAGACTCTCCTCCATTGCCTGCCCAGGAAGGAAGATGGCTAAAAACACCTGAAGGGAAAGGCAGAGTTGAGTGTGGGGGTCCAGTCTGTAAAAAGAAATAACTGGAACTCTAAGCTCTTGAAACTCTAACTTTCCCCAAAAAAACATTTAGGTTGAGAAATTACATTTTGTAACCTGTTTCTTGAGTGTATTAAGCTTAGTTTGTGTGTTATTTGCTCAGTCATCTGTTTTGTTCAGTTATCCCTTATCACTTACAATTTACCTTTGTAGTTAATAAGCTTATTTCTTGTTCATATCATAACCCAGTTTATGCAATTCATAGATGGGGGGAGGGGCAAGAAGCTGTGCATCTCTCTTCCCCATTGAGGGAGAGGGTGATTTTTATGAGCTTGTGCTGTGCAGATTTTTCTATACAGTACAAGACAATATTATTTTGGGTTTACTCCCCAAAGGGGCTGTGCTGGGTGAATCCTTGAATTGATTCCTCCCACCCAGAGCTGACCTTGGTGTCTATGTCCATTTGCAGCTAGGTGTGTCTCTACCTGTGTGCTGGAGAAGGCTTGAGGGCCTGGCACAGCTAGGACAGGGTGAGGAACCCCAGGCTGGTGGAACCAGTGGGACCCTAGCACATCAGGAGTTCTACCTGTCACACTCTCTTCCTTGTCCCTTACATAAAGCATCATAGAAACTATTCTTTACTCTCTGATGAGGAGTTGGGGGAAGCGATAGGCATTTGCTTGCAGTGGTCTACTTTCCATGCTCCCGCAGTTCTTAATCCTCAATAGGTCCCTTTGACAAAATACCAGGGGCCTTGATTCTCTGAGGCACTGAGTACTATGCACTGCCATTAACTTCACTTGGTAGATATGCTCAGTACCTGTAAAATTCAAGCCCCATAATACTTCGTTGGTGGGCGTTGTCCAGACCTGAGAACTGCAAGAGTGGGGAAAGCTTCTGGTAGAGAGACCCCCCGCGCTTCTGAAAGCAGAGGGAAAGAGGCATTAGTGACTGCAGACAATCTCTTACTATCCAAGCCCTTTAGCTCTAGTCTGAACTAGGAATAAGCATTCAGACTGGTCACTCCACATGAAAGACTGAAGACTGGTGGTGGGGATCACATTTAGTACAATACCTGGAACTTCTACAGCAGAGTCAGAGCTTAATGCTCATTAAATAAGTTAAACCTCGTAATATTACATAAACATTTATCCTCATTCTATGAATGGGGAAAGTTAGGCATGGGGCAATAACAACATAACTTCATTTCTTTTAGGGTTTCTTTAATTCTCTTCGGCCTGAACTTGGTGAGTACCCGGAAATAATCATTACCACCATCTGTCCAGGACCTGTCCAATCTAAAATTATACACAATGTCTTTACTGAAGACCTCTCAAAGGTAAGGAGCAGATACTTCCCTGCTGAAACTCTGCTACAGTAGAAGTTAATTCTGTTACAAGCCCAGTAAAACCTTCATTATATTTTTCAATGTAGAACTGAGCTCCTCCCTGCTGGCAAACACCAAACTACTTCCAGCAGTAAAGAGATGAATAACCTACACTGTAATAAAGGAACATTATATAGGCCCAGATTTTTAAAGGTATTTAGGCACTGTGGTGCTCAGCGTTGCAATGCCTAACTGGTTTAGGAGTCTTAAAGTCTCATTTTTCAGAAGTGATTTAGGCACTTAGGAGCCTAAAATCCCATTGGTAATGGGATTTTAGGCTCCTAAATCAGTTCATCATTGCAACACAGAGCACCACCATGTCTAAATACCTTTAAAAATCTGGGCTTTCATCCCTAACTTCATACAGAATCATATCCTTACTCACCTTTGCACAGGCTGTACCTTCCCTTTCCTGTGTGCGTAGGTGTGCTAATTCCTTTGTAGGTGATTGACTTGGTGCATACTAGTGGTTACAAACTCCCTGTACAATCGCTTTTTACTCACAGAATCACCCTGTTCTGCTGCATAGAAGCCCTTTTGCAGCTGCAAAGGAAGGGTCTGGATTAGTCCCATAGAACTTGGAAATGCAGAATACGTTAGCTGCCATCCAGGCAATTTCTGTCCGCTCAAGTCAGAAAGTTCCCTATTCTGTTGATTCTATGGTGCAATCATTGGTAAATCGACTTTCAGGCATGCATTCTTATTTCCTATGGAAAGTCAAGGAAAATCTCTCAAGTTTCAGATCTGTTTCAGCTACACAATCTTGCAAAATCCCCCTAGTAAGTGAAATTGGTGAACATTTTTTGTTGTGGGTAGTTTGTAGATGCCAAGCAAATGTAATACCTAGGGTAATTCCATGCCATGCGGGGAACAAGCCACCTCTCCACTACATTAGAGCCAAGTTCTGGCAGGTGTTTGTGTAACTGTATTTGCACAAAAAATAAAACACTATTAAAACCCTGCTGAGAGCAGAACACTGGAGATCATCATCTCCATTTGATTCTTTACAAGTAAAAATATATTCTCAGGCTCCTGGGGATAAGAAGTCTGGTCCTGCCTCCCTTCACAACCAATCAGGGAGTGTTTTCCTTAGCAGCCTTCCCCAGGGTCCTTTTTACTCCTGGAATTGGAAAGCAGACATTACCTACAGCTCCTGCTGCAGCAAAGCCTGGTGCTGTGGACCACCTAATGGTACAGTGCACTTAATTGCTCAGTTGCAAGATCATAAACTTAAATATCCACTCTAAAATCCAGTGTGTACTCTTATTTTATACCAAATTGTAAACCATATTTAAATATATCATATTTTGGACCTAATTGGGTTTTAAAGAATGGTTCAAAGGCTGGTAAAATTTAAATACTAATTATAGTATTAGCATGTAAGATTGCAAAGCAGTCTGATTGGGCTTTTTGACTGGGAAGTGTCCTCAATGTGAACATGGGGCTCAGTGCTGTGGGAAAGTAGGCCTAGGGCAGGGGTGGGCAAACTACAACCTGCGGGCCATACCAATCTCCTGAGCTCCCGGCCGGGGAGACTAACTGCTCCCCCTCCCCTGCAGCCATGCTGCCAGCGCTCTGGAGAGCAGCGTGTCTAGCTCTGGCCAGGCCGCACGGCTGCCAGACACACTGCTCTGAGTGGCATGGTAAGGGGGCTGGGGGATTGGATAAGAGGTAGGAAGTCTGGGATGGGGGGGAGGTTCTGTGGGGAGTTGGTTAGGGATGGGGAACGGTGGGGTTGGATAAGCGTGGGAGTCTCGGATCTGTCAGGGGCAGGGGCGTGGATAGGTTTGGGGCAGTCAGGGGACAGGGAGCAGAGCGGGTTGGGGTTGTGGAGGGGGCCTCTGGAGGGCGGCGGTCAGAGGACAAGAAGCAGGGGCATTGGATAGGTCGGCTCTGAAGGGGGCAGTCGGGGTGGGAAGGTGTCAGCTACGGGGTGGGGCCAGCTACGGGGTGGGGCCAGGCTGTTTGGGGAGAGACAGCCTTCCCTACCCGGCAGTCCATACAATTTTGCAGTCCTCCTGTGACCCTCAGGCCAAAAAGTTTGCCCACCCCTGACCTAGGGCCTAAAGGACACTCAAAATAAGTGCGCATATCTTTCACCTTCATAACAGACAGATACAACACATCTTAAATGAACTAGAACATCTATAATATCCTGGTCAAGAGCATCTCCTGCTTTCTATATGCTGAAACTGTAAGACAATGCTCCTGCCAGTGGTGGAAGCCTCCCCTGGGACATCACCACAATACATTTTAAGTCTTAGTTTTGTGAATGTCATTCACATTAGCTTCTTTAGAATTCTAGTCCTCTGGCCTACAGTGTAGTGGGATTGCTGTCCTCTGACTTCAGTACCAGTAAATCCAGTGTTATTCAGCCCTGCTGTATCAAGTTGTCTAACACGTGCACTGACCTCTTCTCAGTGATTGGAGACTTAATTTATTAGCACAATGTCTCAGCTTAAAAGCCACCATAAAGAGAGGAACTGGCATAAAAAGGAAGAGTGTGCTTTACTTATTCATGACTCTTAAATGAAGCTGTTCTCACCCAGAAATCAATACACGACTAATAATCTAGAATGAGGGGGCTGGAGTGCCCCCACTCCCTGAAGAATTCAGGTGATTCTGCTATTTGGAAGAGAGGCTGAAATGTCTGAATGTGCAGCAAGTGTTTACACTGTACATGCTGCAGGGAGCCCAGTTCAATGAGGTGTTTCCTTTTCTGCTGGGAGCAGGTATAGGCTGAGGAGGGGACGTAGGCCAAGGCTGGTTGCTATGCACATCTTCCAGCCCACTGCCATGCATTAGGGTGACATAGAGCCAGGTAGCTGTTGGGCTGAAATAGCCTGATAGAGCACCTGTAACCTTTGGAGGAAAATTACTTCTCCTGAGCACACACATCTAGCTGCTTGGGTGGGGCTTTGGGCCCAGGTGTATTATATAGGCTTCATTTACCCCAAGTCCTACATCTTTCATATAAAATAAAGAGAGTGGCCAGTACTAGGGCCAGCCTACTTTGCCAGAAGCCACAAGAGACTTGATTTTATTATCCTTAGGGATACAGATGCACTGAGTTGTGATCCATTTAAAAACAAAGTATGACACCCCCTTAAGGTTGTAGCATAAATGAGGGATAAAGGGAGAACAACACTGAGGTAGAAATGTTGTTTTAAATTATGTACATGGTGCCTAAATGCTCTGCTGATGGGTACACAGGAAATCCAAAGATGGGGAATGAAGTAATTTTTCTCCAGGCAAAAGTTCTGTAGAATTTCATCATTCCTCTTTTCTTCCAAGACACTGGAAAACACCGGTGACCAGTCCCACAAAATGCCCACTGCTCGCTGTGTTCGGCTTACGTTGGTCAGCATGGTAAATGATCTGAAAGAAGCCTGGATCAGCGATCACCCATATCTAGCAGTCTGCTACCTTTGGCAATATGCACCCACCTGGGCATGGTGGCTTATGAACAAGATGGGCAAAATAAGAATACAAAACTTCAAGCGTGGTGTGGTAAGCCATTCCTAAGCGGGTGTTTTTGTATATCATTTCCTCTCTCTGTAGAGACACTTTAGCCAGCAATGTAGGCTGCATTCTGGGTCTGCTGTTCATCTTCTTCCCTGCTTAGTACCACATCTGGACACTACACAAGACTGTACAGCCCCCGGGGTTATTGCTGTTCAAGCAGTAGAACAGTGAAGTCAGTATGCTTATGACAAAATATTTCACCTCAAATGTGTCTAGTCTGTTCTGCAGAAACGTAGGTTCAGAGCTGGATACAGAGCGACTGCTATAGACCTGGCCTGCACTATGCTCTCGTCACTACTACAGTCTTTAAAGTGACTTGAGCAGTATATTTGGAATTCAGACAGGCTGACAATCTCTCACTTCCTTGCACGTATTGCTTGTGTCACATACTTTAAGCTGCGCCTGAGACAAAAGCCTCATTTTAGGTAGAAAGACCTATATTAAACAAATGGTTAAGCACTCACGTCAAGCAGCAAAAGTTTCACGTGCACACTTAAAGCTGTCCTCCTGCACAATTGTATTGTCAGCATCTGATCACATACTAATACAAGTAGAATGAGATTTTTTTTAACTCCATCTTGTGTGAAGGATTTCCAAATCTAAATGAAATGTGGAGGACAACATTACTTAAAAGGTGTTGTGTTCTTATTATTACAGGATGCTGATGTCTCCTACTCAAAGAAGAAAGCTTGAGGAGAAACCTGCACAAAACCCCACTAAACCAAACTAGTACCTATAGCTGGGGGAGTGTTCTGCCCTCTATTCATCTTTGCAAGTTAAGGCTTTTATTTTTTTAATTATTCCTTACTTTTTTTCTATCATGTAACCTGACAAATGCAACTTAATGTGATTGTAAGAACATTTCTTGAATTAAAGCATGTCTCTAAAGAGATCTGCTTTACTTTTGCAGGGCCTTCTATAAATTCATTCTTTAGGTTTATAAAAACAATGGTAGGAGGACAGGAACGCTATTGTGATCTTTCTGTTCCATGAGTTTACCCAGTATTTGGAGGGTACCTACAAATCATAAGCTACTTGATCTTATTTCCACCATTCTCACACCTTCCAGACCTCACCCACCAGCCCAGATTCTTCCCTTCCTGGAGCCTGAAAGCCCCTAGCCACTTAGGCCTTAGCTACACCGCAATAGAGTCCTAGAGCGCTCTACCTTACTACCCGTCCACACTGGCAAGGCACGTAGAGGGCTCTGTCTGCCTGGAGCGCTCCTGGTACTCCACCTTGCAAGAGGATTAACAGCTGTTGCACATTGGGTGAGACACTGCAGCTCCAGTGTAAACTAATGATACTGTGCACTGATTGACCTCTGGGAATGTCCCCTAATCTCCTTACATCAAGTGCCCTCTCTTCCCTTTGTTTTGGCTGGAGGAATGCGGAAGTGCTTGTTCAGAGCTCTGTCTCAGACAGTGACAATGGGGCAAAACAAACAAAGAAAACATTTACCCAGTGAGGGAGGGAGGGGTAGAGCGGTCTGAACTTACAAGATAGCGTGTTGACACGCTCTCAGCACTCCAAAAATCTGCTCTCTCCTCCTCCACATACACACTCCACCCCACTCCCCTCATTTGAAAAGCACATTGCAGCCACGTGGAAGGCAGGGATAGCTGCCCATAATGCACCACTCCCAATGCCGCTGCAATTGCCGCAAATGTGGCCATACCAGAGTGCTTGCAGCTGACCGTGTGGACAGACTAGAGCACTCTCCGAAGGCTGGTTTAACCCAAAGCCCTCTACAGCTGCAAGTATAGCCAAGCCCTTAAGCGATTGCACCCTGGGCTGACATTTAGGACCAATATCAACCAAGGCATGAAGGGGAAGAGTGTTTATTGCTTGTGGGGGCTGCTCTAGAAGGGCAGCTCTGGGGCTGGATAACTTGCATGCACATCTAATCAGTTTGGATGGGAGGGGACACAGCAGGCTTGTGGCTTTCCCCATAGCCCTGCATTGTTTAGAGGAAGGCACTTCCCCTCTCTACATAGGGGAGAAGTAATTGTCAGCTAAGCCCTCTCTTTTAGTAGAGTTCTGCTCAGGTAGTCAGGGTGAAAAGTTCTAAATGTCTCAGCTGTCTTGGACGCCAAGCCAGCAAGGACTGTACCTCCTGCTAGAACAGAGGTGGGCAAAATTTTTGGCCCAAGGTCCACATCAGGGCTGCAAAATTGTATGGAGGGCTGGGTAGGGAAGGCTGTGACCCCATCCCCTACCCAACTGCCCCTACTCCCTGTCCCCTGACTGTCCCCCAGGACTCCCTGCCCTTTTTCCAACCCTCCCGCTTCTCGCCCCCTTACCATGCCACTAAGAGCAGCAGCTGGATGGAGCTAGATGCGCTGTCATGCAGGAGCACGCAGTCCTGCTCCCCAGAGCACTGCCTACGCGCAAGCTGAGGCTGCAAGTGAGGGGGTGATCCTGGCCAGGAGCTCAGGGTCTGGGCAGGACAGCTGTAGTTTGTCCACCCCTATGCTAGGACATCTCCTTCCTATTAGCATATAGGAAAGTGGAGGAATCTGACTGCCCTGCTGAAGGGTTTGGCCACTCAGGTTCAAGTGTAATAGCTTTCCACACCTAGATTGTCCAGCAAAGTAGCGGTTCTCAACAAGGAGTCTAGGTGCCACAGGGCCCTGGGGCTGAAGTTCAGTGGCCTGTTGCCCTCCACGGGGCTAAAGGTGGGGGTGGAGTTGGGAGGGAGCTGCAGTGGGAACGGAGTTGGGAGGGAGCTGCAGTGGGAACGGTCTTGGCACCAGCCCCTAGTTACCCCTTTCCCTGCATCCTGAACTAGCCCCTGCCTGCATACAGCCACTATAATGGTTTGTTTACATGGGGGGGAGGGGAAAGCCTGGAGTAGCTGGTACATACTTCTACAGAAACACTCCAAGGCTTCCTTGGTCAGAGGGCAGCTGGTAATACACATTAAATAAAATGATTTGAAGTTATACATTATAACAAGTTCTAAAAAAATCAAAATACATCAATATATAAAAGGATCAGAATAAAAATTTCATATATTCATATGTACACTTTGGTTACCAACCTACGGTTCACTGTACTGCAATGAACTTGTAACCTGCCTACAAATGCAAGTCACCTGACAAGCTATTTTAAAGAAAAAAAAGGCACCAACAACAGTTAGTGGCTAGACTAAGTGTCTCTTCTCTGAGGTGGAGATCAAGACGTGTGGCAGCCACACAGGGAATCTGGTTTAGGTAGTTCCAGCAGTGAAAAAAACCAGATTCTGAAGTTTTTTCCTCCAGCTAGCACCTTTTCTGTGCAAATTAGGTTTCCATGGTTTGGCAATTGCCATCCAATGCCACTCAATGAGATTTTCATATTTCTAGTTGTACAATTGCAGCATTAGTGTTTGGTTTCCTGCTTACAGATAGGTGGGGGGGTTTTTATGGGTCTTTTTTGTATTTCCTTACAAATCCACGGCCTACAACAAAGGCACATGGAGAGATGCAGATGAATAAACAGGGTAGCCAAGCGGTGGGTCTGCTGCTTGCACAGTAAGGTTTCTCAGAAGGACTGGGTGAGCTTGTATACTGTAGCGTTCTTCATCATCATTGGTAGCGTACAGCAGCTCCCATGAAAGATTTGCCCATTGACCTCTGACAGCTTCGTCGTTGAGCTTGCCAACCTGCACTAACAGTTCCTGAAGGGTAAGCACTCTCCCCGTGTAAACACCCTTTAAAAGAAAAAAACATTTCATTTTCAGTACACTGTCTAAAGAGAATTCAGACAAATAAAAATGTTACAGTTAGAGCATAAAGGGAATAGTTAGCATCATTCTGGGTACTGTTTTCTTAAAACTGCCTCTTCCATAATTTCAACAACAGTTGAAACTGCGGAAACTGCAATTTAACAAGTGAGACTTTCAACAATGCAGTGCTTTGAACCAGATAATGTCATATGCAGTGGTCCCTTCCCAATATTTAGTGTAAGATGAAAGGTGTATAGGCCTCTAGACTATGTTGCATATAATTAACTAGAACTGTTGAATCTTTAATGGCTGAATTCTTGAATATCCTCAAGTCATAGTTAAATGCTGCTGCATTTGCAGAACAGCTGTCTAGCTATTTCCAGCAGTACTAATGACAACTTCTGTCAAGTATTCACTTGTTCTTTGGATGTAAAGTTCTATGTAAAGTCTTGGAAATAAGACACACATTAAAAAAACAAGCAGTGGAAAAAACACATTAATGTTGCTTGCTATTTTTTTTTTCCCCACCCTTACCATGTTAGGATCATGTCCCAAAGAAAAAAGGTATGGCTTTTCCTGTAAAACTGCTTGTTGCCACTCAATATCGGATACTAAACCAATGTACCAGTCACTTTCATATTCTTCCAGATAGTTAATCAGCTCTTTGAAGTTCTGTACTGGACCCAGGCTTGCTTTGTCAACCATGAGCTTAAACGTATATCTGAAAGATGCATAACAGAATGCCTAGAGTAAGTATACACTTCAGAGAGGGACAAAGCAGTTATCAAAAGCACTGTAGCTATGATAACCCACTTATAGGTTGTTATGGGGGGTTATCAAGGGAGAGAGGGATAACTCAGTGGTTTGAGCATTGGCCTGTTAAACCCAGGGTTTTGAGTTCAATCCTTGAGGGGGGCCATTTAGGGATCTGGGGCAAAAAATGTGTCAGGGGACAGTACTTGGTCCTGCTAGTGTAGGCAGGGGACTAGACTCGATGACATTTCAAGGTCCTTCCAGCTTTATGAGATAGGTATGTATCTCCATATAGTTGTTTTAATTAGCTCTGACATTGGCACTACTGATTGATCATGGAAAATGCAAAATATTTGATTTCAGAACTAATTTGCTATACTATTTGGCAATGAATATGGTGACTTACTATCACTTAGAGAGCATATATCTTTTCACTACATATAGTTTAAAGCCAACTCTGAAAGCACAAATACTCTCTTCTGATAGTGTTATGCTATGTTTACACATGGCTTTTTTACCTGAATGCTTTCAGTGCTAGTTGGAATAGTTCTGGTTTTCCAGTTAGCCAATCCAAACCAACAGACCAGGGAATGCCACCAGTGTACGCTCTAAATACATGACTAGGAGCAGGAACTGTATTGTCTAGTCCAAACAAACCAAAACAACAAGACAATACACCATGGACATACAACTCTTTCAAAGCTTTATCTTTAGTAATGTCTTCAAGTAAATTGGAAGGTTTTTCTTTCAAATGAAAAAAATCCAGTTGACTTAAAACAAAATGGTACCAGTCTTCTGGAAACCTCTGCCTCATCTCATTGAGTTTGGAAGTAGGTATGGGTGCAGTTCTCCACTCTTCAGGTATGCTTAGCAACTCAGAGTAGGAGCAGCTAAATTCAACTAAAGGTAAGCTTACAACTTCCTGCTTCTTTCCTTTGTCTACAGCAGGGAGTCCAAGTACAACAGCCTTGTAGAGTTTATCTTCAGGTGCTGTCTCTTGCAGAGCACCAACTGTGCTCTCCATTTCTACTGACCCTGGAACAGACAAAAGTGTCCTTGGTGCAGCTTCTAATAACTTAGTTTCTTTTCTTTCTCTTGTTCTGCTGGGCTCAAGATCAAAAAGGTCACTATCATCGGTCCAGTCCGCAATTGTATCTACACTAAAGCTATCTTCATCCTTTATGGGTCTGGGTTTTTCTACTGCACTGTCAAATGCTTTGGGCTGGGTTAGTGGAAATGATCCTTCTTTGTTCTTGGTTGTTTTGTGCAGCTTCTCGCACATTTTTGATTTTTTATAGCAATAATGGACAAGTATCCAGACAAGCACTTTAAGGAAATCATCTTTCAGTTGCTTTAAGTTCTCATGTGAATCAATGATTCCAGACAAGACAT
Source organism: Dermatemys mawii (assembly GCA_007922305.1). NCBI lineage: Eukaryota > Metazoa > Chordata > Testudines > Dermatemydidae > Dermatemys > Dermatemys mawii. The sequence continues at coordinate 84,890,257 of ML677332.1, forward strand.
TCCTGGCATCAGAATACAGTCTCACAGGTAGAGCAGTACAAGGGGTTAAAATGTTTTCAAAATGATGATTGAGAGAGAAAGTCTTTGCATGCTCCTGGTGTTCAAAGGCCATTTCAAAAACTTCATCCACTCTGTGTGCTTCAGCAGTGTGGCAGGAAGTTTCCTGCAATTCTAGCCCCTATAGCACAAATGGAAACAAGTCATCTTTGCTCTTTGGCCGTACAAGCAATGCTAACAAATACTATTTTCTTCTACTAAAAAATATTCCCAGCAATTGAAGACACTTCCATTTCTAATATTTCTGACACCAATGAAGTTAAGATTTTTTTTATAGCACCCATCATGCTATCTCAAATTGACCACAGATGTTAAATAGAGACATGATAAATCTGAACTGTCTTTAGAACCTTGCATTTTATTTGCCATGTTACCTGTGCCCCTTACAGATCAACCGCATACAGTTTTTTTAAAAAAGTGTCTTGAGCCACAGAATGAGTGATACAGTACTTCCGAACTTGCGAATCTAGTAGGTTCCCCCTCTCCCCTCAACTTCTTCTATGTCATAACTTGCTTATGTGCTTCAGATTGTTTCAGATGTATTATTAAGGACTTAATGCTGCAACACAAAATACCCTATCAGTTGTAAAATGAAATTAGCTACACACCCAGAATATGTTAACCTTATGTAACCTAAGTTGTGTTACTTGTGCTATTACAGGAAGTTACACAGGAACAAAATTTGTATGTTACTAGAACATGACTAGGTAAATTTTCAGTAAATACTCACCTTAATATTAACACAGCAGTACGTGAAGCCTCTTTCTAGTACTAATATCCACATCAGTCTGTCCTGAAAACGGCACAAGTAGTGTGATCCAGGTAAAGAGAGACCTAGAAAAGATGCAGAAAAAGTTAACTTTTACTGTTGGATTCTGTTCATTAAGGTTTCTTTTGTACATTAAGGAAACCATTGCAAAGACACTCTTGTATAAAACAGTTTGTGGCCTTTGATGCCCTTGCAACAGCCTAGCATATTTGCACAGCAACACTGATCCTGACAGAACCAGTTTGGATTGGCCAAGCACAGTACAAGTGTTACCTCAGTGGATTCCTGGTTTCTTGATGTATGTATCCCACAGGGCCCGCACCGTTACTAGCTGGAGCTTTGGGGCAACTTGCCAGTATGAGGCATAGTCTTGTAGAATGGGGTTAGAATGGCCAACAGAACTAGGGCAGCTGCAATGTTTGTGGTTTCCTCTTGCAATATGAAGAAACTACTGTATACTACACTGGTTGAGTTGCAGATCTATTCCTGGATGTTACAACCAGCTGGAACAACCAGAACTTGTAAAACATCTTGAAATACTTGGTGAGTTTGTGTACACAGAGAGCTTTCCAAGCGCTGCTTTTTGCCATAATTTCTTCGGTATAGATTAAGCCTTTGTGCATTAAGTCCAAAACTTTAGTTAGATAATGGACTGCTGCTTATATTAAACTACCGTGTGTCAGGTCAAGAATAGAAACCAAAGCAAGTAAGGTGCAACTCTGGATCCAAATACTGTGTCCAGAACAATGACTACAGTACATTCTGAAACACGTTGGCAGTGTAAATAGAAACGATGAGGCAAGCTGGGAAAAACCGGTGGAATCCAAATTCATTTTCTTGCCTACAGGGTTACGTATATACATAAGCTGTATAATACTACTACAATGCACGTCTGTAGAACCATTCAGGAGAGCATCTCAAAGTGCTTTCCAAACATTAATTCAGCTTCATGACAACGTTATGAGAGGTTAACCTCTTTAAAACAGGCAAATGAAGTAGATGGCTTTGTCCAAGATATCACAGTTGAGTCTCAAGCAGAGCAAGGAACATAACTGATGCATGAAGACAGGGGGAGCCACAGACACAATAAGTGAGAAACAGCAAAGGGGAGTGCAAGGTACTCAAAATATTCCAAAAGGAAGGTGGGAATGGGATGATAGAAATATAGGACAAGGGGCAGACTTCTTAAAACACAGGATCATGTTTCTTCTGTTACTCCCTGAAGGGCTGATGATCCTGAAGATTAGACAGAGGAAGGCACACCTTGCAACTTTTTTAATTAATTCACAATGGATTTTTGCAGCAGCAATGAGCTCTGGAAGGAGTGTGTACAAAAATGTGTGTACAAAAGGGAATTCTGAGGCTCCCCCAGCAGCAGAGGGTCAGGCTGGAGGGAGGAGGAGGAGGAAGAAAAAACTAATGCAAGGAGCACTGCTCAAAAGAATAACTAAACATTTAAAAAAGTTCTTTTTGGCAGACGTTCCCTGCATCACATGCCCATTGATATCAACTGGAGTTCCACATGTGTATGACTGCAGACTATATCCAATTAAAAAGTTTAAAAAAAACAACAGTCTTCCAGCCAACAGAACCTACATGCATCTGTAATTATTTTAGTACACCATATTTTTCTTGGCAGAGATTGAAGAGAACAATACCTGAATAAGACTTCATACATGGGCTCCCAATTCTTAAATTAACAAACCTGCATCCAAGAACCATTAAGACATGCTTCTGTAATACACTACCTACATACTTAATCATTATTTGCTCAGCTGGAAGGGGAAAAACTTCTGTAAGACAACTGCATTTTTGTCTAAATTACCTGATTTATAAGAGAGTTGGGAATGCTTAAGCCATCCTTTATCTATTTAAGACTTTTTAAAAGTGCCTGTCATCATGATCCCCAAGCACTAATTTATTACAGTATTAATAATAGTCTGTGCTTCTATGGCATTTTTATTTAAGGATCTCAAAATGCTTTATAAATATCAATTAAACCTCAATCCATCTGTGAGGTGTTATGCCTGCTTTGCGGATGCTTAAGCAAATGTTAAGATCTAAATTTTGCAAGTGTTCCCATTTTTGGATGTCCCACATGAAACTTTAACAGTCTAATTTTCAGAGGTACTAAGCACCCACAACTTCAATGGAATTTGCTGTTCCTCAGTACCACTAGGAAGAAAAATAAGGCCCTAGATATCAAGTTGGGTACTACAAAAAAACTTGAGGCAACCAAAATTAGTAGGCATTTGAAAATTAAGGAATAAATGACTTGCACATGTCACGTTAAGGGCATTGCTAGCACTTAGAGTCCTGAAATCAAGCTCACTGCTTTAGCCAGTAGATTGCCCTTCCTCCCACAGAAACATCACGTTGCTTTCCCCTAGTCTCTTTCTGTTTAGATGCAAGAGGGTGATGGTAAACTTACTATCTAATGGATTTCTTAATTCAGGCCTTAGATTAGTCAGCTGTCACTTCTCCAGCAGATCTGTGATATTCCAAAACAGGACAATGCATGTTTGCTGCTAGCACATTGCATCCTCACTCACATTCAAATCATCTTGTACTTGTACAGTACAAGTACAAATTTGTTCAGTGAATTTTAGTTTCAGAATGTTGTAAAATACAATCAGAAAAACCAGCCACTACGTTATAGTTAAAATTAAAAATAACCTTATATTTCATTGTGCTAATAAAGTGCACTTTCTTGCTACCATTTTTTGCAAATATTTTTTAAAAATTTGGGCTGTCAAAGCTACTAAAAATCCTCTCTGTAGATTAGTTTTTTTATTTTTTAAATTAAAATAGTGGCACATAGAGCATTGTCACTTCATCTTTAAATGCTCTGAGATCCTAACATGATCTCTTGCTTGGAGATGTCCATTCAAAGATTCTCTCTTTAAAAAACAAGTATTTTTTTCTATTTTTTAAAAATATTGAATCTGAAGCATGGGTGCCACAACACTGCATTCATAGAATCAATAAGGAAGATGTTCTCTTATTTATTGGCAGAGTGAACTGGGAGTGGGGCTTCTCCTTTTGTGGGGAAGCTTCCTACAATTACTTCAAGTCTCTTCAGCCCTCGTACCAAAACCATCACATAGGGCTGCCAATAAAAGTTTCTGCATTTATCTCTTCCTCTGAAAAAGTCTGACTGAAGCTAGACTCAATTACCTTTGAATACTAAGATGCCTCCCTTACTAGCCATCAGTAAGAGAGCAATAGTAAATACTCATAACTTATCAGTGGGGCAACATGCTCTTGATTATTCTGGTTGTGTGCGCCAAGTATTTCTCAAAAGAATTTCTTGCAATTTCAGCAATTATGTTTTCTTTGGCAGAGAAAAAAAATCTTGTTTTTGGTTTTCTTTTAGTATCATTAAAAAATAAATAAATACATGCCACAATCTTTCATAAAATTGTAAGGCCAGAAGGGACCATTATGATCCTCTAACCTCATCTCCTACATAACACAAGCCACAGAATTTTACCAAGTGGTTCCCAAGTGGTTCATGTAAGAACTTCTTGCTTAACATTGTAGTTCTGTTCCTGAAAAATGCGACTTTAAGCAAAATGATGTTAAGCGAATCCAATTTCTCCATAAGAATTAATGTAAATGGGGGGGAGGGGTTTAAGTTTCAGGGAATTTTTTTTCACCAGACCAAAAAAGCTATATACTGTGTGTGTGTGTAAACAAACAATTTAATACCGTACACAGTGATGATGATTGTGAAGCTTGGTTGAGGTGGTGAAGTTAGAGGGTGGGATATTTCCCAGGGAATACCTTACTGAGAAATGATGAACTAGCTTTTGGCTGATCCCTCAAGGGGATCACGTTGTTAACGTAGCCTCACATTCCAAAAGGCAGCATGGCAGAAGGAAACACACTGTGTGTGAGAGAGAGAGAGAGAGATATGTGCTTTGCCCCTTTAAGTATGCTGACCCCACTCTTAAGTAGAGGCAAGTCGCATCTTACAGGGGGATTACATTCTGCGGTCAGCACATAAAGCGAAAACCGAATATAGTCAAAACTCATTGAGTTTAGCAGTGGGTGGAATAGCCTGTCCTACACATACAGTTTTTAAATGGTTATTTTTCTCTCTCTCTCTTTTTTTTTTTGCTGACCATGTAAAGCTGAAATCGCACATGTTAAATATGCCTAAGATGCGACTCGCCTGTACGTTGTCTTTTTAAGTGGCTCAGGAAGTTGAGACAGCAGCTACTCTCCCAAGCGCTCTCTGTCTCTCTCAGCCGTGTCCCGACCTTGCTGTATATGGAGAAGGGGTAAGTGGGATGCAGGAGCAGGGGGGAGGGAGACACCCTGACATTAGTCCCTTCCTTTTCCCCCCTTTTCTCCCTCCCCTCTCCCCCCACCAGCAAGCAAGAGGATCCTGGGAGCAGCTCCAAGGCAGAGGACAGGAGCAGCACATGGCAGTGGGGGGAGGGGCAGCTGAACTGCCAGCAATTGATAACCCGCTGGGTGACTGCCACACAGGGAACTTTGAGGAGCTGCCGGTCCACCCTGGTTCCAAGCCCCTCCCAGCTACGCCAACGGGCTGCTCTTCCTGCAAGCAGTGGACAAAGCAGGCTGCTGCCAAACGACTTTATAAGGGAGCATTGCACAACTTTAAACAAGCATGTTCCCTAACTGATCAGCAACTTAACATCGAAACAATGTTAACCGGGGTGACTTTAAGTGAGGAGTTCCTGTATTAAGCCCATAGATTTTAGTTAAGCCTAGGTATATCTTTTTTTAGAAAGACATCCTCTCTAGTTTGATATAAGGAATGCCAAGTGCAACACAGTTTTACCATCACTGTTTCATTGTATTAAATCATAGTATTCTCTATTAAGAGAATGCAGCAAGGTCAGAAACCACCCATTTTTTTCTTAGCTGAATAAGCCCTGGAACAATGCACTGTTTAAGTTTTAATCTAGGTAGTGGGCACATTTATTTAATGCAGAGGTTGCAAATCACAATGTTCTCCAATAGAGGCTACACAGATTAAAGCATTTAACTATATTATCTGCAAATTATTTTATACAACTGCTTATTTTATACAGTTACAGTTTACCTACCTAGACTACCAGATGCTAGTGCAGACTGCAGTGAAGCGGCCAGACTCGGAACCACCTGCTGGTAGTACATGGTATCCGAACAAACACATGCTGTTGCACCCACAGGTCCAGGCCAGCTTCGGATAGGTCTAGGAAACCCAATCAAAAATATTGGGAGAGTGAAGAGCGGCAGCATGGGAGAAGAAAGTAGTGCAGAGACAGCTATGAAGGCCAATACAATTGGGAAGAAAACAACGTTGAGTGTTATTAAGGTGGCAGTAGATTTCCGACGTTGCTTTTTTTCGGTCCATGATGTCAAGAGAACAGCTACAGCAAACTGCAGTTTTGAGATAAAATGAAGTAATCGATCCCGAATGACACCAGCCTGTTGAGATACATAAAATAATCAAATATTTTTCTTAGATATCTGGTCACATTCAGCATTGCTAGAGCTCTTTCAGGTCTACATACATTAATTATTAAACCAAGAGAAAATCTATCTCTACAGAGTTTCAGTCTCCATATCCATAAGCCGTGAGTCAGTTTCCATATCCATAAGCCGTTATTTTGGAAGAAGTGGGGAAGAAAAGAATAGGATGTAATAGCTAACCGCTTAATCAAAATTAAAATTAGGTTTACCAGTAAGAGTCTGATCCCTGTATCAAGGCTTCTGTTCCACCACACATCTGTATTAAATAGCAACATCTGCACTATCGATACAATCACCATCTCCAACAGTGCATTCTCTGTATTTTGCCAAACCTAAAACAGAGACTGATTATTTGTTGTACCAAGCATCTGCCCTTTCTCCCTCTTCTTGACCTGTAGTATTTCTTCCGGAAAAAGTTTCTTCTACAAGGTAACAAATTAGAAAAAAATTTAAACTTACCATTCTAAAGGTTCTTGTGAATCCAATGCTAATAGATACAGAATGAAGACTTTGTAGAGAACTGTCTAATGAAAGAAATGCTATCATAGCAAATGGGGACACTGCAATTAAAGAAAAATACAAGAGAAACATCAATGTTTTTTCTTTGCAATGTCTACCAAAGTCCATAAATTGGCTCCAGATCCTGCAGTGAGCTCACTGCAGAATGGAAATCGTAGTTTGTGAATAAGAATTGCTACCACTGAGCCAGTAATTTTTTTCCATGAACTTCCTTCTCCCGCTCAAAAAAAAAAAAAAAAAAAGGATTAAAATTAGGTGGCATTTTCACACAAAGGGCCCATTCCTGCAAGCACTTACACTCATGCTTAACTTGTGATTAGTCTTTCTGAAATTAATAGGAATACTCAAATGAGTGAAACGTGAATAAGCCCTGCAACACTGTCCCCAAACTGGTAGATCTACACAAACAAACTCAATCTGGGCCAAATTTTGGTTCCATTGAAGAGAGTGAAAAATGTGCTACTGACTTCAACAGAAATAGGATTAGACCTTTTATTAGGAAGTTGCAAGGAACAAATATTTTGACTGACTTCCAGGGTCAATTCAGTTTTCTTTTAGAATTATTTTATTAAAGTTGCAGCAAAGATTTTCAAAAGCGACCAGTGATTTTTGGGTTCTAAACCTACACTTCTTAAAAGGGGCTGGTTTTCAGAAAGCACTGAGCACCCACTCTCTGAAAGTCAGTCCCTCAAGTTGAGCACCCTAAAATTCATGCACCCTAGATCGCTAGTCACATCTGAAAATCTGAACCCATTAATTGTACATACAATGCTAAAAGTAAAACTTCAATGAAAACTTTAAGTCATTTAAATCTTCACACATACATTTCTTTATCTGAGTTAAAATGTAATTGCCATGTTTTAATCTTCCTTTAATCATCTTACATATAGTATAGAGAAGGTATTCCTACCTAGTGTTAGTAAAATCCTTCTGATAACACCAACTTTCATAAGTCTTCTTTGCGTCTCCATGAACACAGTCACAGTCCTGACATCCTTTGGATAAAAAGGGTTTCGGAAGATTCCAAACAAGTACACTCCCTGAATCTCTCTAAGAATCCACATAACTATAAGCAATATGATCAGAATGTAACTCACTATGGCCTGGGGACTGGCTTTGGAAAATGCTGAAAAACCAGCAAAGTGATGCAGCAAGCTGGCTTCTATGAGAGCCAATATCAAGACAGTCAAATAGAAAAAGAATTCCCTCCACCCAAAGTATATTCTAGGACCACTGGACTTAGACCACTTAAACTTGTTGGAAGCAAAATGGCTGATCATGGTGTGCTTGAAGGCTAGACCAATCTCACTTAGGTTAAGACTGAGTATGAACCCAAATCCAGTCATGAAAAGGACCACACCAACAGTGCTGGGAATGAAATAGGATGCTATGGCTGTTCCAGAAGAAATGAGAAACATTACTAACAACCTGCAAAGGAGAAAAAAAGAAAAGATTTGATTGAAAAGAAAAAAGGTTATAAATTACAATGTTATATTTGATCATTATGTCAATAAAACTTACCTTATATTACTTGACATGGGTGAACCTCCTAGACCAAACTCCAACACTTGTTCCATTCCCCATAGAAAAAGTGCATCAAGTGGGGGCAGAATTCCCAATGCCCATAAAAATGGCAAAAATAGAAATATGATGTGCAAAATTTGATTTGTCTGTTCTAAAACTGGTATGTTAACAGTAAACCTGGATGAAAAAAGGAAATGTATTTGACTCCTATGAAAGGAAGATACTGTATGTATAGATGCACTTCACATTTAACACACACGATAAATCCAGAAGTATAAAAGTTATGTATTCCATATTCAAATGTCAGAATAGTCATACTTTTTTTAAAAACCCACAAAAATAATATACTTAAATTAATGCCTGGACATTATCAGACTGACAACAACAACTAGAAGCCCAAAGTTCGAATCCAGATCTAAATTTTTCTGAAGGTCACAGTGTTTGGGTCTACAATTCCAAATCAGGCCTATCTCTAATTAAAAAGTACTATATTTGGTACAAATTATTTTAACACATTTAAAAGCTGTAAAAATATATTCCTTGATAACTGATCTTTAAAAGGACAATGAAGTAAACAGTTACTTCCAATAGTACTGAATTTAAGAGTGAGGGTGACCATTTTAACTACGCTAACCTTATAACTTCTCAGTCCCACCTAACTTTTCTTGAAAGCTATCAGGTTGTTAATTTTCTATGAAACAAAATAAGAGCATTAAGTTCTATTGTATAATTTTTTAGACTTCTTCTGGATTTTTCCAAGTGACTGACATCTCTAATACAAATCTTTCAGGAGAATTATTTCATAGCATCTACCAACAAACTGCATACATAAGCTAACATTAAAGTTATATAAACATTATAGAACTTTACCTGTGTGCAAGATCCACTGCAATAAAGACAAAAATATAGAAAGGTCTCATCAGAGCAGTAATTTCATAAGTATCCAGTGCTTGAAAAGTAGCTGTCTCTGTAGCTGTGTTTATGATTAAAGAATATTCTCCTATACAAATAGTTACCCAACCAAACACAAAGATCACAACAGTTCCTCCAATGTTACTATACAGCAAGGTTATTCTGTTTGGTAGCAAATACCAAGTTCCCAACCCACACATTACCCCAGCAAGAAACGAATGGAATACAGTGTTGACTATATATTTCTTGCCTGGAATAATAAATTTAACTGTCTCTGAACCGACACAGCTGGAAAATTCATACTCATCTTCATCTCTTAGGGTATTCTGAATTTGCATTCTTTCTACTGTCACTGTTTTCTGTCTTGCATACAGATTTGTCATCTGGAGAGTAAGTGCTGTAACAAGCATTAGTCCTCCTGAAAGTGCTGCAGTGTAATAGTCTTTCATAATGTCTAACTGGTACAAAAGTGTTCCTACTCCTCCCAAAACCCATGGTGTCAGGAAAAGAATGATCTGATTCACATATATGTAAGGAGGCGCACAATATCCTAATTTAAATCGGGGACCTCCCAAAACAGTCTGTGGAAAGCGCTTCAAGAAGAACTCCTGTTTGTAATCATTCAAGAGAGGTACATCTGGACCCATTCTTATTACTCAGGAATCTTGGATGAGTCCCATCTTTCCTGTAGCACAACAACAGCAGATAAAGAAAAATAAGGTAATGTTACTAAATGCCACATTCAAAATTTCACAAGTAGGCAATAAAGATAATTTTTTTTGTCCCGTTTTCATTTGTAAAATCATAGTGAAATTTGCATGTTAATAATTTCAGTAGACATCTTCTATTTGCAGAATACACTGAACTTTAAGGACTGTAAGTAAACTGTTAAAATGGGAAAAAAAACTTTACAACATATTTTTAAATACAGAATATACTGACCATTGCAGAACTTATGTGAAGAATTATGAGACTAATTTAACATGGCCTCTACTCTTTGGAGTTAATAAAATGAACTGTTTACCCTCACAACAGAGCACTTTTCTAGAATTGAAATTTACATCTAGCTCCATTCCAACTTATGATTAAAGCCGCTATCCTCCAAGAACTTCCAAATGGGAGGCCACCCATGCCAGGAGGAACCCCATCGACCTCAAAGAAGACCCATGTGGTGAAGGGGTTCCACACAGAGTTCCTTGTAAAATTAGGGCTGTCTAGATCAAACATATAACATCTTAACTGATAAAAAAAATAGTGGCATCAAAGCCCTTTTCAGTTACCCTGATGCTTAGGAAACTGATTCATTGACCAGGACCCAGTTGTGCTTGGCACTTCACAAACAGAACAAAAAGATGGCCCTTGCCCGAAGAGCTTACAGTCAAAGTATAAGATAAGAGACAGATGGGGAAGTACAAGTAAACAATGCAACAATATTGGTCAGCGCAATGGGCAGTATCCTCAGCACACCACTAGCCTAATTGTTGTCAATGTTTTTGTAGGTCTGGCAAACGACTTTTAAGGAGTACAATTAGGTAGCTTTGTGGATGTTTATGGGGAACTCCATGCAACAGCAAGGGACAGCATGGGAGAAAGCACAAGGTGCTTGTTCGAAAATTTAATAAGTAGACAATGAAAGCCATTGGCTGACATATCCCCTTCCCCATCTGCAATGTGGGAGAAAAAAATTGAAGACCTCACTGTAACAGGCACAACATGTATTCTGCATATGTTTGTTAATTATATGAATGAGCAAGGCCAGCAAACCATTTACAGGGTTGTTGGTTCCATTTGGATTTTTTCTGGGCCAGCTGTGAATGTCAGTAGACATCCAAAAGGATTTACTCAAATGGTAAGGAAACACTGAATGTACTCTACAAACATAGTGATAGAGCAAAACACACATTTATCTTACTGATCACAGAAGAAAGAATCTAGAGGCAACAGACAGGAGTATTCAGTCTGAAGGCCTGGATAGAGAACAGGACTCAGAAAAAACTACTGGGTAGTGTCTCACAATTTTTGTTTTAAATAAGGTACCTGTGGGTGTAGCTAGAAGATTTAATGCAGAAAGTGTTTTATACTAGCTGCCTTCTATCTGACAAGTAAACTGCACACCATTTTTAACAGCACTACAGGTGTAGTTAGAAACAAATGTGCTCATGCCACTAATATGTATCCTTTCACTATTATATTTAATACTTGTAAGTGCTTTAGTGCACAATGCAGTTTACATTCACCAAGGAAACAGTCACATGGTCTGCAGCATACACTGGGCAGACGTTCCATCAGAAATAATGAAAATGAGAGAAACCCAGATCTCTGAATTAGAGTTACTGACCAATAATTGGCATTTTCTCTAAAATATATTAGGCTAAATCAATACATAATACTCAATAACAAAATGTAGCGCCATGAGGTATTGTTGATGTGCTGCCCTTATAACACAGAGCACTCTCTACGTAGTACTGTAGATTTCTTTTTTCTGTTGTACCTTTTCACTTTGTTGTGTTACTTGCATTCTCTTGCAACTGAGGTGAAAACAGCAATCATATCTAAAAGCAACTAAAACGTAATGTGGAAATACTGCCACTCATACAGACATTGGATAGGACATTCATTACAATCAGTTTTACAATTTGTAAATGCAATATGGACATACCCTGGTAAAAACGTTCTAAAAGTACATTTTAAAAAAGTACATTCTAAGCTTGCTCAGAAATCACAGGAACTTTATAAAAAAAATTAAATAGCATGTTTTAAAGTACTGGGTGCGCAAGGTGCCAGGTTAAAAAGAGTTTGATAGGTAAAAAATTATGGGGGCATGTAAAGGAGAGAAATTCAGTTTTAAAGGAAACATAAACCAAAGGTAAAGTTTTACTTTTTTATTTTTTTAATAAAATTTCCCTGGCAGCTGTGATTTTACCGTTTTCCCAGTGTTCTTATTTGTTTCAAATTTCGTCTGCATTCTTGTTTCTAAGTATGTATTTGCTAACCCATAAAACAAAATATTAACCAATAAAACATATTTAACAATGTTTTATTTGTTAAATAAACATATTTACACTGCAAGTTTTGCATAAATAATATACTTGTGTAAAATTTAAAATCTGTGTGTATAAGCAAGACAGTCCTCCTACCCGAGTGCAATGGAAAACAACAGAAACATTGTAAGTCACTATAAAAAAAGCAATAAACATATTTATAAGAGAAATCAGAGACTAAGCCCAACAAATATTGGAAACCATGTAATTTTAAATACCTCTATCTGACCTGTGAGTTGATAAATATGTTGGTGCCAGATTTTCACACAGGAGCTTACGTACCTATAGTTACCTCTGCACAAGTCCCGGGAAAAGTAACTGTTTGCAGGATCTGCCTTAGTTTACATTTCTGAAGTATGTGGACAGTTCTAGGCTGACCACATTGCCTGGTTACTCTGCTGGCCTGGGTGACGGGAGTCACATCAAACATAAGTTACCTTCACTTTCAAAGCCTTTCATGGCCTAACTCCAACCTACCTATTTTCTCTCTTTCATTACTGAAGCATCAACTCTCACCTCTGATCAGCCCATTATGTCATTTGTTAAATTGTCAAACAAGCACCTTTGTGTTTTCTCCCATGCTGTTCCTCATCTGAGAGAAGTATCCCACAAAATATCTGCAAAGCTCCCTCATTAGCCTCCTTTGCTGTAATGCATACAAAAAAACTGACAATAGGTAGGACAATAGGTGCTAGCATCACTGCCTATCATACTGATAAATATTGTCTGATTGTTTCCTTATACTCCCCCAATCCCTATCCAGCTGTTGTCCCTTATCTTATACTTTGATTATACAATCTTGGGGAGGAAAGGGGGAGTTGCAGCTTTTTGTTCTGTTTGTACTAGCACAATGGGCTTCTAAGGTTCTACTACAATACAAACTTCAGGTATAAGCAGGGTAGTTCTACACCTATATTTCTCAGTTACTTATTTCATCCTCATTATCTGAACCCCATTAAATCTTTTAAGGTGTTTATCCTCACAATATCCCTCTGAGGTAGACATGTGTTACCCTTATTTTACAGACAGAGAACAGAGGCACAGAGACTTCACCAAGGGCACATAGGAAGTTATTGGTGGACTCAGGACATGAACCCTGATCTCTCAACATCCCAAGCTAGTGCCTTATGTATGAGGCCATCCTTCCTCTACAGACAATGTTCCCTCTAATTTTTGACAGGCCATGTGCACAAAAAATGTTTTCTATGCAAACTTGTGTGTGTGCAATATTTTGCCATGTGTGTGGGGTTTAGGATCTGTGGGGGTGCGCACAGCTTAGAGGGAACAGTGTCTGCAGGACTTAGATCATTAAGTGCAGCTTTCAATTTCTTGGAGAGGCTGAAAGGGTAAGGTGAATGAATGCCTCTTTCTAATATTTCACAGCAAAACACAGGGTTATATTTGTATAATTTTCATTTTTTAAATTATGTCATACAAGGCTTGGGGTTATTTAAAAGTTATCTTCATGATCAATTAAAATTGTAACTATCTGCTTAGCACAAGCCAGACCACAATACACAACACCTCTCATCACATGAAACTATCGGAATAAGATCAACCAACCATAAACAAATAAATAAATAAAAAATAAGCCCACTCTTACCCCCAAGCAGACATATAATCCTGAGAGACTTCATGAAGCCCACTAAGGACTTAATTATTGCTATGAGATTTTCATAGAAGGTGCTCAGATACCATGATGAAGAGGTGGCAATATAAAACCCTAAAATCAAAAGCAGATTTTGTGCATGGATTAGCAACTGATCCTGACAATTTTGGAAGACTATTATCGAACACTACAGCTCCATGTCTGCACACTCACAAACCCCTGGTCAGATCAAGGGACACCTACAGGTTACACAGCCTTTGTATAAGATAAGGTCAAGTTTGTTTTAGTTGAAGTACAAGGCCTGGGGTAGATCAAAGCCTTTGTCCTATGGCCAGCATTCACACCCCACTCTGGGCTCCCAGAGGAGCATCCCAAATGTCCCTTGGGGAAGGCATTGTCTCTTTGTTCATGTTTGTACGGCGCCTAGCGCAATAGGTTCCTCATCCAGCACTGGGTACCCTGCTAATGTCTGCAGCGGCCACCAAGCCCAGGGACACAGTCCCTACAAACCCACACAAACCCTGGCACTTTCAGGCGCTCGAACCGGCCCGGGGATCGGCCCCAGTGGAGATTGAGGCCGCGGGCACCCCAGCTCGGGACTCGGGGGGCTGGCGAGCCTCACACCCCCTCAGTCTCCCCCCTCTCCTCTGTACAGCTCATTCGAGGGTGCCCGGGCGTGGGGAGCGCTCCGGGCTGCCCGGGAGGCAGCACAGCCGGGCCATCCCCTCTTGGAAAGCCGCGTACCTGGGGGCAACGCGGGCTGCCCGGCGTCGGGCGGGGCGAGCCCCAGGCAGAGCGGCGGCGACGGCGAAGCCCGGCAATGGCTCCCGGGCCCGAATCCCCCCCGCTCCGCCCCCGTTGGTTGCCACAGGGAACCTAACCGAGGCGGGCACCGGCTGGCGGGGGAATCCCTCCCACTCCGCCTAGGCAGCTGCAGCGAAGCGGGGGCGCGGGGTTCAGACGCGGCGGCGACGCTGCCTCCGGCTCTCCCGGGCGCCCGGCCCCGCGCGCTGACGGAGGGAGCTGCGTCCCCTTCCGCCCCCCCCCCCCCTTCCCCTCACAGCCGCCGCCATTTTCCCGCCTGACGCGGCCTTGAAGCCTGGGGAATCGGCCCTGCCTGCCCCGCCGCCCCGAGTCGCTTGCTGCACGCGCCACACCTTGGCGGCCGAGGGTTAGGCCTAGGCTGTGTCCGTAGGGTCTGTACAAACAACGGCTCCCGCGCGCGGGCGGTTTTTGTGGGGCCTACGCACGTTGGGTGCGTTTTAGCGCTCGTGCCGTTTTCGTGGGGTCGACACGACCCAAGGCCATCGCTGCCCCGTCTGCTGACGTTGGTCACAAGGGGCAGGGGCCCGACTCTGGATTCGCCCCGATGCAGCGGGCTGGGTCTCCATCAAGACACCTGTGGGCAGAGAGGAGGGCTTAATGGGGGTGATGGGCATCGCCTGCTGCCCTGTCTCTGCCGTTCCTACGCCTCACCTCATTGATGTGGGAATGTCCCTTGAGGCTCGCTGCAGAGGAAGAGAGCTCGTCCTAGCCAAGGCCTGGTCACCCTTAACACTTAGTTCAAATATACATTTGTTCCCACCCCACATTCACACTTAAGGCCCCAAATAGATCCACTGGTAACATCTTGGGGCCCCATTCATGAGTTAGGATGACATCGTGCTAGGCTGTGGAGCAGGAGTTCTCAAATCCATTGCCCTGTGATCCCCCTTCTGACAACAAAAATGACCACATGACCCCAGGAAGGGGGACCAAAGCCTGAGCCCGCCCCAGTCCTGCTACACAGGGCTGGGGGGATGCCTGAGGCCCACCACCCATGGTCACGGGGGAGCAAAGTTGATGCCCAAGGCTGTAACCTGAGCTCTGAAGCCCTTGGGCTTAAGCCTTGGACTCCAGCAGGTATAAGCCAGCCCTGGTAACCCCATTAAAATGTGGTTGCAATCCACTTTGGGGTCCTGACCCACAGTTTGAGAGCCGCTGCACTTGAGTATTGCAACCTGACTACAGGGATTGGGCCAGCTCTGAAAAGAACCCAATCTTCTCAAGGTCAGGTTGGCTCTGATCTTCTCTTCCTTCCCAGGAGGTCAGTGTGGTGGCAGTTGCGTGCCCTGCTCTTGCTGGCCACTGCCATCTCACGGCGCTGTGTGCGTTGTGGAGTTAGCTTGCCAAAGAGTCACAATGTCTCTCATTCCACAGTGAGGTGACAGCAATGGCCAACGGGGGGAGGGAAGGACCACGCAGATGCTGTCATGCCAGCCCCACGGGCAGACGGTGGCCAGAGACGTATTATGAATATGGGTAGCTGGTTTGGGGGGAAGTACAGAGGTGAAAGTAAGCTGGTACTGTCTGGTATGACGTACCAGCAAGAACCAGTGTGCCGTACTGGACCGGCTTCCCCAGGAGGTGATTTAAAGGGCTCAGAGGAGTAGCAGCTGCAGGAGCCCTGGGCCCTTTAAATCACCTCCCAAGCCTCACTGCCAGCGCCCTGGGATAACAGCGGCAGTGGGGCTCTGGCAGTGATTTAAAGATCCCCAGGCTCCCAGCTGCAACTATCATAGCGGAGCCCTGGTCCTTTTAAATCTCAATTTAAAGGGCCCGGGGTCTAAAGGCCCCGCCTCTTCCAGTTGAGGCCCACCCCTTCCTGTTGAGGCCCCACCTCTGCTCAGGACTCTGGCGTAATGGTAATTCCTTTAAGTTACTTTCGCCCTGGGGAAGTGTCCAGGTCAGGTCAGATCTGAAAATAACTTGATACTCTTGGGTGGAATTTGGATCAGCTGTGCTCAGGTCTGGTCTGGGTCTGGGTCAGGCTTTAAAATTAAGCCTGAGCAGACCTGTACTAAGGACTGTACAAACTGCATAACAAAAGATGGTCACTGCCACAATGTGCATACCATAAGATAAGACAAGAGATGGATACAAACAGATTGGGGGGCTAATGAGACACCTTGCTGATCTACATACTCCAACTGTCTCCTTGCCCCATCAAGTTATTTATATTTTTTAAAAATCACTGTTGCTATTTTCAGATACATTAGTTACTACTACCAAGTCATAGGCATTCCCAAAGAAAACATTAGTTAGCTAACAGTTAAGTTGTGACTTGCAAGTTCCAATATTATTCATCACTGCAAATATCAAACTCTGGAATTCATCAGCTAAGGTTAATTATATAGCTCTTTCCCAACTGTAACATGCTATTGATTAATACACATCTCTTCACTGGGTGTTTTTGGCTGTGCAACACCAAAACAACTTTAACTCTGCACTAGCAGTAATTATGTGGGAGATAGAATGGAGAGGGGTCTTTGAAACAACTTCATCCATCCATCCATCCATAACAAACACTTTCATTTGACCTGTCAATGCTTTTCTTTCAGCTCCAAAGTGGATGTGCCGAGTCTTTTATTTTTTATGCCTATCCACCATCCACTTGACAAATATTGTATAAAATCCTTAGTAGACAAGCAGCATACTAAAGACCATCATTCTCCATTCTTCATTTAGACTCCATGTGTTCATCTCTCTGTAGGTTTTTCTAAGGCACTTATCAGTGTAGTATCTAACCACAAATCTAATTGATGTGACATCCACAGTTCAAGTATCTGTACGTATAGAGCTAATGTATCTATATATGCAAACCTTGTAGGCCCATATCATGAAATTATAACATTGACATAAAAAGAATCTGTTTTAGCCATTTGACAAATCAAATACTTGTAACTGACTTCATACATCAGTACCTGTACTGGTACAGTGTTCTCCTAAAATTTAAGAATTCTGCAAATATATCCTGCACACTTCTTAAGTCTGTTATGAAATTACATGATGAAGAAAAGATGGCTAATGGCTACTCTAAATTTACACTGTTATTGGCCTTTCTAAATGTAAGATGTCGACATCCAAAGTCTGCACTTCTTAAGCTATTGATTCCTGCCTCTCTTTTCATCGCATGAATAAGAGTTAGGTGGATCAGGCCTTAGGTATGAAAGAAACGAAGATGAGATGTTGGTGTCACTGCAAGAGGAGTGTTGATTATTTTGCTATTGACCAGACAAGAATGTTCAATGTATGGGTGTTTTAATGGGTGTGCAGACATAAACAGGTGTATAGCTATTGTCAGTCTTACGTAGTATACTATACATTTAAAGTTGTCCATAGCAGGTGATTTTCATTTGTAAATGTTAGTCTATGTTTATAAAAGTATTTTTAAAATGTATTTTTAAACGATGTAAATTAACCAATTAAACAAGAAAAAAAAACTAATTTAACATTACTAATTAACTCCAGACAGACCTAAGCATAATAATATCAAATTAATTATTATTTGAGGAACATCTTAACATTATAATTCTATAGCATCGTGAGGTAAAATGGGTGATCAGCAACATCAATCTACAAGTAATCCTAGAAGAGAGATTTACATTGAGGGTCCTTTTTGTGAAAGAGAAGACTATCTGAGTTGCTGAGTTGCCAGTTATTGTAGTATTGTGTAATGGGAAGGAGTTTGTATGCCTCTGTTCTGTTCTGTCTAGGTTCTTGTACTGGGCTCATGACTCTAGGATGAGTGCTTCCCACTAGAGCATTAAGCAACGTGACTAACATCTGTCATGTGTTTGTTCTCTCATTCTCTTCCCCAGGAGGAGAAGTGTGTGCAGTTAAGTGTTTTGTGCATTTTAAAAAAATAATATATACACCTGCTACTATATGTTTGTGTTAAAGGCAAGGTCAAAGAAATATACCTTGCACTTGGAGCAAAAGGTGGGGAGGTTTGTGCTGCTTCTTATTTCCTGTGGGAGTTCATTCCACAGTCTTGGGCCAGCCCTTGAGAAAGCTCTGTCTCCTCTCCTAGCCTGCTCTCAGACACTCTTCACACAGAAAGTGGAGTCCAAACCCATCCCCTTCCTGTAATCTTGTTTTATTTACCCAGAAATTAACAATAATGTAACATAATCAGCTCTTTCTAGGCCCCCCATAACCTAATATCTGATCACCTTATAAAGAAATGATAAATACATAAATAATTTTTTTTTATCATAATGCATTGGAGCCCTAGTCAAGGACCACACAGAACCTGATTGTGGTAGGCACTGTACAAACACAGAATAAAAAGATGGTCTCTGTCCCAGAGAGCTTTCAATTTATCCTCACAACTTTGTTGTGAAGCAAGGAAGCATACATTTCTATTTGACAGGTGAAGAGCTGAGGCATGGGGACATTCAGCGCTTGATTCAAAGCCCAATTAAGTCAATGGAAAGACTCCTATTAATTTGTCTGTGCTCTGGATCAGGCTCCAAGTGACTTGCCCAAGGCTTCACAGAGAGTCTGTGGCAAAACTGGAAACTGAATGTAGATACCCTGAGTTTCAGTCTAGTGGCTTAACTGCAGGAGCAGCCAAACTTTTCCTTGGGCCAGCTGCTCTCTGTGTTCCCCCATCTAAATTGCTAAACCCATTCCCCAGATCTTCTCCATCCCATGGGCACCTCGAAACACCCGTTTTGATGGGGTTGTCGTATCAATTCCTCATGATGTGGATTCAGTTATCCCTATATTTTCCAACTGTCTTTCCCACTTCCTAGAGGCATGGAAATAGGTCACCTCTGACTGCTGCGTTTTAAACACAGTGGAATTTGATTATACCCTCCAGTTTATTTCAACCCCACCTTCCCCATCCCTCTTCAGGGACCCCTTGCTAGAGCAAGAAGTTCAATCCCTCCTCAGCATGGGAGCAGTGGAGGAGGTTCTGCTACATCTAAGAGGAAAATGGTTTTACTCTCATTATATTTTGATACCCAAGGCCAAGGGAGGTCTCAGACTCATCTTAAACCTGTGTCGACTCAACTGTTATCTCAAGAGGTTGAAGTTTTGCATGGTCTCCTTGGGGTCGATCATTCTGTCACTGGATCCAGGGGATTGGTATGCTGCCCTCGACTTAAAAGATGCAAACTTTCACATATTGATCTTCCAAAGACACAGAAGATTCCTGAGGTTCGTGGCAAACCAAAGACATTATCTGTTTGTGGCCTTGCTGTTTGGCCCCGAGAGTCTTCACCAAATGCATATTAGTGGTAGCGGTCTTCCCCAGAGAAGATGACTGGCTCATCAAGGGCAGGTCTCAGGTGAAAGTGCAGTTGGCCATTGCCCTCATCCAGTCAACCTTCCAGGCATTGAGCCTTTTGATAAACATTCAGAAATCAACCCTGATACCCATTCAGAGAATAGAATTTATTGGGGCATTTTTCGACTCCCAACTGGCGAGGGCTCTCCTCTCAGTGAGTTGTTTTCAAGCAAACACAGAGTCAATATGTTGCATGCAGTCTCAACTAGTCACCACGGTCAAGCTTTGTTTGAACCTTCTTGGTCATATAGCTTTGTGCACATATGTCATTCTTCACATGAGGCTGAGACTCAGACCTCTCCAATCCTGGCTTGCTACAGTCTACTCCCTGCTCCCTGTTATGGTGGCTGGATCCTCAAGTGATCTGTGAAGGGATTCCCTTCACAAAACCTCAGCCAGTGGCACACCTGGTCTCCATCTAGGGATGCTCAAGACCCAGGGTTGTTTGTCATTGGAGGATCTATTTTTTCATATCAATGTCAGGAAGTTCAGGGCAGTCCGATTGGCGTGCCAGGCTTTCTTACCTCATATTGCGAACACAACAGTTTCAACCCTTACGGACAATACATTGGCCATGTACTACATCAACAGACAGGGAGGCACTCATTCTTTCCCGTGTCAGGAAGTTGGTACGTCTGTGGAATTCTGCATTGGACACTTGATTAAAATTGAGGCCTTGTACCTGCCAGGAACCAGCTTACAGACTGGCTCAGCAGGTTCTTGACTCATCACGACTGGTGCCTACGCTCAGATGTTGCAATGAGCATTTTCCACAGATTGGGCTTTCCCCTTATAGACCTATTTGCCAGCCTTGTCAGCAGCCTTCTTAGCTCAGGTCCCGATCCAGTACGTATGCAGGGCAGCAACCTGATCCTTGGTACTCACGTTCTCGACGCACTATGCTATCACACAACAGGCTAGAGGTGATGCTCCATTTGGCAGAGGGATTCTACAGTTGCCTTGTTCTTAATCTCTGAACTGACCTCTGAGACTACTGCTTGCTAGTCACCTGAATCTAAATGGACGTGTGCAAGCACTCGAAGAAGCAAAACTGGTTACTAACCTTTCTGTAACTGTTGTTCTTCGACATATCTGGAACACGTCCATTTCCAGACCTGCCCGTGGCCCCTCTCTCGGAAAAGTTGGTAAGAAGAAACTGAGGAGCATGGGCTTGGTGAGGTCCCCTTATACTGGTGCTATGAGCGTGTGACAGAGCCGAGCCAGACAGATGCCACTAGGAAAAAAATTTCCGATAGCTGTGACCAGGGCGCACACACGCCTAAATCAGAATGGACATATGCAACACATCTCGAAGAACAACAGTTACAGAAAAGGATAGTAACTATTGTTTTTAAAGCTAATAAATGTTGGGTGAACCAACAGTTTCTTGCAGGTTGAATCAGGAAGGCAAATTTTTCTCTCTTTTTTCCTACCCAAACTAAAAGATATTTTGTAATCTGTAAATTAATGTGTCAGAGTGAAATCAGGGATTTGTTGCAACCCTAATTTGTTCCCGTTTTACATAGACTTTTTACATAGACTTACATAGATTCTAGATGCCATGCCCACACCATGTACAGTCCTGGAAAGGTGCATTCATGCTTGCTTCTCTATCACTGCATTGAAAATAAGTCTTGTAGACAACTTGACTCTGGTACAGCATGTACGTATGTTAATTTATATGCAATAAAGGATCCAAGAATAAAAAGTGTTAACTTGACCCTAAAGGTGTCCAACATGAAATGGTTTTAAACAAGGTTTGGAGTTTTGTATACATAGACTTTAGCCTGATTAGTAGCATGACAAACACCATTAACAATTCTTTTTAACCATTTATTAAAGATATAGAAAAATAAGGAAAACAGTTAAGGCATTTGAAATATAAAATATGAAATGAAAATAAGGCTTTTATTTTAACATCTTTTCTTCCCTTTCTCTTTGGCTCTAGAGAATTTTTGGAAAAAACAACAACATTGTTTTAAGAACATAAGAATGGCCATACCGGATCAGGCAGACCAAAGGTCCATCTAGCCCAGTGTCCCGTCTTCCGATAGTGGTCAATGTCGGGAGCTTCAGAGAGAATGAACAAAACAGGTAATCATCAAGTGATCTATCTCCTGTCGCCCATTCTCATTATTTGACAGTCTTGTAGATGTTATGAAAGATGATAACAACTGTCTTTTGTGGGAAAAAGAGAAGAAGGTAGTACCGATGGGCTGGAGTTGTCTCACATGCCAGGTAATGTTCAGAATTTACCTGGTGGTGATGGTAATGTCATCTGGATCCTTCTCTCCAGCCTGGTTTAGTCAAGACATTTTTTGGGATCTGGATGTAGAAGGTCCAGAGTCCCAGGAGAAGGTGGGGGTGGCAGCCAAGACAGTGAGGCTTGCATCTTTCCTTTTTTAAGGCAGAGCCAGGTGTTTGTTTTTATGAACCTCAAAAGGAGTGCTGGGTGAAATAGCCTTTCCTTTCACTATTTTGCCCACTGATCAGGCCTAATTTTTGACCTACCAATTTTGTTTTATTGATATTTGGTCCCACACTTTTCTTGTTTACCTGGCATACTTTTAACACAGTCCTTGAATTATATTAGTAGGCTTTTTAGTTTGGACCTTTTTCCATTAACATTTATTTTTATAGGTCATTGTGAGACTTTGTAAATTTATACTTATTTTTTACAGCTGAGCTTGCAATTAGGCTAAACATGTAGGTCCAATTATTACAACACACACTAGGGAGCTTGTTTCTTTCCAGCTGATTTTATTCCATTAAAATAAATCCCCCTTACAAATAATTAAACTTTTCCTGCAAGTGAGGTTTTGTAGTTGCAGAGGGTTTCAGTAATATTTCTAAATTAGCATTAAAAAAGTTGTGCTAGGTTTAGGATTTACATTCCTCCAGTGTAAGGAACTGTATTGATGAAAGCTTCAGCTCACTGACAGCCTGTCTGCTAAGCATAAACACTGAGTTGTTTCATTAGTTCACAGCTGAATAACTAATCCCATACAGCATAAAAAGAAATGTAAGATGGAAAGTATCTACCCTATAAGGCAGGATTGTACAGTATTTTGGAATTTACAAACAGAAATATATTCTACCACCAATGTTGTTATTATCATGTGGAGTGAGAATAGACTTGTAAATGGACAAAGGACCACTTAAAAGTTTGCAGTTATCTTCCTTTTGTCTTCTCAGTTTTAATTTAGAATAAATGAAAAATTATATTTTTCGTTGATTACATAGCTAGTTTTTTTTCATTTCCCTTGCTTGCACTTAATGCAAAAATCTCTGATTATGGAGGCAGTTTAGTTGAATATTTTATGTTTTGGGAAGGGCTCTCCTGTCTTGGAAGTCTCTTTCAATTGCAGTGTTTTGAAAAATTATCACTGACCACAGGACAGCGAGAATTACAGACTGCAAATCTGTGTGCTACTTGAATCACAAGTGACAACCCAGTATTGACTGAGGTATATTCTGTATCTTTAGTTTGACAGGGTGTAACAATTCTATGGATGCATAAAGTTCACAGTTGTCATTTATACCCTAGTCTATGGCCAAATAGACTTCATGGTTATATAATTGAAAATAGAATGCAAGACATTCTGCTCTAAGAACACAGACCCCCACTACTAGAACTTAAGGACAGTTTGTAACTGCAGTAGTAGAATTAGAGTGTATTTATTTGTGTTCAAGC
This sequence comes from Dermatemys mawii, assembly GCA_007922305.1. Lineage (NCBI taxonomy): Eukaryota > Metazoa > Chordata > Testudines > Dermatemydidae > Dermatemys > Dermatemys mawii. The sequence goes on from ML677332.1 coordinate 84,913,990, forward strand.
TACTGTAGCCCTGGAGCACTTCATTCAGTAGAGGGCAGTAGTATACATACACTCTAGATAGTAAATTACCAAACTATATGATCCATTTCAAGCTACCATATTTATGATTGGGTTTCCCACTTGCCTCAGTGTTCTAGGAAAGGAGACCAGTGTTTGCTTTCAGGAAGCCTTAAACTGACATACAGCATACTAGGCTGATGTTTTCCTTCAAGTGTTTTAAGTTGTTTTAAATTTTTCTCAGCAAGTTTAATTTAGCTAACCAGCATTAGAATATAGCTTTGAATTGGTTTGCTTTTGTTAGTTACTAAAAATTAGTAAAGAAGTGATCATTTATTTAAACCAAAATGAATTTAAACAAATCTAATATATGTTTATTTTGGGTAAACTGTGCTCCAGTCTGAGTCCTGAGCATGCACAATTTAGGCACGTAGTCCTAGATACTTCCTTTTTAGACATTATTTTACTTTCCTCGTGCAAGATAATTAGTGGCAGGTAATATGTGTAACACACACACACAGTATATAGATACAGTAGAACATCAGAGTTACAAAAACCTTGAAAATGGAGGTTGTTCGTAATGCTAAACAAAACGTTATGGTTGTTCTTCCAAAAGTTTACAACTGAACATTGACTTAATACAACTTTGAAACTTTTAATTTGCAGAAGAAAAATGCCACTTTCCCTTTATTTTTTTTTTTAGTAGTTTACTTTTAACAGCCCTGTACTGTATTTACCTTTTGTTTGTTTCCACTGCTGCCTGATTGCATACTTCCGGTTCCAAATGAGGTGTGTGGTTCACTGGTCAATTCATAACTCTGGTGTTCCGAACGCTGAGATTCTACTGTAGTTGTTTGTTTTTTTCCTCCCTAAGTTGATAGTTAATACCTACCTTCTTCTTCTGATTATATCCCCAAAACAAGCGGTAGAATAAGGGTATGATCTCATTAGAAAAATTCTTAAGTAAAATTCCCAAAATGCTTAGAGATCAACCATTGTATTCCAGTCCCCATCACAATCTCCACTTGCTGCCATGACCTCAAAAACCATTAGACTAACTGGTAAATCTGCAGCTTTGTCTAAACACCTTTCTGCTATAACACCTAAAATACTCTTAAAGAGCGATGATTTGTCATCTAGGCAACAAGGAAGTCTTATTTTTTTTAACTTTGCTAAAATCCTAAAAAAAATCCTAGAAAATATGACTGAGATGAAGATAGGACAGGGGGGACTGGAAGAGTTTGGAGAAGTGAGTCATTGTTCTAGAAACTGAGGAACAAAGCATCAAAATGCTTGCAGATATTAAAAGGGTTGTTTAGATCTCAGTTGGATTGCCACTGTAATATTAAATGGGTTGCTTGCACATGAGAGGATGTTCTTGAGTAAGCATATTGCTATTGGGGAGATACAGGAAGTATCTCTACATGTAGTTGTGCACAATGGAGCCTAAATGGTCAAAAGATATATTATAAAGTACTCATTGGTCATGGTCTGTTGCTTAATGTACTGTAATAAGATTAAATAACCTTTGTCAGGTTGATCTTCATTTTTTTCCAAAATGGTCACGATTTCTTCTTAGTCTACTCTTTAAAGCTTAGAAAACACTGCAAAGAGAGACTGCAGAGCTGCAATTCATTTGCAAATTTGACACAATCAATTTGGGACTGAATAGAGATTTTGAATGGCTAGCTAACTACAAAAGCAGCTTCTCTTCTTTCGCTATTCACACCTCCAATTCAGCAGCTAGAGGAACACCTCACCCTCCCTGATTAGAGATAACAAGCTGGTTCAGCCTGATTGGACTAACCTTGTTATCTCCCACCTGGTTCTTGCCTACCTATTTATACCTGCCCCTGGATACTTCCACTGCATGCATCCGACGAAGTGGGTATTAGCCCACGAAAGCTTATGCTCTAAAAAAATTTTAGTCTTTAAGGTGCCACAGGACTCTTTGTCACTACTGCCTTTTTTGTGTGTGCAAGTGAATTCAGAATGGATTTTCATAATTTCGTTGTTTCTAACTTCTCTAATAAGGTTGGACAGATTCTCACAGTTTCTATTGCTAATACAATTCCCTGCAAATAGAGCAGAAAGTTCAGGAGAATAAAAGGAATGATTTAATTTTAGTAATGGTGCAGGCTGAGTCTATGTAACCTCACTCCCTCTTTTATTCCCCTCCCCTTTTGAATGTCAGTGTCTCTTCCAACACTGCTCCTTTTAATCTTGAATTGAATTCTTGTTGTGCATTGAGAACTTAATTTTTAGATAGCTTCCATCCAGAAGTATGCAACGGTTAGGTATTTTATCAATTTCCAAATAATCTTGAACAGGTACCTTAACTAGTTCTGTATGGCTTGTCTCTCTTCTTGAGTTCTTAACTTTCTAGAAAGAGCATGGAACTAGAAGAGAAATGGTACTCCTTTCTGTCTTGGAGGTAATAGGTGATGCCTTATTTTTCTCTTGTAATCTGAAGTTCTTCATTTGGAAGGGAATTATGTGATATGTTGTATAATTACTGTGGCACCAAGGCTTTTCTTCTTTCACTGCAGTACAGAAAAGTTTTGAAAATGTAGTTATATGTACTTTCTGCTTTTTAAAGTCTCATTTTACAGAATTATTTTAGTATGTGTTGACTGACAAAATGACTCAATATCTGTGGTAGTTTTAGTCAGTCACCCTCATGGAACATGTCTTGTGTGAAACTAGGTTCACGTGCAATGACAGGCCAGAATTATGTAGTACGCTCCTCTCTGTTTTCTCTGTACTCTTTGAGGTGATATTTTGATAGGAAACCTTACATTTGCATGGAAAGGTAGTGGGAAACTGATATTTAACTGCAAGACTCCTGTTGCTTTTGTCCTTCAGTTTAGTGACTATGTTTGGTCCTAATGCTGATGATACCACTCTTGAGATAAGTATGGTAGATATGGATAAGGGAGCTGTGTAGAGAGAATTGTCTAGTGATTACAACAGGGAACTGGGAAACAAGACTCAGATTCTGTTCATAGCTCTTCCAAGAACCTGGAGTATCACATTGAGCAAGACTCTTAGACTGCATGTCCTTTGGTTTTCCTTTTGCTTGGCTATTTTGAGGTTTAATGGTTATAATTCTCAAAATATTATCCCATATTCTACTTTGATTTGCTGCTTCACTATGGTTTCTGTATACATCAAATTTAACATTGTAGTGACATTGATCTTAGTATTTAGAGCTCTTCTGTATATGGAAATGGCCCCTTGGAGTAATGTGGTTTAAAAAGTGTAGAGAATGAATGATGTGAGGCATAAGTACTATCTGTTTCACTTTCTTGACAGTTATGCATTACAAGATCTAGTGTAAACACCATCCGTGCTCATAAGGTGCCAGCTCCTTCCAAAAATACTGTTTGATATCTGATGCCTGTCTGTGATATAAATATGATGGCAGGGGTTTTTTCTGTTGAAGAACATTTTGCTTTTATCCATACAAAATGCACATCTTTCCCATCTTCACTGTCAGCTACTTTCTTCATATTAAGATATTCTCACTTAAAGGTTTAGTTTGGACATGTAGCTTATTGTAAAATTAGGCAAATATCTAGATGAGCTGATGTATCCACGGAATACGTCGGCATATACCCAGGGGTATGTGTACCCCTGACTGAGAACCACTGCTATAACCCAAGTGTTATATGGTTGGGTAAAGACAAAAACCCCTTACTCTGAAAAACAGGGAGGGGAATAATTTGATCTTACTTTCTTATCCTTTTCTATCACTGAATTTCTAGTGCTGTAGATCCGAACGATTTAAAAAGTTCACATTACCCAAATCACTCCTAAGCATAAGAGCATTCAAAATTCAGATCCAACTCTTGCAGCTAAGGACTTTCTCTACATTGAACCACTCTGTGCTGTAGTTTTCCCATCTGTAAAAGAGATAAAATACTCACCTTGCAAAGGTCTTGTGAAGCTTACAATTAATGCATGCAAAAATGATTTGAGATCCTTGAATGAAAGAAGCTATGAAAGTGTGAAGTATTTTCAGATTAATGTTCTGTGCCAGTAGGACCAAGAGAGTGGACACCAGATTAACCTCGATGCACTGTACTTTCCTAAATCTGTTTCATTTAATTTTGGTAACATCTTTGGTGAACTGGTGAGCACCTAAAGTAAGACTTAGAGGTCTATCCTCCTACCTTACAACTAGAGTAACAAAAAGTATTACGTATTCCCTTGTGACAAGTAACAGCTGGTTACAATTTGTGAGATGTTTTCATAAGTCCACAAATGATATTGAATTCACAGCTGGGCTGAATGTTGTCTCCCTCTCCCCAAAACTATGAAATGTGGGGCAGTTTCTAAAAGAAGTGCCCATGAGCTGAGCCTAAAAGGAGTCTTACTACTAGCACTTTCCTGTACTCTTGTTATGCACCCTTTCACGGAAGGAAGTATATTTTGACAGGATACAAATCTGTCCCTGGGGTTTTAATTAGGAGAAACTGCAGACTCTTTTCTTTGGGGAGGAAAGTTGAGGGACCAGCCGGTTGCTATGAGATTGTTTTTATTTACAGTAAACAGCATATCCTTATTGCAGGAGTGTTTCTAGCCTGAGATAAAGTTGTTCTCCATTTTTTCCCAACTGTCTTTTAGTGCCCTGTTGAGGACAGAAAATTACAAAAAATGTAAGCACACTTTATTCAGTCACAGAAGCTTGCCTTGCTTTTGGGACTGCTGAAATAAAAACACAATTCTTAGTGTATGTAGCTGGAAAATCATTTAAATTTTTAAAGCAAAGTTCCATATAACAGATACACAACTAAAAATGAAATCAGTGGACCATTTTATCTCTAGTCCTGTGTTAGCGTGGGGGATGGACTGTCACTAGACTAGATGACCTCTTGAGGGCCCTTCCAGTCCTATATTTCTATGGTTCTATTATTTTAGTGGCATCATTCACATTTTCTGATGTGTCAGTCCAGAAGAAGCTCTTGCCTCTTGATAGGATTTCCTGTACATTCCCAGTATAATGCCATACACAAAAGCTTCACTGAGAAAAGTAGTAATGTTGGTGAAGTGTAATGTCATCACACCATAAATCCTTAAAAGCAAGGAAAAGCCAAGTTTTGGGACACCTCTCAGCTATACTTTAATGCCCAAACAGCACATTCTCACTGAGTATAACATTAAGACTCTGCATCATTGCAAAGTACTACATTCTGCCTCTAAAAATTAAGAAACCACTCTAAAAACAACACAGTAATTGCTCACATTTTGGCACAAAATCATAATTACAACCTCAGCAGCATTAGCAACTATTCAGTGTTGACATGTATTTACACGTTAAATGAGTAGTAGGGTTGTGTGACTCAGATCTATGGTCCCCATGGCTGGTGAAAGCCAGTAGGAAGGTATTGAGTTGCATATGATTGCCAGTATTTCTTTGAGGGAGTACAAGCTACCAGCTTCTCTTAAAGAAATTATTGTTAGCTCCATATTCCAGAAACTAGCTCTTGCCACAAATAATCCCTCCAGATATTGCTTAGCCTTGAGTCTGGGTTAGATATGATAACACTAGCAAAATCTGGAGTTCTCTCAGGCCTCTCTGAACCAGGCCAGTTAGGTTTTAGGCTGGGCTAGGGTTTGTATGAAGATCAGGGAACCATGCTGATTTATTTCTTTATTTGCTCTATTGGCTGCTTCCAGCATTGTTGACCATGGGACATTGCTGGCATGACTGAAGGCTCACAGGTGCAGATGGGTCTGTTCAAGTGGCTCCACTCCCTTCTTTCCAAAAGATCCTATACAGGAATAGTGGGCAATTTCTCACTGTTCCCGCTCAGTGTATAAATGGACCTTTTAGGAGGTGAATAAGTGTGTGTGGGCTAAGTGTTTTAAACATGTGTCAAACGCCAGTCTTCATAGTCCCCTCTCTTATTGTCTCTGGTGGTGTAGCTGGTGACTTATCCAGTAGAAATTGCAGCAGGGATGAGGGTTAGCACATTGAGGCTCAACTAAGAAAAGATGGAGCAAACACTTGGAGGAAGGAGGAAACATCAAACATCATAGCATCCCCAAAAGGAGTAGGAGAATGCTTGCTATTTGTTGATCAGTCTCCAATCTGGGTTGGGGTGTATGTGCCTCTTATTGGATTTCCAGTTGCTTCTGGATATTCAGGCCATAACAGCTGTGAAGAGTCTGTCATTTGCATTTGGTGATACTGTTTTGTCCCTTTTTTTCAAATGTGAATCTTATCATGGTTACTCATGTTTGTCACCTCACAACTGGAGTACTCCTATATACTCAAATGACTTGAAAATTGCAGCAAGTACAGACTGTGGCAGCCACTTAGATACTATGACAGCTGCAACCAGCAAAGCTCTGGGAACAGGATATCCTCAGCGAGGGGTTCTTGCCTTCAGAATTCACTTACCCCAAGTGCTCTGCTAGAGTCAAGAGTTGAGTTCCCTCTACGCTGCTGTATGAGCCCAGAGTTTGTAGAACTTGAGTTAGCAGACCTTAGGTTTGTTACCTACAGCTTGAACATATACACCCATTTGTAACCCCAGATTAGGAATAATTGTACCCCGGATCCCAACTTGGGGCACCAGCATCTACATTGCATTATATCTAACCACCCATACCCTGGACTTCCCAGCTTTCTCCCAGAATGTGACTGCTTTAACCCTTTGTTTATGGTGCAATGTGGGAAAACTTGACTGTCCATCAAACTTAGCTGGCCAGAGGACAAACAAAGTTGGTCTGTGGATCTGAGAGAGACTTTTGGCAGACCCCCAGAACACAGATCTAGTGGGACTGCATCTACAATGCTTAGCAATAGGGCTTGAACCCTAGGTCTCAGCTTGACTCAAGCTCCGACTCTTCACCCCCACAGGGTCCTGGGACCCTGGGTCTGAGCCCTGTATTAGTGCAATTTTGTGTATAAGGAAGGATGGGGATAGGCTTGAGCCCAAGTTCAAACCCTGGGCTTACACTGCAGTGTAAGCACACCCTTGGTGACCAAAATGACATCTAAAAGACGCCTCCTTTCCTCTCCCTCTTTGTGTTATGAGGGGGACACAATAGCACAGAGATCAGTTTGGGGATTAGGAAGGTTTTTTAGATTTGCTTTTTAATGTCCTTTGGGCCTGTTTTTGATGCAGTTTCATATTTTAACATCTCTGCTTTTCCCAGAGAATGTTAATAGTCCCAATTATTTTGTCCAGTTAGTCCCAAAGAGCAACTTTCCAAGTCAGAAGACACAAATTCCTCACAAAGAGCCACTCCTTTAAATTTAGACAGCAAGTCCCTGTTGCATTGAAGAGGGGTGTATTGGGCCCAACAAGAGATAAGACATTAATAAAAGCCTTGGTTATTGCTACAAAGAACAGCTAAGTGTAGTTTAGGGTTTCATGTCAAATTGTCACTGGCTTATTCCCATTGTACCAACCACCATTACAAATTTCCTTAAACTTGTATTAAATGGGTTAATACTTTAGCTTTAGGTGCTCTAAGTAAGGTTTTAATTAAAAAAAAATATTTCCTTTTCCTTCATAGAGCCTTTTACAGGGAGTATGTCATGCTTAACAGATTTTTTGACTATATGGACTGTCCTTCTGAGGGGAACATTTAGTCAGGTGGTCAGCTGTTGCTGTTGGTGTCTGACCCTGTTTTTCTTGAGACAAAACAGGACAAACACACAAAACAGGAGAGAAAAGAACAGCAAAAATAGAAAATGCAGCTTCTGTCTGGTGCTGATTTTTATTTGCAACCTCACTGCTGGAGAAACACAGGCCCAGCATGTGGTCTGATCAGCCCCTCTGAGAGCTGGCAAACTTGTACCAGCATCGGGCTATTTACTGCTTTTATTTTGCCTCTATGATCACAGGCCCTGGCAGTATTGCAAAAGGTAGTGTCTCAGCAATTAAGCCAGACATTTTTTGTTGTTGTTGCCACCTTTATTTAATATGAGAGAAATAGGAAAGAGAAGAAATAAGATGAGGAAGGAAAATGACACATAAGGAAGTGGGTGACAGCAGGCACCCAAGACTCACATGCCTGGTGTTGTCTAGCTGAGGCCAGTAGAGGGTGATGTTATCTGTTACCCTCTCTCTGGCCCAGTCTGGGTAGGATGCCTTTCAGGATCACAAAGACTCAGTGGTGTCATGATTGGTTCTGGAGTCACAGGAGACAGTCGGGATAGCAGCCATGATAGTAAAGCTTGCTCCCTTCCACTCCACACATCCTCCTCTAGTCTCATTTAGTGACCTCAGGCTAAACAATATTCAAGAAGGGGTGGCAACCTCATTCCATTAGAAGTAGCCAAAGAGATTGGCTGATTTCAGTTGATTTCAATTCAAAGTGGCTGATTTCAATTGATTTCAATTCAATCAAAGTGATTTCAATTATGAACATTTCCTCCCATTTTTAGAATTTTTCTACTTGTTGTCTCATCAACCTGTAACTTTACTAGAAGCCTTGGAGACCCCTTAGCAGGGTTCTTATAACTTAATTTCATTCCAGTCTTTCTCCAACTTTTGCTGACTTTCATGAACAATTTTAAGTAACAGACTGAGCTGGACTTTTGTTGCCTTTTACAACTTAGAGTACAGGCCTCTGCACTCCACTCTACTGTAGATCCAGAATAGTTCTCCTCTTTACAGAGGCCAAAGTGGTCTCTTTGCATCCTCAAACACCACCAATCTTCGCAACATCCACTGCTGTACATTCCCTCAGTTAGCTACTGAATCCTTCATGCTGCCCAGCTCATTTGCCCAGGAGTTGGAGAGCTCTCTGATTTCTTCCATCTGACTGAACATCCGATTTGAACTAAAATAACTTACTTTTAAGAAAAATATTTGGAGTGCCACAAGAGCATGATTTTAAGGTTTCCTGTTCACCAAGCTCAGCATAGCTAGTTATGGCTTTTGTTATATTTTTTTTAAGATGGGCTACTTTTCTTGAGTAGATGGAAGAACACTAAATCAGAAAACACAATCTGAACTATAACTTTAGTCACATGAAGAGGTTCCTTGAAGTCACTGCGTTTACTCATGTGAGCAAAGTTATGTGTGTGCCTAGATGATTGTGGGATCGGGGCCTGAGATAGAAAGGCTTTGGAAGCATAACAATAGCTCTGCCTCATCTCTCACAGAGCAAATCAAAAATAATGGTACCATGTGAATAAAGAACAAACACAATCATCAAGCCCTACATATTTCTAGAAAATGAGCACCTTTTCCATAAAAGTAACTGCTCCTGGGAAAAAAGGGTACAAAATATTAACTGTCATCTTGTGTGTCCCATTGTAATCAACATGCTTGGAGTACCTCTGATGTGTTCTCAAAACTGTTACTTAAATAGCATTTAAGGTCAATTAAATAAACAAAATGTTAAAGCCTGATGACATAAAGACATAAATAACATAAAGACCTGTAATGGTCAAATGATTTGGTGTTTAGCCCTTCTTGATTTAAAACAGCAGTGAAAAATGTTGGAACCCTTGAAGGTGATTTTGAAGATGGAGAAGTGACTGTGCTGCACAAACGGCAATCAGGGACAATTAAGTGAACTAGGACAAGTGCCTCATTCTCTGCAGAGACTGCATGGGAAATTGCACTTTACATTTCAGTCTCACTGCATTTAAAATAAGGCCCCCAGCTAAGTCATTTTTCAAGTCCAACTCCAATCAAAAGATATTGCTTAAAATCTTCCTATTACTGTAGAAATGAAAGGAATGATTGTCTATGCTGATGAGCCTAGACGATTGTCTTGGAAAGAATTTGACTGTGTTGTCTACCAATCCCATTATAATGTTATTACAGCCCCTGAAGAATACTGACAAGGCCTGAATACTAGAATGAATGTCGGGGCTGTTTAGGATAGCTCTCCGTGGCTGTAGATTTTGTATGGTTTTTCTGAGATACTGTATTCTGTACTGTATATAGATTTTCTGTCCAGGTTTACTCTTAGGCTGATTCTCAAACAGCCCTTATAGTTACTGATTAACAGACTGGTGTAAACTTTAGTGAGGTACAGAAAATAAAAAAAATGGAAAGGGTGAAAAAGAATTTTAAAATGAATTCTAAGTCCCCATTTTGCAGTTTTGTTAGTTAAAAGTGTTTGAAATATGCACTGTTCATAAGCAATATTTTCTATAAGATTTTTATAGTCAGCATAGACTGTTCTTAGCTATATGCTCTTTGAAAAAGTATATTTGTGTGTGGAAGTTGCATCATTCCAGTGATTTTCCTTGTGAAGGCAGGAATGCTTTCAAAGCCATTAGAGCATGGGGCTTTTCACACCACTCCAGGTACCTAAAGTTGGGCGCCTCACTTTTATTTAGATGTTTAAATACAGATTTAAATGCCTAAATTTCAAGACTTGAAAATGTCGGCCTATATGTCACCTGTGTATTACAATTAGTTCTGTTAGCGTTCACACTGTTAGTGGGGAACGAGGAGGAAAGGTGACATGGGAGATAAACTGGGTATGCTCCTCTGCAGTGAAGGGGACAGACTAGTTATTTTACTAAGGGCGAGACTGTGGCTTTCCTATGAGCCATGTGTCAGGGTCAGTGCGGACTTGTTCTTCTCTAGGAGCAGACCCTGATCTGAATTGTGATTCAGAGATTCACAGTCCAACCCTTGCTTCCCTCTTGCTCCAGGGGCAGAGAGTAATTTATGCCAGCCCTATACCTAAGGCAGCTTGCTTCCTGCACTGCTCCAGCAGATCAGTCCATAAGAGGGGCACAAAGGCTGGCCTGTGTGAGAGGAGGGAAGGTGGCTTAGCATCAGTTGCTTTATGCAGCCACACACAGACCAACAAGGCATCCCACCTGCACAAGGGAATAGCACTTGATGCCTCTTATTTCTCTGCCTAAACACACTGAGTCCCCTAGAGCCAGGCTAGATGTTTCTGTTCATTGTCATTAAAACTGTAAAATGCCAGGACTGTATTTGTTTTGTAATTCACATCCAGATGTTTTCTTGATCCAGTTGCATCAAACGTGTCAAATGTCTGTCATAACTTTCTGCAGCCCAGTGTCTCTCACAATTCTGATACAAATGGGCCATTCCCCTCCCACTTCAGTTTCTGGAGGTGGTTTAAAGCTGCAGCACAGCCAGGCTGATCCTATTTCCTTCTCTAGTTTGATCTTGTCTCTATGGTGGCAGTCAGTGGCCATGCTTTGCTCCCGTTCTTTCCTTTGCCTCGTTATTTGTAAGTTTTCAGGCAGTACGAAGCAGCATTCTTTGTTCTCTCTCCTCCTGGACTAGGCATTCAGCAGCAGGGTGGCTGTAGCCACCTGGAGTCCCTGCTGCAGTACCTCCTTGCTGGGCCCCTCTGCGCCCTTTCAGGCATGGCAGAGCAGCCATGCAAGCACCAGTCTCAGTCTGAAAACTGCTTCAGTGGTGAGGCACCTGTAACAGGCTCTGTAGAGGGTGAATTATGTCCTCCATGTTCACAGCCAGATGACTTTAACCTTCATAGGGCATGGAGCTTTGAGACCAAGAGGCATGTGGGGTCCCCTGCCACCATACAAAGCCACGACTCACCCCAGAGAAGCCCATCAAGGAGATACAGAGCAGAACAGGGAGAAGCACTAAGGATGAAGAGGACTTCATTCAGCTGGCCAGGAGAGTAAGTTCTGGGGCAATAGAGGATCACAAAGATGAGACCCTCATGTGACTCCCAGCCCTTTCCCAAGTTTTAAAATGGGTCTTAAGTTCTCTGGGGAGAGAACAAGACCCCCTCCTTCTCATTCTCAGAGCACTCAGAGCTTAGTCAGGGAGCTCTAGCAATAAGACCCAGTCATCCAACCAGGAAGAGTGGAAGCCTGCAGGGGAGGGTGCAAAAGGTGACATATCCAGAGGGCTCAGGTCTTGGCACAAGGTACTGGACGTCTGTAAGCACAAGGTGCGAGGAAGCTGCAGTTGTCCTGCCCAGTGGAGCAAAGACCCCTGGCCAGGACAGCAAGAAGGAAGAGGAGCCCTCGTTGCAGAGGAGGCCATACCTCCCCCAAACAATTCCTGCCCATAAATGACTTGCACACCCCTGGCTGGTGAATGAGAAAGTGGGGTCATGACAGCAGAGCTACAGCGGGTTTCCTGCATGGCCCTGAGGCCAGTGACACTGAATCCCTGCAGGCACAAAGTGCAAGGAGGAAGGGTTGCCATCCCCGGTTGTAGAGGAGGCTACTTTGCTACAGGAGCCATTCAGTAGTGGGGTGGTCTCCCCCCGCAGTTGGGGACGACCCATCCTCCTCATGGCTCTGGCTGGGGCTCTTTGCCATGCCCACCAGGATTGCAGCTGCCCCATAGCTTGTTCCCTGGTGTCTTGGACCCCTTGGCTGCACAGAGAGCCCTCTACACCCTCACTGTCAGCAGTGCCATAACCCTGACCTGACCCCACACAACTGTAAAAATAAAAATAGTTAAAGATAGGGAAAAATCTTAAAAGTAAAAATCAATAAAAATGAAATTACAAAAAATACAAATCAAGTTCTGCCAAGACTGCCTATCTCCCAAAGCGATCAGGACTTTGCTCTCTTCAGGAGTCTTTCCATGCTAAAAGTGTCTTCCTCCATCGGGACCAGATTTGTGCCAAGAACATCAAGCAAATTCCAATTATTCTGGACATCCTTCAAGATACTGTGGATAAGGGAGTTCAGCTCAGCACCATCGCACGTCAGGTTTCAGCCCTCAGTCGTGTGCTGTTCGGAAGCTCTTCTGCCTTCTTGGCCTCTCAAGTATCCAGTTTCCTCAGAGCAGCCAGACTGGCCAGACTAACTGTCAGGCTGATCTTTGCTAACCAGGACCTACAACTGATGTTGAAAGCCTGACATCTATATCAGCATCTTACTTACTTACCAAAATCTGTTTTTTGGTGGCCATCGAATGAGGTTCTGAATGGGCAGCGTTCTTCAGGCAGGAACATCACCGTGTGTTACATGATGACAAGGCAGTGCTAAGAACTTCAGAAACATTCTCGCCTACGGTGAATTCTCCTTTTCATGCCTCACAGGAGGCAGTCTGTCCTTCATTCTGTCCAAAGCCACAGCACTTGACTGAGAAGTCATGACATTCCTTGTATGTCAAAAGAACGCTAGAGATTTAGATCAGGTGTACAGAATCCACAAGGAGATCAGGCTCTCGGTTAAGTCTCCTTTCAGCCAAAGTATCAGGCCTCAGAATGTCTAAGCTCTACCTTGCCAGATGGAGCAGACTATGTATCATTGAGGCATACACACCATCTGATGTTCCTGTTGCAGAAGGAATCAAGGCGTATTCCACAAGATCCACTGCAGCCTCATAAGGCAAAAGAGCATGTGCTTCCACCACAGAGATCTGCTATGCAACGATATGGTCACCAGCCCACATCTTTATCAGACACTACTGAGTGGGCTTTTTGCCTTCTGTGGAGGCTTCCTTTGGCAGGAAGATGCTGCAGGTGATAGTCCACTAAAAACAGTGCCATTTAGGGTAATTCTCAAAATGTTTTTTTTTTCTGTTTGTTGTTCTAACCCTCCCTTCTCCTGTTTGCTGCTCACTACTTACCTTATGTATCAAAACTGTGGGAGATGCTGTGCTGCAGATGAGAACATTTCTGACCCAGTAATTTTCTTTCTGCTAGCACCACCTCCCACAATGCTATCTGTGCCCTGGATGGCTTTTCAGCCTTGGGTCCGTTTTATATGGACAATTACTGCATGGGCAGTGACCTACTGTACATTGTTACACACCCAAGTAACTGGGTTACAACTCACCATGGCAGCGCCTCCAGCTATACAATCCGGGAACTAGTTTACATAATCCTGGAACACCCTCTGGTGGTGGTGTACCATCCATCGGTTGCCCTCTGCTGGCGTCTGGATCTGTGTTGTTCCTTTCCTGACTCGGTGGTGTCCTCTTCAGCACACTGCCTTCCAGCAGTGCCCCCAAGTCCCTCTTGCCCTCTTCTGGGGGGTGGGGTGGGAAAGCTAGCTGTAGTCCTTACACCGGCCTCAGCTGCCTGCCACAACCCCCAAATCCAGCCCCTCTTGTGTCAGGGGGGCAAGTTGCAGCCTGACTTGGCCACTGCCCCACAGCCTGGTGTAGCACAAGGGGCAAAGCGGGGGACCCAGACCCGCTCTCTACTCTGGGTCCTGATCCAGGGACCCTTTGGCTGCAGCCTCTCTGCCCTCCTTCTCTTCCCTTGCCTTCCTGTCCCTGGGCCACTTCCCCTCTGGCCCTTCGCCCCCTCTAGGCCCTTCTGCTCAGGGCCAGTAGTCTGGCAGGAGTCAGGCTGAAGCTCTCCTCTGCTTCCCCGAGCCAGTGCAGTACTACTCTGTCCAGGGTGCTGGTCTCCTGCTCAGGAGACAGACTTTCCTCCCTGAAGGTCTGGGACAGACTGACTGCTACTCTCCTTGGTAGCCTTCATATAGAGCCTAGCCTAGCCCTGATTGGCTCTCGGCAGGCCCTCCCTGATTGGCTGCCTGCTTGCGCAGTCACTCTAGCCTGCGTTAGCCCACTCTTTCATGGGGGTGGGGCAGCTGCCCCACCAAAGGGTGACTTTGGACTTATTGTTTCTAATTATTTTCTTCGAGTTTTTACATACATTTGGAATGAACCATCGGGTAGCAAGCTGGAGAAGAGGACATGGCCAGCATGGGCTGTGCTGCAGCTTTGAACTACTTCCCATAAACTGCAGACCAGAAGGGAATAGCCCATATGTATCAGAATTGTGGGAGACCGGGCTAGCAGAAAGGAAATTATTGAATAAAAAATATTTCTATGTGTGGCATTTATAAAAAAAAAACACGAAATCTGAGGCCTTGTCTATGCTTGTGGCAGCATATAGTGTATGTGTATCTACTCACCTGAGAAAAAGGCAGACTGTGTCCACACTGTGATGTGTAGGGTACACACTCTAGGGCTTTGGGGTGTCTCTACTCATCTGCGCACTGCCGCACCGTCTACACAGCTATTTATACTTGCGGTAGCGGGGCATGCAATGTATGCACTCTGCATACTCTACATGCTGATGTAAGTGTAGACCAACCCTAAGGGGATGGATGTTAATTAGCATTTAAGTTAAACAAACCAACACCTCTTATTTGTACCTATGTACAGTTATATAGGAATGAAACACATGGTTACAAGTAGCAAGAATCTAATGTGAAAGACATGGATATATCCCAAAAGATACCAATATGGAACAGCTGAGCTCTGAAAATAGGGAAATATTATGGTCAAAATGATAAAAAGGGGATAGCAAAATATCTCTGTTATTTCAAGATTAATATTTTGTATCCTTTTACTATAGAATAGGAATTAAACTATAAGGACAAACCATAGTGTTAAACTATCACAATGAGAAATAAAATATGGCTAAAAATGGGACACAGTGATATTCTTCTTCCTCCCAATATAACCTCTCTGGACCTGTTAGGGTAAAAAATGCAGCATTAATTTGTAAGCATAGCAGAGCAAATGCAAGTACCAAAATTATGAAGAATTTGGACTAGAAATTATTTGGGACTTCATTTGTTGGAATGCTTGTGAAGCCTCCAGGACTTGTAAATTGTTATATGCTCAACAAGAAAATCCATCCGTGGGAGAATGGAAAAAGGCACAAACCATTGGGGCTGGGGAAGGATGTCCACTTAGTTGCATCAGTCTCTTTTGAGACCACCCGAAGTCTGAAAATGTTGGAGAGCCATGGTCACAGAAAATGGGTGTGGTCATGCCACTCACACTCATAATGAATACTGTCTTATTTGGGAATAGTCTCATAGATTTCAGTGGGACTGCTTATGGGTTAAGGTACCATTCAGCAGGCCTAAGGATGACAGAACCGGGCCCAATCTGAATGAAGGATTTAACTAAAATATTTAAAAAATATTCCTTAATGGACAAAATCTGGTTTCAATAGAGTCAATAGGGGTTTTCCCAATGACTTCAGTGGTGCCCAGATTTGTTCCTATTGTATTAGAGTAGCTATATAGTAAGATTACAGGATTATCTTTCTGTCAGTGTGTCACTCTGAGCCTAGAATGTCTGTTGAGTTAGTTAGTTAGATGGAAAAAATTACAAGTATGGCTGGAAGCTTTTTGTTTAGAATAGCACCAGGTTCAATCTTACCAAGATTCACAGTCTGTTACCATCCAATTTTTTAATTCTGAGTCATTTTGACATAACAGATTACACTCAGGTGGTGTACAGCCATAGTAAGGCACGTATCTGTGCCATGCCAAGAGTCCTAGATCACTGTGATATCAGAGGGAGATATCAGAACTCTCAGCCAGTCACCAACCTCACTCCACAGCTGATTTGTATGCAACAATTTCATTGGTTGTATGAGACAGACTGCACAGATGGTGGATTACTTGGCCCAACTGCCACATCCTTGCAACGGCATGGGCTTTCAGCTATTAGTACAATAATAAGTATGCTTTAGCTTTTTTTAAGCCTTCATGGGAACCTTGAAAATGTAACTGTTAAATATAATTATATATTTGCATATAATGGAAGTAAACTCCACCCATAGGCAGTATCAGCCCTTGATGAAAAAGGAGGAGGGTTGACATCGAACTGGCAGCCAGCAGTAAATCTTTGCCAAAGAAATCCATGAAATGAGACCTTTATATAACCCATATGAAATGAGGGCATTCTTGGGAAATGAAGTGGAATGGAGTGTTACTGTGAGGGTTACTGCATCATTTTGGACTGATGCAATCAAGGAAAAGAATCCAGAAAATAAGACTGGTATCTAGTAATATGGGACATTAACTGGAAAAAGTGCAAAGCTGATTCAGATACTCATGAAAAGGAAAGTACAGACTGCATGCATTCAAGAGACCAAATGGAAGGAAGCAAAGGCAAGAGGTATCAGGGAAGGCTATAAGCTACTATACTATGGCATGCTGAATAAGAGAAGTGGATTTGGTATAGTTTTAAACAAAGTGATGCAGGAATGCATAGTGGTTGTGAGTATGGAAAGTGACAAGATAATTTTGGTTAAGTTGCTCTTGAAAATAGCCCCCTATATGTTATATATGCATATGCACTCCAAGTGGGATGTCCCAAACAGAAAAAATAAAGGGTTGCTGGGGAAAAAATGGACACTGTTGTACCCAAAGCGATAAAAATGAATAGGTCATCATTGGAGCCAACTTTAATGGTCACTTGAGGAGAAATGTTAAATGCTTCAAGAAGTACCATAGCAGCCGTGGATATGGACAGATGAAGAAGGAATGGAAACTATCTTACAGTATGACCAGACATATGATTTGATAGACATTAATACATTTTTCACTAAGAAGAACATTTGATTACCTATAAGAGTGGTGGTATGAGGGCGCAGATTACTTTCTGATAAATCAAGTTGAGCTGAAGAATATAAAACATAGAATGCTGTTTTTTGAATATGGATACACATCAGATAAAAAAAAATGGTCCAAAGTAATACAGAAAACCAAGTGGTGGAAGCTTAATGAAGTTAGCAAGGAGTTTAAAATTAAAGTGTTGGAGAAGATCTCTTTAGAGGGGTTAAGAGAAAATACGACTCAATGGTGGAGTCATATTACAAGCAAAATTCAAGAATGTGCAAAGAGCCTGGCTGGTGAAATAAAAGCAAGAGCCTTTTACCCAATTAGATCTGGTAGAATTAGAGAGTTGGAGAGGCTGCAAAAGAAAATGTGTTTTCAATTTTGGCAAGTGATGCTTCACTGGCAGGATTTTCAGAAGTATAAAAAAACAAAACAAAAAATAGCAATGAAACGGTCGCAGCCACTAAGGCTAACATCATGAAAGCTTATATGCCTGTTTTGAAATGAAGGAGGGTGAGAACAAAATATATAGACTGGCAAAGACCCACAGTGAGAGAACTAAAGGTATCAGTAAGATCAGAGTAATTAAAGATGAAAGTGGAATTATGTTAATCAATGAGAACCAGATTAAGGAATAGTGAAGAAATTATTTTGAAAGTCTTATGACTGAATAGAACCCAAGAGAACCAAGCTGTCTTGGTCTGATGGCATCAGTCCTAGAAAAAGTAGTTGCAGAAGCATCGAGCAACAAGGAAGCTCTCGGCCCCGATGGCATACCAGCAGAAGTATGGAAATGCCTGGTACAAGTAGAGGTGAACATATTGACACAACTGTTTAATTTTATCAGGAGGACTGAGAATGTGCTCTCTCTCTGGGCATCTTATTACATTTTAAGAGAAAAGAAGACATACAAGACTGTGTGAACTATGACAACATTAAAAACTCATGAGCCACACAATGAATATCTGGGAGATTGTTATTATAGATAAGGGACTACAAAGAGAAGTGAAGGTCAATAACAATCAGTTTGGATTCCTACCAGGTAAGTCAGTAGTGGATGCTATCTTTGCATTGATTACTTGTGGAAAAATATAAAGAGGACAACCCTGCACATAATATTTATTGGTCTTGAGAAGGCTTATGACCATATTCTGAGAGAAGTCATCTGGTGGTGTATGAGAATGAAACAGCTACCTGAAGATATCAGACTTGTCCAGGACATGTATGAGGGTGCTAAAAGGCAGCCATGTGGACAAACTGAACAGTTTCTAGCAAGCATCAGAGTATATCAAAGCTTGGCACTAAGCCCCTGTTTGTTCACATTGGTGTTCAAAGAAAACATCCACAGAATGGCAACCCAGTACATGCTTTTTGCAGATGATATGGTACTTGTGGGGGATAGCAAAGAGGAATTGGAATGAGATTTAGAGAAATGGAAGTGTGCACTTGAGAGTAATGGCATGAAAATCAGCAGAGATAAAACAGAATATATGGTCTGTAGATTTGATGATACCTTGCAGGAAGACAATGAGACTAAGTCTGGGGGCCAGCCACTACTATTACTACAGAAGTTTAAGTATCTAGGTTCTATAGTACTGGATAATGGTGAATTCAATAATCAACTTATAAGCAGCAGGAAAGGCATGGATTAAATGGAGAGAAGTCAACAGAGTGATCTGCAATAGGAGAATACCTGTAAAGTCAAAAGGTAAGATCTACAAGGCCTGCAATTTGTATGGCTCCAAATGCTGGGTTTTGAAAAAGAAACAGGAGTAGAATACAGCTTGAATACAGTGGAACTGAAAATGTTAAGATGGATGCTTGCAGTTAGAAATGAACGAATTAGGGGGAGTGTGAAAGTGGTACCAATTATAGAAAAGCTGAGGGAATCTAGGCTTAGATGATTTGGGCATGTGAAAAGAACATCAGAAGACTATATGGGAAACAGAGGGTAAACTCAGCAGTAAAGGATAAGAGAATGGTTGGGAGACCGAAAACTTGATGGATACATGTCATACACAAGGATTTGATTAGCTGTGGAGTTTTTGAAGAATGGAGAAGGAATGGAATGGAGGAGGAGGACTCAAAATGTAGCTGAAGGACCAATGAGAGCAAAAGATACCAACATGACTTAACAATCTAGCAAGAGGAGAAATGTCACAGAAGAGGGACTTCCTGCAGAAGAAGCAACACTTGTGGTTATTTGGGCTGTGTGATGGGGTATACCAGGCCCCTTGTGGCCCCCTGCTGCAGAACATATGGTCCTACTACAGCCTGCCAGGAAAGGCACAGCAAAGGTGGGTCCTAGAGAGGCCTCATGGAAGTAGCCTGTTATAATTCAGATAAAAGGAGCTGCAAGGCCTTAGTGGGTCAGTTCTTGGCTGGGACCAGGGGGCAAGGAAGGGTGCTTCTCTGTAGCCAAAGAAGCTTCAGAGATAACCAGAGTTTGGTTCTGGTAGGGATAGAGAGAATCTGAGAACTTTAACCTGAGTTAAGAGATGAAGATAAAGGAGCCTGGTAGGAAGAGGCTCAGGAAAACAGCAGCAGCATACCGAAGTGAGCAGTACCTGGCAGCTATTGATACGGTCTCTGGGCTGGAACCTGGAGTAGTGGGCAGGCCCAGGTTCCCCCACCAGCTACTAGAGCAGTGGCTTAAGCCCTGAGAAGGGGGTAAGACTTGTTTTGAAACCTGAGAATAGGGCTGAATTTAAAGACTACAGAGCTGGGACTGAAGAGTGTGGTGAGGTAAGACAGACAATTTTTATGGACTTTTTACTACTCTGTTGGACTTTATGACTTAGCTGGAGGGACGAGCCAGTGAAGATCTGCCAAGTGAGGTCAACAACCTACAGAGGGCACCAGGAGCAGGAAAGGATGGCAGTACTACCATAGCAGGAAGTGCTCAGGAGGTTAATGTCCCCTTGTAACAGAGTCTGCTGGCTACCCCAGTAAAGCTCAGAGAGGCCTCAAGTGTGCAGCACCTGTGTCTTTATTTGCAAAGCATTGTCCCACCACCAGTGTTGAGCTATATAGAGAGCTTACCAACCTAGTTAGCTTATTCCACAAGCACAGCAGCCCTCAGCAAAGAGACTACCCTTACCCTGGCTATTCCCTCTGCCTTCTGGCCTCCTCCCAGCCTTTATAGTCCTTAGGCCCTCAGGCCAGCAGGTGCAGCCAATCCACAGGGCAGGCATCAGGCTTTTCCCCAGCCCCACTCTATTTCCCCTGATTGGGGCTGGCTGAGCAGGGGCTAATTAGGTGCCTTTGCAGCAGCACCCTGCTACACCCCCATTACAGGTTGTTAGTTCAAAACCATGTTTCTTTGGCACCTATACAGTATGACAAGGGTCTGACTAACTTGTGAGCTGGCAACATGCCATTCAAAGAGATGGACAGATCTGTAAGTAGCTAAGAAGCCATGTAGGAGCATTGTGTGTGTACTGAAGGCAGGATTTCAAGCTCGGAGAATCCAAACAGCTGATCAGTCTGAATTTTTAACACAACAACTTCTGTTTTAGGAAAACTGTTGGCTTGTTTGTAATGGGCAAAGTCAGGGATTGAATGAAGCAGGAGTGGGAATGGTAGGAACATAGTTCCTATTGTTAATTAATGTTGTTAAAGTTGGCTTAATACACACAAAAAGAGGACAGTAAAGAAGGAGAATTTCCTTTGAGCTCCAGAGAGTGGAGAATGAAAAAGGTTAATGGTATTTCCACATCCTTTTGTAACTTCGTGGTTGGCCAAATACAGATTTCAGACAAGTCCGCAGAACAGATAAGAGGGCGCAATGTCCTATTCTGCAGTCTCCCTGAGCTTCTGGTTATGTAAGGGGATGATAAAATTTACTTTGCAAACAGACTGAATGCAATAGCTGAAATGCAGTAGAAACTAATACTGCATCTTTTCACTCAAAAAAAAAAAAAGTTCCAGCAGTTTGGAACTTACGGGAATATACTACCTGCTCACGTGTATGCCTTTGCGAATTCCTGGCTCATCCCCAGCTGGAAGCTTGAGATCCAAGAGTGAAAATCTCATGCCACTGTGTATCTTTCTAACAGCAATAGTTTTAAATTACATGATGTCTTAAATTTAACTGTCTGGAAAATTTCCAACCAATCTATTTTTCAGCTGAAAAGGACCCCAACCTTTAGAAAGTATCCTTAGAATTCTCTTCATACATGTACACCCTCCCATCCATGTTTCATCCCTTCAGACTGAAGTACGACTAGAGGAGCCAGATGTATCTGTTCATTCATCCAGAATGAATTAGAATCTATGTTCTAATAATTTACCCAACCTACTTTTCACATTTCACCTTCTTTTCCCTGTCTTGTCTAACTTGCTTATTCTTCCTTTGGAAATAGTCAGCTGCGCCATATATTTTCTCAGATGTTGTGTGTCTTGGACAGCCAGGTCTGGAGTCATCCCAAGTTACTCTTCTCTGTGCTTGAACTCAGCCTAAATTTAAACCTGGAAGAACAGTCAAAAGAAGTCACCACAAAAGAAAGAAAGAAATGTGTTCAGAAATATTTCTCAGTGATGATGATCCTTACTCAGTCACACATTTGAAAACCAGAAAACTGGATGGCTCAGGGGATTAGTAATGGCATATATCTCTTTTCACTTCTAGGCTCTCATTTCGAATCCAGCCCAGGTTAGAAGTATTTGAAAGTGGTTCCTTTCTGAGAGCTGTTCAGTAGGATGTCAGTGGTCCATCCTTTGGCTTGTTAGTAGTTTCAGAAGAGAGAGCTAAGATTTAATGATCATGGAGCAGGAACTGTATCCACACCCTTATATATCATCAGATCAGTGTTGAGGAATATTGGTAGGGCAATGTAGGGAATCTTTCACTGCATCATTTAAGGGCAGTATCTATTCTGTTGACAAATATGGGACTTGAGTCTCTAGGCCTGTAAACCCAGCACTTTTCATGAATAGTAACATATTAAATTCTTTCTTTTTTTAAAAAAAATCTAGTGGGTAAAGAGGAGGTTTCTCTGCTAATGCATGAAACCACAGCTCTTGCTAAGTCTGTGGTGTATTATATTAGTGCCTATCAATACCTGTTAATTTTGTGCTTTGATGGGCATGCAACTGCACTTTAAGGGCTTCTATAGATGATGCTTAAAAGCTTAATAACTACTACATGCCAAAAGTGAATTAAAATACATTGAATGAACATTAAGGATATGAGAGAGCCAATGAAAGCAATTGAAGTTCAGGATTAAACCTTTATATTTGAAAACTCTACGGTGTTCAGGACTTCCTTACTGCATGACTTTTTGCCCTGTTGTGCAGGGACTGAATACTGAATGTGACCCATCTACTATTACCAGGAGGAAAAACAGTAACAGCAGCAGCAACAATCTGATCCCAACAGTAAGTCAATGGAGTTCAAGCAGGGGGTGAAGCCGGATCAAAGATGTGTCAGACTTTTTTTTTTATTTTATTAACTCAGTCCAAAGAAACGAGGCACTGCACAAACACACATTCACACAGAATAATTAAAAGAATTAAGATAGGACTTAGTTTGTGTTCCAAACCAACATGTTCTTAAATGGATGTTCACCATATGTTCTCCAATACCTAGACACAAAGATGAGCCACCTTAACCTTCTTCTTAATACGCCTCATTTTGTTATGCGTTGGCGTACACATTGCTATACATGGCTGGTTTGACTCAGAGCTTTTAAGTCTTTAAATATCATTTGTTGTGACTGTATTAAATTATATCCACATTACTAGACTGATTTTTTAAAAAATTTCTTGCCATCTCCATTATTCTGCCACATTTTTGGTTTTGAGGAGAAAGTAATGCAAATAAAAAAATGCTAGAGGTACTAGTAGATTTAATGCAAATTTTTTTTGGTGGGGGGGAATTGTCTTCCTTTTTTTCCTTCCTATTATGTACCATGTAACTGCAATCAGGCTAACAACCACCATATGATGGAATATCTTGTAATCCGGTTGTAGGTTTCTCTCTATAGAGACAGTCTCCAAGTAGATGAGTTTTAAATCTCCTTAGAATTAAGAAGGGTTTGGCAACCAAATGAATTGTTTTGGAAAAAAGAGGATAAAAAAAGGGAAAAAACATGTCTGTGGTGGTTAGTCAGATGTTCTTTTGGAGTTACAATGATTTCCTTCTTAATTCCTCTGCTTGTTGACATTCATGTTAAAAGAATAATGAGTACTATGTGCACTACCTTAATATTACGCATCCTTGTATACATTATGAAATCTTTACATTAAGCTAACCAAATGGATTGAATCATAATGTAAGGCAGACACTAAAAACAACTGTACTCAGCTGTAAGATGGCATAAAAGCATAGTATAAATTGATACACTACAGTACAAGTGTTAATAATTGCCAGTACACTAGACAATAATTTGTTTTAAAGAGATGATTGGACCCAGACAAGTGAGAGCGTGCATCATACTGGCTTAGTGGATCTGAATTGTTTTTGTCTTTAGATTTTTGATGTGTATGTACTTACCCTTTCACCAGTATAGCTGAGACACTCTGGAGAAATGTATTAGATGTATTAGTAATGCCACGTTTAAATAATGGTAGACAATTGAACAATCAGCAGGTGATAATTTCCTAGGTATATCTCTATTTATATATATTTGTAGATATGTGATTTATTCCTGCAAAGGCTACATTACTTAATTATTCATTTTTTGAAGAGCTTTGGGGTGCCCCAGAAAAGATATTTATTATTTCAGAGGGGTCATAAAGGAAGCTGTAGGCTAATGCTAATAATACTTTAATTAATACAGAAAACCAGGAAACAGTTCTTTACAATGGTAAATTAAACAGTAAAATATACCAATTTTGACTTGATTTCTATCCCATTGAATTACCCTACATTTATTTGCTTCAGCTTTAAATCCTTCCATTCTGGTGCTGTCCAGCACCAGTTATAGAATTGAAGCTTGCTTTTCACTTATCTGCTAACAGTTTAACATAGATGTCTGAGTCCAGTTCATTGTTCCAATTGTATATAGTTTAAAAAGCTCTGCAGTATTTTACTCTTTCCATTGTATCTTGGCTTCCCTGAGTGCTCTGCTTGCTGCATTTTACTTGTACTGGCTCTGTTTTCTAAGCCCATTTATGCCTTTTTTCCCCCCTGTACACACTTGTTCACTGGGGAGCTTAAATTGACTTCTCTCTATTCTGTATCCTTAACTAAAAATGCACCATTAAGGTTGATTGAAGTCTTTTGAAAACACTTCATAAAAAATGAAAAGCCATAAGAAATTAGGCTACCAGTGTTTGCAAATACCTGTTTTCAGCCAAATTGATGGGATGGAATAAGAAAAAAATGAAAACTTAAAAATGCTATTGATACATGTTTATATGCTACCTATTTTTGTTTGAACTGGCAAAGTACATGTCAAACATTTTGGGGAATAAAGTACTGAGAAATGTGCCATTCTATAGGTTTTTGTTACTTAAAACGTTTTCATCTCTTAAAAATAAGGCATAGCTCTAAAGAGAGGAAATGGATTAACTAACATATTTAGATTATCCTGTTATTTTCATTATTTTTTAAAGAGCAAAATAATTCTTGTTCTCAAAATCTTTCTCTTTAGTTAATATTGCTAGTCGCCTAATTTTAAGTTTACACAACATATTTATCAGGGTTAGAAAGAGTAGGTAGGATATTGCTTTAAAAAGTAAAACAAAAATGTTCAGTAAAACTGAAACTTTAACACTTCTTTCAATGGAAAGACTTAACTGCAATGGCTGAAAACATTAGGCATGTCTAATGTTCAGTACTTGTGCAACTAATTAACAGAGAAACCTTATTTGGCAAGTCCAGCCCCCGCCCCCCTTCGCCCCCAGGAGGAAGGAGAGTAATTTCTGGACAGCACATAATTTGTAAGAGAAGAATTGTGTGAGCATTTGGAAATGAATCTTACTTTAAAAAGAGAAATATCCGGAGGGATTTGCACAAAGTTTAAAAGGAAGCAAGTGCTTCAGAATCACAAGTGATTAAATTGAAAATGGCAGCTAGGTTGTCAAAGCAGCTGAGACTGCTCTTTCCAGTGAACAAAGATACCAACCAATCAAGCTGTTTCTAAACTCTCCCAATGTTGCTGTTTATTACCAATAAATATATACTTAAATGCTTTAATGATCAAAAAGAATAATTACTGAATTTTAAATTTCTCATATTCCTTTTTTCAAACAGTTGCCTTTTGAGACCCATAGATCTATAAGCTAATGTGGAATTTAAAAAAATTGTTTTGAAGAAAGCCACTTATAAATTCATTTTGGCAGTAGGTCCACCAAACTGAAATGTCTAAAATGCAGAAGAATTTCTCAAAAATTAATTGGCACACAATAGGTTTAAAAACTCCCCCAAACTAGTTCTTCTCACCAGGGACTATTAAAATAAAAATAAATGTAACCCATGATCAAACCTTTAGTTCTGTTAAACGAAAGCATAGCCACAGCAATGTAACATTATCTTTAGCAATACAATTCATATAAGGTTTTAAAAATTATTATTACTATTTTATATAAGCAATGGAAATACTGCCAGATCTAAACTATTATTTTTTGGAATACTGTGCACACACATTGCAGCAGAGTGCATATTTTCATTTAAGAATTCTCCCATTAATGGAGGAAAAGAGCAGCAAGATCAACAAGAAAAGTAGCTAAGTACACGGAGGTCATTCAGAAGCTATGAGTTCTATAGCAGAGGTACAAGAAAAAACTGTCAGTTTCCATCCCATTAAACAAGCTATGAGCTATGTGTTAGACTCACTGGGATTACCAGCAAACCCCTACCAAGATGTGTGCTAGTTCCTGCTCACACAGCACTATAAATTATTCAATTCCTTTTATGCAAATAATGTTTCACGGAAGCATAGGGAATCCATAAGGGGAGGAAGAATAACATCCATTTAGAAGAATTAAATGCTAGATGAAATGTATGACACTTTGCAGACAAAAGTTATTGAAAATAGCAGTACCTTTTAAAAGTCTCCACACACACACAGACAAACAGAGTTAGGGAGCTTCCAAGTTTCTGGTTTTTATACATATCATGATCTCTGTATGTGTGTATGTAATGCAGCAATGGTTGCCCTTAGAGACGCTCATTCCTGCATTAACAGGTATGCACAAGGGTAAAAGCACAGAACTGAGGACTCTCCGAGCATTTCTCTCTGATCTTCAAATCTAACCCTTCGTTTTTAAAAAAGTGAATGTTTCTAGGAAGCCAGGCTGGAAGGGGTGTTTTTAACAATGAAAACAGATTTTTTAATAATCCTTTGGAGCCAGAAAAACCAAGGGCCATTTCTTCACTATTTTATCAGGTAAAATCTGCCATTGACTTCAATGGACACACAGGACCAAATTCATCTCTAGTGGAACTCCACTAGAATTCCATGGGCCCAATCCATCCTTGACATAAGCAGATTCAACGCCATTGATTTCACTGGAATTAAGCTTACTGACTGTAATGAAGGAGGTATAGCAAAGCTATTCTGAGCACACTGTCTCTTTAAGACCCTTCTCCTTACAAGAAGTGATAGATGTGCATAGAACACTATGGTGCCTCCAGCCAGGGAACCGAATGTGACTCCACTGTTGGACTTTAAATCCTTGGTGTTGGCTTTTTTTGAGGTTTATCCTTTTTTTACAAGTAATATAATCAGAGAGTTTCCGTGTTGAACCACCTGTGGGTTGTCTGTCCAGTTAGGCCTGTTTTGTGCTAGCAAATCAGTCTGGTTTACCTGTGTGTTAGCATTATCAAAATAAATATTAGATAACTTGATAAGAAAGTGTTTAGTGTTTTATACAATGCTTGTAGGATGCTGCATGTATTGTCCTCACTCACGTATACCCCATGTTATAAAATGATAACAAGCGTTTGCATTGTAAACTTCTGACTATGTATCTCAAACAAGGAAAAAGCTTTGTGTAATGCAGATGGCAGTCTCTAACAAGAAGAGGTTAAATCCTGTTCATTATATGCAAATGAGCCATTGTATAAGATCAAAAGACTTTGATAAGTGCATTCTTCTCCCCAACCCCATAAAGAAGGGACTTGGATGGAAACTGTTGCTATCGGCTTGATTTCTGAGGGAAGAAGATATAAAAATGTCTCACAAGAAAAAATGATAATGCTGTCTGAACTCTCACAGGGCCAGAACCTCTAAACTGAAGTGAGAGATTCCCCAGGGTTATCCCTAGGTTTGCCCTGAAAGACATTTTGAATTGACAGAGCTCTACAACTTTGTCACCCTTATGATTTAGTTTGCAATTCATTTGTGTTATATGCTTGTTCGCTTTAATCTGTAAATAACTCTCATTTCTTTTTCCTAGTTAACAAATCTTTAGATAGTTTTTTTACAGGATTAGCTACAGGCATTGCCTTTGGTGTAAGATCTAGGTACCAAATGATCTGGGGTAAGTGACCAGTCTCTTGGGACTGGAAGCAACCTGAATATTTTGCAGGGGTTTTTTGGTTAGTATAAATGTCTATTTATCACTAAGTCCAGCTTGGTTGAGTGGCAAGACAGACTAGAGAACCTAAGAGGACTGTCTGTGACTCCATGGTAAGACTTCATAGTGATCCAGGAGTTCACATCTGTTACTGGGTTGGTTTAATCTAATTATAGAACACACCACCAGTTTGAGGTGTCTCCCCAATGTCTGACTGTTTGGGGGCACCAAGACTCTATCTCAAGGCATGGGATACTTCCATTCAAAGTTACACTCATGGCTTTCCAGATGGTTCACAGTGTGTGCACAGTCCACACAAGTGTCCCAAGAGCAGGGATCTGTACTGAACATCCTCTATGGACAATCATGTGCTATTATCATGGCTACCCTCATTCTCTCTTCCCCTTCTCCGTCCAATTGTTAAACCCACTTATTGCATCTTGCCTTAACATCCGATTGTTAGCTTTACAGGGAAAAGATTGTGCTTGTACAGGGACAAACACACTGAGGCCTGTGCATATTACCTTACTCCATGAGTAGCCAGACTGAAAACAATAGGATTGTTCCCTCTTCTCCACATCATCAGAAACAAACTACTGGTCCCTCCACAGTTTGTCCACTCTCATAACCAGTGTTCCCTCTAATTTTTGACAGGCCGTGTGTGCTAAAAATGTCTTCTGTGCAAATTTTTGTGTGTATGTTGCTTCACTGTGTGTGTGCACGCACACACACACAGCTTAGAGGAAACAGTGCTCATAACTTACATGGTCATCTTCCCTCCCTTTTGTTCCACTAACAATGCCAGCCTTCAGTGGCTGCTTGTGGCCACCTTTCTGAGGCATTTCTTCCACATTGCCCTTACTGATGGAATGATCCCCCCCCAAAGCAAGTACCCTGTCCTCCCCGAGGTCCCTGTTACCTCTCCCACAATGCTTTTGAGAGACCTCCAGCTGATAATAGCTAGGCAGGTTGGCTAAAGAAATTAATTAATTTATCCAATTTATTTATCTAAAAATACCCAACAACCTTCAGATTGGCAAGTTATGCACACAAGACCTGCTCCCAATGAAGTCAGTGGCAAAAGTTCCCAGTGACACCAGTGATGCAGGATCAAGCCCATAGATTGTCTGTGTACTATGCAACCTGTGTTCCCATTTCTGCTACCCTTGTCTCCTCTCCTCATCCTCTTTGTTATCTGTCACACCCACCTGGTACATCGTGTCTTTCATCCAGACTGCAAGCTCTTTGGGGCTCGGACTTTCTCCATATAGGCCTTTCCATTGCTTTTAACAGGATCAAGCCCCAGGTTTCTATAGCTCCAGCATGATAGGGACCAACATAATACAAATAACAATGGAAATCTGTATATGACATATCTCTCTCCTAGTAACTAAGGCCCTGAGCCTGCAATTTACAATGCAGGGCCTGTGCAGAACCCTCCTGACTCTGCACAGATGCAGCAGTCTGCCCTGTAAATTGCATGGCCTAAACTAATACGACAAAGTGGGTATTAGCCCACGAAAACTTATGCTTCAATACCTTTGTTAATCTTTAAGGTGCCACAGGACTCTGTCACTTCTGCAATTCCAGACTAACACGGCTACCTCTCTGATTCATGGCCTAAACTGTGATCTTCCTTATGCCAGGGTAAATCCAGAATAACTCTACTCAAATCAGTGGAGTTGCTCTGGATTTACATGGGTCTAGCAGAGCAGAAACTGATCCAATTTCTAAACTACTACTATGTTGTGGCAAATCTTCTCTACAAAATCCACAGTGCAACAGAGACACCTGGTGGCTGTCCTGCAAACTGCACATCTTTAAAATGACAACAAAAAACAAAGGAAAATGCCACCAAGAAGGGCCATCTGACACAATCGCATAAAGTGGTGGCTGGTTAAAGAGTCTTTGTGTTTAGCAGCTATATATTCATCTATAATTAAATGTAAGAAACACCACTTCTTTATTACAAATTTACAGTGCTTACAAAGGAAAATAAAATATTTTAATTTTAAACATTTTCTAAGATATACAATTCTCAAGAATTACACATTTCCAAAATTCCAGAATTTCCAAAATATTAACAGAACTAACTGATTAAATTTTAAGAAAATGCATTAATTTTAGTAACCATTTACTTTGGGCCTGACGTAAAATAATTTTTACCTGGCAACTGTGAATATAAACAGAATGGGACAAATTCTTCCGTGGTGTACCTCCACTAAAGTCAATGGAGTATACCAGGGATGAGTTTGGCTCAATATTTCACTCATGTTCATTTTTCTTATAGAAGTTTACATTCAATTTGGCCTGGAGGGGCTATTGGCTGGCATCCTGCAAGAAAGAAATATTACAAAGTCAAACCATTGTGACAGCTTTATAAAGGAAGAATTAATTTAGAGCAGTAATGGGAACAATAACTCTCGATTTTACAGCACATTAACTAATTTGATGTTTATTCCTACCATACATGTAACTACCTTCCTATATATATATATATATATGAGTGAAATTCTGGTCTGGCTGAGCACAGGAGGAAATTTACCATTGACCTCACTGGGTCTTGGATTTCATCCTCTGTGCTCTGTGAATACTTTCCTAGCTAAACTTATGAAGTAAGATGTATGACTAAAATTTTCTAAAGCACCTAAATCATGCAGGCCTAGATTTGTAAAGGTATTTAGGTATTGCTTCACTCAGTTTTGCAAGGTCTAAGTGATTTAGATGGCTAAATCTCATTTTGAAAAGCTCATAAATCGCTTAGGATCCTAAATCCTTTTGACTTTAACTTAGGAGTTAGCTCACAACTTATGTTGTGATGTGGCATACCTCACACCAGCATGAACGGAGTTAAAAGTGCCAAGAGGTGCCAATTAGCGGTAGACTACACCTGCTGGGGAGCTAAGGGGCAATGAGACTGAGAAGGAAGCTCACCTGGGCAGGAATAGGCAGGGCTTCCGTAAAACCTAGGAGTTGCAGGGAGGTGAGTCTCCAGTTACGCTCCCTGATGCAAGCGGGTAGTAGGAGCTTGAGAATGGCAGGGTAAGAAGCAGTCAGGAGAAGACACAGCAAAGTCCAAGAGGGATAAATCTGAATTGCTGATTCAAGGGTCCCTGGATTAGAACTTGGTGTAAAGGATGGGCCTGGGTTCCCCTACAAGCCACTGTGAGAGTGGCACAGCCACTACCATAGAGTCGGAGACTGCCTGAGACTTTGAGGAAGGAGACTCTGGTAATACCCTGGAAGAGGCAGACGATGATGACTTGGCCAAAGGGCTAAGCCATGAAGGAGAGGCACTATGGCTTCAGACTAACGGGAGAGCGGCTGCAGTGTGAGTGACTGAAATAACAGGCTGACTAACTGCCAGATGGGGTGTGGATTAGGGTGAGGTAATTCCCCAGCTGAGCCAAACGGTGAGTTGCAGATCCCGTGACATAGCTGCTTCTGAAAATTTTACCCAACATATGTAGGACTAGCTGATTCACAGATGTTAAGCAAATGAAATGTGCCATTACTGGCTTAAAAATGACAACTTTCAACATCTGATTATATGTTCCACTCTGATGGGTTTTCAGCCAATTGCAGCTTGGTGATGTCTCTGGATACGGAGGGTGCCCCTTCGCCTGAGCCTGCTGGCACTGGGCTCACACCAGCCCTGGGTGTCTAACTGCAGCGTAGAGATACCCTGAGAAAGTTTTTGACCATTTGCTAGTGTGCAATCTGAATGCTTGCATGGTAACAGTGTCATTCTTGGGTCTGTGCTGTTCGCAGGTGACTTGCAAGAACCCCTCCCCTTTGCTTATACTCCCCTCCATGACCAGTGGATAGCACTTTCCATTCCTGCTTAAGGGATATAG
Organism: Dermatemys mawii; assembly: GCA_007922305.1. NCBI lineage: Eukaryota > Metazoa > Chordata > Testudines > Dermatemydidae > Dermatemys > Dermatemys mawii. The sequence continues at coordinate 84,945,595 of ML677332.1, forward strand.
ATATTGTCTCCAGTTATTACTTTAGCTTAAAAAGAAGTAAAAACCAATATTTTAAAACCTAGCTGTGTGCTGCTAGGTGCTTACAACCCTCTTTAGGCATCTAAATTAAAGTACTGATTTTTTTTTCCAAAGGTGCAGCTCCCATTGACTTGGCAGTATCTCTTTGGCATTAAGTTTCTTTGACTAAAATGTAAATTAATAAAATGTTGAAAACTTGCCACATTGAGGCCTGGGATGTTTTAATATTCAACCACTCTAGAGAACAAAGATGGGAAATAAATTGTATTCTAAAAGTGCTGTTTGGGATACCATAGTTGACATTAAGTTCCATTTTGCACTTAAATCAGGGATTCAACCTCTGCTTTGTATGAAAAATAGGATACATCTTCCCCAAATTTACAGCACTTGCTCTCTGACTACAGAATGAATTTTCAAGAATTGACAAGTCTATTCATTAGTTTATAAATTTAAATTAATTAAAAACTGTAGCATCCTTTGTGAGTCTTTTCTTTCATTCATGTTATATTAACAGCAAAACAACACACTTTACATTTTTCATATATGTAAAATTAATTGAAGTCTGGTGCATAGGCTGTATTTGAATAAATTAGGTTGTAATTAAGCTAAGTTATTACTGCTTGTTGTCTGTAATTGTTGTAATTCTGTAGGCCATGGATGGCTCAAGTCAACAGCACAGGTAACTCTTAAGTGGTGCTAGTGTGTCAGAGGTAAATCAGCCAATCATTCTACTACAGTTAATTATCATGCAAATAGTGGTAATGACTCATTGGTATAAGGGAGACTGCACACATGTATCTAAAGTTCTCATTGGTAGATTAATTGGCCCAACTGCTCTTTAAAGATTCTATTGCTGCAGGCTAGTCTGGGGAGCAGTGCTTGAGTGGAGTGAAGGCAGCAATGCAGTGGAGAACCCCTGTGCACTGAAGCACACTGTCCGTGGAACTGACGGGAGAGCCTTTAACGCGTAGTGATTTTGGACTTGGGCTGGGCTCTCCATAAGCCCTTCACATAGCACTATCTCACTCATATGCCCTGTAAACCAATCGGTCAATTGTAAATTAAGGGCCTGATTCACCAGCACACTTCAGTTGTTTTCTGCTGCTCTGGTAATGCAAAGCTGCTATAAAACACAACTTTATTGGCTGGTGCACTCTGACTTCTTTGGAGTACTGGGAAGCTGCTCATAAAAGTTAAAATTTAAAAAATGATTTAAAGTTGATCTATAAATTTTCAAATTAAAAATCCATTCTCTTTGGGTTTATCATTTATTATTTTATATGTATGACATTTTTAATACATTTAAAAAAACTAAAGAAATCTCAGGTAAAAAATTATGGTAAAACAGAGCTAAAGTCAAGAGTGTATGTCTGTAATTTAAATGTAAAAATCATTACAGAGTTATCGTAATTTATCCCCAAACCAAGCATTATAAGCCCAGAAAATTCACTTAAGGTTATACTTCAAACTCTAAGCACATTAAGTTAAGAAATGTACAGTTAAGGCACACAAAGAACCATAATGGTACTCTGTAATGATGTCATGGGGGAGGGGGGAGAAATATTTTTTAAAAATCTAATATGTCTTTAGATTCTGTTTGATCTAATCCAGGACCACAAATATTAAAATCATATGGCTATTGCATGATGCTATGCAATAGTTAAGTAGTTTGGGTGCCTTCACTATGCTTTTCTTACCTTAACAGGGTTAGATTTCTTTGAAGTGTGTCCTTAAATTTGACTTTTCTCGGTTTATAATGCATAGTTTTGTGATGTTACAACATACCTGTAATGTTTTTTCACTGTTAAACTATTGAAATGTCCTCTCAACCTTAATCCATTTTAATGTATTTATGAATTATACTACAGTAGTAAACAGATTACCACAAATGGTCTTAATATATTTATTGTCTTCATAAAGATAATAAAGAAAACCACCAAGGAAAGCATGGCCATCATGCAAAAGAGCTGGAAGAGAATTCAGGAACAAATGTGCCATTTCAGGTAGAGCGGGCATTTCTGTTAATGCAGAATCCTTCCCACATCATCTCCAACATTTAAAGTTTCCATCTCCACCCTCTGTGTAGTTGGGCTTTGTTAATGACTGGCATGACTACCTCCGTTCTAGTGTAAGGCAATCCATATGCCAAGGAAAGAATAATGTACACAGCTTTACATGAAAAATACTTCTGCCCCAAGTAAAAATAAGTGCACATATCAGAGTAACAGCATTCTAACTAAATAGTGTGGGGGACATTTAGTCCTGCACAGAGGGCCAGCAAAAGGCCTACATACAGGGGGGTAAAATTCACCCTTTATGAATTAGCTATGCATGTCCGTTGGTCATTTCCTCTGACCATTTGCCCTGGAACATCTCTGTTAGCATGGAACTATTCAGGCAAGGGAGTCCACCTGCAAGGAAGTATAGGTTTGTGTGAGACTCCCAGAGCTCACCTTGAAATAAACCAAAAGTTGTCTAAGGTCACAGGAGTAACTGAGACAGTCAGCACAAAGTGGACCTACTAATGCTAACTGTTCCTGCGGTGGTACGTTACACAATTCATACAGATCATATACAAGGCAGAGTGGAATTGGCCAGGCATTCTGGAATGTCATCATGGAATGGAGCTGCACAGGATACTGTGAGCAGTGAAGTTGCTCCATGCACTCCGAACACCTCTGTGAATAGTACTGGACCACTGACCCCAACAGTCTAGCTTTCAATATCACACTCATCACCGGAAATTTGAGCTCAGGGTACCTGTGGTCAGGTGAAAATCCCACAGCAGTCCCTGATGCGGTGCAGAACTGAACCAAACTGCTTGAGGCATGGTGGCATGGAATCAGATATCTCTAGCACTTCAAAGGCTCTGGACCCTGATAAACCAGCTCTTTTCTGTGACCAGTCTGACACACCAGTTTACCGTGGATGCACTTTTGGATCTGTCTGTATCTTTGGGCAGGCTGCAAACCACATTTGTTCAATAGGGATCTTGGAGAAGGTTACGAGTTTGCTTCCCAAGTGCTGAAGGGGTGGAAAGGAGCTCTTTTTTGTAGGTGGCAGGCTGCCCGTTCCCTTTTTTAATCATTTTAATGCTATTGAGATTTTGGAGTACTATTAATTATGTGTTAGGTCACCCAGAGTTTTGCAGGGGCTTCTTTTTATTATTTAAATTTAAAAAATTGTATCTTGCTTATTTTTCAGGAGCCTATCACTGTATTGTCTAAGTGCCAAACAGTTGATAAATGGGCTCTACTGTATAGTCAGGTCAATATTCTGTTCAGTAGGTGCCCAGGATGCTGGACAGTAAAGGAGTACAGGCACAGTGGTTCAGAGGAGGAAGTTACTTATAAATGGTAACTGGTTTCCTGTCCTCCAGGTTTCTTTTCTGTGCTAGGTTGCTTCAAAAGGGTTACCATGCCATTTGTACCCAGTCAGTACTGCTCCTTGGCATTAGAGCCATTTATCAGAACAGAGGTGCGCTGGATAAGACCCTGATGCTTTGCTGCTCTCGATGCTTCCAGTCAATCACTTTCGGAAGTCTGCTCCATGCTGTGTTCTAGACAGTAACCAAAATGCTGTGTGCCAGACAGGGAAGGTCAAGGACATCAGCCCCTGCAATCTCCCATTACTCTGAAAGTCGTGCCTTATGAGGAGGGCCTTACGCAGATCTAATACCTCAGCTCCCAACTTTAGAACTCAGAAGTTTATCTTCCAAACACACCATAGGGAACCCATCCATCCCTCAACATTTTCATGATCATCTCTGGACTCCTGTTTCTGGTGTCTATTTTTTACGACTGGGTAACCAGAGTTGAACACTGTTCAAGGGGTGTGCCACCAACTTATAAAAAGGCAATATAATATTTTCAGTATTATTTTCTATCCAGTTCTTTTTTACTTCCTAACATTTTGATTGCCAGGGCACTTTGCACAAGGGGCAAATCGTGATCCTCCATCTTCATGCAAATTTTTCTAGTAAGAAAAAGCATGTAATTAAATCTCAAAGTATGATAGGCAGAATCCTGATTTTTTCTTTGGGCATCAACTGATTGTGTACTGTAGTGCTAATCCAGTGACACAAGAAATAGGATTTAAACTGCCATAGAGTTTTATGATCTTTAGGTATAATAATGTGTGAAATTTGTACTAAGACAAATGTTCTCTTGGGACCTGATCTTGCAAACACAAGCTACTAAGTGTAGTTCTTATTGCAATGCACAGAGCCTAGAATAATGGGATCCTGCTCCATGACTAGGCTTCCTAAGTCCGACAGTAATACAAATAAATAATAATTGCACATTATTATTTTTTGTCTCACAGGCTTGTAGTCTCAAGGTAATAAGTACTATGCTTGGTAGTAAGTGTTAGTAGGGTCAGGCCTTTCTTGTGACAGAATCCTTTTTTACCTTGAGCATTCCTGATCACAATAACAGATTCACTCTTGATTGCTGCTACTGTGATATATTCAGTTTTTAAAATAGTAAACAAAAAATGAGGAACTGTGAAGAAAATGAAAAATGAAACCGGAAGGCTCTAGTAAGCTACAGTACAGAATCAGCTTGGAGCTGTGGGACAATTGCTTGCTCCTGTTCAGCCCATTATGTTAATCACACACAAAATGAGTCATCGTTCTGGCTCTAACCTTTTTATCTGCGTGGCTTTTGGCCTTACTAGTCACATCAGGAGCTTTATCAGGGGACAGAGGAAAACGTATCCCTCAGGGGAAGCTGGGAACAATGACCCAATTAAAACAGATCTTTTGGATGATGGGACAAGGGGTTGTTGAAAAGAACTTTGCCCTGGAAAGAAGAAGAAAGTCAGATTTTCTCAGATGTAGAGTGATTGAGGAGGAAGGGAAGCCTGGTGCTAGCAAAAAAATAGGAAAAACAATGTTTATTGCTGATAAGAGCCTCACCTGCCATCATTTTCTCTGCTGTTCTGGCGCACATATGCAGTTCGGGTAGTGCCACTCTGTTGCGTCAACTGGTTTAGAAGATTAGCTGTTGCTCCTTTTACTTGCCTAAGAGCTATTTCTGCATGGATGCTTCGAGGATTATTTGTCACCATTCCTGGGTTCTTAGATTTCTTATCTGAATCACAAAATGTATATATGGATACTCTCCAAAAATAATAACTGTACTCCAGCCAAACCTCACTATGCCCGTTTCCAATTATCAAGAACTCCATCCATTCCTCTTTTCCTGTAGGCTTCTAGAATTCTGTATCTTTCTTATTGTTTCCTAATAGGCATAACAAGAATCTTGATGTTCATACCATCACTTTCCTTCTCAGTTTTTAACATAGTTTTCTTTCACAGATTGAAATTAGTAACCCCAAAAAGTTGAAATATGATCATTCTTAAATAAATTCTTCAGATTGACACATGCCCAAAAATGAAAACTCAGAAAAATGACAAAAGCTAGGAAAAAATACAAACTGTTAATTTTTTCTCTGAAAACCTAAGAGTTTTTCATAATCGTCTCTAGAATATGCACAAAAAATTAATTATATATATGTACTACAAAATAAACTATGAATGAACTAACGTAATCTTTTTTTTATTGCAACCGAAATACCATTAGTTCCAGATCAATCTCCAAGACATCTTTGGCAAGTCAAAATGTCCTTATTAAAATTATTCTATTTATCCTATATGTAATGTCCAGTACTAGAAAATATATAATTATATTTTACATTCAGGAAAGGAACCAGAATACTATACTCACGTTTATTTGCCTCATTCAGTAAAGGTTCTTCAAATACATGAGGAAACATGAGGTCAGATCCAAATAAATGGTTGATGCCTTCAAGCAGATTTACATTTGTTACTCTTACGGGAGGATGTTTTGAAAAGGTAATTGGTAATCCAGGAAATCCACAGTCCATAGGGGAGTTTGCAACTGGGATTCCCTACATAATAAAACAAAAGGCAAGTAAATAGATCTGATAATTTGGTCTTTTGAGGCAAAAGACATAAACTGCATAAATATTAAATTAGGGCACAATCCTGAAAAACCATATGCATAAGTAATACTTAATAAAACAGTCTTTGAGAGGAATCTTTGGTCTTGTGGTTAAGACACTGGACTAGGACTGAAGAGAACTGGGTTAGGTTCCTGGTTCTATTATAGACTCAATGTGACCTTGGGCAAGTCAGAGAACCTGTTTCTGGCTTTCAAATGGGGCTAATAATATTTTCCTCTCTTTCCCTTTTTTTGTCAATGTAGATTGTAAGATTTCTGGGGCAGGGATTGTCTCTGGGTTATCACCAAGCAAAATGGAGTTCCAATTTTGTTCAGGGCCTCTAGGCACTACGTGATACAAATAATTCATAATAATATTGTCAATTGGAAAACTTTGCATAAAGGATTAAGGATCAGTCAGTCAGTCTACTGTTACTAATTTGAGATTAAACTATTTTAGTTGCCAGTTGAACGGTAGCACAAAAATAGAAGCTGTGCATGCTGAATGGATTGACGATTATAAGTATTTACAAAATCTGGGGATTGATAAAGTTTGGGGAGCACTATGGGAGCTAAACTACAGTAGAACACCAGAGCTAGTAATAAAAAAGAATACAGCTAATGTGTAAACTGATGATCAATAGAGGGCCTCTAAATTGCAATGTTGGAAAGGTATTTATAATGCCGTAGCAACCAATTCATAAATAAATCTGTCTACTCTTTCATAAGTAAAATCTCAGTGTCTGATGTTATGCTGAGTATAAATCAGTGCTCATTTGTCTGGTTAAAAGAAATTTACTATTGGTTTTTAAAATGCAGAAGTAAATTGTAAAAAAACCCTATAAAACACAGGTAAATTGACTGCTTGTCCATCATTAAAACCATCACCACTTCAATAATGAAAAGCATTAACTATAGGAGATAAATATAAACAAAGACAAAAAAGAATGGTATACTATGTGCAGGGTGTTCCAACAACAACCTAAAGTAGTAGTAAATAAGGTGCTAACCTACTTTCTGCTGAAAACATTTCTTTTGAAGTTTAACATCAAAAGCATTTTTTCCCCTTAAATGACACCATACGGTTTCACTCCTTACTTTCTAACAAGGACTTGAAAAAGCACAACTAGAATGCAGCTGACAAACCTGAAAATTCTTTTGTGTTGTTCCACTTCAATGACCTAATGAGATAATGGCTCAGTTCTGTTCTAGCTAACCAGGTATAACATCTTCACTGAACCTTAACATAAAACAGAGATATCTCTAAAGATATTGCCTTAACATACTTCTCCTGCTTTGCTAATCCTGGTATATTTTTTATTTAAGTAATGTCCAATGTATAAGAATACAGGTCAGTTTTGAAATAAAGCATTTACACATGCAGTGACTCAGTCCACAAGTGCCTTGAACTCTAGTATACAAGGACTGTAGCTTCAAGTGGCAAAAATGTGTTCACTAGCAAAGTAATTCACTAAGGCCCCGATCCTACAAACTGACATTCAAGTGTCAGTCATAAGGAGATCTGTGACTGCACGTGTTTGCAAGGTCTGGTTTAAGTTAGAACCTGATGTACAGGGATTTTGGCATATCTGGAGTGCGTGTGATTTACTATCAGTGTTACCCGTAATATCAGGGAAAGGAATTACACCTTTATTAAATTGACACCTTTATTATTTGTATTGCAGTAGCACCAAGAGAGCCTTATCGCAATAAAGCATGTCATACACATACGACAAAAAGCCTGTTTCCACCCCCAGGAGCTTACAGTCTAAATGTATGGTGAGAGAACGGGTAATTACTACAAGTAGATGGGGAGCACAAGGCAACAGTGAGATGATTAGGATTAGTGTAAACAGTGGTCACAGCAACTGCTTAGCTATTGTCAAGTATTTTGTAGGAATCCTGGTAGAGTTGAGTTTAAAGGAGAATATTGGAGTATAATGGCTTTGTAGATGTTACAGGGAGTTCCTCTCATACATAAGGGACAGCATGGTACAGAGGTGTTTGGGAGAAAGTTGGACTAATGGTTAATAAAAGCTGACTAGTGATGCCTATAATAATCCTGACTACTTACAGTGTTTTATCCATAGACTTCAAAGTGCTTTACCCAGGTGAGAGAGTGGTGTTACAGTGCTTTATAAACAGGGAAACTAAGGCACACAGAGGTTAAGTGGCTTGCCCAATATAAAGCCACATAGCAAGTAAGTGGCAGAGCCAGGAAATGAACCCAGCTCTCCTCCCTATTTTACACATATGCTGTGGAAGGGATGGATGGTTAAAATGTGTACTACCTTCTGGACAGCAGGAAAATAATAGATCAATTAAACAAAGATCTGAATAAAGTGGACCCAATAATGTGAAAATCACCGGTCTGCAATGGAACCAAAGAATGCTCACTTCACGGCTCGGAGGTAACCAACAGGACCATAAAGACAATGGGATGCACGTTGGGTCAGTCTCCTGTTTGCACCATACTGATATTATCCCTCACCAAAGGCTCTTACGCAAAGTAAGCAGTCATCGGATAAGAAGGAATGTTCTCTCATGAATTGATAACTGGTTAAGATAGGAAACAAAGGGTAGAAATAAGTGGTCAGTTGTCAGAAAGGAGAGAGGTAAATAGTGGTGTCCCCCAAGGTCTGCACTGGGCCCAGTCCTAGTTAACATACCCATAAATGATCTGGAAAAAGGGGTAAGCAATGAGGTGGCAAAATTTGCAGATGGTACAAAACTATTCAAGATAGTTAAATCCCAGGCAGACTGCGAAGAGCTACAAAAAGCTCTCTCAAAACTGAGTGACTGGGTAATAAACTGGCAGATGAAATTCAATGTTGATAAATGCAAAGTAATGCACATTGGAAAACATAATCTCAATTATACATATAAAATGACAGGAGTCTAAACTAGCTGTTGCCACTCAAGAAAGAGATCTTGGAGTCATTATGGATAGTTCTCTGAAAACATCCACTCAGTGTGCAGCGGCAGTCAAAAAAGCTAACAATGTTGGGAATCATTAAGAAATGGATAAATAATAAGACAGAAAATATCATACCCCCTCTATATAAATCCATGGTACGCCCACATCTTGAATACTGCATGCAGGTGTGGTCACCCCATCTCAAAAAAAATATATTGGAATTGGAAAAGGTTCAGTAAAGAGCAACAAAAATGATTAGGGATATGGAACGGCTTCCATATGAAAAGAGATTAATAAGACTGGGACTTTTCAGCTTGGAAAAGAGATGATTAAGGGGGGATATTATAGAAGTCTATGAAATCATGACTGGTGGGGAGAGAGTAAATAGGGAAGTGTTATTTACTCCTTCTCATAACACAAGAACTAGAGGCCACCAAAGGAAATTAATAGGCAGCAGGTTTAAAACAAACAAAAGGAAGTATTTATTCACACAATGCAAAGTCAGTCTGTGGAACTCCTTGCCAGAGGATGTTGTGAAGGCCAAGAACTAGATAAATTCATGGAAGATAGGTCCATCCATGGCTATTAGCCAGGATGGGTAGGGATGGTGTCCCTAGCCTTTGTTTGCAAGAAGCTGGGAATGGGTGATGCAGGATGGATTACTTGATGATTAGCTGTTCATTCCCAATGGGGCACCTGGCACTGGCCACTATTGGGAGACAGGATACTGGGCTAGACAGATTTTTGATCTGACCCAGTATGGCCGATCTTATGTCCTTATGTCTCCTGTTCTTTTCCTAGAGGTTGGGCTCTAAGTGTCCCCAGATGTGCACATCAGCCTATCATCAAGACAAAAGTCACTATGGTTGTATCTGGGGGCAGGAAGGGTTAGAAATGAGCAAAATGTATAACTGCACAAACAGTGCTCTGATCTGTCCACTGCTCTGGGGACGCCAGGACCGCCAGACGCACCCAAACTAGAATGTGCAAAGAATGACAGTTTGGGCATAAAACCAGTTTTAATCTTCCCTGAGGAGTATGGAGACAATCTCACATGCCAAATGACATAAGTACAAGGGGCCACGTGGAGCAGCAACTTCAAACATACTCAGGCTGTAGAGAAGGAGCAAGATTTCCGCGCAGGCACAGCTGGTGAATCATCTGAAACCACTCCTTCAGGAAAAAAGCCAACGAACTTGTAGAGTCGAGTAGGGACGCAATGAACTCTATTTTCTGTGTTGGAACTAATGTGGATTTTCTTTTGTATAGGATGAGTCCCAGATGATCGAAGAGACATGGTATAAATTGGACATGACTAAGGACTTGGTCTTCTGATTTGCCCTGCACAAGCAAATAGACTCGTTAAGGGAGATATTCCCTCCCTCCTGAGATATGGCAGTAATGGCACCATGCATTTGGTGAATACACGCAAGGCAGAGGACAGGCAAAAGGAAAGTACTGTGTATTGCTAACGGTCTGCTACTACAAGTCTGAGCAACTTCCGGTTGCTCGGCAACAGTGCCATATGGAAGTAGGTGTCCTGAAAACTAAGGGGAGCAAACCAGTCATTGTGATCTAACAAAGGGTGGGTGAGAGGGGAGGGTCACTAGAGTGACCATACAAAACCTAATATTCATAACGTGCTTATTGCAATTTCAAAGACTGAGCATGGGTTTCAGACCCCACATTCAAAGGAGCCTAAATTAGTTGGGTGCCCAAGTGCCTAGGACATTCAATGGCTGTTGGTGATCCAATTTCTTCATCTCAGCTCTTGCCTATACAATGCTGTAAATAACACCAGGAGTAATGTGTTCATTTCTGTGCATCTCATTACTAGAAAGCTGTTTACAAATTGAAGGGAGCATAGGGAAAGCATCAAAAGTGATCATGGGCTAGAGATTTTTAGGAGGAAAGATGGAGAGAGTCCACATAACAGACTAGAGAGGATCATGCTAAGATTCTACAAATATCTGAGGGTGGAAAGAGGAATTATTAGAATAGTAAAGGTGGGTAGAACTAAGGCAATGGGACTAAATTAAGGTTTAATTCAGGCTGAATACCTGGACAAATTTCCTGACAATAAATTCTACAGCATTAGGTTTATGCAATAGCCTCTCAAGTGAACTGGTGGAAGTTCCACTACTTGAGACTGAATTCAGACATTGCATAAATGGTGTATGTGAAAACAATCCTTCATTAAAAGAGAGGACCTTCAGGACCTAACAGGTCTTTTCATTTCAAAGTTCTAAGATTTCAGTTTGACTCTAATAATGTTGAATTTTGCTTTACTTGTTGTTCTATTAAATGAAGCTCAGCTCTTGCCCTCTCCTCCGTGCTCACTGTAATTCCATCTAACACTTGCAGGTTGGGCAATCGAAACACAAGCAATGGACGGTGGGACATCTTGCGAGTAACCTGAGGAGAGAGAACATAAGTTATCCTAAAAAATGGAATCCTAATCCAGAAGGATAACCTGAGAATAACTAGCCTCAAAAATAAATGTCTAAACAAAACCACAGAGCCAAAAATGAATGGAGATGACCATGCTCTGTTACTGTCCCAGGCAATGTTACAGACAGAAGAGGACAAAAAATTTTATAGTCTATAATTTAGCACAAAATAGGATTGAAAGAGGAAAGATAAATATGTTATCTGAGGATCTGTAAATAGGGTTCTCCTGTTATTCCACTCTATTAGTGTTTGAACCCTGTTGACAGATGCTAACTGATGCTTGCTGATTCATGGCAGCAGGTGTACCTTGTTACCACCACCTTGGATATAAGAGGTGAGAGTGCCCCTCTAAATGAGGATTTTAGGGTTTGGAATTATGCAATCCTAAAGAAGGAACACCACAAACAGCCAAGTCTGGAGAGAAAGTTTGGGTAGGAGTTAATGTTGCTTGGTTTCCCACACTTCCTGTTGGGCTTTCTGTAGGGCTTTCTGCTCCTAGAAAATTTTTGCCACTGTCCCAGGTTCAAGCACCCACTCAAAATTCTGCAGGGCTCATTTTAATAGCATTACTGTGGTTTTTAGCACATTTTTTTAAAAAGCAAATCAAAATTCCTTTTACTTTTTACAGTGTCTTTCATCCAAGGATCTCAAAGGGTTTTTGTAGATACACATATTTGTAGAGAGAGAAACTAAGGCAAAAAGACATTAAAGGCCATATTTTTAGCTCCGGACCTTAATTTTTATAGGCCCAAACTGTAGCTGCAAATAAATGTGTAAATAATTTTGTGCCTGAATTATTTGCATCCACAGTTTAGATCATTTGGATGTCAAAGTGCTTTAAACTGCAGGTCTAAGTAAACAAAAGTCCAAAAACCAGGCCTGAAATTATTTGTGTCCACAAATTTGCACTAGCAAAATCAAGGCATGGTTGAGGTCAAACTGAAAATTTGGCCTGAGAGATTTACTCATGATTACGTAGTGATTCAGTGCCATAGACCAGAGTAGAGCCCAGAGGTGAGAACTCTTATTGCTGTGCTAGAAAAACTACCGAGAGTATGTCAACATTTTAATAGATTCTGAATGGTCCAAAACCAGTGTAATGAACATTGCAGTACATTAGTAAATTAAACTTTGGTAAAGTCAAAACTCACTTCACACTGTCCAGCGGTTGCTTGATGCAACTCTCTAGCATTCGCTCTGCCTACCATGCTACGCCCAGTAGGCCTGCCCTTTAGTGGCCTAAAGGAATCCCATTTTTGGCAGCAATGTATGTTTCTCTACTCAATATTCTTATTTTTATATCTTAAAGGGTGTAAAATAAAATATAATTAAAGAGAAATTCCCAACGATAATGAATTAGAAAGGTTAATTACCACACCATAAACTTAAATATACATCTAGTTTAAATGATCACACAAAGTAACATACTCACTGGATTTCCATATATTGAAAGCTCTTTAAGACTAGGAATAACTTCAAGTTTTTCCAGTTCAGACAATTCCTGTTCACAAGTTAAAAGATAAGTTATATGCTATCACATTTCAAAGCCTCTAAGCCAAATTTATTTACTTCAGCCAAATGCAGGGGTCTTTACCCAGGCAAACCCACTGAAGGTAATGAGAGGTTTGTCTGAATAAGGATCTCAGTATCTTGCCCACTGAATCTATAGTCTCAACAATATATTTTACCTGAATTTTATTAAGTCCCAGGAAAAGTTTCTGTAATTTTACCAAAGGCTGTAAATTGTTCAGTTCTCGTAGTCGGTTTTCCTCTAGGTGAAGTGCCAAAACGGAGCTCTGTCTAGCAAAGGAGCCCTCTGTAATTGTTTTGACACGGTTATGATCCAATACCAACTCCTGCAGAAGCTGTAGACCTTCAAGTCCTTCGATTTGACTGATTTCATTACCTGATAAACCAAGATTATACATGGGAAATGAGATGAAATGTGGTGGTATTTGATTGTAACACAAAACAATCTTTAACAAAAACAGCCTGTGGTAGAGAACTTCCCAGATTACCTATACACGGTGTAAAAAGGCATTTCCTTTGATCCACAGACTGCCTCTTTGTTACTGTGTTACAGAAAAGGATGAATTTGAGTGCCCAATGGGCCTTCTCTATGCCATTACAACTACTGCAGTGTTGGCTCCTTGAACTTTCTCCTTTGGGAAGTACTATCTTGCTTTATATTCCTCCATGCTTCTAGAGATCTGAATATCCAAAATTGCTCGGCTAATCTCTATTTAAAGCAAATTATCCTTCTAATTAATAGTTAGGCTGCTGAAGAAGACTAAGATCAAATCATTATGGCTATTCAAATGCTGTAAAATAGATGGAATTTAATGACACAGTATCATATATGTCTGGATCGAGCTCTCTCTCTCAATTAGTGGTTCCAATTTTACAAGCACTTACTACCATGAGTAGTCCCAATGATGTCCATGGAGCTACTCATTGCAGTAAGTGCTGTGGGTGAGATTTTTAACTGAGATCCAGCTCCAGTGGTATAAAGGGGACAGTTTCTAGCCACAAATAGACAGCAAGGAATTTCTGTGGCAAAGGAGAATACCCCCTGGCATAAAACTGGCAGAGGTGTCTTTCTGCACTAGCTGTCCCTTCTTTTTTCAGTGTAGAGGTGTGTCAAGGTTGGGGAGGGATTAATAGAGAGTATGTTGAGGTAGACTATACTATACCTAAAGAACCCTAAACCAAAGGCATTCATTAGAGCATCCCCATAGCTGAGCTGAGCTTGGCCCTGTGTTGGCCAGTGTTTGCAGGACTAGAATCAAAGTTAGCTTCTGTATAGAATATTATATACTGGCTGCACAAATATAAACAAATGCTCTTATTACTTACCCTGTAGAAACAGCAATTTCAAACTTGTTAGTCTACTAAGCTGTAGCTGGGCCAAGTTACTAATTCCATTGTAGCCCAAATGAAGAACTTCTAAACTTTGCATTATTGGGGGCAGATTTTCACCAAATCCTGCATCCCTAAAACAATTAAGCAAGTAGGAACATGAGGCCAGATAATTTCCAAACATTTTTCCTTGTAAACAGTAATTTAAGCATTTCTCTGCCATTAACATTGGTTATAGACACTTTACGTAGGTAAACAGGAATTTACTAACTGGACCAGGCTCAATAGAAATTATACTTGTCTACTACAGAAAGACTAAAAAGCACTGAAGGAAATCTAGTTTTTGAAGTTTCAATAGCTTTATACAGACTTCTACACTTATGCAAGGTAGGTCAGGATTTACTGGATGCAGACCATGGAAATCAAACAAACATGGAAAACTACTCTTCTGCCCACAAAAGGCCTGAGCACATATAATGGGAACAGCTGGAAATTGCTACTTAATTTAGTAAAATATTTATGTAACCTTTGGCTGTATTCTCACAACAGCCATGTGATGGTGTGGCAAAATCAAACAGCAGCATGCAATATCTTACTACTTTACTGATAAAAGCTTCATTTTTGTAACCTAAGACCACAATGAGGGAGTGTGGTATTAGAGACTGAGAAAGGCACTGGCAGGAACTCCTGAGTTCTTTTTTCAGCTTTGCCACTGCCTCATGACCCAATCGCACAGGTGGCTAAATGATTCCTGAAGGCGCAGAGCAACCTGAATTCTCATTAAACCACTAAAATTAGTGGTTGCTTAGGTGCAAGCGATCATGACTTGATTACACTGTTATGTGCAGGGTAAAGCTCAAACCAGTGATATACACATACAGCGGAGCCCCGCTATAACACGACGGATGGGATCCATAAAATCCCATTGTGCTAAATGCGGGGTCGCGTTACAGCGGGGCCCCGCTCCCCGGCAGGCGGGGGCTGCGCTTCTCTCCCCCGTGCCCAGCAGGGAAGAGAAGCTGCGGCCCCACACCTGCCAGGGACAGAGAACTCCGGGGCTGCAGACTGCAGGTCCAGAGTTCTCTGTGGAAGCCGCTGCCCCCGCGCCTGCAGCCGCGGAGTCCCCTGTATTGGCAGGCACGGGGGCAGCGGCTTCCAGAAAAGCCTGCTGGAAGCCGCTGCCCCACGCCTGCCGGGTCAGGGGGACTCCTGCAGCTGGTCCCAGCAGGCGCGGGGGCAGCAGTTTCCAGGGATGCCGCAGCTGCCCGCCTGCTGGGACAGGGGGCTCCGACAGCCTGGAGTCCCCCGGTTCCGGCAGGTGTGGGGCAGCAGCTTCTAGGGAAGCTGGGGCTCCCTGCCTGCCGGGACAGGAGGACTCCAGCAGCTCAGAGTCCCC
>ML677332.1:84961601-85053178 GCA_007922305.1 Dermatemys mawii
GGTATAACAGTGCTATAACCGAACTCGCGTTATAGTGAGGCGCGTTATACTGGGGCTCCACTGTACTTATTGCTTTAAAAAAGCCAATTTCACAAATCTAATAATTATGAACCAAATCAGCTTGAAGAGAGAATTTCCAAGAACAGCAACTGTGAGTGGGGTGCAGAGAAGAAATGAGCATGTTTAAGGGACTTTTGGGTTGTTGGACTTATGAACTTGAGGGGAAAAGGATGCTGCCCAACTTACTTGGGGGGTGGGTCTTGTGCTCATGGTCTGTTTATGAACCCCTAGTTACAGTATTTTCCTAAATTAATGCTGAGTTATTTCTCTTTATTTATTAAAAGCTTTTGCTACCCTCATACTCTGCTTGCGAGGGGAAGTATTGCCTCTTAGAGGTGCCGAGGAGGTGGAGTGTAATTTTCCCAGGTCACTGGGTGGGGGCTTGAGCCATTTTTGTGTTGTGATGTTGAAAAGAAACCCCTAGATACCAAACTTGGCTCTTGTTGCTCCTGGCTCCACTGGGCAGAAAGGTTACATTTGCATAAGTGTCACTGAATTAAAAAGCTAGTTTTCTAGACTATTTCAAAGACTAGTACTGCATTCACAGAAGTTACAAAGTAAAGCCTACATAAATGTATATTTATATCTACCCACTATGCAGTACAAACTGGTCAGCAATCTACTGTTACTGGTGTACAACTTTCAGTATGAGACAGATCTGGTCAGTACATTTCCATTGAAATGCTTTAGTAAACACTTGGGAGACACTTTTATATTTAAGCATATGCAATGTGAAAACATTAATGTTAGTATACTGAAAAATGTTGATATTTGCCATTTTTGCTGCATGCTAAACTGCTTAATCATTTCTGAAAAAAAGAGTTGTCCATGCAGAACAATAAAACACAACGTGAAGGTGCTGAAATTAATAAAAGCTGTAGTCATAGTGTAGTGTTTTTGGAACTGTGCGAAGAATGACATCTTTCTCATTTTGGGTACCGTTGTTTCACCTTGCCTACAAGCTTACGGCACCACTTGACAGCTCCATAGCACACCTGACCCTAGTGTACATCAAATAAGCTTTCAAATAATACATAATGTGAATGTGTAGGAGGTAGGGGACAATAAACTAAAAAAAATGACCCTTTTTGAAGAATTGCCACACACCTATTTTAGCCAGTATCCTTTTCCTCCAAAAGAACTAAAAACAAACACATGCCTTTTGTACAGAAGCGTCCCATTCCCAACAAAATCTCACTGTTCCTTAAATTAAACATGTCCCCTAGAGAAGGAGGAGAGTTCAAGACAAGAAACAAATACATACATATGCCAAATGAGCACAAAAAATGAAGCTAGGAAGAGCTGGACACTCATCTGAGAGATACACATATACACAGCCAAATCTTACATTTCTATGTGCTGCTCTGTCACTAATAATATTTCCTAAAAGCATGGAGGGAACTTTGAGTAGCAGCTTGGCAAGTCTTGTCTGATGGGATTGGACTGAAATTGGCTCTAGACAGTGTCAAAGTTGTGAAGATCTGACTGAATGAAACTTGACATGTTCCTGTAGTTTCAGTCCTGTTAGAATGCAAAAATGAGAAATGCAAACTGAAAGCTGATTTGAAAAAGTTCTTCAGGACATCAACTGACCTAATGTGTTGGTGCCAAAAGAAAGGAAAAAAATCGGTATGGATTTCTGCTGCAGGGGATAAGAAAAAGAGCTCTTTTAGAAGATGGGATAGGAGAAGGGATTATTGGCAGATAAAAGACTGCTTTGACTAGTCACAATATTAAAAAGAAGTTTAGATGAATATGCAAAAGCACTGCTTGACTTTATTATACAAATAGTAGCGTGACTCAGTTACTAGGGCATGGAGCTCACTGATTCTAGTAAGTGGTTCTAACTGTTATCAGAATACTTGCATGTCTAAAAGTAGCTGAGTTTTCACAGTTTAGGTTCAAAGAGGTGTACTATTACCTCAGTGCAAGGTTTCAGTGATTCAATATTACAGCAGGACTTTATACAGCTTTTAAAGATTTCAAGCACCTAATGTCCCTGATAGGCCTGATTAGAGACTCATGAACATACCATATCAGATCAAACCAATGACCATGGAGTCAGGTAACTTGCCTGTGATCAATACCAAATGCTTGAGAGGAAGGCAATATATTGGTCCAGTTATGCAGTGTTGTACAAGGAGAATGGGTGGAGAGAAGATTGGGATAATTTGTTTGACTTCCATGGGTCCGGAAGCTGATGTGAGGCACTGTGTCTGGTGGTTAGAACAAGCAGCTCTTGTTTCGTATTCCTGGATTTGCCAGAGATTCACTGTGATCTTCACTCAACTTCTTGGTGCTTCAGCAGTGCCAGCTCCAGGCACCAGAGCTCCAAGCGCGTGCCTGGGGTAGCATCCCACACGGGGCATCCTGACAGTCGCCATCAGGCCGCAGGCGTGCCGCCGAACTTCTGCACTTGGGGTGGCAAAAACCTTAGAGCCGCCCCTGTGCTTCAGCCTGAGTGAGTGCACTCCAAGGTGTCTCTGAGCCACAGAGTTAAAGGATCAGTGGCAGCTGAAGGAGTAACCACTGCTGTTGCACATTGGGAGTAGCACACTTTTCCCCCCGTGAAAGGAGTGGGGAGAGAAGGGGTAACCCTGCACTGCCAGTGTTCTTCCCCGCCCAATAACTGAGGATGGAAGAAGTCAGCCAAAGAGCCTAGAAGAGAGACTGGCTGAATGCTCTCAATGATGTCAGAGATTCCTGAGTAGGTGCCAAAAGGGCACCGGGCTTCCTTGCCAGAAGACAGCTCCAGTTAGGTGGGGAGAAGAGAGCATCCCAGGCTCATTATCCTCCAGGGACTGCTTTTTTCAGCAAAAGAATAAAGGAATTACAAAAGTTCATTTTAAAATGTGACAGTACCTGTTTCCTTTTGAAGGTCCTTGCTGTCCATAGCCACTAGAGGTCACTTTCTGGTACAACTGCTGCCTGTTTGTTAAGTGATTTTGAGGCTTTTGTCTGGGCAGTACTGATTCAATGTGATTGTAATTCAGACACAATATCTGTACAAAGCAAATCACATAAAATGAAACAGACACTGCTCTGCTAATATAGTAGCAAAGATGCCAGTTACAACATCTCTCTGGTCTTTCAAATTCAGATGAGCTAATAACAGATTGGTTGCTGAATCACTGGTATTCAGCGCTTCAAAAATTCTTGATGCAATAGATAGGCTAGCAGTCAATTTATTTCAACACATGATTAAATAAGTGGTTTTTAGTCTTTTCGTTAACTCATTTGTACTGTATGAATACTGCTGTCTGAAATAACTTTAGAAAGCTTTATTTAGTAAATTAGTATACAATATAAGTAATGGAATAAAGATTTCCCCTTGCTCTATTGTAAAATAAATCTGTCAGGCAGGAGTAAAAAGATTTAGAGAGAAAATATTTACTTACTGTCACTATAAAAATAGGAAAGAAAAGCACAGAATGAGTGATTAACTCACCTTGACATTAGGCAAGAAGATCAAACCGCTGAAAGAGGTGAGATTGTTGTTCTGTAAATTCACATTACAAACATTTCTAAACTGGTCTGCCGGTACAAGATCCACCGTTCTGAATTGGATAAAGAAAATAATTATAGAAAAAGGCAACATGCAACATAGATTTCCTGAGCAGGTCTACTGATGTTACATTTCTCACCAGAAATCTAACACCTTCCTTTTACAGGAGCATCCTGATAAAACTCTACAATAAATGCATTGTGCTGTTTTCTCAGGTGTAGTAATACAGAGTTGATATAATTCCTATGATAAAGGCAAAATCCACTTCACCCACATGAAGTCTGAGTATTAACACTTTAAGTGTGTGACATATGAGAGGTGAGGGCTTGAAGTGAAATCTACCCCACTGCAGGTATGCAGCAGACTCCCATGGCAACCTCTCCAGTGTATGGACTGAAATACTGGCTGAAGTCCCCTCCATGCTGTTTGCATGATATAGTAATGCCACAGGATCTGCATTTATATAGACCATGGTCCCTCCCTCCAGTCCACATCTTCCCCACAGCCTGCTGAAGTACTGTATAAATTGTGAAAGTATCCCAGCTAGATCACATGCCTAGATGTCTATTATGATACAGAGTCAACTGAGGAGAAAGCAGAAAAGGAACAACTCCCAGATCAGAGAATACCATCACTTGAATGGATTCCCTCACCTGTAGTGTTATAAATCAGCTGCTTCAAGAAATCAGACCCTGTGCCATAATATAATCTCTATGGAAGCTGAAAGTTATACAATCAAAGATACACAAGAGGTATTTTAATATTACCTTAAAACCTTTCATAAGAGCCAAAGTCTCCAGAGATAGAATGTCTGTGGTGGAAGAGACTCAGTCTCACAGCGGTTTTTAAATAGTCTCCCCTCATGTCTAAAATGGTCTCTTTCAAACACAAAAGTGTTGCACTGGTAAGAGTAGAGACTTGTTTATGAATATGGACATGACCCTAGTGGAGTTAGTGGGAGCTTTGATGCTGACATCGGTGGAACTGGGATATAGCTCTCAGCCACAGCAAGACTAAAGATACATACTACAAAACAGAGGTAACTTTCATTGACAGATGTACAACTATGAATACCACAGAAATGCTTTCCAAAAAATATAAATCACAAATCAATCGTGGGAAACAGTCAAAGCGTATACACTGCTGTATAATACGCTGTGCTACAGTAGGACAGAGCATGCATGGTATACTAAGCATTTTCACACCATGAATATAAAGCCATAGAATCATAGAACTGTAAAGGAGCTTGACAGGTCATCTAGTCCAGTCCCCTGCACTCATGACAGGACTAAGTATTATCTAGACCATCCCTGACAGGTGTTTGTCTTACGTGCTCTTAAAAATCTCAAATGACGGAGATTCCACAACCTCCCAAGGCAGTTTATTCCAGTGCTTAACGACCTTGACAGTTAGGAAGTTTTTCTAATGTCCAGTCTAAACTGCCCTTGCTGCAATTTAAGCCCATTGCTTCTTGTCCTATCCTCAGAGGTTAATGAGAACAATTTTTCTCCCTCCTCCTTGTAGCAACCTTTTATGTACTTAAAAACTGTTATATCCCCTCTGTCTTCTCTTCTCCAAACTAAACAAACACAGTTTTTTCAGTCTTCCCTCATAGGTCATGTTTTCTAGATCTTTAATCGTTTTTGTTGCTCTTCTCTGGACTTTCCCCAATTTGTCCACATCTTTCCTGAAATGTGGCACCCAGAACTGGACACAACACTCTGGTTGAGACCGTATCAGCACAGAGTAGAGCAGAAGAATTACTTCTTGTGTCTTCCTTACAACACCGCTGCTAATATACCCCAGAATAAGATTCCCTTTTTTTCCTCAGTGATGTTATACTGTTGACTTATATTTAGTTTTTGATCCACTGTGACCCCCAAATCCATTTCTACAGCATTCCTTCTTTCCTAGGCAGACATTGCTCATTTTGTATGTGTGCAACTAATTGTTCCTTCCTACGTGAAGTATTTTGAATGTGTCCTTCTTGAATTTCATCCTATTAACTTCAGACCATTTCTCCAGTTTGTCCAGATCATTTTGAATTTTAATCCTATCCTCCAAAGCACTTGCAACCCCTCCCAGGTTGGTATCATCCGCAAACTTTATAAGTTTATAAGTCTATATAAGTTTATAACTTTATAAGTCTATGCCATTATCTAAATCACTGATGAAGACATTGAATAGATCCCTACAGGACCCCACCTGATTTGTCCTTCCAGTTTGACTGTGAACTACTGATAACTACTCTCTGGGAATGGTTTTCCAAACAGTTTTGCACCCACCTTGTAGTAGTTCCATCTAGCTTGTATTTTCCTAGTTTGTTTATGAAAAGGTCATGCAAAAAACTAATTGCTCTTGGTGATTTAAGATCTAGGATAAGGTGTTATCAGCCAGATCTTTCACAAATCAGGAAATAGTGGCAATCAAAGAGGAGGTTACTTACCTGTAACTAGAGATTCTTTGAGATGTGTGGTCCCTATTTGTATTTCAAATGTAAGAGCACATGCGTGCCATGCACCGGAGCTGAAAGATTTCCTTAACAGCGTCTGTTGACCCACACATGCGTCATGTGTCCCTTCAAGCATCCAGCCAAGGTTATAATAGGCCACGTGAGTCGATACCCCTCCAGTGAACCTTGTACTGCTGAGTAACGCAGTTCGCAGCAGAGGGGTGGAGGATGGGTTTTGAAATACAAATAGGCACCACACATCTCAAAGAAGCTCCAGTTACAGGTAAGTAACCCCTCTTCTTCTTCAGATGATAGTCCCTATATGTATTCCAAACATGGGAGATCAGCGAGCAGTGATCAGTGTGGAAGTGAGTGTGAGAAAGCAAGAGGAGTGCACTTCCATAGCTGTCCCTTGGGTAGAGCCCTGTGCAGAAACAAAATTTATATCTGTGGATGTGGATATCTGTGAATATAAATTGAATATCCGCAGAGCTGCAGGGCTCTACCAGGAACTGAGCAGCGAAAGCAGCAACATGTTGGCTGTCTTCTGCAGGAGCTGCTGCCCCATGTGGGCAGTTCCTCCAGTGTGGCTGTATAGCCCCACCAGCCCCACCTACTGGGGTGGGCACCAGACTCACCAGCAGCTGTTTCTGGTCACGCTAGTGTGGGTGGCTTGCCTGCCCCAGACAGGACACGCAGACTGCTGTGACCTGATGAAGCTGATGGTGTAGGGACAAGCACAAATTTCTCCCCACTGATACAGACACCTAGAGAGATGATGAGACCGCAAAAAGTAAGGATGGCAGAGGCAAGTTCTTGTTGGGATAACGCAACCAGGAGCCAGTTGTGCAGGTACACCAAGTAGCCAAAGCGGTGCATTTGTGCTGCCACAATTGCAAAGACCCTTGTGAAGACTTGCAGAGCCATCGTTATGCCAAAAGGCAGGACTTTGAATTGGAAGTGGTGCTGTCTTACCTGGAAATGGAGAAATTTCTGGGTGGGCTGGGTGGATGCTGCTGTAGAAGGAGGTGTCCTTCATATCGAGCACAACGAACAAGGAGGTGATAGGGGATAACAGATGCCAGCATCGCCATATGGGGTAAACTAATGCTATCTATCACTACTATCTATCTATAGGGAAACAACAAAGAAGAACTATATACAATAGAAGAAGTCACTCTTTTAGCCGGAGGACTAAGAGCACAAAGGAACGGGGGTTCGAGTCAGGCCATGCGGCAGTAAGAGGGAACTGAAGAGGTGTTGCCCCGCACAGCCTATTATATCCTTGGCTGGGACCACAAGGGGATGTACAATGCACGTATGGGTCAACAGACACTGCGAAGGGAACTGGCTCCGGCGTATGGAGCGCATGTGCACCCACGTTTGGGATACCTATAGAGGCCATCATTCAGAGAAGAATCTCATTAACACTTAACATGGCTATCCTCATTTGGGCTAGATTTGGGATAGAAGGATTCAGAATAAAGACAGGTTAAAGCAAATATGCCCTTTTTGACCAAAATAAGTCTCTTTTCTAAAGTTGCCTGTCCAAAATGTGCAAAGGCCACACAAAACTCTGTTTGAAAAATGGAATAATCTGCTGAGAGATAGGAAAGTGCGAAACAAGAAAGTCACCTTTTTTCCATGTGGATCATATATCTACTCTGTGGATCAGTCAAGAGGATTTTGCCCATAAACAGAGAGACATATGAACTGATATATCGAAACCTAGGCTCTGGTTTTAATTATATTTTTCTAGTCATGATATTAAAAGCTATTTGTAACATACCCATGCACATTTGAAAATTACTGCACCTGATCATAGAGGTTGTCCAATTTAACTCTTGCATTTTACTGAAGTCCGAATGTCCTAGTCTTTCTGCAATCATATCACAAGTAAGTCTGCCACCAAATAAATCTTTAGCACTCTCAATGTCTGCTGTCTCCTGTATAATGACATTTAAAATGAATTTTGTTATATTAAAGCAGACCCAGAACTATAATAATAAGGTAGGTGTGAACATTTTCAGCCCAAAACGTACTTTAAAAAAAGAGAAGTGCCTGAAAATCAGGGCTTTGGGATACCACAAAGTGTCTCCACAACCATCATCTTAGCTTTATACCATCTTTGTTGCCTGTATTCTTATTGAACAGATCATGGAAATGCTCATATGCTCTAATTAAGTTTAAACCACAGATTTGTTACATGCACTAAAACAATATCAGGGATTGCTTTAATAAGAGTCAGAAATCATCAGAATGCCCACGCCATCCCGATTTGTAAAAAAAGATGGTTTTAACAACAATTACAATAATCTTATGATATATGGTATAACTTACTACTGCAATGCCATCTAAGGCCTTGAGAGATGGAAGATGGAATATTACAAACAATCGGTAGTTATCTTGTTTCCACACAATTAGATTTCCATACATGTCCAGCATGACCAGATTATTTAAACCCTAAGAAATAAAACATAGATCAGGTTTTAATAGTATAATTTTTAAATGTTTCTAAGGAATGAAACCTAGGCTATTCCCTTTATCTTTAATCATTCTCTTCCTCTTAAAGGTGCAAGTGTCATATCTGAAGCATTATTTAATAAAACCCAGGGCTTTATTCTCATTTACATGAAGGTGCCTTTACATAACTCTGGCAGTGTAAAGGAGCTTTAAAGTGGGCATAAGTTACACTTACAGACACTTCAAAGTCCTTTTACATTACCAGAGTGCTGTAAGTGAGAATCAGGCCCCTAGTCTCCAGTCAAGACAATAACGCTTGTATAAATGCCAGCAGCTCCAGGTGAAAGGAACTGGGGTTGCTGCATGTGTGCATGCTTGTGCTCTTGACTTTATTCCCAGTGTAATGCTTCTAATTGCAGAGTTAGGCTACACACAATAGAGATGCGTGGTGTGTGGAAAACTACCTGGAAAACTTTGGGTCCAATCCTGTTAGTTTTTGAGCACCTCCTTCAAAGTACTGAGCACACTCAATTCCAAAAGAAAGTTCAGGCTCTTACAAAGGACAGTTACCCTGGGCCCAATTTTTAAATGTGGACATCTAAATTGCATATGCAAATACAAGACTATTAGGCACAATTTAGAGTTAAGGTGGGTGAGGTATTGGACCAACTTCTGTGGGTGAGAGAGACAAGCTTTCGAGCTACACAGAACTCTTCCTCGGGTCCTGAAGAACTCTTTGTCTCTTTCTCACCAACAGAAGTTGGCCCAATAAAAGATATTATCTCACTCACTTTGTTTCCCTAATATCCTGGGACTGACCTGGCTACAACAATACTGCAGGCACAATGTAGGCAGCCATTTAAAAAATATGGCTTTCCATATTTTAAAATGGGAAAGATATATTTGTAGTGACGTAACAAGCAAATTGTGAATTTACTTTTATCTGCAAGTCCTAAAGCAATCAAGTCCACATTTACCTTTAAATGATATATCTCTTGGTAGGTAGAAACATAGTTATTGCTGATGTATAGTTCTATTAGTGCGTAGGCTTTCTGCAAACCAACCAATGAGATAATTCTGTTGCTCTCAAGAGAGAGGTAGTGAAGGTGAGACAAGTTTTCAAAAACGCGTCTTTCCAGGGTAGTGAGATGATTATTATTTACACTAAGTCGTGTTAGTTTGGTGAGTTTTGAAATTCCTGGAAAAATAAATAAGATATTCTTAAAACATATATAGTGAGAAACAAACAAAGTGGTTAACTTAGATGGTAAAACAAGCTACACATGAGAGATGGCCTGCACACTCAAGCCGTGATGCAGGCAGGATCAGGAGAGATCATTCGTGCCTACTCTTCTGTGATAGCTAGAACATTTTGCAGAAAGAGGCTACTCACAATCCTCTTCGCCCCTCTGATTCTTCCCCCAGGAGTAGCAAAGAGCATGGTGAGGGGAACGAACTGTCCACTCATCTCTCATGCACCAGGTTCTTTTTCTTGCTCCCTCTTCCTTCATATGCTACAGATGGGCTTTCTTTCGCTATACAGAGACTATGGCCCAGTTTTTAAAAGGTCAGCATTGCAACACCTAACTGATTTAGGAGCCTAAATATCATTTTCAAAAGGGATTTAGGCACTTAGAAGCCAAAGTGCCATTGACAGTCAATGGTATTTAGATTCCTAAGTGCCTATATACTTTAAGAAAATGTCATTTAGGGTCCTAACTCTATTAGGCACTGCAACAATAAGCACAGCAACACTCAAATACCTTTAAAAATCTGGGCCTATGAACCTAATTTTAAAATCAACTAACAATAACAGTATCTGGCATGATCTATGTGGGATATGAGGAAATGTAGCAACTACCCAATAGTTTTTGGAATAATCATATAGTGTGTATAAAGTAAATCTGTTATTTTAAAAAGTGAATTTTTGACCCTCTGGAACCATTAGTTTACTAAATTCTTATTTTAGAAATTACTGAGCTAACATATGACTGTCACAGGAGAATTTATGGTTCACTCAAGAATGTTACACATCCAGTAAGTCGACATACTAAAAACCATGCACTCTTATCAGTTCCGAAAAATTCCTATTAATATAAATAAATTTGTTTTGCTTTTCTGAAACACAATTGATCTGCCTTGTCTCTTTTCTTCAATTCTGCTAAAGACTCACCACAAAGATAAAGAGAAGGCAATTATATATTTTTAATCTGAAAGCTTTAAAATTGTATGCAACTGATAAAGCTAACAGTAAAGTCACCCTTTGAAACAATGGACTATATGCGAACATTTCTGTTGTGTCTAATTTACTGTCTGGATTTTCACTAACTTCCTAAATACAGTACCTTCTAGATTTGAGATGCAGTTTCCATCTAAAGTGAGCTCTTCAAGATTAAGGCAAGATTCCAGTCCTTCTATTTTAGTGAGATTATTGTTGCTAAATGAGGCCCACTTTAAATTCTCCAATTTTTCCAAGTTGGCAATTTTGGAGAGATGTTGTCCATCCAGATCTAAGACTGTAATCTGTGAGAAAACTCAATTTTAGTATTGAAAGATCTCAGTCAATTAATTCCAACATATACAAGAAAGGCCAAAATATCAAATTATACACCGAGGACCATATATTGCCTTCACATTCTTCATAGACATTTCCCAGTAATATCAACAGGCATTTCTTTTTGGGTACTGGAGATTACAGAGCCCTGATTTTGGAATTCAGGATTTCATTTTTAAAATCCTCAAGAAACCGCAACCAACACCAAAACCTCAGCAACTTGCACCAGAACAAGCAATGATTCCACAATATAAACTAACCAGCTTCCAAATACACCTGTGCAGTTACAGCTAAAAAACAGGTACACATTTTTTCTAGTGTAGATCAGTCCTCAGTATTAAGATTAATTTAACCTCATCTACCAATGTCACATATGATTATATTATTGATTCGCCTGCTTACACACATTTTCATTCTACAATCTAGGGGTGAAATTATGGCCTTATGGAAGTCAATGGCAAAACATAGAATGACTTCAATGGAATCAGGATTTCACCCTGTATCTAGTAACTTTCTAGCTCAGTGTTCTGACAGAGTTTGAGGCCTTGCTAAGGAAGGATTTATCCCTTACAGTTCTGATTCACAGATAAGCATTCCTTTTGCTTTAATGTATGGAACATCCCAATTCATTCTATTTTTCTTCTTTGCAAAATTCTTGGACAGGAACAAATGAAATTAGATTCCAAACATATTTTTATCCTTCAGTGTCATCACAGAACCTTCTTTCACAGACACTGTCTGTAAACACTCACTTCACAACACACTCTTCAGAAAAAGAGCAACCAATCATGATTCTACCCTTTCTCAGAAAACAACCAGTAAGCCAGGGCTGGAGTTAGGGGGTGGCAAGCAGGGCAACTGCCTAGGGCCCAACACAACTGGAGTTCCTGCAAAGCTAAATTATGGGCCCCAACTCCAGGCAAGGCTTGTGAAGGGAGCTCAACCTTCACCCCGATTCACCTCACAGAGTCACCATCAACCACTGGCTGCACCCCCAGAGACCATCACAAATGTCTTTCGTGGGGCCTACTTCTTAGCTTCTGCCCTGGGCCCCAGCGAGTCTAACACCAGCCCTGAGTAAGGCTGCAGTTTTCTTCATCTAGCTAATCAATCATGCAATGATGGGAAAAAATGGCCACATAGCTTAATTTACCAAGATGAGTCTCTGGCGGCCCAGGATATTCAACACTGTCTCCTACCTATGCCTAGACAACCTTTACAGAATTCAACGCTGTTTCTTATACAGGTTATGCTAATGGCCAAAGGACAACTTATGTTCTCTCTTCTGTCTAGTGTGATATTCCTTTTGGATAGGATTTTCTCTTTCTGCAATAACATACTATATCCCTGTATGAACCCTATTTCATTTTGATGTCACAAAGTGTAACGTTGACACCATATGCTGAAATGTTGGTTCTCTTGGCAATGTCTGTAAATGTGCATTTCTTAATGCACACAGAATAAAACACTATGCTCATCAGCAGAAATGTGTTTTCCTCTAGCTATTCTATACTCTACACAACAAATTGAACTGACAGAGGAGCTTTTAACCTTTTATTCTTGGCAAATTAACATGATTTCAGAAGAGAGGTCAGGACATGTATTATGACAGGCTACGGTGAACTTGGATCTTCCTATGTAGTGTTCTGTGGCTTTTTGTTATGTAGTGGAGTTGTAACTGTACGTTGTCATGCCAGACAAGAGGCAATGTGCATAGGCCTGAAATTAGACCAACCACCATTCTTCATGTAATATAGGCTCAGTATTGAAAATTCAATGCGCGAACACTGACTATTAAAGTTTCAATATCCTGCTAGCTCACAAGAAAAGAGCTAGTATGTACAGAAGAGAAAACTGTGATCTGCTATGGAAACTCATGTTTTTATATTCTTAATTTCAGGTACTAGGTTACATTTTTAAGTGCTCAGAAAGATATATTTTTAATTAACATGCATCAACTCATAACAAATGTTACAAAATAAACATGTGACGGAGATAAATCTAAGACCTAATGCATTATATTTAATAGAGATAGCCTTACCCTAGCATACCAGCTGCTGCTGAAATGTGTTTGTGAATCCACCTTGTTCTTGCTAGTTTGAGTCAGAATTTTGGCATAAGGATGTACACTCAGAACACGTGGTCTAGCTTCATCAGTCCTAGAATGTTCTAACAGAGAAGCCTGACAAAATGAAAATATTTAATAGATAATATAACGGTATAAATAATGTACATTTTCCACAGTGTAACATGAAGAAAAGGGTTTAATGGCTTACAGTCTCCAAATCATAAGGAGATTATCATATGTTAGTAGATCTAATACATCTGTAGATCTAATAGGTCTAGTAGATCTGACACATGGTAATAGATCTCACCATTTTTAACATTTGTTATTCTACTGAAAAACATGATCGGGGCAAACCTTGAGGCCTTTACTCTGTTTTTGATCAGTTCTTAATCCAACAAAGTCCGATTCTAGTCAATGGGGGATTGCAGGAGTAAAACCTGAATAAACAATAGAATTTGGGCCAAGATTTTTAAAGATTAGTGTCAGATAATTTAGCCCTTTTTTTTCTTGCCACTGTCTGGAATCCCTTCTCAGGGCTTGCATATGTAACGAGTTAGTGTATAGCAAGCTAGGGTGTGATCTACAGTGCAACATCTTGCACACACACTAATGCTAAATCATATTCCAGGACTTTTACTGTGTTGTAGCAGTGTCCACACAGTGAATTAGTGAGTGGCAAGCTGGAGCGCAGTAGATCACACTTGACTTGTTGCACACTAACATGCCATGTACACAAGCCCTCAGAAGCCTGGACAGTTTTTCTGTTACTGGATTTATCCTTTCGTTTTAATTTGGCAAACATATTTAATTTCCTGTGTTTTAAATAAACAGAGATAAAATTAAACAAGGTCATTTTTAACAACTTCAAAAGTTATCTAAAATCTAACATTATGAAATATCTTTCATTGTGAACCAGCATCATTACCAATATCAGCGAAGCTCTGCGTGAGAACAATGTTTGTGAAATAATTGCTGCTTCACAGCCAGCTGCTGAGCGCACAAAATATGGCATTTTCACAGGGCATATGAAACTAGGTGATTTTAAAAGTATGATTAAATACAAATTTTAAAATAGAAGTCAGATTGTTTGATTGTGCCTATAAACTTCATGTTTCCAGTCCTGCATTTGCTACAAGTTACAGCAATATGGAACATTCAAACCTGAGAAATCTTTGATCCAGCAATAAAACGCAAAGCAGCTTCAGCCTCTTCTTCAGTAATCTGGACTCCATCTAAATGAGTAAGAGCCTTTAATCGGCCAATGACGCTCAAGCGCAATGAGGCTGGCTTGGAGAAAAAAAGCAAAGTGACGTAATTGAGTTTTTTAAAATTGTCTATATGATTATATAAAAAAATGGACATATGATTGCTTTTAGTCCAGTCTCTCTCATGGTATGTACATTAAGGGTCAAGTTGTGGTCCACCCTGTGTGCTCACACAAGAAAGTAAAAAAGGGGACATTAAGACGCGCCCCTTGCTCCCATGTCCCAGCTGTGCCTACCACTGGTAGCAGTGTGCATGGGAAAGCAGCCTCCATTAGGTTGCTATGTCCTCCCTGCTCATCTGGATTGGGAATAGGTGAAAAGAGGTGGGGAATGGACAGAGTCTTGCCATACCTGGACAAAACTATAAAGAACATACATACATTTGGGCTAGGTTTGGTTACACTGATCTAATGTGACACTGATGTCAATAAATTTGGATTTACATGTGTATATGAGATAAAAATCTAGCCCTGAAGGATTGTAATTATACATAGCTATGAAACTATAGAAATATTTGGTAATAAACTCAATTTTAATAGACAGTCCCACAGAAGGCACAGTCATCCAGATTCTGCCCAAAGTGCCCCTTGCCCTGCAGCAGAAAGCCTGACTGGAGAGAAGTCTGGGTAAGCAATTGAACCTTTGAATGTATATCTGAATCCAGCCCACATACTGGTATTTCCTGATCCATCCATTACAAGTAGAATACAGTACAGTTTTAATTAAGTGCGGAACAATAACCAAGTTGTTAGCACCTGCCTTATAAGCCAGAAGTTTGCAAGTACTACAAGTGTTATTAAATTCAAGGAATTTGATGACCTCAGAGGAAGTGAAAGAGAAGCTCAAGGGATTTGGATATGTCAGCTGAAACTCAAGGTGAAACTACAGCCCTACCTCTTATACAGAAGCATTTAAAAATTCCCACTAAATTACATATAATGCAAGAAAAACACAGACTGGATAATCATACTCATAAGGAAAGTGAATAATAACACCCTTATTTCTAGTTGGAAAATATACTTACTGAAATTACCAGAATAATAACGATCACTATAAATTTTTATAAACTAGATCGGACAATCCACCTGTGTATGGGAGAACAAAGGAGTACACACATCTCTTTACTAGGCTACATAGCGCTCGGATCCAAGTATTTAGGAGGAGAGGACTACGCAGGTAGTCAGGGAATGGATGGAGAGGGTGTGAAATGGACTGAGTTTTGGATTGCTCCCCAATGCCACAGCCAGCACAGCTGGGTTGCCGCTATGGGGGATGCGTGTGTCACCAGGAAGAAAGTTGGCACTGTATATGTCCCCTGAAAGTGGGGGTAACTGTCTCTGCCCTGTCCCCATTCACTGGCCAGCACAGCTGAGTCAGCGCAGTGGGGGCAAAGGGTGGCTTTTTATGGCTGGCATAAATCATCAGTAAAGTTGCCACCTACTCCAAACAAGAAGGAGGGGAATTATGCCTCAGAGTAGCATCACTGAGTCACAATGCTTCTAGGAGCCACTCCTGCAGACTGGAAACAATCCTGAGCAGGGGTTGTGCATAAAGTCAAAGGGCCTGACAGCATAAAGCATCCTTAAAGTGGGCACTAGTTACATATACATCCACTTTAAGGTCCCTTACACAGCCAGACTGGTGTAAAGGGGCCTCAGTGCAAATGAGAACCAGGCCCAAAATACAGCACTATACGGTCTAATTGTTGTTTTGGTTAGAATGTTTTCCTGAGAATTTTAAGCACTGACACATACCTTATGCCATGGATTATGTCTGATATCAAGACTGAGTACGTTTGAAGTGTGTTTACGTAAGACATTTATTTCCTCTCCAGTCTTTTTCAGTTGATTCCAGCTCAAGTCTAAATACTTCAGTTTGCTTAAGCCTCTAATACCCTCCAGGGTGATCACATGATTGTGGCTTGCATCAAAATACTCCAGATTGGGCTGCAAGACAGTACTGATTTGAGAATAATTGTACAGAAAAAAATGCAGCAAGGAAATATTTGGTAATAAACTCAGTTTTAATAGACCATCCCACAGAAGGCACTGTCATCCACATTCTGTCCAAAGTGCCCCTTGCCCCGCAGCAGAAAGACTGACTGGAGAGAAGTCTGGGTAAGCAACTGAACCTTTGAATATATATCTCAATCTAGCTCACACTCTGATATTTCCTGATCCATCCATTACAAATAGAATACAGTACAGTTTTAGTTTTCTTTTTCAGGGTGGACTTCATCCCTAGTGTGCTCATCTATGCAAGGCCCTGTGCACTACTTTAGCCAGGGTGAGACAGACAATCACATGATTTGAGAGTATTGGGATATACAGAGAGTCCTTGGTAGAAGGGGGAAGGGGGTCTACATCTTGTGTACCTCATGGAGGGTGACTCCGTGCTGACCCCAAACTAGGCAAAGGAGAGGGTTGAAGGCAGGTTATGATTTTAGTCACTTGATCTACAATCACACAGATCCAGTGGCCCAGAAATCCTGGGTAGGGGCTGTTCCCCGGAGGAACAGCGCTGTATGGCCTAGAGGTGAAAGTCATCCTTCCTGCCCCACAGCCAAAGCCCCACTCCAAGTCTAATCAGTTGGGTCTTATTAATTGTTGTATTAGTTATTATTTATTTGTATTAGGATAGTGCCTAGAGACCCTAATCAAGATCAAGGCCCATTGGCTATGCACTGTAGACACACACAGTAAGAAACAGTCTCCAACCTGAAGCATTTACAAATCTAAGTAGACAAGAGAGACAAAGGGTGGGAGACAGGCAGTAGAGAGAGGAATAGTAATAATACTACCATCTACCTCTTACATAGCACTTTTCATCTGCAGATCTCAAAGCGCTCTACAAAGGAGGTAAGTATCATTATTCTGTTGTACAGATTGGGGAACTGAGGCAAGGGAGGTGAAATGACTTGCCTAAGACCACTAAGCAGGCCAACTCCAGAACCAGGAATAGAACCCAGCTCACCCAAGTCCCAATCCAGTGTGTTACCTACTAGTCCACATTGCCTACTACAAAGCAGAAGCAGGAACAAAAGCTCTGTTCAGAGGTAGTGAACTTCACCCATTAGAAATAAGCGAGGCTTGCTGCCATGCAACAGACATTAATATATTTAAGTTGTACATACAAAGGATTTTTTCAATTTAAATATTCCTTTTGTTTAATTTCTTTTGCAAAATACAGAGCAACATTTCTTACCAAGTGGTAAACATCATCTAAACACGTAAATTCATTGAAGCTGACAATAAGTTTTCGAAGCCCTGTCAGTTTACAGATGTCCCGCAGTTTGCTCAGGCTGTTCCCATGCAAATTCAGAACCTAGGTCAAACATTAATGAGATTACAACTGTACCATATTATTATATGTATATACGCACACACATTCTGTGCTACTCCATCACTGTTTTTCAATATTAAAGAGCTTCAACTGCTAGTGTTTAAGAGTAAATGTAACTCTGTTCTATAGATTATAAAAAAGGCTAAGAAAAGTTACTTGTAAGTGATATGAAGTTTGTGAAGAGTAGTTGCAGAGATCCGGGGACAAAGTATTGCTTTTATTTTCTATTTTGAAAGATATTTGTTCTTCACCTCTACCTTCTCCCTGAAGTAACAGTGGGATGGGAAGATGGAGATTCAACTCAGAAATGGTTTTTACTGGCCCACTCAAAAGGGGTCATGGTAGGAGCAAGATGGAAGAACAGTTTCAAATTTTTCCCCACTTTGAGAGATCTTGCTGCTTGGGGAGTCTGACTGGAAGATTGCTAGATGGGAATTCCTCCATGGCCAGAGTACGGTTTGGGGAAAGTGGCACCCAGAAGATGGGAGGAACCAGCTGACTGAAGCCAAGTACTCAGGAAAGGGAGTTATGGTTAAGTGCAAGGGGAAGGACAGAACTGCTAGCCCATCAAAGACACAGACAGGAGAGGAGATCAAAACTATTTAACAATTTGAGAGGTCAGATGTTTAGTAGGCTTCCAGCATCAACTTTGTACAGACAAAATGAGTAACTGCAAATGTAAAACTGCAGTTAGCTGTGCAATGAAAGAAGTTCTGTTTGCAAATACTTATTTGCATAAAGGATTTTGTAGGCCCATCAGTTGCAATGATATTGACAATCTGGGTGTAGCTATGTGGCTGTCAAGAGTACTCTCCTTCACGGGATTTATATTTTTCTTATGCCAAAACTGACAAATAAAATCTTTTCAGGAGTGATCACTAGGATGACACAATCACACAGCCAAGAAAACTTTGAGAAGACTCACAGTTAAGGCCAGCAGTTCTCAAACTGGGGGTCGTGACCCCCTGGGGGGTCACGGGCCGATTCTAGGGGGGTCGCAAGCTCGCTGTGCCGCAGAAGTGCTGCTGAATAGAACATTTCCAGTTTCAGTGCCTTTTCGGTGCACACACGGATGCACTCAGCATGTCTGCCGAAAGCTGAAGGATTCAATTCGGCAGCATTTCGGCAGACATACATGGGTCGCGACAACCTGCAGGGAAGGAAAAAAGGGCCGCCACAGTACAAAGTTTGAGAACCACCAGTTTAGGCCTTATCCGGTCTCACAAACACTCATTTTGCATGTGATTTCAATGGAGTTATTTATACAATAGTAAGTCAGATCAGAATCCTGCCCAGTATTTGTAGTTTATATTTTTATGAAAAACAAGTGGCATAATTTAGGGAGAGAAGACCTTGTTCTGATTTCACACTAGTTTTTGATCTCCTAGTACTCCCAAAGCACTGCACTGATGTAAAACAAGTGTAACACCAGAATCAAGCCCAAATGCTAGCCTTAATTTGTGACTTTCTACTTCTGATTGGTTTATGAGGCAATCTGAATAACATGACGTTGGTTATGTAATAAACTGGTCCTGCTGTAAGTTTAACAGAAAATACTCACCACTATTTGACTGTAAATATTAGCCTTAGCAACTGAAAGCACTGTCTTTTCATCCAAGCAAACAATTTTGGGTCTGGCTTTTACTCTAGGCTCCATATTCATAACTTCATCATCACATTGCAAATCACTAGATAATATAAATCCTTCTGTATTTTTCTTTCTTTCTTCTACAATTACATTGCTGAGCGTTGAAAACAGGGACTGAACTTTGACCTATGCAAAATAATATTTGTCAGCATTTGTAAAATTTCTATTTTGAGTTAGGTAAATTATTTAAAAATTAATACAAATACGTAGAAAGTAGAGTTAAGAAACTATCTTTTGGTAATGCAGCACTTTCAGCAGAGAACAGCAATGCTTTTGTTTGCACAAGCCTTTGCATATTACAGTATGTTATGAACAAAAAATAATGAAGAGTCTATGAGCCATATCCTGTCACATACAGAACTCACACTGAAGAGAAAAGAAGTCTGCTTCTCCACCCAAACCCCCAAAGTCCAAGCACTCAGCTCACATAGCTCATTCTCCAATGAAGGAGAGTTAGATGTAGATCCCCGGGAGCTCATCAGTATCGCAATTGTTTTGGCAGGGGACCACTCAAATGTGACAGAAAGGAGGAATGTTCCCCACACACCTCTCCAGGAGCTGAATATTTTACCTTGCAGCATACTTTGCTTCTGCCAGGTAGCAGAGCTCAGGACCCCTGCATGATGACACAGCCACATAACCAACAAGGCCAGTCCACTACATGGCTTATAAAAAATTAACATAAAAGCTTTTTTAATTAAGGAAAAACCTGTTCAAGATCCCAGTCCAGTAGCAGAATATCTGTGCATGCTTCAAAACTACATACCTCACACTTTGAACCAAAACCCAAATTGAAAATGAGTTGCTCTCTCATTAAGCACTCCATGAAGCGAGGGTTTGAGCACTGTCAAATCTCATTCAGTTTAGTGTCTCATTACCTCGATGGATGGTGCATTTAGTGAGAGAGGAGCTCATTTTCAATTGTGATTCGTTGCACTGCTAAGGCTTCATTTAAGTCTCTGTGCCACACTTGATAATATTACAAAATAAGAGTCTGATCTAACTCTCATTGCAGTGTATGAAGTTTCTCATTGCCTTCAACAGGAGTTTTATCAGGTCTTTAAACAATTAGAGGGAACAGAATTCTGAACTTAGGTCCTGTCAGGTAATGTGAGTGAAGGAGGAGTAATTTCAAATAGCTGTTTTTCCTCTTGATCTTTGAGATCTACAGCTTACCGCCTAACATCCTATTAGGTAAAACAAAGTTCATACCAGTGTAGTGTACTCAAATTCGACGACGTATTCAGGCAAGACCAGTTCGTGATCAAACACAAACCACTCACACTGTCGATGGCGACAATCACAGTTTCTATGCTCGATGGAAGAATACGATTCTACATCAAAAGAAAAGGAATAAACACAAGTGGAAGGAATAAATACAAGAACATTTCATGTTCACTGCAGGATGTAGTGAACAAACATTTCTCTCATTTAAAAAGTTTTAATTTGAGTTGTTTACTCAAAGGAATTAGTTTTCTTAGGATCTTGATTCTCTTTAGGCGCCCTATAGCAGCATCTAAAAATCTTATCAAATCTTACTGCAGAACCCTATCATTCAGCTTTTTATTTTCCTATGGCAACCTGTTCTTTGCACTACACATCCCCAGAGGGTAGTAAAGTGCCCTCTTACTCGTGCACAGCTGGCAGGTTCCATATGAACATAAGGCAGCCCCTCTGGGGCCATTACTCTCTCTCTCCTGCTGGTTGGAAGGGAGTGGGCCAGCAGGGGTTGGGATTGGGCAAGAGACTTGGCTCCATACCCTCCCCGCCATTCCCAAGGTGCCAAATGAAATCTTCTCCTGGTACAGATTATTTTCCCTCTGGAGTGAGGGGGGTGTCAAGGAGAGAATCATAGCTGTTCTTTCATGGCAGACTGTTGGAAAAGGGAACTTGGCTTTGGCCCCCATGGCACAGTCTGCTATACTGCACTGTTACCCAAAACTAGTCGATCATTTTATGGTGTAATCACCTAACAGATTGTTTTTTTTATCTTCCTGCCCATGGAAGGACAGGTACAATCACAGTTCCTGCACTCAAGTAAACAAAGAGATTGCTCCCTTCTAGTATTCCAGTGACTACAATCTCCCTGACTGGACAGGGAAGAGGTGAAGCCATGGGCCTGTTCCCACTTTGCACTGTCCTGCAAAGTTGACTGGTCACATGGAGTAAGCAGGATCGAACACTCAAAGATTATTGCATCGTACATAGGTAGTACACAGGATTAGTGCAGGTGATCATGACTCCCTCTAAAGACAATAAAGCAGGATTTCTCAAACCGGGGGGTTGTGACCCTTCTGGGGGTCGCAGAGTGCTTCCAGAAGGGTCACGAGCTCCCGGCGCCGCTTAAAAGCCGCCGAATGAATTACCTCCACATTCAGCGGCTTTTCGGCGGATACACTGAAGCACTCCGTTTGGCTGCAGTCGGGAGCACTCGGCATGTCCTCCAAAAAGCCGCCAAATGCGGAAGTAATTCATTCGGCAGCTTTTTGGAGGACATACAAGGGTCCTCTGCAGCAGCTGAAGAATGTAAAATGGGTTGTGGTTCTCAAAAGTTTGAGAACCACAGCAATAAAGCATGCTTCTCAGCATCAAAGGAATTCTCCTTCTGCTCAAGTCAAGATGGCTTGGGGGTTTAAATGATGAAGGTGTTTGATCTCCACTGAGGTATGTGTATGTGGCCCTAGTTATTATACACACACACCCTGAGCAATGCGAAGCTGGGAAAGGGATTGTGTACATCACATTATTTCTAGTAAGGACTAGTGGCTGAAGAGTACAATCTGGTCCTTGGTGCTTTCCTTTAAACTCTGTGTGAATTAAACTACCTCAACTAATCACAAAAACAGTGAGCATCTTTTATTATCCTCTTTAGCATTCATTCAAAACAACATGCACTTGGGCTGCGTCAAGACCACAGTTTGAGTTCCCACCAGGATCAAAATTCCATGACAGGCTCCTAGACATGTGAAAGTCAGCGTTTAGAATACAACACTGATACAACCTTCACTTTGTGCTAACAGTAGCCTACAGATACATTACCATCATTGGCAGCAGATGTATCACTTAGTAAATGTTTCTGAGGCCTGAACACCGAATTAGCCCCTGGATAGTTGACTTGACTGATGGGATCTTTTTCACGAGCTGGAACACTATGTCCAAGAAAAACTTTTGTAATTATGAGTTTCCCTAAGGATGGAAAGAAAAGAAGATTTAATAATAAAGCTACCAAATTTAGTATGAACACAGGGCACTAAAATGTTCGTGGTCAGCTCAATTCCATCCAACAGGAGACTACATTCTGGCCTGGCAGATTAACAATCTAACAAGTACATTTTGGGAAGAAAGACTTCTGACAATATATTCCCAGAACAGTAGTATTTGGCTAAGATTTATAAGCAGTAAATTTGGAAGTACAAAAATAAAATGGGGTGGTGTTAAGGATCTGTCCTCATCAGAGCACCCCCTTTGATGTTAATTCAAACGAGTCCAGGCCTTTTAGCCGAAGAGTTCAGTGTCAGTCTAGCAGTGGCCAGCTCTCAGGCTTCTGATCAAAGGCCTTCTGACTGTTTGTCCCTTTTCAGAGTTTCAGGTGAAACAAACAATCTAAAATCAGCAAAAGAAGCTAAACAAAAGGGCAGATTAAAAAACAAACAAACCCAAAGGCAGTACTAAGCCAGGATACTGGCCCCCAATGTTCCTTCTAATTTTTGACAGGCCGTGTGCGCAAAAAATTTCTTCTGTGCAAATTTTTGAAGCAGAGTTCAAATTTGAGGCAAATGCTCCCACGCGAGTAAAATACTTATACATTTAAAAAAAATTAATTTGCAATTTGTGATTATAATAGTTTTACACCATGTTATTTTATAAATGTTATTTTTAAATACTTAGAAAAAGGAAATTTAACCATTCTTCATGAAGCAGAAGTTAGTTTTAAGCATTACACTTTATGATCTTTTTATAGACAATCATGAGCATATATCAAGCACATATTAATCATAATCATTATCAGTCCATAGGCTTCTGCCCGTTGCTGTCCACTTTCACCTTTCATCTATACACATGTCCAAAAAGATTTTGATACACATATAATAACGACAGTTTAATAAGTATGCCTCTCTTAGCTGCCTCTGAACCATTGTATGGCTTGGTAGAGTTTCCTAATAGAAAGGCACTAGACCATATTGCAGCAGGTCTTCAGGGTCCATCCACAAAAAGACCTGTATACTCTGTCACAACTATCTGCTGTGTTTACTAGATTTTCTTGTAGTTGCAAGACAAAACACATTGCAGTAATTTACTAAATGAGCCTTACACCTGTCAATAATGTTTTAAACCACCTTTCCAAACTATTACATTACCATGTATGAATGATTCCTCAAGATCATTGCTATTTTTACGTTCATCCTTGGATTGTTGCTGCAAAAATTCTATTCTGGGACGTTCACATATACTTAAACTATTAGAGAGGAGAACACCTTCTTCTCTTCTTGAAAGCTGCAAAGATAAAAGTAAGGTCTAAGTACGTTTATTTGACCAATGCCCCCTGTAAGAATTTCAAGACATAGATCCTTAATCAGC
Source organism: Dermatemys mawii (assembly GCA_007922305.1). NCBI lineage: Eukaryota > Metazoa > Chordata > Testudines > Dermatemydidae > Dermatemys > Dermatemys mawii. Next base: position 84,985,537 of record ML677332.1, read on the forward strand.
AGCTTTACAATTAAGGATGAGGTGGAGAGTTGAAGAGGGAGAAATAAAAAACAAGACGGGCAGGCTCATTTACTTGTGATATCACAATCTAGTCAGGAGAAAAGAAAGTTAGATTGGAAACTCTTTGGAGCAGAGTATCAGAGGGGTAGCCACGTTAGTCTGTATCTACGAAAACAATGAGGAGTCTGGTGGCACCTTAAAAACTAACAGATTTATTTGGGCGTAAGCGTTCGTGGATAAAAAACTCACTTCTTCAGATGCAAACCTTATGCCCATATAAATCTGTTAGTTTTTAAGGTGCCACCAGACTTCATTTTCTATAGAGCAGCAATCAGATTTTTCTATATCTTTGAACAGCACCTCGCACAATGGGAGGGAGCAGTCCTAACAGGGGCCTTTGAGCACTACCACAATATAACAACAACAAAGAAACAGAGAGGGAAATGAGAGAGAGAGAGAGAGAGATTGATTTCTGAAGATACAATCCCACCACACAACAGTAAGCTGTTCATAAAACAGAGACACAAGGAGAGGCGGGCTGTAAGTAGGGAAGACAAAATGAGGATGCTGCAGAAAAAGAAACAGAAGGTTCTCCTATCCCATCTCTCTACATTTTGCTTTTCATGGGTCAGAATGAGACATTTCTTACCTGATAATTCAGTGTTAACAGCTTCTCTCCTCATTCATCACTAATGAGATAATGACCCCATGTATGGAATTCAACAAGGCAGTCCAATGTTTTTGCCGAAGGGTCCAAGACAAAGCCCCACCCTTCAGCTCAGGTTGCCAGAAGAGTTCTTCCACAGCTGTGGGAACACTCCAGCAACTGATCATTAGCATTAAAATAACAACTTGACAGAATATGTTTTAAGACAGTTATATGTCTAAGTCTCCCTTTAGAAAAAGAATTCATTTTGTATTCTGGTCATTAACCAGACTCCCAGGATGGGCTGAATGAGAAGAGAATCTGCTAACAAAAACAAAATTATCAGGTAAGAATTTTTTTCTTTCCTTTACACGGCTTCTCTTCTCATTCACCAGCAGTTGGAAGTACCAGACAGTGATTCACACAAGTTGGAGGTAGGGAGTGATGGATAAACAGAGTTTTAATTATTATTATATTAGAATAATAGGCAGGAATACATGTAGAAACCAAACTCAGTAGTACCTTCTTATCTGACTTTTCAGAGGAATGGAAACTTATTTTGCAAAGCTTCCTCACCTGAGGCTCATACTCTTTCTTCCTAGTGCCCCTGTGGACTTTTATGAATAGTTTCCCAGATGCCAAGCATGCCAAATGGTGCAAGATTTTAACATCTCGCCTACAACCAGTCTGAGGTCTTAATGCCTTCATGTTTTGGATAGAATGAAATCAACAGCATATAACTGGCAAGTGTATTCCATATACCCGAGCTATAACTTTAGAGCACTAGGACTGCCCATTTATGGCACAATCTTCCAAAGGACTGCCAATTGTTCAAACAAAATGATAGGAGAACAACTTCTCCGGAAAAGTCCAACATGCCTACTTACAGAACACTGCGAGGGCTGGGACTGGTACCTATGATTCTATGACTCTTGGTTGTAGGACTCCAGTACATCAATCTGGAGAAACTCAAATGTAGCTCAGATGGCCAGCACTTTGTAATTATTATTATATATTTGTATTACAGAAGCATCTAGAGGTCAGGGCCCCAATGTAGTTGGCACTGTACAAAGAGGAAGTCCCTGCCCAAAGAGCTTTCTGTTTCCTCTTGCACATAAAACATAAATTTGATCAGATCAATGAATGAAACTTCCTGGCTGAGTTTTATCTGGATACCCTAAACAGTATCAGAGACCAATGGAGAATCCATGTTGAACTAAATTTTTCTTAGGATGCCCAGGCAGATAACTGTTGGTGTTTCTGGTCTGAATGAAGGAGGTCCCTTCTTCAAGAGGTCTGGTCTTTACTGTAGATACAATGTGGTTGCTTAGCTACCCAGCAAGTGCAAAATGCCTTCTGGACCAGTGGAGGATTAGAAGAAGGACTTCAACTCTCTCTTTTCCTCTTTTCTATATTCTTTATGTGAACTATCTTGAAAGATAGCAGATTCTTGTCTTCCTACAACATTATGTCCCTTTCAAAATCAGGGAGTAACAAAAGCTCAAATGGAAGTAAACACTCATGCCTCAATCATAAACCAACCTCTAATGGGAAGACTTCCCCTATGAGAGTCAAAATTGCCTGTGATGTGGTTTCTTGCACCTTCTTCTGAAGTAGCTGGTACTGACCACTGTCATACTAGACTTGATGGATCACTGATCTGATCCCACATAGCCATGTTTTGGGGTTTTGGGTAGGGAGGTTGTTCAGACACGCTACTGACAGAGCTGTCACAGTGAACTAAAAGGATGGGTACACTGAGATTTTGGAAATTTGTCTTCCAAGTATGCTCCTCAACCTGAATGGCTTACTTCCTTAGTGAGAATGCAAGGGTCTAGAGTGCAACTTGGGTTGGCTTTCAGCATGCTGTTTGTACTGACCTGCCCACAAGGGGATATTTGGATGTCATCTGAGAATGACACCTAATTTTGCATTGTAGCAGGTGTGTGGTTCCAGATCCCCAAAAAGAATTCCTTCAGGTGCATTTTGAGAAACAACTTGGGGAATGAAGCTGATGTACACCACCAGCGATCCTCTTCATTGGAGAAAAATTGCTAGAGATGACCTCTTTTGGGAAATGACTGGTGCAATGAAGTTTTGGGTCTTTGGAAATCTTCTCCATGATGATAAAAGTGTGGCTAGAGCCAGGCTTTTTTTAAATTACAAGTGAGCAATTTTCTGCATTGGATTCAAAAGCTCTTCTTGACTATGAAGAACAGCTCCTGATCTGAAAGTTTAGATGCACAAGTTCTGTTTAGGATGACTGATTGCTAATCGTGGGTGTAACATCCTTGTAGCCATCAAGTTAGAAGCCATTGCTTGTCACAAATCACATCAAGGGTTTGACTAGGATAGAATGTGAGACATCTCACTCCAAGCAAGGATTATACCCAGAGATGATGACTTTTTACCACCAAGTAGGCTTTCCTTACTAAGTATGTGAAACACTTTTGGTCTGAATAGCTATAGCTGAGGCTGTGAAGTCTCCATGCTGCCAAATACCCAATCTGGGGGCGGGGAGGAAGAAAGATTATAAATCGCTGCTGCACAAAAACAAATACAAATTAAAATTATAAAACAATCTGGTTGGGAGAAAATAATCTGCTAACTTGTTACACTGCTGGGGGCAGAAAATCGGGGGGCCTGAGGTGAAGGGCGAGACTTAGTCCTGAAGCTTCCATGAACAATGCTGGACTGCCTCCCAATTGAGTATTCGTGATGAATGAGGATAAAAGCTGTGCAACTGAAGGGGAGGGAGAGGGCCAAGAAGAAGAAACTGGGAAGGTGTGAAACAGGAGTTGAGAAGAAGTAGCAAAGCACTGATCTTTCCTGTGCCGGGGAGGGAGAAAGCAAAGAAGAAAGTGGAGACAACAGGAGGAAGGACAAGAATAAATGGAGAAAAAGAGGGGAAAGAGGAGTGGGACAACGGGCTAAGAAGAGACGAAAGAAGAGGGGAAAGTAGAGCAGCAGCAATTAGGCCTTTCTGAGCTGGGCTACCAACTACTAAGTAATAAACATTCTTCTGGGCAGATTTTATCTCACCTTGTGCTCTTCCATTGCCTGGAACCCATTCTCAAGCACTTGTAGCAGTTGCTTTTTCTTAACTGGCAAGTCTGGGTCAAATACATAAAAGAGACATTCCAGCATCTTCCTGTAGTTTCTTAACAAGAATAAGAAGCAGAAAAATATTTCAGTGCTTCTTTTGCAAAAATAATATGCAGCCTAAGTATGTTCATTGTGCAATGTTCACTAAGAATTAGCTGAACTGCAATTAAGGCGACTTCCACTTATGTCAGAAGTACAAATAATATTGATATTCAGTGTGCAGTATCTGGTGAACACTAAAGATCAAAAGCATGGTAAAACAAGCATTTTCTTCTTTTAATGCATAAGAGTGGTTTCTATTTCCTGTGCCCCCACAAAAAAAATCTATTTCAAATATCAAGTTCTTACTTCCTTCTCTTTGCTGGAGGTCCTTGGCAAGATTACTATAGTAGCAAGGCAAAAGAGTAGATAATGGAATCCATGTGGACAAAACATGTCAAAGAACCATAGCTTCCATAAGATAGATAACCGTTCTTTCTTCTTTGAGTGATTGTCCACGAGGACTCCATTTCTGGTGACTGGTGAGCAGTGATCCCACAATCAGGATCATGATTATAGGACAGTTTTGCCAAAGTGAGCATCCTGAGGCCTCCACTAAGGAATAGAGGTGGGTGAAATCAAGGACTGATCCACAGATAGCTGCCCTGCAAATTTCTGAAACTGATATGCTTGTCATACCATACACATAAAAGTGCCTGAGTCCTGGTGGAGTGAGCTCTAACAGGCCTGGGTGGATCTAATCTAGCTAACTCATAGCATGATCTAACACAATTAGACATCCATTTAGACAGTCTCTAGGAGTGCACTGCCCGACCTTTTACCCTACCAGCAACTAATACAGTCTTGGGGAACTCCTGAAGGGTTTTGTTCTGTCAAGGTAATATGAAAAAGTCCTAACCACATCAAGAGCATGCAACTTCACTTCCCTTGGTTGGAGTGAGGCTTGGGAAAGAAAACTTCTTAGTGATTCATGTGATTCCGATGACCACATGAAACAACCTTTAGTAAAAAATGTGGGTGAGACCTAAGGATCACTGTGTCTTTCTGTAACATGTAACAGCATGTAAGATGCACCAGCCATGAGGGCCTGAATCTCTTACTCATCACACTGATGTCATAGCAACTAAAAAATCCATTTTAAATGATGAATGATATAGAGAGAAAGATTCTAGGGGCTCAAAAGGAGGTCCCATTAACCCCACTAAGACTATATAAAGGTCACAGGAAAGAGGGAGCTCCCAAACTGGAGGAAGCACATGAATAAAGGGTATGAGGAACTTATCAGCTGTAAGGTAGGAAAATATGGTATGAACCTGGACAGGAGGATGGTGAACTGATATACTGTAGATGCTAAATGAATTCGTATGATGCCGATGTATAGTCCTGAATGCTTGGTGACAACAGATGATTCCTGCTATTCTGGACTGTTTCTTCTAAAGGAGACAGGTGGCACTCTGCTGCCCAAATAGAGCATCTCCTATTTTCCTGCATAAGCCAATCTAGTAGAATCCTTTCTGCTGTGCACCAGTGTATTTTGGACATCAACTATTCAGCTCCTGTCGCTGGTAGTTAACCAGCCAGCTTCCATGCTATTAGATGCAACAATGCTGGGTCCAGGGTAGGATCTGACCTTCATTTTGAGAGATGGCATTAGGTAGGTCAGGTAATACTATTGGGGGCTGAGCTGACAGAAGTCTGAGGAGATCTATGCTTCCTTTTACTAGGTCCCATGGGGAGGGGGATGAACTATTCTGGTACTCAGTCTGGGAACAATGTTCCTTTCTATCCTTTTCAGATGACTGGGTGGAGGAGGACGTAGCAACTCTACCAGTCTCAGTAGATAGAAGTTTCTCTGAAGAGGGAGCCTGGGAACTTGGAGCTCAGGCACAGCTCATAAGCACACTGATGGAGGAAGCCTGCTGAGGTCCGGTAGGCCCCTTTTCTCCAACTCTGAAAATCTTGTTGAGCACCCCAGGAAAAAAGTTTAAGATGAACCTCTCTCAGTTTCTGAATTCTCAGGGAGAAGGAGCCACATATCCATCGGGGATATGCTCCTTTACAAAACAAAAAAGGCACTTAAAACACCCATCATTAAGTGGAAAAGTCATATCACAGAAGAGGCAAGTTTTGACCTTCATGGACTTCATTTCAGCTCTAATGGGTAAATCTCGATACCATGAAGGTCCCTAACACTAATGAAAGTTTTTTTTCCTCTTTCCTACAGATAGTCAACAGACATAAAAAAGACAAAAACACTACATAATACGAGATCACTATCTAACTCATTTACACACGCAAACACAACCTCAGTGAAGTCACGCACTGTACAGAGATGAAGACACTGCAGGAGTTCCATCTCCCAGCTAGGAGTGGCAAGAACAAATTGAGAGGTATAGGTGGGCACAAGGGCATCCAGGCTGCAAGCACAGCCCCAATGGATACTTGTTGGCTAAAATAATTCTGTCTTGCATGCATGTGCACCAGAAGTGGAATGCATATGGACAATCACTAAAGGAAGAATAACTGTTAATTTTTAAAGTTTCTGTACCTGATCCTGCTATCACACCACACACACAACTCACAGTGAACTCATTTGTCAGTTATATTATCCACCCTGCAGTGAACTTCTGTATAAACCAATCTTTACTTTCCATTTGTTACGTATGATTTAATACCACCTCCTCAATTATTCCTTTTCTTCTGACCCTTTCTATAATGTAGATCAGCGGTTCTCAAACTGGGGATCGCGACCCCTCAAGGGGAAACCAACTGCTTCCGGGGGGGTTGTGAGCTCCTGGCGCCGCCGAAAAGCTGCCGAATGAATTACTTTCGCATTTGGCAGCTTTTCGGCGGACATACCAAGTGCTCCACCGAATTGATTACTCCCAGATTCAGCGGACGCTCGGGAGTGCTCAGCATGTCCACCGAAAAGCCACCGAATGCGGAAGTAATTTATTTGGCGGACATACAAGGGTCGCCGCATGAGCTAAGTTTCTAAAAAGGGGTCGTGGTTCAGGAAAGTTTGAGAACCGCTAATGTAGATGGTTGTATATTTTACAACTAATCGCCATACTTCTTGTATACATTACTCTGACAATTGTCAGAACTTAAATTAAAAAGTATATATGAAAAAAATCCCACCTTAGAAACTCTTCTTTCTAGCAACTAAGCTCCCACTCCTGCAAGCTGCTTGGACACGTGGATCCACTGGCTGCACTGAGCTCACTATAGTATCAGGGTCTTAAATCTTCTTGTTTGAAGGCAGTGGAATGAATAACTATAATAGCCAAACCTTTCTAAAGTAAAGGCTGAAATCTACACATAAGAAATTTGGACACACCAGCACTGGAGCATACAAATCCACTGTATGACTATGCAACCAGGTATCTGCATGTACACTACTGAGATGTGTGTTCAATACAGATGCATACATGCATGTATCTTTTCCCTCTTTTTGCACTTTATCTCAGCCTTTCCTTTTAAAAAAAATCTGGCCATTCACATCTATATTTAAACTGAATTCACAGCCTTATGCTGGTTTATGTATTGCTTTGTAAAATATATCTTTAACTTAAAATCACTAAGTTTGTATTGCTTCACATGTAACTGCTTCACTGAATTGTCCTTAAAAATCATCTACTCACTCTGTTTCACTTAAAACTTCTTTATCCAAAAACATTTGAAACTTCTCTTCAAATATCATCCTCAGGATTCGGTTGTGCACTCGAAAGATGCGATTTATTTTCACTCCTGTGATACCATATGCTTTGAAGTCCCAGGCACAAAATCGTGATAGAATTAAATCATAGCAGGAATTAAACCTGTGCCACGAATGAACAATGGAGAGCAATGAATTAATAACATGTTCTTCATCTTTTTTTTTGTAACCAGAACCTGATTTTCCTTCTGTTTTCAAACAAAGGGAAAGAAAAATAAATGATATTTTGGGGTAGTTTCTCTTTCTTTTATATTTTTAGAAATTATCTCTTTCAACTAGAGATGGATGACCTTGTGTTACTTCATTCTGCACATTACAGATTACGTGCAGCAGCAAACACTAATCTTAATGAGTTTCTGATCCAGCACCTTTCTCTCCTGCCTCTAGGATACCACACTGCAGCACAGATTCCATAAAGTTCTCCACACATGCTTATGGTCACAGCTTTAGGCTTCATCTGGAAAATTGCCACGTCCTATTTTGCCTCATGCAAGTGAGTAATTTTAGTGGAGTCAATGGGACTACTTGCTTAAAGTGAGCAAGGTGAACGTGGACCTATATTACTACACTGAAACAGTAAAAAAGGGACGATGATCCAGCAGTAAGGGCACTAGCCAAGGACCCAGAAGACCAGGGACCGTTTCCCTACTCTCCTACAGCCTTCCCGTGTGGTCTTGGGCAATCACTGAGCCTCAGTTCTCCACCAGTAAAATGGAATAATGGCACTTCCATGCCTCACAGGGGTGAAGATAAATACATTAAAGACTGTGAGGCGCTCAGATACTATAGTAATAGGGCCATATCAACAGCTTCGATAAACAGCTAAAATACAGTTCTTAAAATAAGTCCATTATGGAAACGTAGTGGTTTTCCAAAAGCTGAGAAAACCACATTGAAAAACAAATACTCTTTTTAAAAATCAGAGGACAATTTTCTAGAAAAAGACAAATAACAAATGCAATGAATCGACCTGCAATGAATAAAAACACTGCTCTTTCTCTAAAGGACTCTGTGCTAAGACCGATTCAAACATTGGACTCATTTATCATTTCTCTTTGTCGATATTAAAAATCCTTGGTTTGAGAAAGCAGCTTTAAAATAAATAAATTAAATAAAATGACAATACTAACAAAGAATCCTGTTTACAAGGAAAGTACAGAGGGAACCTTTGAGCACATCGCAACCTGCAGCACTCCAGCAGACGTGTCTGAACATAAGAGAGAGGCATAGCTGAGGTGAACAAGCTTGGAGTACTCAAGCAGAAAATTGTCCTTGAAATAATGCCAACCTAAATTTGAGTCTCCCCTCAACGAAGTGTCAAGGTTACTTATAATGAGACAATGTAAACAACCTTTAATGCTTCTTTACAACAAGTAGTAAAGCTATCCAGGAGCTCACTGTCTCTGCTTCCATAGTACTTAAAATAGCTATTAGTCATTTCAGATTTCCATATTCCTCTTTTATCAACTATCTTATTTTATAAAGAATTTCCTGGATGTGAAATAAAATAAAACAGCTAGCAAATAGTCTACAGGGGAATCAAAGTCTTGATAGTATTGTAACCCTTCTGCCAGGCTGGGTTAATAGCAGCAAGGGCCGGGTTTAGTACATAGGGGTCCCCTCTCAACAACACAAGGCAAAAACTGGCTTGAGCCCCCACCCAGTGACCTGGGAAAAATTCTAACACTCCCCCTGGGCGCCTCAAAGAGGCAATACTTTTCCTTTTGCAAGCACAGATTGGTGTATTAGAAATTTTTATTAACATGAGATAAATGACATTATTAAATTGGGAAAAACACCACAACTAGGATTATAAATCAACCCCTGAGCAAACCGCCACCCCAGCCGATTGGGCTGTGTCCCCTCCTTTAGGTTTGTGAGTTCAGTAACCCAAAAATTACCCAAAGTCCCCAAAATGTCCCACAGCCCAAAAGTCTCTGGAGCCCAGCAATCCAAAAATTACCCAATAGTTCCAAAAGTCCAACAGCCCAAGAGTCTCTGTTCCTGGTCAGTGCAGAGTTCAAGAGTTAATCTGCAGAATCTTACCTTCCAGGCTGGGTGGAAATGGAGGGTAGGGCAAGAGGCACCTTACATGGTCCGAGGCTGACTGCGCCGCCTCTCCATGAGGTTCCGCTGCAGCCCGCACCGCAATTGGCTCTGCTCCGCTGGCTGTCCCATGAACCGCTCTGCCCGTTGATCTGCTAGCTGCTCTGCTAGCCGATACTCGAACTGCTCTGCAGCGCCAGTCACTCTGCCAGCAACTCAAATGGCTCTGCGAGCCGTCCTGCTAGCCGACACATAGACCGCTCTGCCGCGCTGGTCACTCTGCCTGCAGCACCAACGCCTCCGCTAGTCAACACACAGACAGCTCTGCCACGCCAGCCACTCCGCAACACCGACGACTCCACTAGTCGACACACAGACAGCTCTGCCACAGCGGTCACTCGGCCCGCAGCACCAACAGCTCCGCTAGTTGACGCACGGACAGCTCTGCCGCACCAACGACTTCGCTAGCCGTCCTGCTAGCCGACACACAGACTGCTCTGCTGCACCAGCCACTCTGCACTATTTTCAGGCCCCCCAACTTAAGACAGTGCTTAGTGATTTCTTTAGCTCTTAGGTGATTTTAGCTCTTAAGTGATTTTAGCATACAGTAGGGGAGCCTTAGTGCAGGTGCCCCAGTGAGCCCAAAGCAATTTCAGCTCAGCAGCCTGAAACCAGGCTCCTAATGGAAGCAAAATTCAATTTTGACATTCCACAATGGAGAGAGGCAGGGTGCACTAAACCAAGAGGGCCCTCAGACAAAGCCCTCACCAAAAGGTATAGGTGCTTGTCCACCACCTCTCTCAATCTCACAGTGTTCTGAAATGCCTGGCCCTTGCCCAGTGAGTGCTACCCAGACGATGGCGAATCCCTCCATCACAACAAGGGCCAAGTACATGTCCATAGTCCTTTATTTACACAACCAGTGTAACATCACTTTATCATTCCTCCCCAATAACATAAAAACTGGAGCCCCCACATCAGCCAAAGTGGCCATGTGGGCTGCTGTGAGCTCAGGCTAGGTGCAGTGGGTGTGTCTATGCAAATTAATCTACTCCAAAGTTATTTTCCATAACTCACTGCAATTCCCATAATTCACCACCAGATGTCAGAATATATCTCATTTCTGACACTGCTTACAGTATATACAATACAAATAGTGTAATATTTATCTTCTACTGTGCCTAATTATCACTATGGACCCAACACTGCTCCCATTGAAATGAATGGCAAAACTTAAATTGACTTCAATGAGGCCAGGATGAACCCCCAAACCTCTGGTGTTGCATTTGGTCCAAAGAACTTACTTAAAAGTTAATGGAATCCTTAGACGTTTTATCCCTTTACATCAGGCATCAATGGAGTGAATGTTATTAAAATAACTATTGAACAAATTATAAAAAACAGTCCCATTTCAGTTTTAGATATACTAAGACGACTCCCCTCACCATATGTGTTTTTCCCCAAAAATATTTGTATACTCTTTGATAGTCATGATTATAGCTACTGGAACATTTTATTAAATAAAGGATTAACTTACTTTTTAAAAAATTACTGAATTTCTTTTGAAGAATGTGTTTTATAGAACAAATGTCTTCTTTCATTTTGAGTGCTCTCGGCATTTTAAATAATATCACTGGTACCAGAACAAGAGAGAGAGAAACCTTTTGTATTTTTATGAGAGGGTGGTGTGGCCCATGGACAGAACAGTATGGGGTCTATTCCCAGCTCTTCCACTGGTCTGCTGGATGACCTTGGTCAATCACTTCCTCTCTTTGTGGCTTGGTAAAATGGGGAATAATTATATTTATCTCCTTTGTCAAGTGCTTTGAGAACTATTGATGATTTATTATAGCTTATATACCATAATAAATAGATGATAACATTTTATATTTCAGGACATAAGGCAATAAATAACTAAAGAGGGTTAGGAAGTAAATTCTTCCACAAGCCCATTAATCTATAAGTCTATATTAGAGTTTCTTGTATCTTTCCCTAAAGGTGAGCAGGGTGATTATGGATTCCCTGCATGTAGCACTGATGGACTCTGTGTTAGTTTCATATAGAGCAGGGTAGAAAGACATTGAAATGGGTAGATCCAAAGGTCACAAACTTCTGTATAAGTGACAAAGAGTGCTGTGGCACCTTAAAGACTAACTAAAGTATTAGAGCATAAGCTATCGTAGGCTAATACCCACTTCGTTGGATGCAAGCAGTGGAACTGTCTTCTGTATAGGAGTCCAGATGGTTCACTGCTCCTGCTCTATCCATGAACAGCATTTATAGAAGGGCTGTGTGTCCACTCCATGCTCTGCCCATGGGTTAGGTACTGATTCCATTTCTCTCTAAGCTCCTATGTAGTTGTCCCGTACAAAGCCGGGGTCATGAATTTAACCACCAGGTCTAAGTTTACCCATATCATAAGCAGGTACTACTCCTAGTGACTGTCAATGAGAGTCATGCCTACTTGGGCCAAGGCCAGATTTGACCCTACATGTGTATCTGAAGAAAACACTGCCTTCAGAGAATTTCAAGTCACAATGTATTAACTGGTTTTGGGGGGGATGGGTGGGGAGGTTGTTAAAATTCACTAACTCAATGGTAAAAACCAGAAAATCTCTTATCAATGATTTCCCTTCTGCTAGCAGCATCTTCCACAATTGTTGACATCTCAGCTGCTTTCCTCTCTCTGCAGCTCCTGGAGGCAGATCAAAGTTTAGAAGCCACATGACTGGCCAGGCCCCTCAGCTCCAGATGAGTTATTCCCAAGATGTAAAACTTGCATAACTTCAGCACATAGTACTGGCATTTTTACTCCCTCTCAGTTGTTCACATATGTGACTGTGGTCGTGTTGTTTGACTAAATCAGAAAGCCGTTCCCCTCTAGCCTGGACAGAAACCTTCATAGCATCAGCTTGACTGCTCTTAGTTCTAAGAAATTTATGCTGTGGGTCCTTTCCTCCAAGTTCCAGAAGACTTGAGCTGTTTGGGATCCTAGATATGTTCCACAGCTCTCTAGACTGGAGTCAGTTATGAGGATCAGGGGATCTGGAAGGCATAAGGAATGCCCTGAGCTGATCACCACATTAAGGAATTGATCTGTGCCAGGATCCTCATTTGATCTTTAATTTATTCGGGAGAGTGGTCCGATACCTTTAAGATGAAACCCTGAAGGTGCCTGATGAGTGATTGTGTCCATAGGGTGATCCCTATGCACAATACTAAGAGGCTGAACAGTTGAAGGCTCACTACAATAGTAGGTCCCTTGCAGTTCCAAAACAATCCAAGGAGGTATTGAATCTTCTGGAACCTCTCTAGAGATGAATATTTCCTTGCTATCAAGATGTTTATGTCCACTCCCAGGTGAGTTATTTGGATGGGTAGAATCAAAGTGTTTTTCTGAATGTTGATAATAAAACCACTCATCCGCAGGAGAGTCAAAGTCAGAAACATAGCTGTTTGTGCCATTACCGGGATGGAGCTCTGATAAAAATGTCTTCCAGGAAGGGGTACAGGTAGATCTCCCATGACCTGAGTCTGGCTATAATTATCACCAAATGTTTGCAAAGACCTGGTGGTTGAGGGTAAGCGTAGCAGGAGTGCCTGATTTTGCTAGTGCTTTCTGCTGTAGGCAAACATTAGAAACCTGCAATGGCATGGTCTGATCAGGATGTGTAGGTATGCATCTGTGAAATCCACAGAAGACAGAAAATCCCTCTGGGACAGGGATGACACTATAGAAGTCATGTTCTATAGAAGTCAGAAGCGGGGATCAAAGACAAAGCCCAAGGTCTTCAGTCCCAGGCAGGGCACCTGTAATCTAACCCCCTCTACTTGGGGCTGAAGCCTTTAGGCTTTGGCTTCAGCCCTGTGTAGTGGGGCTCTGGCTTTGGTCCTGGGCGGTGGGGCTCAGGCTTCTGCTTCGTCTCCAGCAAGTCTAACGCCAGCCCTGGCAACCCCATTAAAATTGGCGTCCCAACTCATAGTTTGAGAATCACAGTTCTAAATGATAGAGAAGATGGAGTAGAACCCTGAGAATCTTTCTTTTGATGGAATGCTCTATATTACTCCCATACCCTTGTTCTAGATTAGACTGCGCTTTATGGGGTCCCTTGATATGGGAGATTGGATGAAAAATGGATGTGGGTGAGCCTGTAAATCAAGGGAATACCCCTGACTCACTAGTCCATGGTCAAAGCAACCCATTCCTCCAGGAACTGGGAAATCCTGCCCCCAAGCTTCCATTCTGGGTGGATACTTAAGCAGTCTTTGTCATAAAGAGGGTTTGGGAGCAGCAGGGTTCTCCTTGGGTTTTCTTCCACAGCTTTCATCTGGGGATCCTGCTGTCTCTGCTGGTATTTGTATAAGGATGAGGTCCGAAAGGAATGCCTTCTTATGAAGGCCAGTCTGTACTCTTTCTCAAAGGTATGGTGTAGCATCGGAAGGGACTGTTAGATTTTGAAGCATTGTCTACTACCTTGTTCAGATGTGAAAGAAGGAGCTATAAAAGCTGCCACCTTCCACAGGCAGCCACGGAGGCAGAGAAACTGGAAGCAAGCAGGAGCAGAGTGGGCATGGCCAAACCATGTCATTTCAAAACTCTGATCTCCTGCCAGGAGCTGCAGAGAGAGGAGAGCAGCCCAGATATCAAGAATTGTGGGTGGCATTGGACTGCAGAAACAAGGTTTAAAATGTAATGTCTAAAATAACTTTACCAAGAATCACTTGGTGAGCCTTCTTCAAAGCGAGTGTTGCCCACTGTTTCCAATTCAGTCAACAAAAACTGCACTACTAAGCTATTGCTTTTCTTCTTCTTTTGAACTTCCATCTGGTAAATATTCTCAATTCTGAAACACAAACAACAAAGTAAATTTTGGTGGGAATATAATAAATGCTAAGGACAGGCACAAAATTCATCTTGCTTTTTTATAGCAAATTCAGAAAAAAATAGTGATTAGATGACTTTTTATGACTTAATTCTGTTCTAAATATAAGAACTTGGAGCCACATTCTTAAGTTTTCTTTCCATTTATTTTTCTTAAAAATTGTAAGTGAATTGGATGTTTGTGAATGGACCTGGCTTTACAGCACTGGAGGGTGAGGTCCTGTAGTGATCAACAAGACTGCTACAGCATAGGCATCTTCAGGAAAGCCTCCCTCACTCCATCCCCAGCATTAACTTGAGGGATCATCCGTAGGAGCAAAAAAGAGATTTAGTTTCTCTGAAGTACTGAAAATTATGCTAGTCTGAAGTGCAGCGACAAAAGGAACACTGATAGATCTAGGGGTGACTTTAGTCACCTATATCAAGCCTGTGCCTTCTCAGGACATTTCAGGTTGCAATATGTTCAACTTCTCCCTCACTCAACTTCCTCAATTGTTCCTTTACTGAACTGACACAGTAGAAATATGCATGTTTCTTCCCCCTCCTCACTGAGGGGCATCCAGGACTCTCCCTTTGGAAACCATCTCCTGCTTACCAGTTAAAAAACCTGGCATGATTTTGGTTCTCTTGTAGGTCTGATGCCCACAGAATTCTTTATCAACCCACTTTTCATTGCATCCTGAGATGCGGTAAGAGCAAACTAAGTCTTTAGTAGCCCAAGACACCAAAGCACATAAGGCAAGCACTTGCTAAGCTGAAGGATCAATGATAGGTCTAAGGACCGCTGTCTTGTAAAACACCATAGAATATAATAAAATACTTTCTACTACTGTTAAGCAAGCAATCCAAACTCTCCTTTGGTAACAAAAATTCCTTTCTAAACTTAGTTAGTCATGAGGTATCTGATTTCAAAAACCAGTTAACTCTCGTTATTTATTTTTCCACTTGAATTCTAATATGATTTTAGTATCAACTATCTGAAGAATCCCTAGAAGCTTTATTAGCATCTCAAAGCTTAGAATAAAAGCTTCCAAAGAGTAGAGGATGAAATTCCTCCCTATGCAAAGGCTTCACATAAGTGAGACTGAAGTGGTGCTATAGGCCTTAAGGCCAATTTTGAGGGGCTGTGTCGTGCATAGACCTTGTGCTGCTCTTTTACTCAGGGATGAATTTAACCCATAAAGCACTCATCTCTAACTAAAGAATGTCAAGAAAAAGCAATTGCTAAAGTTATGTTGGAATTCCAATGATAATCACACTGGCATGAATTTTTAAGATTTGACAAATACGTCCTGACTTGCCAGGGCATTTTGCTGGACCAAAAGATGTTTTTAAGACCTGTAAACTTTTCCATTCACTAGTCCTATATGACTAAGAAAATTTTTTGGTTCCAGCCATTTTTATTCAATCCTTATCCTATCTCTGAGACTGCTAATAATATTTTTTTAAATAAGGACACCTGTCTATTAGGAAGTAGATGGAATCCAGCAACTCAGTTCACAAAGGGTAGTTAACAGCCATTTTAATAGCTTTTATTATTTATTTTATTTTTATTAGATGTTCTCAGGACTTGTGGCACATGAGGCAATCAGTGTTTCCACTTCCATCTGTCTAGTGACATATTTCTTGCTCCACTGTAATCTGTTTCCATGATAGCGGCATCTCTTTCATGGTTTTTTTTAATGTCATCTGTTGTCCTCCTCTTTTTCATCTTCCACTGGGTAGTGTCCAGTCAAGGGTTTGTCTAGAAACACCTTTTTTGACATCCGTATATGTCCAAATCGCTTTAGCCTTCTTTCTTAAAACACAGTCTCTGCAGTCTGTTGGCCAGTCCTTTGTAAAACATCAGCATAGGTTACTTTATCCCACAAGCGAACATAAAGGATTCTCAGCAAGCCAAGAAGGCTGAATTCATTAAGTTTCCTGCTGTGGGCTTCTAGCATTTGCCAAATTTCAGTATCATCTGTAAAGTCAAGAGCTTGACATTTTCTTTTACTCCACATAAGTCCTGTATCTTCCTTTGATATTGTTTTTTCGCATCACCTAATCCATCACAATGCAGAAAAGATGATATAACTCTGCTCATGACAGTCATATCAAACTAATCAGTCTCTCCATTTTCTGTCCTTACGTAACTGTTTGAGCTTCCACATGGCATCTCGACCAGTGACATTACCTTTCTAGGAAGCCCATATGGTTGCAAGATCTTCCATAGTGATTCTCCATGAATGAAGGTGAAAGTTTTGGTGAAATCTATGAAGTTTAAGACTAATCTTCTGTAGGCAAGCCACTTCTCAATCAATCATCTCAGGGCAAAGGTGTGATGTGCACTTTTTTTTAATTTGAAGCCTGCTTGCTTATTATTTCAGTACTTCATCTATGCCCAGGTTAATTCTGTTCAACAGTATATTACAGAACACTTTCCTGTGTTCTAAAGTAGTTTTTTTCCTCATCAGCTATCACACACCCTTAAATTGCCTCTCCTTGATATTTTATAAAACACATCTTTCTTCCAGTCCTCTGGGCAGAACTCTTTCTCACAAACTATGACACAATAAATGACTTTTGGAATAGTATCAGTTTGGTCCTCCATTGAAATAAATGTAACACAGGCTCCAAATCCTATTATTAGTCCCTTAAATTACCAAAGCCATCTCAATGAGTTGGAATGTATACATATTTCAAATTGCAGCTCTTATACAATTCACTAAACATACTCATCTAGTTTTCTGTTCCAGAATGTTATCCGTTCCCTCAGGGCATCTAGTTTCAGAAAGAACTTCCTCTCAAGGCTTGAATCCTCACTGGCTTCATCTGTGTTCTCACTATCGTCAGCTGATTTTTCAATTTCCAGCCTTTTACTCTTCACAAATTTGTTATTCTGTATTTTGCCTGATGTCTGCAGCTCTGTCAGTTCACGTTCCAGCTGTTAAAAAGAATGCATCAGGAGTCAAAGACAAAAGGTGAAGTTAAGTTATGGTAGAAAATTACAGTATTTGTTTTTCAACAGAAGATAAGTCTTCTAACTATATACTATAAAGTGACCATGAAAATATTTACCAGAAAACTAATTTAATAAAACAATAATTTTCTTGATTTTTTCCTAACAATAGAATTTTCTTGTTTATTTAGCGAAATAATTCTGCAATTTGTAACAAGTTACTTAAAAACTTGACAAACTTGGAACAAGTAAAAACATGTATTGAACAGGGCTTCAGTTATGATATACCCTACAAAGTTGAAACTCCCACTCTTTTAGAACTAAATAAATTTCTATGGCCTGTAGTAGGTTATATTATGATCAAGAATATAAAATAATAAGTTTCTGATAGCCTACTGTGTTTAAACTTTAATTTCTTTCTCTTTTTGCTTCCTGGATATCTTCAGCTGTCATGGACCTCTGTCTCCTTATATTGTAATGGGTATGAGTTTTTTATATGAATTTGATACTCATGAAAATGAGAGAGGGCAGGCACTGTACAAGTTTCCCCACTAAGGGCTTGAAACTGCAGTGCATTGAGAAAAGTGCAGAGGAGATATGCTCAGCAGGGGTACAACCAACAACTGCATGTTACATTAAAAGATAAACCATGCTCTGCACTTGGAGCTAGCATCTGCATGCACATGCTCTGTCATGGGTGCTCAGCACCGAAAAGGGCATGGGTTGAAAAAATGAGAACGGGTTTACTCTGGAGCAAAGGGGCCAACCTCAGCTCTACAGCATAGTAATGACGTGCACAGGAGCCATCACCTGAGGGAAAAAAGCTCAGTACTTCAGCAGAAGTGAAGCTCAGGTTACACTGCTCCATTACAGACCGAGATGGCAAATCGCTCAGCTCTGACTCGAACAAACTCACTGACTTTTTTAATGCACTCAGGGTGAAATTTCGGCCTTGCTGATTTCAGTGAGGCCAAGCTCTCATCCCGCTCACTACCCCCATCCAGGACTGAACCTTTAGCACTACAATGCTGACATACAACTCCCTTGCCACTGCAATCCAGGATTTCTTTTGAGCAGCACTGTAACTGAGATTTAGGTAAGTTCATTGTAAGTAGAGTTGCCAGGTATCTGGTTTTCACCGGAACGCCCGATCAAAAAGGGACCCCAGTAGCTCCAGTCAGTGGCACAGCGGGGCTAAGGCAGACTCCGCCTGTCATGCCTCTGCACAGCTTCCAGAAGCAGTGACATGTCCTCACTCCATCTCCTAGGCACAGGGGCAGCCAGGGGACTCTGCGCACTGTCCCCACCCCAAGTGCTGGCTCCTCAGCTCCCATTGACCAGGAACTGTGGCCAATGAGAGCTGCGGTAGTGGAACCTGCGGACGGGGCAGCGCACTGGGATGCCTGACCATGTCTCTGTGTAGGAGCCAGAAGGGATATATGCTGCTGCTTCCAGGAGCCACCTGAGGTAAGTGCTCCCTGGTACCTGCACCCCTCGCCCTCTCCCACGCCCCAACCCCCTGCCACCATCCTGATCCTCCTCCTGCACCCAAGCTCCCTCTCAATCCCCGCACTCCACATCCCTTCTCGCACCCCAACCCACTGCTGCAATCCGCCTCCCGCCCTCCGAACCCCTTGGCCCCAGCCCAGAGCACCCTCATACACCCAAAACCCCTCATCTCCATTCCCAACTCCAGAGTCCCCACCCCCAGCCTGAGCCTTACCCCCTCACATACACCCCAACCCCTGTCCCAGCCCAGAGCCCCCTCATCCCCACCCCAGAGCCCACACCCCCAGCTGGAGCCTCATACTCCTGCCTGCTTCCCAAACCCCTGCCCCAGCACAGAGCCCCCGTCCACACCTTGAACTCCTCATTTCTGGCTCCACCCCAGACCGTGCACCCCCAGACCAGATCCCATACCTCCTCCCACACCTCAACCCCCTGCATCAGCCTGGAGCCACCTCCCTTACTTTGAACACCTTGGCTCCACCATCCAGCCTGGAGCCCCTTCTGCATCCCAAATCCCTCATCTCCAGCCCCATACCACAGCCTGTACCTCCAGCCGGAGCCCTCACCCCCTCTCACTTCCCTCTCCACTGTCTCAGCTTGGAGTCCCTTCTTGCACCCTGAACTCATTGCTGGCCCCACCCCAGAACCTGCACATCAACCAAACCCTCAACCGCTCCACACCCCAACTCCCTCAGCCAGCCCGGTGAAAATGAGTGAGTGAATCAGGGTGGGAGAGAGCGAGCAACAGAGGAAGGGGGCAGGGCCTTGGAGAATGGCAGGGCTACAGAGGAGGGGCAGGGCAAGTGTGTTCTATTTTGTGCAAGTAGAAAGTTGAAATTCACATCTGCATTGTGAGATGGCACATGTATCACTTAAGTAACAACTGAGGCCTCAACAGGGTTTGAGTAAGAATTAATTACTTTGCAGGCTTTGTGCTGGCCCTCTGCATATGGGTAAATTTTACACGTAGTGCAGAAAATGATTGAAAAATAAAGGGTCCATAAATCCTCTAGAAATGAAAACATTTTCCCCTTCATTTCTAGTATTAATTTACTGAGCATTCTAGACTTAAATTGTACAGTGATTTCACCTTGAGTTGGCACTTTTATTTGAAAGGTTGTAAACACTTTTTCATTCAAACCTGACTGCAGTAGAAATAAAAGACCACCTGCCACTGAGTGTAATACACTGTAAACAAACCAGTGAATGCAACTATATGATAGGAGACACCATACATGCGCACTGATTTTGTGAACTGACATTTACTGTGAGTTGCGCTAAAAATCAGTGGGTGGGAGCTGTGTAATTTTGTTTTTTATTCTTTTACTTTCCAGTTCAATTAAAAAGAACAATTATAGGAATCACAACAAAGATACCAAAATGAAACTTCTTTGCATTTTTGTTTCAGCCCTACTGATTTCAGAATGGCATACATCAGCAAAAAGAGACTACTCATTTAATCACATTTTTGAAAAAGTACATTCCATTTTGCAACTTTTTGGAGGATATGCTATAGGGAACCTTTAGCTCGCAATATTTTGGTAGGTGCCTGAAAGCTGGATAGCAAGACATCTGTCAACAAGTAGGCAGGCTCACCACTCATCAGCTAAGGGTCTGACCCAAAGCCCATCAAAATCACAGAACATGTCAAAATCACGCTGAACTTTTTGAGATACTATGGATACTTAGACTAAGATTTTCAAACCTCAGTGCCTAATGTCAGGCTCATAAACCTACATTTAGATGCTTAAATACATGCCTTGATTTTCCAAAGTACTCAGCACCATTTGATGGGGTATCCACCCCACACTGGCAGAGAAGGGGTTAAAAAAAGCCCTAGGGAGGCTTCAGAAGGAGCAGCCAATCAGGGCCCAGAAGATCCATATAAAAAGAGCTGCAGGGCCAGAGGTAGTTGGTTGCTGCATGTAGCCCAAAAGATTAACAAGGGGCAGCAGGAGGCTGCTAGCTGAAAGGTCTGGGGGCGGGGGCGTGCATGCGCCTGGGTCCCCACCCCCACCCCCACCCTGGGAAAGCAGCTAGACTCTAGAACAGGGGTGGGCAAACTTTTTGGCCCAAGGGCCACACTGGGGTTGCAAAATTGTTGGAGGGCCGGGTAGGGAAGGCTATGCCTTCCCAAACAGCCTGGCCCTGCCCCCTATCTGCCCCCCCCCACCCATTTCCCGCCCCCTAACTGCCCCCCTCAGAACCTCTGACCCATCCAACGCCCCCTGCTCCTTGTCTCCTGATCACCCTCTTCCAGGCCACCCTGCCCCAAACCACTCCCGAGGCTCCAGCCCCTATCTAAGCCCCCCTGCTCCTTGTCCCCTGACTACCCTGCTTCTGAGACCCCCCACCCTAACTGCCCCACCTAGGACCCCACACCCTACCCAACCTGCCCCCCCACTCCCTGTCCTCTGACTGCCCTGACCCCTATCCACACCCCGGACCCCTGACAGACCCCCAGAACTACCATGTCTATCCAAACCCCCCATTCCCCATCCTCTGACCGCCCCGCCAGAACCTCCGCCCTGTCCAACCGCCCCCTGAGACTCCCTGCCTCTCCCCTTCCCCCCGCTCCCTTACCAGGCCACTCAGAGCAGCGTGTCTGGAGGCTGCACAGCCCGCCAGATCTAGACACGCTGCCCTGTCGGAGCTCGCAGCCCCACTCCCTTACCACACCACTCCAAGCAGCAGGAGCTCAAGCCCCATCAGAGCCCACCACGCCGCTGCAGTGCTGTACAGAAGGCGCGACAAGCCAGAGCGCTGGTGGCGCGCTCAGGCTGCGGGGGAGAGGGGACAGCTGGGGAGGGGCCGAGAGGAGCCTCCCCACCCGGGAGCTCAGGTGCCAGGTAGGACAGTCCCATGAGTTGGATGTTGCCCACAGGCAGTAGTTTGCCCACCTCTGTTCTAGAACTGAGATATTCCCCACTCCCCACCCCGACCACACGGTCCCCTTGGAAGGGGGAAAACACAAACGGAGACATAACCAGAAGGCCGAGTCAAGAAAAGGACCCTGCAATAGTTGGACTGAGGTGGGTCTGCAGAGGATGATGATGACGATGACAGGTGAGGCATTACCAGAAGATGGCGCACCAGCTAGCAGAGCTAATCCCTATGACAGCCAGAAGACATTCCACCGGTAAGTGAACTCTGTGACGCACCCACAACACTTTTTAAAATCAGGCCATTTCCTTAGGTACCTATATATGGATTTAAGAGCCATGACTTTTGGCACCCAAATTTGAAAAATCTTGTTCTGGGAAATTCACAATCGGGTCTACCATGTTTGATTATATCAGTCACATAACTCTTCTTCACTCTTTAGCTGTGGTTTAACGCTTTTAGGTTATTCCACCATGACAGCTGACTTAAGCCTCTGCATGGAAAACAGAGCTAGAGGATGCAATTAATAGTAACAACTTTAACCACTGAGATGTGTGAGAGTAAGAGAATAACCTACCCTTTACTCCATTGTAACAGTAGGGAAAGATTTAGCTCCCAAAAGTAATATTTCCATAAAACTGCACAACTCAGAAACAACTCAGTCCACTTTGAGCCTAAGAGCACCAACAAAACTGGTATTCTGAATATTCCTTTCTGCGCATTGTAAGAGTGCAGATCCCTGATCAAAATACTTGAAAGATTTAGATATATGTAAGAAGCAAAAGTCTGGGTTAGTTTTAAATAGGCATATTTTAAAATAGCTAAGTCAAGGTACATCTTAAAGATTTTTTATGATAATAAAAGAGTGTAGACTGTAAAACAAAATGCTTTATTGTTCAGAATTATTTGGGATTGCATTGGTGTAGCTGAGAATAGAATCTCATCAATTATCTTATTGCTTGTACTGTAGTTAAAGAACAGGGAGATAACATTTAAGCCTTAAAATTAGAAAACTGCAATATGAGCACAACCTGTGGAGGGTTACTGAAACTGCAGCACAAGTAATTGCTTTTAAATAGAGCTTCAGTATTTGAATAAACACTGGGTTGTTCTTTTTTTTTAAGGTAAGTTTTCCATTGACTTCAACCAGTTGATCAGCTCCTAACAAATTTGGGCTGTATTCTGCACTCAGTTACATTGTCCAACCCAAATGGGTATAACTGAAGGCAGGATTTAGCCACTTAAGTCTATAAAATAATTTCTTCATCCAAACTCATATCTCCTCCCATGACAGACATTAAAATTTCTTTCAAAGGATGCATTGTTTTCTTGATATATTCAACTATTTATTTAAACTTACATGTTTTATGTTGCAGCTGAACAATTTTATTCGATCTTCTGGTAATTTCTGCAGTTTGCATTTTCTTTCTTTTAGCTTTTCAAGCTCCTCATTGAGCTGCCTATAAACACTCTTTACACGCATGTTATAGTACATTATCTTTTTCATCACTGTAGCCTTCAAGCGTCAGGAAAACAGGAAAAGTTATTCATCAGAATAATGTCCACAAAATATAACTGTTCCTTCAGGTTGTGTTCTAATAATTCAGCAACCTTATGACATTAAATGTTCTATTTAACTTTGGCTCTTACTTCATTTAAAATGATCACTTCAGGAATTGTATACCAGATTTTTATGATGTTGTAAAGCCTTCATTCATTTCATTTGGGGTGTGTTTTCAATCTCTTTGATGTTCCCAGTCCACTTAAATGTAGTATTGTTTCAATCAGCACTACATTAATGCACACCATGTTTGTGCATTTTAGAAATCACACCCTGTAGTCCACGTCTGCGCCACGTGGACAAGCCCTTAGATACAATTAATCATTTCTAGTGTTTTTCCAATGTTCATTGGATAAATACTGATTTCATTTTTGTTGTATCAGGGATGTTTTATCAGTGTTTATTGGTTACAACTGAAAAATCAGAAGCCGAAGGTATTGTATACTGCTAGGCTTAGCAGAGTTCGATTTTTACTTTTGTATGATTTCAACCATATGCATTTTTTCTATTTTTATCAATTTAATATTTCTCAGTTACAGACAATAGCGGGATCATACAACAATTATTTTATGATATATGCTGAGATTCAAAAAATTACAGCTTTATAAACATCAACACACAAGTGGTTAACATCATGTCAAAATATACAAAGTAAATATCCTTAAATCAAAAGCCAAGTTCCTTAAGCAGCATTTTTCCAATTTTGTCTTTCTGCAAGTTTCATTATCATCAATGGAAATATTTTTCACCAGTGTGTGCATGATATAATTGACATTTACCAATAAAAATCTAATCTTTCCAAGCCTATATATTGCACTGGATGATTTGTCTTCTAGTTAAAATATAACTGTTTAAGATTGTTTTAAAAATAAAAAAGCTTACTAGTATTCTCATATACAATTTCATGTATTTATACTTTATTTTTTTTAATAATGTCATGCTTGATTTTCAGTTAACTTTCTTGTAGGTATTGCTATTCTATGAACTGTAATCTGTTGACAGAATATCTAAAGGCAGTCTTTGCATTCTGTAATAGATCTTTAAAATGATTGCGAGTCCTTTTTAAGTATATTTTTAATCAGTTTTCAAAGGGAAGGAATGGCTTCTTTCAATACAATACCACTGCCTCTCACAAACAAAGAAAGGTGGCCAATAATGCAAACCCCATGCATTGAAAAATCATGAGTTGGCTTCCCAAAATCATGAAATTTTAAAAGTAATAAAAATTGGGCTAGTTTTATTTTCTTTCAAATTTTGAGCCTTTAGGTTTCACATTTTCAAGTTTTTCTCCTCATGTGGAGTAGAAACTTCCTTTTTTAAACAACGCTGAGATTCTTTCATAATCATTCAATCACCAGATATTGTGAGACTCATGAAAAAACAGAACACAAAAGTTGGCAACTCTGCATGGTGTTAGTTTTGACATAAGCACTTCAATTTTATTGGCTGAAAGACAGATGTTGGGCAGTGGAGTGTGTGACCAAAAACTGAGAGATAAAAAGGTCATAAGTATTGCTGGCATAGCTGTGGTGAAAATCTTATCCTTACCTCAGCCAGGACCTTGATTTGTTTTTGAGACACATCATATGTATCCAGCCTTTGAAGTTGAGGCATATGATACAGCACATGTGTAGCATAATTACAGAGAAGACAAATAGGGTTGGGGTCATACTGTGGATCATTCAGACTCAAATCTTTTAAATGCGGTAGGCTTGCTAAATTTGACAGTTCCTGGAAAAACAAAATGAAAATAGTAAAACATCATCATGTTGGTGGTCATTATTTCAAAAAGTTGGGATTTCAGCATGAAGGCAGGTCATTACTTTTAATAATTAAGAGGATATATACAACAGCAGAGGGGGAAAAATCAAGCAGATCTGGGGTAGTATTAAATGCCAGAGTACTGCTCTCCTCTTCCCCCAGCCCCGGAGAAGCAACCCGGCAGGGACTCTATTGGGATCTAGCTCTATATAGTCGGGAGCGACAAGTAGGAACTGTAGAGTGGTCGCTCTCTCTGGCAGCATATCCGGCAAACCTGTGAATTTTAGCAGGGAATAGCTAACCCTGTAACATTAACTTACCTGTTTTTCTCTTTGGTGTTGTGAAGTCACCTACCTAGGATCTTCAATTGTAGGGGGGGTCACAGTTGTGACCTCTGGTGGACAAAGTCCGAGCCCTAGCAGGCTGCCCCATCCTCTCCACAAAGAAGCAAATTCACTATTTCTTGGGATTAGCAGGGTACTGTCAGCGATTCATTCCAAACTTCGCTACCATTGCTGCCCCTCTGACAGACTTGCTCAAAGACCTGCACCCAAAAGGGTCCATTGGACCAAAAACTATGACCAAACATTTAGAACACTACAAGACCAACTGATCTAGGGACTAGTGCTATTCCACTCAGATTTCTCAAAGCCATTTCTCCTGCAAACAGATATGTCTGAGTCATGTTTGGAACGATGCTATCTCAAGATGGAGAGGAAGCTTACAAGGGAGCAACTCAGCTCAGAACAGGGAGGAAATCAGACCTACCTTGAGGGCTCCTGCTCAGCCCAGTTGGAGCTGAAGGTTTAGTTGTCTTTTCTTTTGTTATCTTATATTGGACTTGAAGACACAGGAGGAGACAGATGGTAGGAAGTGACCCAGGGAGACAGAGTACCTGACAGTGTTGTCTCTCATTGGGCCCTGGATTGGAGCCTGGTGGAGTAGGGGGGCCTGGGATCCCCCTACCAACTGCCCTTTGTTTCAGGGGGCATAAGCCTCATTTCTTCTGCACCCCACCATGTAGTAAGGATAGCATAAGGACACTGAAACCCCTGAGGGGAGAATAGGCCACATACAAGGGTTTGGAACTGGACTGAAAGCCCTTCCCACCAGGAGGTGAGAGACTGGAAACTGGGTGTGCTACCCACTAGACTACCTGGCCCTCTGAGGTCTATTGCATGTCCTGTCCTGTACCCTCAACATGTCCCTGTCCTAATCCTGTCTCTTCCCCATCCTTAGCTCCTTGTTCCAGTCCCATTCTCCTCACCTACTAATTTTATTCTCCACACAGGCTTCTCATCCCAGTTTCCATCCACTCCAGGCTCTTTCCTAGTCGCAGTTCCCTTCTGAGTCCAACCCCCACACACTGTCTCCTTATCCCATGCCAGATCTCCAGCACTTCAATGGGTACAACGACACGCCCCTCCTGCAGTGACTCATCCCTCAGGCATTCTGCAGTAGCCTATCCCTGGGCAAGGCCCAGGTCAGATGAACCCCCTCAGTCACAGGAATTTCACTCTCACCACCAGAGTTGCAAGTTAGTCTGTGCAACAGCACCACTCATCTAGAAACCCTCCTGCTGCCTTGCAGTCTTACAGATGCCCTAGATTTCCAATCTGCCCTCAGTTCTGCCCCAGTTCAAGCCATGTTCCAGCCTGCTTCAGTCTTGACTGGGCCCTGTTTCAACCTTGCTCCCACCCTGCACTCACCTCCTGACCGTCAGACTGACTCCAATCCACCTTCAGACTGCTTCTGGACTCTGACTAAGATCATGATTTGGTTTGTTTATAGATTCTGACCCAGGGCCTCATCCCCAGGCCTCAGTTTCAGCACTGCCCTTGGCCTGGTCTCAGCTCTACATCTGGCTTCAACCCTTGGTACCTGTCCTCAATCGCCACTCCAACCACCAGGACTGATCAACTAGAATCCAGAGTCTGATTGTTACTTAGACTGAGATGACCAATAAAAGAACATAATGAAATGTGAAACCTCGTACCTTGAAGGAACATATTCTGTTACCAGAGAGGTTTAATTTTTCCAGTTGTTTATTGGGGTCAAAGCAAGTTCCTAAAATAAAACACAAGTACAAACATAATTAATAAGAATATGGTTGCACCTACTGTACTTGGTGAAATACACATTTTCGTCCGACATACAAGTTTTAACCCCAAAATATTACACAAGATTATAATTCATTATTACAAGTGAATAGATCTTATGCAGAGTAACCTTTTCTTTTTCCACTCAAAACCAAACCTAACATAAAAAAGAATCTGAGGAAAAAATAGCAGATTTACTAGCTGCTGTATAAAAAATATAGTACCTGATTCTACTCTCACTTAAGTCAATAAAGACCTAATTCTCCCATACGCTAAAGCCCATTTATTCTACTAAAGCAGTGTAAAGGAGCCTTAAAGTGGGTGCACATTCCAATTATATCTATTTTAAGGCTCTTCTTACACAGCTGAAACAATGTTAAAGAGCTTTAATGGAAATGAGAATTAGACCTGGAGAGTTTGGCCACTGGTTTCAGCAGGAGCGATAATGGGCACACAGGGCTTGATTCGGCACCATTCAATAGGTGTTTTCCGTAGATTTGAATGGGAGCAGAATCAAGTCCATATACATTAGACTTCACAGCAATAAGAATTACTATGCAGAAATGCCAGGCATCAAGTAAATATCACCTACCAATTTTATATATTAAGTTTCCAGCCAGATTGAGCTCCTTTAAATTCTGCAGAGTGTGCAGTCCCTGTAAATATTTGAAAAGGTAGAGCTTCAGTCTAATACAATATTGCAAATGATGAAGTTCCTATAGACTAAGTCTCGAAAGGCAGATCATTCCAATTTGAGAATCATTTGGTTAGGGCCTTGTCACATTTTTATTCAACAATATTAGTTTTTATTGTAAGTTTCATTTTGTTCCGGCATGTAAATAGACAATGAATGCTGCTCAAAATCAATTACTTTGAAAAGCCTTGTAATTTATACTAAAATTAAAAATAAACTTAGTCTGGAAACTCTTTAGCTTCACAACTGATAATAAAAAACCTAGCAGAACGATGCCCCATGTCATGAGTATTCACTAGCTTTTGGCTTCAGTCCATATCTCAGGCTTGAGACATCACAGTGGGATGCAGTAGTGTAGTGATGTCAATCATTTCTGTGTGTGATGGAGATTATAATGTCCTGGGATGAAATGCCAGCATTATTTATTGTGACCTATCTAATAAATAACAATGTTAATGTACTCTGTCTCTTTTCATTTTGTTCTTCCTGAGCCCTAAATTTCCAGTCACTACTTTCTCTCTCTCTTATTTTCCACAGCACTAGTCTTTGTATCTTATCCTCTATTTTCTCACTCCCTACTCCTATCCTCTGCCACTGTAATCCCTCTAGTATTCTATTTTCTACCCATTCCCATCAATCTTTCCTCTTTCTCCATTAATGTCCATGAATGGATTGGGTTTAAATGGAGTCTAGTAGGTTGTCTCAGACTCCAGATCAGCTCCATTCTTCCTCTCACTAGGATTCACACCTGTTTTCCTTCTACTTTTCACTCAATCTCCTATGCCCAGGGTACTTCAACATGCATCAGACAGCACCAGTGATTTGTGTGGTGTGCTGCCACTTTACTCCTCTACCTAAGGTGACCAGATGTCCTGACTGTATAGGGACAGTCCTGATTTTTGGGCCTTTTTCTTATACAAGGTCCTATTGCTCCCCACCCCCATCCCCATCTCAATTTTTCACACTTGCTGTCTGGTCACCCTACCTCAGAATTTCTGTACCCTGTGAAGCCCTTTGAACGTAGTATCCAAATTCCAAGGCTCCTGGTTTAATCTGCCTTTGTCAATTTCTTCTCTCTCTATAAACTTTCATTTTAGCCTAGAATCTCCCTTGCTTCTGCTGTTTCTTTCACTCGTATGAAAATGGGGATTGAGATTCATCTCTTGTCTTTCCAGACGCAGGTGTGTCCTCTTCTGGCAGAAGGGTGTGTTTATGTCTTTTTCCTCCCATTACATAGCTCCCTCTACAATACTCTCTGACTGTAACAGTTCTCACTTACTCTGTGATGAGCACTCCATCCCAAAGATTAATAGTGGACTGGCATTCATTTATTTTGTAGAACTTGTGCATAGGAACTGCTTTAACACAACACCATGAGGAAAGGAAGCAGTAACTGCAAAATGTTCTTCTGATATTACCAAGTGATAGCAAGGACCACAAGCTACATGGACGTGCTAAAGGCTGCAAGTGCCCTTGGACTGTAAAGTGAGTGGCAAAGCCAAATGTTCTCAGACGTGAAAAAAGGGAGAAGCTATTACAAAGTATCCGTTTTTTACATGGAAAGTGGCTGCCCTTTGCTAACTAGAATTCTATGGGGTCCAATCCAGCATAATTCTGAGGTCCTCACAAAAACCTGCAAAAAACAAGAAAACTCAGATTTAAAGCTCAAGTGCCTTCCAGAAATCACTTTGGTGTGCCTAGGAAATGCAGAGGTCTCAGAAAAGTGGGTGATTTTATTTGTTATGTATATGCAGCGTACCATTGCACATGCCATTAGTTCTTGATGTTTCAGCCCTAACTCTTTATGATGGTGGGTTTAAGTCAGTCCTCTTAAGCAGTCTTAAAAGATAGCCTACTTTATAAGTTGTATTCAGATACTATAGGATCCATGTGACATAAACAGAATGGATTAGCGAGAAGAAAAGCAAAGTGGGAATAAACAGTCTCACCTGTATCTCTTTAATTTGGTTGTTGTTCAACCAAATTACCTCCAGCTTCATTAGGGTCTCCAGATTTTCAATTGTAGAAATTTCATTGTAGTACATGTAAAGCTTTTCCAAATTAGTGCAGTGTTGTAGACCATCAATTTTCTGCAGTAGAGGAAGATGTATTAGTTCTCAGTGAACAACAAGGAAGAAAGGCATCCTGCTTGTCAACATACTGCATATCTATACAGAAAACTAGAGAGCAACATGGCAAGTCAGTCCTGGAGGGCTTAATTCAATGCTCATTACATCAATGAAAAGACTCCCACCTGACTTCGGTGGGCTTTGAATATGGCCTACAAAGAAAAAGCAGCAGCTGCCGGAGCACTTCTTGATGAATGTTGAAGTGGTTCTTTTAAAATGATATAATTTTCAAGAAAACATTTGTCTTTTCAGTTTCCTAAAAAATGGTTTGTACACTGTATTGTCGGTTTTTAAAAATTTAATTTAGAAACAACAATGGGATTCTACAATGCAAGAATATTAAAATTATCAAAAGAGGTAACTTGATCATCATCTAAAATAGAACCTTTTCTGATCGAACAACAGATAATAGAGGGCCATATTCTGAACTCTTTACTCACAGTGAATAGTACCTTACTCCTTGAGTAGGCAGATTGACATCAGTGGGACTGCCTGTGGAGGAATGTGCTTTTCAGTGTGAGTAAGGGAATCAGAATCTCATCAATTATCTGAAAAAAAAAAAATCATAGTTAACTTACCTTTAAGCAGCATTCAGCAATCCATAGGTTTTTGAGTAATGGACAATACTCCAGGTCTGAAATCTTCTGAATGCTTTGTCCAACAAGTGTGAGGGTTGTTAAATTTGGGAAGAATGACATGCCTACTATCTTGGGATAACCTGAGAAAAACATCTCCAGTGTAGACGTTTCTGGTCCCTCTTGATCAATTTTCTCGTAAGACAATCCATTAGAAGTGCACTGCAAATAAAACACAACTGTTATTGCTCTTTTTATTTCTCTGGTATGAAAAATGCATTTTGGAGGAGAATGCCTAACTCCCACTGAAAGTCAATTGGAGGTAGGTGCTTAATTGTAATTCGTGCCTTTGAAAAGTCCATCCCTCATGCCTCATCTTCAAATATGTATGCAATTCCGTAACGTTTTTGGCCACATCCAGTATATTGTGTTTAGTTTTTCATTCACAGAAGACAAAGTTCAACTCTAGCCTCAAAATGCACCTTCTGTTTCATTATCAAAATATCCAATTGCATCCTAATATAATTATAAAAAGCACCAAAATACATTTCCATTTAACCTATATTTATATGATAAAAGGAATAAATGGTGTACTGTGGATCAGTAAGCCATATGGATCAGACCATAAGTGGATCAGTAAGCTATTTTTTCAGTTCTGGAGTACTTGGTTCAAATGAACTAGAGGGTATGTCTACACTGCATGCATCTTTCAGCAGTGTGTAAGGAATATACTTGGGTAGCCACCCAAGCACGGATATAAACAGCAGTGTAGATAGGGAGACACTTGTTAGGCAAGTGTAAGGATAAGGCCTTTTCCTGTAGCCATATTGTAAGGCCTAAGGCCTCTGTCTGCAGCCATATTAAGAGAGCCGTGGCCAAGAAGCAGAGAGTCACACCCTCATATTCCATCTAAATTACATTAAAACAATGTAATATCAGGCTGTTAAGAAGGAGACCCTGTCCTAATAGTATCCACCATCACCAAATAAAGAAATCAGTCTTAAGGTAGTTAAAGAAAACTTAGTCTGACTGCTTGCCAGACAGAATGCTATCACTTATCAATAGTTGTGGTTGTAAAATCCCCATTTATTGTTTTGTCTTTATGATCCCCACTTCTCTATTGTTCATCTGAGTGGTCTCTTGTCCTTTGATTGTTTGTCTGTTACAAAATTAATTTTGCTGGGTGTAAATCAATTAAGGTGGTGGCCTATGATTGGTTAGAGAATTGTTTAGTAATATTTTACTAAAATGATTGGTTAAGGTAGAGCTAAACATGACTCAAGCCTCACTATATAAACTGGGGTCCAAAAGGAAGTTATTGGGAACCAACTCCAGGATACAGTCACAAAATCAGAGCTGCCAGACCCCAACACTCTGCCGACCACACTGTGCAGAAGCTGGAGTCTCCCAGATGACTTGATCCTGATTGGCCATCAAGAAAAGTGGTGAGCATTGTATGTTTAGTATGTGCATTCTGTTTTGGCAATTCTTAATAAACAGAGGTTAAGTAGGATATTACTGTATAAGGCTCATACTCTGTGGCTTTGCAGATTCTTACAACTGAAAGGTTACAAGCCCACGGAAGGGTAAGAGTGGGCGCCTAAATTAACAGAGTTATGCCTGAGCCTTGGAAGCAGGATAAAGGTGGGTGCTAATCAATTAAGGTGAATTATTATCAGCAAGAGAAAAAAAATGTTTGTAGTGATAATCTGAAGGGCATTTCAAACAGTTGACAAAAAGGTGTGAGTAACAGTAGGGGGATACTTAACATGGGGCAATAGATTGCAGTTTTTTTTCTCCTGATGATAATAGCTCACCTTAATTGATTAGCCACTTAAAGTTGTTATGGCAAGCTCCACCTTTTCATGTTCTCTCTGTGTGTACACATACATATATAATCTATATCTTCTTACTATATGTTCCATTCTATGCATCTGATGAAGTGGGCTGTAGCCCACAAAAGTTTATGCCCAAATAAATGTTAGTCTCAAAGGTGCCACAAGTACTCCTCGATAGTTTTGGCAAAAAATATTAATAGTGACTGATATTTTGAGTTTAAAAAAAAACAACAAAAACAAAAAGACTTACCAGCTCTTTAATTATTTCCTCTGTGTTCTGGTTTTGGTTATCACTTTGGATCATTTTCTGAGTATTTAAAAGTAATAATCATAGTAGAGTATCTGCTTGAAAGAATGATAATATAATTATCTGTTGTGTATCCACCCACGTAATTTAAAAGCCACAGAATTTCAAATAAGCTAGGGAAAAAAATCTGTTCCAGATAGATACAGTTCCAACAGGCGTGTCTTTCACAGGATCACAGTTACATTAATGGAAGAAAATTAGCAATGTCCTGAATGTCTGGAATAATTACCTTTTTATTTATATTCATAGATTTTAAAGTCAGAAGAGACCACAGATTTTAAGGTTGATCATCTAGTATGACCTCTTATATAACACAGACCAAAACATTTTATCCCGTTACCCCTGTAATGAACCTGATAACTCACGGTTGACTAAAATATGTCTTCCAGAAAGCATCCAGTGTTGATTTGAAGACATCAGGATATTGAAAATCCACTACTCTTCTTGGTAGTTTGTTCCAATGGTTAATCACGGTCCCTATTAAAAATGTGTGCCTTATTTTGCCCTTGAATTTGTCTGATTTTTTTTAAGTTCCAGATATTATTACTCATTATGCCTTTCTCACCCAGTTTAAAGAGGCCTTTACTAGTTGATATTTTCTCCCCACAAAGTTACTTCTATCTCTCAATCTTCTTTTTCATAAACCAAATAAATAGATTGAATTGTTTAAGTTTCTCACTGTAAGGCATTTTCTGCAACCCCAAACCATTTTAGTAGCTCTTTTCTGTTCCCTCTCCAAGTTTTCAACATCCTTTTTAAAATACGGACACCAGAGCTATATGCAGTATTCCAGTATCAGCCTCACCAATGCTGTATACAGAGGTAAAAATCTATTCCTACTCACTGCTCCCCTGTTTATACATTAAAGTCCTTTTTCCCACAGTACCACACAGGGAGCTCATGTTCAGTTGTGTGAGAACTATGGTATGGGCTGCACTCTTTATTCCTAGATGTTTGACCCTACATTTTGCTACATTAAAACACAGATCTGTAGCTTCCGCCTTTCTAATTTGTTGCTCTTGCTATTAATAAACGGAAAGGAAAGGCACTTTAAAATTAGTCAGATTGTTTCATAAATTCATTATTCCTCAAGAAGGAAATTCCCAAAGTAAGAGGTAAAGAACTCACATGCAGATATGAAAATATGCTGAAGACATCAAAACATAAGAGATGCCCTGCTGAGAGGAACCACTTTTTGTAACATATATTTTTAAGTGATCATATAGAGTCACATTAGCTAATCCTTAACATTATCAGCTTGATATTAGTATAAACAATGTTGTAATTTACATTGCATCTTTCTTCCCCAACAATCTGAAAGCACTTTACACATTTTTATTTAATAAAATATGTACAGACAACACACAATGGATTGTTCCAGTCATCTTTGAAATGCTGCTGCAATATTTACCACAAAGTATCTCTACCCAACAGTTTAAGGCAGGAAATGAAGAATACTTTATCCAGTTGAAACCGCTGGGGAAATTGAAGTAGGTGGAACTGAATGAGAGACGAGCTAGAACGTAGATAGAATCCCAGAGCTAACCCTGCCACTCGTGGGATCTTAAAGAACTACAAAGAATCAATACTAGTTTTTCCAACGCAGTCAAAAGAGGACACACCCAGCAGTGGCATAACTCCTGGCACAGTTTTGGGGGCATCACTCCTGTACTACTAAAACTGAGGGATAAATGCCACCTACTTAATCTCTAACATCACTTCTACCAGGGCAATGTCCTGCTGGCACAATGTCAGTTGGTATCATCAGTTCAGGGCTGATGCAGAGGGGAAGACACTAACTACTGAGTCTTCCATCAGCAACCTCCCATAGTGCTGTACCCTGGGGGCATCAGGTCAGGAGAGGCAAGCATCGCCACTCCTTCGCTATTTTGGATTTTGTAGAGAAGGGGCTTAATTCGGTTGAGGGGCACAGCTGAAGACAACATAGGCAGCAGGGGCTTGAAACCCTTCCTGGGAGTAAACAGTCATGGAGGGTGGGCAGAAGATACCCACCCTCCATGGTCAGGGGTGTTGGGTGCCATGCAAGGGATCCCAGGCTATGCAAACAGCATAAGGGTTCAAGATGGGGGATACCCCCTTTGGGGGCAGAAGTCTGGGAATGGGGGGCCCAGGTGGGGAGACACCCCTTTGGCAGAGAGAGGTGAGAAGGGCAGGCCCAAGTGGAAGATACCCCTTTTAGGGGGCAGAAGGCTGGGAAGGGGGGCCCTTTGGGAGTGAGGAGTGGGAAGAGGGGTCCCAGGCAGGAGACACCCCTTTGGAAGTGGGAAGGGAGGCTGAGGCAGGGGACACACCCCTTTGTGGTGAGAGGTGGGAAGGGGAGATGGACAGGGAACACCTCTTGGTGGTGAGAGGTGGGAAGGGGGCCCAGGCAGGGGATACCCCCTTTGGGGGTGAGAGGTGGGAAGGGGGCCCAGGCAGCGGATACCCCCTTTGGGGGTGAGAGGTGGGAAGGGGGAACGAGCAGGGGACACCCCTTGGGGGTGACAGGTGGGAAGGGGGTGACAGGTGGGAAGGAAGGACAGGTGGGAAGGGAGGACAGGTGGGAAGGGAGGACAGGTGGGGGACACCCCTTGGGGGTGACAGGCGGGAAGGGGGGACAGGTGGGGGACACCCCTTGGGGTGAGGGGTGGGACGGGGGCCCAGGCGGGGGACACCCCCTGGGGGGGTGAGGGGGGGGAGGGGGGGGACACTCCCCGTGGGGGTGAACGAGAAGGGTGCCGGCGCAGTCACGTACCTCGGCCTCCGAGGACCCGGCGGGGGCGGGGGCGGAGCGGACTCTGTGTACTGCGGCCTCTGCCGTCGCCTAGGAAACCATCTCCCCGCCCCCAGAGAGGAGCAGCAAACCGGAGGAAAGGCGGTGTCACATGACAGCGATGGGGGGCGGGGCTTACACCTCTGCCCCTTGGCGCGAAGGGATTAGCTTCGTCCCTCCTTCTACCCACCGTCTCTCTCAGGTGGGGGAGGGGCTCAGAAGTGTCCCCCCTCCCCCGTCTCTCGCTATGGGGTGAGAGGGGCCGGACAGACCCGCTCCCAGACTGTTTCCGGGGCGGGGCGAGTGGCTCAGATCCTCCCCCCCGTCTCTGTCCAGTGGGAGAAGGGCTCAGCCGTGCACGCCCTTGCACACAGTGTGGGCTGTGAGGGGCTCAGTCCCCGGGGTGAGGCGCTCTCACCAGGGGCACTGGCAGTGCAGAGGGGAGAAGTGACCTACCCCGCCTTCCTCTGGCTGGGGAGGACACAAAGCAGGCTCCAGTCCCTCCCCACCTCTGAAATCCTAGTGGAATCCCTACATAGAATCACCTGCCTTAGAGCCGAGAGCAGCACTAACTCTTGTAGAAGGTGAACATGGCATTCAAGGAGTCTCATGCATCCTGCTATGGCCTTTCCCCAGGCATGAGTCTAGTGTTGTATTTCCATTAGGATAAAAAGAATGGCAGGCCTTGATTCTCTCCTGAGACCAGATTTACCCTGGTGTA
The DNA here is from genome assembly GCA_007922305.1 of Dermatemys mawii. Taxonomy (NCBI): domain Eukaryota; kingdom Metazoa; phylum Chordata; order Testudines; family Dermatemydidae; genus Dermatemys; species Dermatemys mawii. The sequence goes on from ML677332.1 coordinate 85,021,725, forward strand.
CGTACTCTGATTTCAGCGAAGTTACTCTAGGTTTACACCAGAGCAAGCCAGAAAAGAATCAGGCCCCAGGATCTTCACTTACTACAGTGAGAAGAAAAGGGAAGGTGGTAGCATCCTGTACTCTTTAAAAATGAAAATGAGTTGCACAGGTTTAACTTCAAATGTGAATTTAAACAGCTATAGTCAAACTGGTGCAAAAAGCTATGGAAACACTAATTTTTCAGTTAGAGTGGCTTATTTGTTCTTCACTTAAATTGATTGGAAATTTTAATTTAAGTTTAAGGTAAACCAAAATGATCCACTCCTAAACTGAAATAAGTATCCACACAGCCTTTTGCAGCCATGTAACTATCTATTTAAAAACTAAATTAAATATGTAACTCTCTTTGGTAGACAATAGGACTGGTTGAAAATTTTTCATCAAAACTGTTTTTTGACAGAAATTTTTTATGAAGAATGTCTGCTTTCTCTGGAAATTTTTCAGTTTTCACTGAAAACATTTTTGTCTTAAAACATGTTTTTAATTTCTTTTATTTTCATCAAAATTTCCCATGTCTCCCCCATTTTCCAGCCAACCCTACTAGACAAACCCTAACCTTCAAGCTCTTTCATGTGTTTGCACTGCTTTTTCATGTCACCAGATGTCACTCTGATTCCATATAATGCAACTTTTGTTCATTTAATATGATTGAAGATTTTCTATTAGGGACCTGCATATCTCCCAGCTATTAGCATTGCATATTTCTGACTTATTAGTTCATGTAAATGTGGTAGGCTTTTTTGTACCAAATAAAGTGAATCTATCAATTTTATATATCCTTTTAGCATTCCACATAGCAAATTATAACTCACATATAACACTTACATAGAAACACAAAACTATTTTATATAAAATGAGGTTAAAAGTGTGGTAGTTATGACTAGCGATCAAAAGAATGCTCCTTTTTTCACTTCAGATTAAAAACAGCCATCATTTAACTACCCTGCCTAGTCCAATTTCTATTTCTGCTGCATGAATATAATTGCTACTACACTGGGTTCTGCAATAGAAGTCTTGCCTAGTAAGTGACTTTAATTTATTTTCTACATTAGTGGTTTTCAACTTGTGGTCTGCAGATCCCTGGGGATCTACAGAGTAGTCTAAGAGGTCCACGAAAGATGATGATGAAAATAAAGTTTCAGAGCCCAGAAATGGCCGTCCATTTGTGGGATTAGTCAAAAGTATGACAATACCCCCACCTACAGGTCAAAACCTTGAAGTGTTGTTAATATAGAAGTCCGCAGTTTAACACCCTTTCTCACAAGCTGCATTAAATGCTATGCCATGCCCGTGTAATATTTATAGTTGAATTCTGTTCAGTCAATTTTCAGTCTAAGACTTCCATGGTAGAGGTTCATGGGCCACAGGCTGAATTTTCAGAGTGGTCCACACCTCCATTTGAAATTTTTTAGGTGTTCACAAATGAAAAAAGGTTGAAAACTACTGTTCTAGACCAACAAACAAGGCATCATGGGGCCAGATCATCAACTGGTGTAAATTAGCATAGTTCCATTTTAACTACACCTATTTACACTAGTTGATTATGTGGCTCGTACTTTTAAAACAGTGATTAGACAGCCACTCATTACAAATAAGCCCTTGTGTCCAAAACAGAATGGTTAGGAGTACTAATAGTAATAATAAGTAACCATCTTTGGTTTTGAGCCTGCAGCTGAATGACTCATCATTGGAATCTGTTTGCATAATATCTCTAATCTCTTCATCTGCTACAGACATGCAGAGAAGCACTGCAATATTAATTATGAGCTCAACTCAATAGGAAGCAAAACTGACATTATGGCTAGATAATTTCCTGCAGGTTTATGAAGCTGTTAACACTTATATAATGTTTGCATGTACAGCATTTTCAAACTGTAAGGCAGCAGCAGTTAGGACCTCTCTTTTAATGTAAAGGATTTTCAAATCTCTCTCAAAATGATTGAATTAACCATTTCAAAGTTCTGCAGTGCGTTATCTTTTACCTCCTGCTCTGGTATATTCTGTTCTAAATCTGCTAAAACATTTTGGTATAATTTGAGATCATTTCAAAGGATAGCAAGGGAATTGCTTAAGTGCTGATGATGCTTTATTACTGGACATTTACTGTCGGGCTTCTCCCTGTTATGGTTTTGCTGACTGCTGCAGCAGCTTTTGAAATCATTGATCATAGATTCTCTTGGATCACTGCATCCTGGGTACCTATTTCTGCCATTGCCTTTTACTGCTGTTGATACTTTTTATAGAGCAGCAGGCAAAGTGTTTTCACTAGGAATGCTAAGCAGATATCATTGTATTTGTTTCTGGAATCCTTACCATCCTTAAATCAATATAGTTTGCAATCTATATGTGGCTCTTAGGCAGCCACTTGTAAACAATCATATGTATGCTTCTGACTTTCAGTGTGTCTTTCATTAAGTGCTTAGATACTATGGTGATGGGCACGGTAAAAATACCTAAAACACAGATTTTAGAAACCAGATTTTCAATGAGTTGAATGAATTGTAGTCAACAAGACTGAAGAAATGTTAATGGACTTTTAGTATCAGTTAAGAAATGTGACAGCTGTATGCTTAGTTTTGGCTCTATTTAAATGAAGTTTAATTGAGTAATAAAGTTATGTCTTTGGATATGTTTAAAAAAGATTTTTTCCAAGTAAATCATTGTGTATAGTAGGAAATAGCACTGTTTCAACAATTAGCTTAGGTGAAGAGATATTGACCATAGCTTATCCTAATCTATATTTGTAGCTAAACTATGATCAGCTCTGGCTCACTTGAACAGACTGGTGACATATGTTTGTGGAAACAGTGCTATTTTCTAGAGTAGAGAAAGCCCTGATTATTTTTAAACTTGGTTGTGTTTGCAGTGTAAAGCTATGGAAACTAATACTGTATCTACACAGTCATTTTTGGAGAAAACTTCCACCATTGCACTCACTCCTTTCTAGTTCCATGAGTGGTAAGAACAATGGGAGATTTAGTGTAGACAGGTCTCAGATGTTTGTACCATGATATTAGCTAATCCTGCTCACAGCAGAGCTACACAGCATTGTGGTAAAAAGACCAACAGCTGGACTACACTAGCACTTCCACCACTACCTACCTCGAGTAATAGTGGAATGGTGGTTAATTTCTCAAAAAGCAACAGTCTGGTCTGGGCATCATATATATTATGTGTTTATGTATCATCTGGATTACTGTAGCCTTGTCCTCTCTAGTCTCCCTGCTTCTTGGTATTAAACTTTTGTAAACACACTGAATAATTGGGCCATTTTAAGCAATATGGTTGACTGCTGTTGTGAATGAATATTTTGCTGCTCCTTACAGACACTTACAAGCAAAAGATCTAACTTTAAGCACCTAGCCCTATTTCAGTGAAAGTAACACCTCTTATAAAAAGCCTTGTCTACGCTACAAACCCTTCTGCTGGCATAGCTGCATCTATGCTGCATAGCTATGCCAGCAAAACCCCAGTGTAGATGCAGATATGCCAGCTGAAGAATATTTCTGCTGGCATAGCATCAATCAGGGAAGTGGTTTTATTATATGGACAAAAACTGCTTCTTCCAGCAAAAGCTGCGTTTACTCTAGGAGGCTTTGCTGGTATATAGCTATACTGGCAGCACATTTGTAGTGTGGACAAGGCTTAAGATGTGCTGCAAGAATTTAAATCAATTTTGCCTTTTCTCTGTGGTCTTTACTATTCTCTTCCAGGTGTTAGATATTGCTCCCAACTGTAAAACAGTCTTAGCTGACAAAAGGGATTGTTTTTAGGAATTTATTATAAAACCGAGGCAAGGTCATTCTTTGAGCTAAATGAAGAGAAGTGCTCAAGATTAGTCAGTCCTTCAGAGGCAAAAGGACGTGGATTCTATCCTCTTTGATTTAAAATTGAGAACTGGTCTACTGATGCCATCAGGGTGAACATTTTGGCAGTAATTTTTGTATAAGTAATGGCCTGAACTGATTATAACTTTGAATGAAAGAGATGACAGGGTTAATCTCTCTTGGCTCTTGTTGGCTATCTGTAGGTAGGCATCTTTGATATTCACCTAATACATAATCATCACTCCCATTGAAATCATTCAAAATGTTGGTGGAGCAAAAATTGAATAAGGAGTTTCGAATTTGCCCAGTACTATCAGTGGAATAACTATAGTCATTCTCTTCTGTACTTCTCTACATGGATACTTACTGTGTGATAAGCCATGTGGTAAATCTAATTGCTCTAGCCCACTGAGCACTAACTGGCCAGGTGACCCTGCTACTGTGCACTAAAATGGCGGTTCTCAAACCAGGGGTCACGACCCCCCGGGGGGTCGCCGGCTGTCTCCGGAGGGGTCGCGAGCTCCTTGCACTGCTGAAAAACCGCTGAATGAATCACTTCCGCATTCGGCGGCTTTTCAGCAGACTATTCGGCGGCTTTTCGGCGGACATACAAGGGTCCGCGGAGCCTTGAAAGAAGGTAAAAATGGGTCGCGGCGGTGGGAAGTTTGAGAACCGCCGCACTAAAAGTTCTGTAATGCACTTTGATATATTCCTGTTTCAAACAGCTGTATGTCAAAGCACACTGTGGAATTTTTAGTGTGTCTGTAACAAGCGGCCTTTGGAGGAACACTACTGAGAGTATCAATTCAAGACAAATTGCTTAGAGCAGAGCAGTCACAGCCCAAAGCTAGTGATCCTTCATTACTAAGGGCGTAAGGCACACCAAACCAGCCAAACAGAGAGCACTTCGGTTTTACCCCGCTGGCTAACCAGAAGTCATACAAGCAATTCCCTGAGACACTCTATTTCACAGTATCACCACCAGCACCACTCATTATGGGGATGAATGGTTATGAAAACATGGCTGCCTAGAACCCAGAGCCTGATAGGAGATTGCTTTAAAGTGTAGAGGTTCAAAACTTTTGGAACCTTCTTAACTGGCAAGGAAGGAGTGGACAGAATTGCTACTGTCTTGTCCTAGCAGCATCTCTTCAAATGCACTTTCAGGAGCAGGGTTATAAGAGGGTTTGGTTGGGGGAGTTAATGAGTAGTGGTAGCCTATTATTTAATCACTAGCGGATTACCAGCCAAAGAGGACACTGGGGACAGGGAAGGTGATTTTTCACCTTGGAGGCAGCACCAGTGGAACAATATGCAATAGTACCTTAATTGGCCTGTCTGTATGGGGTACAAGGGCGAAGGCCTGTCAGTCCAAGTTAAGAGATATTATGAGCAAAAACATCCCGAATCCAATATTAACAAATCCTCATTGGGCTATTTACATCCTGTGGTAGAGACATCCAGTAACATCATTTAACACTAAAAGAATGCTGCAAGATTGTTGTATCACAGCCTGGATTTGATGATCACATGATCCTGTCACAGAATCAGCTTAAAGCTGGTGGTTATAAAGGTCTTCTTTCTCTGTTGGGTTTATTTGTTAATTGCATTTTTTTATCATATGGTGTATATGTTCCACAACAGGATTTCATAAAAGTTTTTTAAAACATCACCAGGAAAGAAAAATGATAAAAGTTGATATTTATTGGTTGAGAGAAGCAGCAAACATAAGAGACAGTTGCAGTGTGCCCAATGACAGCTTTTTTCTATGCTGCTATTTAGATTTTTGCTCCAGGAAACAAAAACCTGGAAGCTTTTAATGCTCTGTTAATTAAGATATGAGAGGCTTTCATTTTTCTGCATTCTCCGTGCAAGTTCTTATGATGAAAAAGCTAGTCATCCATCCATTTATGCTGCATAATGCACCCATTTGTAGCTCAGATTCCTGAATTTAAGGTTGATACCAAGCAATGGGATATGTGTGCCTTAGGTTTATTTTGGTGATAAAGATAGCTCATTTATAATTTTATGATGCTATGTGTCTAAAGGCCCAAGAACTTAAAGCCATTTGCTATTAACATCTAATAGAGAAGTGCTAAGCTATTATATTGCATGTCATTATTATTCAGCATCATTACATCCACATTTTATATAAATGTGCATCAAAATATAGTTTGAAGAATGTGACTTAACTGTAATTTGAGGATAACGTTCTGACTAAATTAATGTAACATCCTTTCTAATGTTACTATTTCAAAAGGTTATTAAATAAACATTATACTTTTTGAGCAAAGGAAGAATGAGAAAATGAAAAAGATGAATTAACATAACTAAACACAAATTCTTTTCTCCAAAAAATCACTCCAAATTCATGTTTATGTTAGTTTAAAATAAGATGTTTTGCTAACCCCTTTGCTCTTTGAAAATCTTAACTCATGCATTTTTGCTAGGAGGATGTAGCAAAAATGGCTCTTTTAATCTTCTGGTCATGTATGTGCAACTTAAAAATGTCCCAGAGTGAAAAGTTAAGTATCAGTTGCTAGTATGGTAGTAACTGTGTTAATACTCGTGTTAAGCCTCTAATCGTGCCCAGAGCAATAGAAGCCTGTTTAGAGTCAGACTGAAAGGGGTGCTTATCTAGGCAAAAAACATTCTGTCAGAGGCAGACTTCTGAGTGCTTATTAAACGTGACATAGGACCTCCTTTTGCATCCAGACTGGGAATACAACATCAGAAGTATCTTTAAAGGAATCCAATCATATGTCTGAAGAACTATTTTACTGTACAGTATTTTAACAATATAACAACATTCCAGTTGTCGTTAGTGGAATACCAGAACTAGGGGCCCAGCCTCTGGAGACTTTCTGGAGTGAGAAATTAGAGCGTGTCATGGTACTTCTGTCAGTTCTATGACGTCAGATGTAAGTAACGACTTAAGTACACATCATCTCACAACTCTTATCTAGCTGACTCAGCCTCCATATTTAATAATGAAATCAAATGCACCATTCCTTTTAATAAAAAGTTTGTCAGGCTTGCATACTCTGTAGAAGCTTCATTAAAATTCCTGTGAGGAGAATGTAAATGTGATGGAAAAAGAATAAAGGCAGCAAGTAAAGAAAACAACAAAAAGCGTGGATTAAATTGAAATTGGCTCAGAAGAAGCCAATATGGCATAATGCCAATAAACATTTATTCAAGGAATGAGCTATCTGAAGGACATGGCTCTCCTTGTAAGGACTTCAGTGAGTGCAACGGGGGAGAAAGAGATCTATCCCCTAAGAACAGAGAATAGTCGCTACTGGTGAAAAGGACTTTATTATTTGTTGTTTGTTGTTGCTGGCAGAAAAGCCAAAGCATATTGCTCCCCAGAATGTTGTTTTTGGTACCTGTGCTGTATTTTCAACCCATCCTTGGCCCAGCCATAATTAAAATGATTCCTTCTGCTAAACCAAACAGCACAGAAGGAAGGGGAGCAACCAAACAACAGTGGCAATTAATAGATTCCTGCTGGGCTTAGTATTGGCAGTGTCAGCTGCAATACTCACATCTGAGCAGCATCAACATCTTCTGGAATTAAGAGAGAGAAGGAAAAAGAAGGGTAGCCTGAACAAAGCATTCTATCTTTAGGGTGCTTCCCACAAACCAAATGGGGTTCTACTTAGGAGAAGACCCTATCAAAAGGAAACAGAAGAGTGCTGGTGGGGCAGCTGCTACTATAGCTCTGCTCTAGTTTCCATGCGTTAATCAACAGATCTAAGAAAGAGCCAGCAGGGTCTAGGCTGTCAGAAGGTGCTATGCAGTGCAACAATTGCTACAAGAAAAAAGAAGCTAAATGCTACAGCTAGGATTAAAATCCTGGGATGAAGCAAGATAGCAGGGAACAATAAGGGAGAACAGAAGTGGAAGTGAGATATTAGAACAGAAGGAGAGGGAGACAACAGGATGGGAGAAGAACATGGTAGGAGGGGAAGCAAGCCAGAAGGAGAGAGATGAAGGAATGGGGAAGAGATAACAAAAGGATCAAGGAGTTGTGCTTGTAGTTTATATTTTCAAATAAGGAGAAGGCTTGGAACTGGAAGATAAAAGAGGGAACAAATATGAGGGAAACAAAATAGAGTTAGGGAACAAAGGAAAAGGAGAGGGTGAGAGAGTGGGAACAGAGAAAGGGAGCTGGAACTAGATGAAATAAAGTCATGAATAAAGGGTAAACAGAAAATTCCTTAAAACACACACATAGCTGACATGTTATCATGCTTTCTGGCAGATGTTCTGTACCACAGCGCTGTAAAATTTGGTGGGGGGGAAAACCTGTGACATAAAATTACTGCTAAGAGAATTTGAGTCGATCACTTTGAATTGTTGCTCTTGGTTGGCCCAGTAATTAGCACAGTGGGGCATGTCCTTTTAAAAGTCAGAAGCCACAGTGACAAGTAAACTTTCTTCCCAATTTCCAATCTCTAATATGAGACAGTTGGGGAGGTTTAAAATTAAATAAGTAAATCCAGAAGGAGACTGAGGCCTTGACTCTGTGCCTGATGTGGGTTAAACCTCTGAGCAAAGCCGCTCACATGCTTAAAGTTAAGCACATGCTACAGTATTTTTGCTGAATCAAGGCCTTGTAGAGAGACAGCCACAAAGAAAGAAGCTTTACTAGCTTGGCTGTAGAAATCTTGGAGACTGTCTCTTTTGGTCACCATAATTGCTATCAGCCTGGCAGTCAAGCTTTCAGACTCAAGACTGAGAAAGATAAGGGGGAAGGTAAATGCATTTGTTAGTATTATGCTTCTTTGGTATTGGTCAACCAGGGGAAAGGGTCCCCACAATCCACAGCAGGTTCTCCCAGGGAGACAGATCCAAGACAGAAGTTGGTCCAAGATACTACCTCACTCACTTTGTCTCCCAAAACAAATATTGAGAGAGGAAAAAAAATCTCCATATATCCAGAGGAGAATGAAATCTGAGCAGCAGGCAGCATAGGGGCTACAGAGAATATATTGAGTCAGGCAACCGTGATTGCTTTTTTAATAGAATTACAAATTGAGTGGATGGAGGGAATCCAGGAGATGTCCTGTATTTGGATGACAGTAAAGCATTTGATACAGCACCTCATGAAATCTTTCTTGAAAAATTAATTCAAGTCAGTTCAGACAGGAGGACTATCACTGACCGGAGGGGGTGGAGTGGAGTGGGGAGTGCGAGAGTGTGGGGCTGACACTCAGATAAACCCCTTGTTGAAAGAACCAGCTTTTTGGGCAACTAAAGGAGACACTCAGTTTTCCTATAAAATAAATATGGCTCTACTGAAGAATTTTTCCCTTGCAAAGATACCTTTGAAAGGGTAACCTAATGTAATCCAATGCAAACCAGTAGCAACATGTAGTTTGATGCTACTTCTGCTACAGGAAGCTAGGGGACCTAATGGTTCCCCATCTACTTAAACACTCTGATAGGGATTTTCAGAGGCAGTCAGCATTGGCCTAATTCTGCTGAATTAATGGTAAACATAGTTAGTCTGATAGCTGAGTGTGGAGTGTATCCCAAAGAATCACCTAGATCGTCCTTCCCAAAGTGCTGAAGCCAGCCTTGTGCATAATGGTGAGACAGTCATGGACAGAAATTGGTTGCATTTGTGTGGGAAAACAGCAAAAATTGTTCTGCAGCTTCTCCCAAAATACAAATTCTAGCTCTGCTTTTTAAAATGGCCATCCCTCTCTGACTCCACAAAATCAAGATTGTCATCTGCAGCAGCCACTGCAAGAATACCATCCTTGTGTCTCCTACTAGTGACTCCAAACTCCCCAAATAGTCCCTGCAAGCCCCTCTGCCAGCTGTTCAGCAGTGCAGAAGGAGGAGGAGGAGGAGAGGAGACTGAGCCAAGCTACTGCCGGGACCCTTGTAGCCTCTCCAGTCTGCCTGCCTTTGCTCTAAAAAGCTGGTGCTGAGAGGAGGCTTGGAGCCCTATTCCCCAATCCACCAACCTGCTCCCACCAGAGACCTGCAACTAGGGGAGATCTTCCCGCCCCCCACCCCCGGTAAGAATTAAGGGGGTCCCTCCCCACAACTGACCACTCACCACAGAGACTGAGGGATACTTTGCCTGCCACTATGGCTACCAATAATGGCTACTGGACAGTCCCCTTGCTGTAAGGAAATGCTGCCAGGCAAAGGAGCATCAGTGAGATGCTGAGAGGGGAGTTTGGTGAGTCAAGCAGTACTGGGGAGGAAAGTAAAGGACTGACAGATAGGACAGCAGATTGGTGAGGGTAAGAGGGTAGGGAAAGGTGAGGGAATAGTGTGGAATGAATGGATTTGGGGAGGGGAAAGGAAGCAGAGGGCCTATGAATCATAGACTATTGTGTATGGACATCGTTTGGAGGGGTACCGGGGATGCTGACCCCCCAAAAAACTGAAAGACTTGGGCAGGTAACAAATGTTCCCTACCACGCGTGGCCCCATTGACCTGACTGAAGCTGCCCCACCCCAAATATAGATGTCAAACTACACCTGTACCGTTGTGTCATTTGTTTGGACTTGGCAGAAGGAGAGATACTACTGAGAAGCTGAGGAGTTCCTAGACAGCCAGGTTTGGGAAAGGTCAGTACCTCTTGCTCAAGGAAGAAAGCTGCTGGCCACCAAAGAGTCTGAGAGAGGAGGTTTGACAGTTCATAACCACTGGAGACAAGAGGTCACTTTGGCATTCTTTAGGGGGGACGTAGACAAGGATGGGCAGGCTGTGGCCACCAAGGAGTAGAGGACCAGGAGGAATTGCCACACTGAGAAGTTTCCAATTGACAGCAGGTCCTCAGCATGGAAACTATGAAAGATACCTCTCAAAATCCAGCTCATCTGACAGAACAGAGAGATGTAGAGGACACAACTATGGATAGCACTCAGCCTAACCTGTATGAAAATCAAACTTGCCACAAAGAGTTCTCCAACCCTCCAGGGAAGACAGGTGACCTTTGTTGAGGATTCAATACTCAGAAGAATAGAAAGAACAGTCTGCGAGGGACAAGCAGACAATAGGACAGAGTGCTGTCTTCCCAAAGCCAAACACAAAATGTCACTCTAAGACTGGATAGGCTTCTGAAGTCAACAGGCAAGAATTCACTGGTGATGGTTCATATGAGGAGAGAGAGCTATATAGTTTGGATGGTCTCCACCTCAGTAGAAGGGGAACCAATTTCTCCAGGGGATTAGAATTGTCAGGAGGGAGTTAAACTATAACAAAATGCAGGGTGGAAAGAAGGAAGATATGACCACTCAGCATAAAATCAAGTCACTGGGAACATTATTATTCAAGGAACCAGAGGACATGAAGAGAAGAAATTCTTTAATTGCCTATATGCCAGTGCTAGAAGCCTGGGTAACAAACAAGAAGAACTGTTCATAAATTCAATCTAGCTGGTATTACTGAAATCATGGTGGGATGATTCATATGACTGAAATGTTAGAAATCAGTGACAATAGCCTATTTAAGAAGGAATGGGTGGGAAAATGGGAAAGAGAAGTGACACTTGGTATCAAAAATAGCGTTGTCTGTTTGAGTCACTGTTAGCTCTGAAGAAAATTATCTTGAATGCTTGTGGATCAATGTTGTAACAGATAAAGCACAAGATGGGGGTATTTGTTGGTATCTGCTACAGACCACCAAGTCACACTAGGGAACAGGATGACTGCCATCTTACACACTTGTCTATAATGTGTAGGAAAAAAATTTGCATGATCATGGAGGACTTCAGTTTGAGTGCCACATGCTGGAGGTTTCATGCTGCAGGTATTAAAACATCCTTTGACTTTCTAAATAATAGCTAAGAATTGTAGAAAATTGATAAGGGAAGCAAAGGGACATGAGAAATATATGGCCAGCAGAGTTAAGGATAATAAAGACTTTAAGTATATTAGGAACAAATAGAATCTCGACAACGCTATTGGTCCATTACTAGATGAAAATGGTAGTTATTAATACTGCAGAAAAGGCAGAAGTGTTGAATAAATATTTCTGTACTGGGGAAGGGGTAGGGAGAAAGATAACACTTATTCCATTCCACTAGAATATCAGGAAGATGTTAAACAGCAGCTACTGAAGTTAGACATTTTAAAATCAGGATGGGTAGATAAATTGCATCCAAGAGATTTTAAAGACCTGGCTGAGGATCTTGCTTGTCCATTAATGTTGATTTTTAATACCTCTTGGAATACTGAGGAAGTTCCAGAAGACTGGAAGAAAGCTAATGTCATGACAGTATTTTAAAAGGGTAAACGGAATGAATCATGTAATTATAGGCCTGTCACTCTGATGTTGCTCCCAGGGTAGATAATGGAGCATCTGAGACAGGACTAGATTAATAAAGAATTACAGGAGATTAATATAATTAATGCCAATCAAAATGGGTTTATGGAAAATACATTCTATCAAAATAATCTGATTTCTTTTAGGAAATTAAAAATATAGTTGATGCAAGATTGTTTGACTTGTTACTGCACAACATTTTGATTAACAATCTAGAATGATGTAAAATTGACCTGGCACAGATTAAATGAGTGGCTAGCTGATAGGTCTCCCTATAACTGTAAATAGGGAATTATCGTTAAGTAGGTGTGTTTTCTAATGGGGTCCCACAGGGATCTATTCTTGGCCTTATGCTATTTAAAATTTGTATCAATGACCTGTAAGAAAAGAAAAAATCATCACTGCTGAAGTTTGTAGATGCCCCACAAATGATGGAGCGATAAATTAATGAAAGGACAAGTCCCTGGTACAGAGCAAGTTGGATCACTTGGTAAGCTATGCACAAGCAAACACTATGACTCTTGATATGGCTAAATGTAAATGTACACATTTAGGAACAATGAATATAGGCCATACTTTCAGGACAGGTGACTCAATCCTGGGAAGCAGTGACTCTGAATAAGATTTGCGGGTCATGGTGGATAATCAGCTGAACATGAGTTCCACTATGCAATGCTATGGCAAAAAGGGTTTATGCGTGCCCTGGATGCATAAACAGGGGGATCTTGAGTAGGAATGGAGAGGTTATTTTATCACTGTATTTGGCCTGGGTCCAGGGCTGGTGCAAGGATATATTGCGCCCTAGACGAAACTTCTACCTTGTGCCTTCCCCCGCCCCGTCCCTCCCCCCGGAACATCACTTATTATAAACTTTCAAAATACTTTCAAAAATACACCCTTTTTAGTCACGTCTACTTCCTTCCTTCATTCTTTCATATCAAAATCTACTCCATTTTATTCTACCTTTAGAATATCCAGTTATTGTTATTAATAAAATTTATAAAATTAGAATGGTGGATATTCCATCATACAACAACTGACAATATCAATAGGATAAATTTCAACAACCTACACATGCATATTCGCATATAAACATATACAGTCAAATACTTAACATACACACACAATTGACACAAAGTATTAGCGAAATGATGCAGCAGCACTTACCAGAATCTTAGATCTGAAACAACTCAACAAAAATAGTTAGCCTCAGTCGACAATCTCTGAAAACTAGTAAACTTAGCATTATAAACAGCCTGTCAGAATGGGTAATGACTGGATGTGACAAGAAAAATGACATTATTGCCACTTTGTACCGTAGTGAAGCAGTACGCTTGTGCCCGCAACGCAGAGCTGGTGTAGGCTATAGCTGTAAAGTACGAGAGAACAACAAGTTAAAATGCACATTCAATGATGTTTCTCTTTTCTTTATTAATTTGTTTTCCAGCAATAGTGTAAAAAAGAAATTGGGGTACCGCTTTTTGGTGTCCCCAAATCTTCGCACCTTAGGTGGCTGCCTAGTTCACCTAGTGGTTACACCAGCACTGCCTGGGTCAACCAGTGCTGGAATATTGTGTCCTGTTCTGGTGTCAACAACTAAAGAAGGATATTGATAAATTGGAGAGGGTTGAGAGAAGAGCCACAAGAATGATTAAAGGATTAAAAAAACATGCCTTACAGTGGTACATTCAACGAGCTCAATCTATTTAGCTTAACAAAGAGAGGGTTAAGGGTTGACTTAATTACAGTCTAGAAGTATCTACAGGGAGAACACATTTAGTAATGGCCTTGTCAGTCTAGCAGAGTTCAATGGCTGAAAATTGAAGCTTGACAAATTTAGTTTGGAGATAAGGTGTAAATTTAACAGTGAGGGTAATTAACCACTGGAACAATTTTAGTAAAGGTCACAGTGGATTCTCCCTCAATGGCAATTTTTAAATCAAGATTGGCAGAGTTTTGTTCTTTTTAAAAGATATGTTCTTGGAATTATTTTGGGGAAGTCCTATGGGCTGTGTTATACAGAAGGTCAGACTAGGTGATCACAGTTGTCTCTCTGGGCTTGGAATCTACAAGGAGGGGGCTTTGAGCAAGGGGTTGGACCAGATGACCTCCTGAGGTCCCTTCCAACCCTGATATTCTATGATTCTATGAAAATCTTAAGGTGGAAAACTTAACTGTTAATGTGCAGCCCTCCAGCTGTGGAGGAACTATGCAAGCTTACTCCCGCCAAAGATCTTGGTATATAGACAACATTTTCAAAAGCACTTAAATGACTTGGGAGCCTAAGTCCCATTGAAAGTCAGCCTAAACACTTCTAGAACTTTTACCCTATACCTTCACTTCAGACTCTTTTATGTCCGTCTTATGTTGGCTTCACTTCTTCCTAATTCTAGTGATGCCACTAGTTAAATCACTGTACATATTGAACAATTCTTGCCTTCCTGGATTTTTTAAAATATTATTCAGCCACCTGTTCTATTTAAAGGGCAAAACCTCATTTCCTTATACAGCATCTTCAGTTCTGTTGTTCTCTTTTTCATGGTGTTTAATGTGAAGAAAATATGTTTGGTCAAATCCACTAGAGAGCCTTGCATTGAATGCTGTACATGACGCACAGGGTAACTTAAATGACAGGGCGAGATTGTTTACAAACTGGAACAACCAGCACAGCTGTTTCAAATGGGTCATGTTTTCAAAAAGGCACATAAGGCGAAGTTCTATTCTAGAAAGAACAGGACACTCATGCAGGTTATAAAAACACAGTCAAAAATGTTTACACAATCATAAAATGCGGAGAATAAAAATTATTTTTTCCAGGTTTTTCATAGTTAAAACTGCATGACTAATGTCATTTGGAGGACTGGATGTGCAAAGACTGTAGTACTGGGTCCACTATCAATATTTTAATTTAAGGAACAAACTCTGATTGATAAAACAGATGTAAATTTACAGCTTGTTGCCTCTAATTTGAATGATGCAATATGCAGAAAATACTACAAAGTGATTCTGAAATGTAAAGCAATAACTTTTTTTTTAAGTATTGATCTGAAGCGCTAAATGCCTTATCAATTAAAGGCACAAACAAATCCTGATCCTGCAAATAGTATATGAGAAAAACTTCTTGAAATGTTCCAAATGTAATATCAGGCCTGCTTCCACCCAAGTTATAAAATTATGAAAGTTCTCATAGCACTGTAACTCACCCACACACATTTAGCCTTGTATTTACTGAGTCCAGTCACTCATGAATATTTTGTAAGGTCCCAGCACTATTTTGTGGTAGCAGAACACCTAACAATCTTGTTTATCCTCACAACACCCATGTGAGGTAGGGAAGTTCTGTTATGCTTATTCTACAGATGGGAAACATGGAACTGCAAAGACTAAGATCAAGGCTTTCAAAGGGTATTTAGGCACCTAACTTCCATTGATATCAATTGAAGTTAAGCATCTGTGAGGATCTCGGCCTTTAAGTGACTCGACAAAACTGTCAGTCTGTCACAGACTAAGGAATTAAACCTGGATTTTCAAAGTCCTAGACTATTGCTCTAATCACGTCTTACCTCTCCCACCTTTATATTCAAAGTTACAAATTAGAGACTTTTTTTGCATCATTACTTTAATACAGTCAGTAGAAGTGGGACTTCTGTCTTTAAGGACTGAGCTTCCTGGAAAGGGACTCTGGTTGGGGGTGTACAGTGAAGCTCTTGTTGCACACAGCCAATTAGAATTGGACACAGAATAAACCAGATTTGTTAAAATTACCTGAAGCACTGAACGATCACTGACCACCACCCAATGTCACTGCCAGGTTGTCCAGGGCTGGAGGAGAGGCATCTCTCCCTACCACAGCCCTGAGAGCTGCTTAATAGGCTGCTGTGCAGCCTAGTGGGGACTTAGTACCCAGGCCCACCCACTACTTCAGGCCCCAAGCCAGGGGCCCTGTAAATAGCATCTTCCTGCTGCTCCTCTATAACCTCTGTCAATGCCGCTCTGGTTCCCAGAACCACTTCCCCATGGCCCCAGGACCTTCTTCTCTGTTATCTCAAAGCCGCAGCTGCTCAGTCCCAGGAGCCAGCTACTGCTCTGTCCAAGGTGCTTATAGTTTTCACAGTCCTCCAAGTACACAACTCTTACGCCCTGGGCTCCCAACAGCAACTGACTCTGCTTTGCTTGTCAGTTCTTTTTATATGGGTCTGCTGGGCTCCGACTGGCTGTACCTCGCAGCCCCTCTCCTATTGGCTGCTTCCTGTGCCGCCTCCCCAGGGCTCTATTAATCCCTTCTCTGCCAGTGTGGGGTGGATGCCCCATCACATGGAATCTCTTCTATGTTGTTTGATCTAATTCATAGTAGGCTGGAAGGGCCAGTATAAGGCTTTCTTTTACAGAGGCTCTTTTACATGTTGCTTCTAGTAGTATGCAATTCTGACAATTGAGAATGATAAGGTCTTCAGATGATGCTGACCATAGGTTAGATAATGACCATACTTCAGATCATGACCATACTTCCACTATTAGTAGTGCTGGGGAGGAGCTGGTGGTTGTGGTACATGTAGGTACCAATGACATAGAGAAGGGCAGCAGAGATGTCCTGGAAGCTAAATTTAGGCTGCTAGGAAAGAGATTGAAATCCAGGACCTCTATGGTGGCATTCTCAGAAATGCTTCCAGTTCCATGCGCAGGGCCAGCTAGGCAGGCAGAGCTTCAGAGTCTCAATGCGTGGATGAGACGATGGTGTAGAGAGGAGGGGTTTAGATTTATTAGGAACTGGGGAAACTTTTGGGATGGGGGGAGCCTATACAGGAAGGATGGGATCCACCTAAAACAAAGTGGAACCAGACTGCTGGCACTTAACATTAAAAAGGTTGCAGAGCAGTTTTTAAACTAAGAGATGGGGGAAAGCCGATTGCTGCAGAGAAGCATGTGGATCGGATAGAGACTTCTCTTACAGGAGGGTCTACTGATAGAGATTCTCTAGGTTTTAGTCAGAAGGAGAAGATGGTAAAGAATAAAGGAGAGGCCAGATCAGATGACAAACTTTCACATAAAGAATGTGGCACATCAGAAAAGGGCAGACAAATAAACAGTGACCAGTTTTTAAAGTGCTTGTACACTAATGCTAGAAGTCTAAATAATAAGATGGGTGAACTAGAGTGCCTCGTGTTAAAGGAGAATATTGACATAATAGGCATCACAGAAACATGGTGGAGTGAGGACAATAAAAGGGACACAATCATTCTGGGGTATAAAATATATCTGAAGGACAGAACAGGTCGTGGGGGTGGGGGAGTGGCACTATATGTGAAAGAAAATATAGAATCAAATGAATTAAAAATCTTAAATGAATCCACATGCTCCATAGAATCTCCATGGATAGTAATTCCATGCTCTAAAAAGAATACAACAATAGGGATCTATTATCGACCACCTGATCAGGACAGTGGTAGTGACAATGAAATGCTAAGGGAGATTAGAGAGGCTGTCAAAATAAATAACTCAATAATAATGGGAGATTTCAATTATCCCCATATTGACTGGGTACATGTCACCTCAGACGAAATGCAGAGACCAAATTCCTCGATACTTTAAATGACTGCTTCTTGGAGCAGCTGGTACAGGAACCCACAAGGGGAGAGGCAACTCTTGATTTAGTCCTGAGTGGAGCGCAAGAGCTGGTCCAAGAGGTAACTATAACAGGACTGCTTGGGAATAGTGATCATAATATAATAACATTTAACATTCCCGTGCTGGGAACAAAACCGCAGCAGCCCAACACTGTGGCATTTAATTTCAGGAAGGGGAACTATGCAAAAATGAGGGAGTTAGTTAAACGGAAATTAATAGGTAAAGCGACTAAAGTGAAATCCCTGCAAGCTGCATGGACGCTTTTCAAAGACACCATAATAGAGGCTCAACTTAAATGTATACCCCAAATTAAAAAACAAAGTCAAAGAACTAAAAAAGAGCCACCGTGGCTTAAAAACCATGTAAAAGAAGCAGTGAGGGATAAAAAGGCATCTTTTAAAAAGTGGAAGTCAAATCCTACTGAGGTAACTAGAAAGGAGCATAAACACTGCCAAATTAAGTGTAAAAATGTAATAAGAAAAGCCAAAATGGAATTTGAAGAACAGCTAGCCAGAAACTCAAAAGGTAATAATAAAATGTTTTTTAAATACATCAGAAGCAGAAAGCCTGCTAAACAACCAGTGGGGCCCCTGGATGATAGAGATACAAAAGGAGCACTTAAAAATGATAAAGTCATTGTGGAGAAACTAAATGAATTCTTTGCTTCGGTCTTCACGGCTGAGGATGTTAGGGAGATTCCCAAACCTGAGCCGTCTTTTGTAGGTGACAAATCTGAGGAATTGTCACAGATTGAAGTGTCACTAGAGGAGGTCTTGGAACTAATTGATAAACTTAACTGTAACAAGTCACAGGGACCAGATGGCATTCACCCAAGTGTTCTGAAAGAACTCAAAAGTGAAATTGCTGAACTATTAATTTGGGTTTGTAACCTGTCCTTTAAATCGGCTTCTGTATCCAATGACTGGAAGATAGCTAATGTAATGCCAATATTTAAAAAGGGCTCTAGAGGTGATCCCGGTAACTACTGACTGGTAAGTCTAATATCCGTACCGGGCAAATTAGTTGAAACAATAGTAAAGAATAAAATTGTCAGGCACATAGAAGAACATAAATTGTTGGGCAAAAGTCAGCATGGTTTTTGTAAAGGGAAATCATGTCTTACTAATCTATTAGAGTTCTTTGAAGGGGTCAATAAACATGTGGACATGGGGGATCCAGTGGACGTAGTGTACTTAGATTTCCAGAAAGCCTTTGACAAGGTCCCTCACCAAAGGCTCTTACATAAATTAAGTTGCCATGGGATAAGAGGGAAGATCCTTTCACAGATTGAGAACTGGTTAAAAGACAGAGAACAAAGGGTAGGAATAAATGGTAAATTTTCAGAATGGAGAGGGGTAACTAGTGGTGTTCCCCAAGGGTCAGTCCTAGGACCAATTCTATTCAACTTATTCATGAATGATTTGGAGGAAGGGGTAAACAGTGAGGTGACAAAGTTTGCAGATGATACTAAACTGCTCAAAATAGTTAAGACTCAAGCAGACTGTGAAGAACTTCAAAAAGATCTCACAAAACTAAGTGATTGGGCAACAAAATGGCAAATGAAATTTAATGTGGATAAATGTAAAGTAATGCACTTTGGAAAAAATAACCCCAACTATACGTACAATATGATGGGGGCTAATTTAGCTACAACTAATCAGGAAAAAGATCTTGGAGTCATCGTGGATAGTTCTCTGAAGATGTCCATGCAGTGTGCAGCGGCAGTCAAAAAAGCAAACAGGATGTTAGGAATCATTAACAAAGGGATAGAAAATAAGACAGAGAATATCTTATTGCCCTTATACAAATCCATGGTGCACCCACATCTTGAATACTGTGTACAAATGTGGTCTCTTCATCTCAAAAAGGATATACTGGCATTAGAAAAGGTTCAGAGAAGGGCAACTAAAGTGATTAGGAGATTGGAATGGGTCCCATATGAGGAGAGATTAAAGAGGCTAGGACTTTTTAGCTTGGAAAAGAGGAGACTAAGGGGGGATATGATAGAGGTATATAAAATTATGAGTGGCATGGAGAGAGTGAATAAGGAAAAGTTATTTACTTGTTTCCATAACAGCAGAACTAGGAGCCACCCATTGAAATTAGTGGGCAGCAGGTTTAAAACAAATAAAAGGAAGTTGTTCTTCACACAGCACACAGTCAACCTGTGGAACTCCTTGCCTGAGGAGGCTGTGAAGGCTAGGACTATAACAGGGTTTAAAAGAGAACTGGATAAATTCATGGAGGCTAAGTCTATTAATGGCTATTAGCCAGTCTGGGTAACGAATGGTGTCCCTAGCCTCTGTTTGTCAGAGGGGGGTGATGGATGGCACGAGAGAGATCACTTGATCTTTACCTGTTAGGTTCACTCACTCCGGGGCACCTGGCATTGGCCACTGTCGGTAGACAGGATACTGGGCTAGATGGACCTTTGGTCTGACCCAGTATGGCCTTACTTATGTTCTTATGTTCTTATTGTTTGTTTTACTCATTTGGAGTGTGTCTGTCTCTATGGCCATGAGGTGTTTGATACAAAAATTAAAATAAAAATGACACAGGCCCCATGCAAAAACAAATGTGGTCAGTCCAATGGAAAACATAGTAAATGAGCCCTTCCTTTTTCTCTGAAGCTTGCTCAAGACTAGTCATCCTGGCTGCGAGCTGAAGCTCTCTGGGTGTCTCTGGACTCACATGGCCACCAGTCCAGCCTGCAAGGGGCGGCTGAGCTTGTATAATTTGTGCTGCTTTCCCCTCTGCCTTTCTACGTACAACTTCCAGGTGTGTTCTAGAGACAGCTGTAGTTGAGGGGATCCCATGGAGGCATGATCTCCGGTGACCAGCACAAGCTACTTGGCCTGGGTGGCAGAACAGTCTTGAATGGACCTCCTGCAGAATTTCCATTCCTCCCCAAGACTTAGGCAGATCTTGAGGGGGATTTGAGGGAGGGTTCTGGAAGGAGGGGGGCAAATCCCAGAACTGATGGAGTTAGTCAGACATGAGCTTCCTCTTCTACAAGTAGATAGGCGAGAATGGGGCTTAAGTTTTGAAAATATATACCCACTTTAAACTCTGCCTCTGCCAACATCTCCCTATAGTAGCCCCAGTGCCTAGAGATGACCTGGAATACAGACGTCCTCGAGTTACGTAAACCCGACGTACACAAATCCAAGTTTACAGGAAAAGTTCCATAAGATAGAAATAGGAGTTTAGGTGGAGAGGGCAGGGGAGTTGCACGTAATGGTCAGATATACGTTTCCGACTTACGCAAAATCTGAGTTACGTGAGGCGTTCTGGAACAGAACACTTGCATAAGTCGGGAAGCGTCTGTACAATGAAACTAGCACTAAGGCCCACTGCTTGTAGGCAAACCACCTCCAACAGGGAAAGTGCAGGTCTGAGAGTCACATGAATGGGGTAATTACTCCTGGCTTTGCCAAGTAATTTACCATGTGACAAATCACATGTCCCGTGGGGTTCAATCCTGTGAGGTGACGAATGCCTCCTGCAAGATGCTCCCACTAGCTTCACTTCAGGATGCTTAGTACCTTGCAGGAAGAACTCATTCTGTCTTAGATTGGGCCCTTAATAGCCATCTGCCTCAGTTTCCCCATCCAACAAAAAGTGGGGTGGTAATAATTCCCTAGTTCACAAGGGTCTTGCTCACGTTCCAACTGGAAATCTTGAATAGCGCTCTGTAATTCCCAGTCATTATTGCATAAAAAGCCATTAGGCTGTCACTAATTACAAGGAAACCTGGGTAGTTCACAGCTAATGACTGGGAAGCCCAATATCGTAAGCAGTGTGGTTGTAGCCTTCTTGTAGCTAGACCTGAAGAAGAGCTCCAGGGTGGCTTGAAAGCTTGTCCCTCTCGCCAACAGGAGATGGGCCAGTAAAAGATATTACCTCCCCCACCTTGTGTCTCTGAGAAGCCCAATGTCAGCTCCTGCCAGTTGTGAATTAGTAAGCAACACTCCCCAGTGTATTGTGACAGCTGTCGGTTAGTTGTAATGAGCTGCGAATCTCATTCTTCCCAGCCTGGCTGCAAACAGACGGGAGTGTATTTTGTAAACACATGGAAATGCTCTGGGAGCAGCGCACATCTTTGGGTGGGTGATGATGGGGCGGGGAGGAATCGCTGGTTTGCTCTGGGCAAATGCCCCCCAGGGCCAGATCCCGAGCGCCTATGCCCCGGGGAACCCACCGGAGTTCTCTGGGAATGGCACTGGCCCCACACCTGGGAGCCCGGTTCTTCTACCATGTTACATTCTCTTGGGCTGAGCAGCGGGTAACAATGCGGGGACGGGATGCGGGTGGGGGTGTCTGGCCGAGGGAGGACGGGCCAGGGACACGTCTCCTTCGTCTGTACCAAGCGCTCGGCGCCTGCCTGCCTGAAGCAGTTAAATGGGGCAGAGTTAGAGCCCGGCTGGCAGATCGCTGCCCTGTGATATGCCAGCCACAGGGTGACGCAAGGGCTGGAAGGCTCCAACTAAACAAGCCATTTTCACCTGCGTAATCGGCGCTAGTGGAGCTTCGGCAGCAGCAGCAGCAGCAGCTCTGAGCTACCCGCAGCCGCCCGGACTCCGAGCGGCCACCGCCTCCTCGAGACCCAGAGCCGGGAAGCCAGCATGTCTGCGCCGCCGGATCGCCAGGAGCTGCCGCTGTCGGGCTCTGGGGCGCACGGGACTGGGGCCGGGGCGGAGGAGCGCGCAGCTGGGGGGCCGCGGAGGGATGGAGACGGGGCGCAGCAGCAGCAGCTGTCGCCGGCCGGCTCCGCCAGGGAACACCCGCCCGTTACCATGGCGACTGCATCCACAGGTAAAAGGCGCGGTACCCAGGGATGCTCAACAAAGGGAGGCAGGCAGGCAGCATCCTCCCCCCACTCCCCCCATCCCTGCCAGGCTGCTTAGCGATTATCATGAGGGAAATGCTAAGGAACCAGAGAGCTGGGCCTTTAAAAATAACCAGGCGAGGGAGCGCCCTTCTACAGCAGCTCCGCCGAGTTCCCGCAAGCGCTTTGCGGTTCGTCGGGCGCCTCACGCCCTGCTCTGGAGCTTGGGGGAGAGGTTATTTTTGTCCGGACTCTCTGGGCTAGACCGCGATCTCCCTTACACCTGCGTCAATCCGGACTGATTGAGTTCAAGGAGTTAATCCGCATTTGCTTCGGCGATCCCAATCTGGCAGTTGTTTAATTTCAACATGTGGAATTGATTAATTGAACTCCAGTATTTGGGGGGAGGGCTGCGTGTGCATTTTCTATTTGCTCTTGGGACACAGCTTCGTTTCAATATTTCTTGTTGTCGTGTTTATTTCCCATTTGCTTGTAGGGGTGCATTTCACGTCGTTTGCTTTGGGGATGTATTTGGTTTCCCTAGACTTGGGAGCACCTTTCCTTTGGTAGCGGTAGGCACACATCTGTTAGAGAAATCCAGAGACTTCAGCTTCTGGGAGTTCATGGGAGAAATATTTTCTCTGTGGATTCCCCCTTTCTTTCTCCGTTGCCAGCTGGTGGGGGAATCTAATTAACCATCTACATGTGGGAAGTTGGCTGCTCTGATTTAAATTCTTGTCCGCTGGGAAACAGGTGCCCCCATTATGTAGCTGTAAGGTATTGAACTTGGGTTGACTAAGTTGGAGGTGAGAGGTATGGGATCAGTATGAGTCTCAGTTATGCAATAACCACAGATGCATCAGGAGCAACGTTTTGGGTTGGGCCCTTGTCTGATCTCCTACCATCATTCAGCCCAAAAGATTTGCTGTCCAGGAGGAACGCACGTTACATGACCATTTGTTGCCGGCTCTATGGTGGAAGCGCATGATTCTACTTACACAGAGCCCTGGCTTTCTGGGCGGGTGTGTGCTCAACATGGATGTTTTGCTGCAGCCTTCCTGGCTGCTTGGTTCTTCTGGGTTTAATAGTGACATGAGGTCTAATGCCCATCAGCTGATGGAGACAATAACAGACTGTGTTAGAGCTTTGGGCAGGCAGTAAAATCTGTTTGATGTGCTGCTCATTAGCTAATCTCGGTGGTAGGTTGTGAAACGTGCCTTTATATTGACGAGGGAGGTATATGGCTTGTAATGTAAATGTAAGGGAGGGGGTGTGTGTGCATGTATATAAAGGATGGAGGTCCCTCGACAGAGAGATTTCCCTTCAAAGTTTAATCCTACAAATGGCTGTGAGGACCTAATCTTTCTCTCTTCATTTGTGGAGAGAAACATGGCAATCCTGAAGCTCAGACTATATAAAGAACAAAGACGGGTGGTTTCTTGCACAGCACAGATCAAATCCCCACGCAGCTGAAAAACTGTGATATTGCCTACATTTAATGAAAGCTGCTTTGGTGCTGAATTTAATGGTCAGGTGCCACTTATGCTCTCCAGAGTGCACTGCATTAGAAAGGGAATAGTTAGCTGGTAAAGAAACTCATGAAGGTGTTGCATTTGGAATAATCTACACAGAGGTGTTATTTGTGCCAAATTCGGGGGGTGGGGGAGGAGGAGAGAGAGAATTCAGCAGTACAAATACTATCTGATGCTTACCAGTTGCAGATTGATGAGATCCCAGATTAGCTAATAAAGGTGCTAATGTTGTTATTCATTATTTTAAAATATATCCTCTTTCATGTGTATTGTATCATTTTTACAAATAGTGGGGGTGGGGGGCAGCAGAGCCGATAGCACTGAATTCTACAGCACTCCATCCAGTGAATCCACTGCATTCACACACAGTGTTCTCTTTATTTTGTTGCTATAATATTGGTGGTTTCTATGTTCCAAAGTACTTAGATAATTGCAATTGTTGTCTCTTTTCACAGGGGGAAGCACATTGTTTACATACTCTTTCTGTGTGATTAGTTTTAAG
The DNA here is from genome assembly GCA_007922305.1 of Dermatemys mawii. Lineage (NCBI taxonomy): Eukaryota > Metazoa > Chordata > Testudines > Dermatemydidae > Dermatemys > Dermatemys mawii. The sequence goes on from ML677332.1 coordinate 85,046,375, forward strand.
TTAGCAAATAAGGGGTATTTGCATGTTTGCTGAGTATGTGGAACTTTTCTTGTGTTTCTGAAAAACAATTGAACTCTGTTTATAGGGTGGCATCTTGAACCTTGTTTGGGGTGCAATTCCATTAAAACCCAAGAGCTGTGGGATTAGGCCAACAGGGAGCTACGCATATGCAGCAAATGTCATCATAGAGAAGGTAGCCAGCTAATAGTCATGAGGTTGTGGCTACAGTTGGGGATAGTTTATGCAATAAACAAGACATGCAAGCAAACAAACAAATCAAAAAATAGAATCACCAGTATGTTTCCCAGTCACCCCCTAACCATCCTCCATGTTATATATCCCCTTCCTACACCCTGGATCTGTTGTTTTTCATTTGCTAGGCTACATGCTCCTTCAGGTAAGAACTGTGTCATCTTCAGTGTTTGGAAAGTGCCCTGCACATGGTAGATGCTACTGATATACAAATAACTAAGACTAATAACAGCATTTAATCAGTAGCTGTGCAACACTTTTTTGTTCTGAAACCCTGCAAACTTTCCCTGGCTTTGGATTTTGTTATAAACTTGAAACGCAGCCAGGGACTGTTGAAAGCTACTTGAATATTTTCAAGCCAACCTAGGCTCAGTTCTGAGCCAAACCAGCTGCATGTCAAAATGATGATAGTGGCCTTTATGTAATTTAGGAGAGAGATGCAACAGTTTTTACAGGGGTTTCACTCTGAGCATTTGTGTTCAACCAAAACCAGGGTTGACTGAAACTGAAGAAAAGGTTCACATGAATTCCTGTGCTGCATAGAACTCTCATAAGTAGACCCTGGGATTTCTCAAGCAAAATCTGGGCCATGAGGAACTATAGTTTCCACATCTGTTAATTCTCCTGCTTGGCTGCTATATAAGAAATCACTGAGGTGACCCTTCATCCCCAGAGGGGCAAGATGAAAGAGGTGAGGTACTGCTGTGTTTGTATGTGGCTCAGCTCTTTATGCTGAGAATAGTCTTCCCCTCCCAAACTGTGAACTTGACTGAGGGCAAGAAGCACTGTAGGCTGATCTTGCAAGATTAAAACAGCAGTGAGAGATTGCTAAGCATTTGTATGTTTCTGGAGAAAGCTCCATGCCACCCAACACACCATCTGCACATGGGTTCTGCTATTTATTTTTGTCCAGTGGCAGTAATTAAAATTCTTTGGGGAAAAAACATTTCCAAAAATATTGCACAGGCTGTTATCAAGCGTTTCCTGGGATAAATGCAGAATGGCTAAGGGTGGATTCTGGCACCTGGTTGGGGTGTGTTATTGGGGTGAGGAGGGAGTAGGATACAGCAAGCCCTTTCCACCCTCCTCACATCAGAACCCTGGGAGAATAAGAAGGGCGTCAGCCAGTGCAGCCAACTGATATCTCCAGTGGTGCAGAAGTGGAACTATGGCTTCTCTCAGTTCCATACAGACTGGCATTTCTGGGCTGGCACTGGAAGATATATATACTTCATTCCAGGCTGGCTTAAGGGTATAGGCACTACAGGCCTGTGCCCAGGGCTCCCGTGCCCAGGGCTCCCATTCCCAGGATCACAAGAGTAGGTCATAAGCTCAGGTTTTATTATTATTTTATTTTAGAGTACAGTTCTAGCCCACATACTTGTGAAAAAAGCTTGAAAATGTGACCTGAATTTAACAGATGCGGGGACATCTGCCTGAGTCTGCAGAGAGCCTGAAGCAATCACTCCAAGATGGGAGAACTGCTGCCTACATTGTAGTAGGGTGTGAATTCCAGGAGCCATTGTTCTGGGGTCCCTGCTGATATCACCCCAGTAGGATATGGTGTGTGGCAGAAAAAGAGTGTAGCAGGTCTAACCCCCCTACCTACCTAAACAGATACATCCTTGCTGCTGGGTACGGGCTGGGGCTCACCCTGTGGCCATTCTCACCTCCTTGTGGAGGGAGAGGGGAGCCCTTTTTCTAAGTAAAGAAAGGATCCTACTGCTGTTCTTGAGGGGAAATGAGGGGCTTGATGTGACAGCCCATGATCTTTTGGGAGGGGCTTCCCTTGCCACTACTACTCCAAGTTGGGAGAGGTGGGGTATGGCAGAGGCTGCAGAGTGCCCTGTGTTGCCTTAATCCAGCCCCGACTATACCCTCGCAATGGTGTAGCAGCTGCCTCTCCTACCCTTAGCCCCTCGAACCCCAGCAGTAATCAGCCTGCCTCCAGCTGCAGATTGTGTAGGGCCCATAGCTGGTGTATTGCCCCTCACGTCCTCCCTAACCCAGCGGTGGCTTTAACCCCTGCAGCATAGCCCTTTTTGTTTTTACATATGGGGTCCTACTTGATTCCTTTAGCTCGACATGTGACAAATGTCCCTTGCAGGAAGTGCTGCACAGCCATGCCCTTAAGGGCAGTAGATTGCCAATTAGACTGATGTGCCTACGTGAAAGCTCAAAATTAAACGAAGAGAGGAAAATGCTGCAAATCTTCAAGCAAGGTTGACAGCTGCATCGTGCCCTCTCCAGCATATACACAGCAGCTCCCAAGAATAGGCACAAAGCCAGTGGGTCTGCAGCTTCTGCTGCAGCCTCCCACAATTCCCTTGACTCCTCTTGCTCGCTTGGGCTGTGAATGAGCTGTTAGCACTGTTCGGCCCAGACTACGCCTGCCTTTGTGCTGATACAGCTTAGCTCATAAATCATTTTCATTTCTCTTTTCCCCTGTATCTGGGACTAGCTGGGTGCCAAAGGCAGCATGATGACTAAAGACGGGTAGAGAATTTTAAATGGTTTTCAGGGTTACAAGCTCTCGAGCGCACACTGACGCTGGGCCTGATGCTCGACTCTCATTGAAGTCAATGAGTTTGGAGAGTTGGATTGCAACCCATGTAGCTACACTGCACGGGCTTTGTGCACCTACCTCGTCACTTCAGCACCCCTGAACATCAGAACACTAGCTAATCAACAGGTTGCTGCAAGGACATGGTCGTAGTGTCTTATGGGTATGTCTACACTATCTGCCGGATCAGTGGGTAGCAGTTGATCCAGCAGGGGCTGATTTATCTCATCTAGTCTAGATGCGATAAATTGATCCCTGAGCGCTCTCCCATTGACTCCTGTACTCCACCACTGCGAGAGGCGCAGGTGGAGTCAACATGGGAGCGGCAGCAGTCGACTTACCACCATGAAGACGCCGCGGTGTGTAGGTGTAAGAACATCGACTTCAGCTACATTGTCAAGAATCAGAGGGGTGGCCGTGTTAGTCTGGAATTGCAGAAGTGACAAAGAGTCCTGTGGCACCTTAAAGACTAACTAAAGTATATACTTCCACTGCATGCATCCGACGAAGTGGGTATTAGCCCGCGAAAGCTTATGCTCTAAAATTTTAGTTAGTCTTTAAGGTGTCACGGGACTCTGTCACTTCAGCTACATTATTCACATAGCTGAAGTTGCGTAACTTAGATTGATTCCCCCTACCCTCTTTCAATGTCTGATAATGAAATGTGTTTTTGTAGCAGATTTTTTCATCCTCCCGCCATTGAGGGTTGATCACAATGCAAATACTGGAATCCTGGCACTTTTGTTGTTGAATTGTTGTAGAAAGAAGAGCATTGGTAGTATATTGACACCTGCCCTAAAAGCTACCTCCCTGTATCTACAGCAATCACTTTAAAATATGTCCACTACAGTCTTGTTCACAACCTAATTAGAGCCTTCAGGGTGAATTAAGCCCTAGTTTGAAAGTGATTTAAGTGGAGTCGTACATACTTATGCCAATACAGTATTTGTCTCCGCTTGTTCTAGGTAACCAGATTTTTCCCTGTGGCCCCTTAAATAATCACTGAACATTTTAGAAATGCCCCAGCAAATTCAGAGGTTGAACCAGATTGTATTATGGAGGCTCCTTGCAGCCCAAACAATTTTATGATTTGATGTAGCATTTGCAAAAAGATATAGAAAAAAATAGATTTATTTTTGGATCTGTACCTTACTAAAGTTCCCCTACAGCTTGACTGTGCACTTCAGTCTGTGGCAAGCCAGTACAGTGTGCATTTTTTTAGCATACGAGTCATTCAAACAAAATTTTCAGAATGTCACCACCCAGCACTGTGCCTCGGTTTCCCCATCTGTAAAAATGGGAACAGTGATAGCTGCTCTTCTTTGTAGGATCCTTTGAGGTTTATTAGAGAAAAGTGGTATGTAAGAGCCATGTGTTGTTGCTATTGTTATTGCATAAAATCTGTATGGTAATAGGATTTCTTAAGCCCATGGAAATCAAATTCCAGGGAAAACTCTGCCATTTCCCCACCTCTACAGATGTGGATGGCATCCTGCTAAAGCTAGCATCAGCCTGGATATATGCAATGTACTTTTGGTTGTTAAATAAACTGATAACTCTTGGGGGGAAAAACTGGTCACAGCCAGTATGTTCGTGTATTTGCCCTCACCCACCACCTTATCTATTAACCAGTAAGAGTTGCAAATGACTTGAGGAGGACCAGGAAGAAGAAGGAGACAAGATGGGTAGGGAGAAGACAGGTCACTCACCTCTGATATATTAATCCCATAAATCAGTAACAAGCTGTTTTATATATCAAGGCGGGCAGGGGGAAGAGAAGTGGAAGGAGATGTGGGGAAGGGGAGCTAATTTAGATGTCCCAAATCCATCATTCTGTGGACCAGCAAATCTTGTAACATAATTTGGTTTGTTTGGCTGTTTCTCTGGTCAGTGAACTACTTCTGCCCTTTTAGTTCTGGTTAGAGGGTTGTGGAAGAGAGGGTATCTAATCACATTTGGCTGTAGTTATTGTGGCCGCCATAAATATTTTCATGTCATGATTTGCCCTCTAAATTGCACATCAGACTGGAAATAAGGTGCAAATTGTTAACATAGAGGATAATTCACCATTGGGACAAACTTTTAAGAGAAGTGGTGGAGTCACCAGCACTTTGAATTTTTAAATCCGATTTTGATTCAAGCAGGAGTTAATTCAGGGTTGTTCTATGGCTTTCATTTTGTGGGAGGTCAGACTAGATGATCACAATGGTTCCTTCTGGCATTGGAATCTATGAAATTTTAAAAAAACCCTTAAGATTTGCAACTATTTAGGGGTTTTGCCCCAAAAGATCACAGTGTACAGGTGCATTCAAGTCTGGGAGAGGAAGGAAGAGTGACGTATGCTCTCATTCTACTTATAAGGTCTGTATCCAGTTACTTACTGTGCCTTATTACCCAGGGGAAAGTTTGAGTAGATCCAGCTGACTCACAGGAGGCTCATAGCCTCTGATGAGATAAGGCCCTTTGAATCTACAAACATTGCTGGGGTCATTACCTGCTAGGGGGGATTAGACACCTTTTCTATGACTTGTTTACGGACACATCTGTTTTATATTTATTTACTTATCTGTTGAGATTGTAATTCTCCTTTCTCTAAAGTGGTGCAAAAGCATAGTCAAGTTTTGCATTTGAATGAGGCATTTATGTTTTAGTTTTTATTGTTCTCTCTCTCTTTTCTCTTATTGCCAGATCAGAGCAATTTACAAATGCTTGTTTTTTTAACTGAAAAAATATGACATAGCAAACCTTTTGTTACTAAGAATGGAATATTATTTGTAATGAATACTGTAAATCAGATGAAGTAAAGATACATAGTAGTTTATGTTTGGCATGATTCCAGCACTAAGACTTTTCCATGCATAGTAGTTTCATGTCTAAATACAGCTTTTATTCAGGGTAGGTTATCTGGTCTATATCTTTCTACCCATCTGTAGGAGTACTAAGTCTGTGGGCAAGTAAATTCGCTGAGACTTATCTACAGGTTTTAGGTTCTAATATATGAGAGCAGTTGAGCACATGTTTTAAATCCATTTTTGTTGAACAATGTATTTGTGTGTTTTCCTAACTTCAGTGTGGCTTGCACATATTCTTAAATGCTTTGCAGAATAAGGTGTATTTAAGCACGCGCTTAAAGTTAAAACTGTAGGTTGCTGAATCAGGGACTAGGTAATGTTAAAGATGCAGAATGGATCAGTGGTAAAGCTGGGACTAGAATCCAGGAGACTTGAGTGCCTCAGTTTATCAGTGTATAAATGGATGCGCTAATAGCTACCTTCATTGCTAGAGTGTTGAGAGAAGTCACACTTATGAAGCACATGGAGATCGTTGAATGAAAGTTCTTCTAGAAGTGCACAGTTATTATTTAATTTAATCTATTATATGCCTCCAGGTCATGTTAAAAAGCAAAAGGCAGCAAAGAGTGGAAAGGGATTTCAAAGCATAACCTATACTAATCTGTCTCTTTCAGATACCAGGAACAGTGTGTATATATTTATATTTTAGTATAGCTTAGAATTGGGATTTTTGTATTAAATTGAATAGCTGCCATCAAGGAATTCTTAGAATATTTCAGTTACTGTGATTATTAGATGCCTGCCCTTGCTACAGCATTCAATTATCATGAGATCTTATATGATAATGTAGCCATTTGCTTTGAGATTAGTTTGACACAATTGCCATTAACAGCCGCTGTTTTGTTAGCATCTCTTTGTGCTGCAGTGACACGGCCCTCAAAAAATGGAAGTGCATGCCCCAAAATGTAAATGAAGGGGAGAAAGAGGGTGGAGTTAATCACAGGGCATGGCTTTCTGTCCAGTGAAAATCCTGTAAACCCCATATAATGATGCAAGTTCTGGCTTGCATTGGGTCTTATATGGTGGAGTCCCCTGCACTGGATCACACCCAATTGTCTTTCCTTGCGTAGTGCTGAATTTACTAACTGCAGCTGAATCATTATTATTAGCAGTAACATTAAAGACCTAGAATCAGAG
>ML677332.1:85053578-85205832 GCA_007922305.1 Dermatemys mawii
TGAACATTTACACTGCAATGAAACAGCCCTGTAGCCCAAGTCCCAGGAACCTGAGTCAGCTGACATGGGCCAGCTGTGGGTGTTTAATTGCAACGTAGACCCATCCTTAGTGTTTTTATTCAGTTTGGCTGCTCTCGTCATGCCTGGTCACTTTGGAAATGGGTTCTTTTCAAAACTGGAATAGTCATTGTGTATTGTCCTCCCATCAGGAGTTGTGCTGGACTATATCCAGTAGCTGCTGTTGGTGTGATCTGTAACTCAGAAGAGCAAGGAACGGATCTTCCTGCTGTAGGATTTTCTTGGTTGTCTGTACAGCTCTCAGCCTCTCCATTCACTTGTGGGTAATGTGGGCCACAGCTACTCAAACAGCAAAACAGTCTGAACTGGTGAAACAGCAAAACCTTGAGTGTTAAAAGTCATTATCATAAAACCCCTAACGTAAGGGAGTTTGTCAGTTTTCTCTAGGTTTTGCTGTTTCATCATTTCAGATTGTTTTGCTAGCTGAATAGCTGTGGCTAGGGTTAAATCTTTTTTCAGTTGTAGCTGCTGTGAAAGGTTTTTATCTGTGAACTTAGTAACTGGAGCTGCTTGTCTCTAATATTTTCATGTTTTGCATTCTGAAAACCACAGTTTTCAGCCAGTGTATGCAGAGCTCTTATAAAATATTCAGTATTTCCCCTTGGTTCTTGAATTCTCAGATACAAAAATACTCTATCACAAGCCACATTTCTCTGAAGTATAGAGTATACATGAAAAATAGCCAGAACTCTTTCATAGTCATCTTTGTGATTATCTTCAGTAAAGTCAAAGGAGTTAAAGATATGCTCTACCTCCTTCCCCATAGCATAAATTAAAGAAGGTATCTTATATCTCCAGTTTCTTTGTGGAGCTTGGTAGCAATGCAAAATGTTGCAGAATATTGTTTCCAGTCTGTCCATTCTGAGGGTTTGTCAAAACTAAGGTTCTCAGGGGCATTGAAGAGTGACATGATGATGAGATTCTGCAAGCTTTATTGCTTTATTCCTTCTGTTTCTGTTCTTAGTTTACTCCTGACACCATGTCATGTACTTCTGTACCACGTATGGGCTGGTCACAGAGCTTGCTTGCTCACACCAGATGTCTTCATTATAAGATCCTTTAATGGTCTCCCAGCTATGGTTGAGGTTTGTTTAAAAATGCAATTCACATACAGTTCTATCTAGTGACTGAATGGTATAATGCTGATTAGCATTCCATTCCCCATCAGCCTTCACTGTCCAGTTCCTCTAAAGCTGATTGTTTTATTCCCTTTGGTAACCTTCCCCATTTCTTGTTATCATAATATTGAGTTAATGTTGTAGCTGTTCTCTTTATTGATCTTGTAAAATTATCATTAAAATTTAATGAATAATTGTGTCTTAGGGTTTCCAGGTTGTCCTGAAAGCCAGCAGATACAATACAAAACTCTTAGATCTGCAGGCTGCAGAAAAAGTTTTGGGGGGAAAGTAAAAGTTCTAAGAAAATGGGTTAGAATCGGAGCAAGCCCCAAAGCAATTAACCTTCTCAGAAAACTCTCTTTCTGAATGAAAGTGTACTTTATTTTCAGAATATGTGGTGGTGGAGGAGATCTCTGTTTAAAGCTCTCTCCGCAATCAGGAGTCTTTATTACAAAGTGGCCCACAGCTGCCACCTTCTTCAAAGAAGAAAAAATAGACTTGTGTCTCCCTTGCACATTTTGAACCAAATTTAAAAGGTTTTGTTCAATTCTACACTTTCAAAATTTCAAGTGTACTTGTCTACACAAACTGCGTGCACAAATGGAAAGATGGGCAAGCAAGCAGTTATTTGCTTGCACAGATGTGGTATCACTGAGTGCAAATAAGTGCATGCTCATTTTTTTTCTCATCAACAAAATGAACAGCCAGTGCGAAGGCCCACTGAAAATGTGAACCAATATCCCTAATTATGCCAGTTGACCAGGTCCAAATTTCCTGCATTTTGAGATTTCAGTAAAAAAAGTCATTGCTAGTGTTAATTTTTGAAATATCCCATCCCTCTGAAAACTTTCATGGAAAATTTAATAAAAAATGTTTTGTTTTGACCTAGCTGTTGATGTTTGACAGTTTCAAAAGTCAAAAACCTTCAGAAGAAATTTTGACATAGTTTGAAAAAACTGTTTTAAAAAATAAATACATTCTTGCCAAATTGTCAAAAGTTTTGTTTTTTCTTCTTCTTTCCCATCAGCTCTAGATGTCAGTAAGATTTAGAAATGTACTTAATCTATTGCTGACCCTATAAGAGAAAATACAACCTTTACCTGTCTAAATTGGAGCAAGATAAATGATATTTTTAAAGCATTAGGTTATTTTTATTTTGTCCAGTCAATTTCTATATTCTATATTAGGATTACCATCACATGAAACAGTGAAACTTCTGTACTTTAAAATTACTGTAAGGGGTCCTAGGTAGATGGCTTTGAGCAGCTATCAGGGTTAAAAGCAAGGATCCTTTGCCATTTCTTTAGATTTTTGTCTTGTCTTTCTAACATGCTGTAATTCAGTTTCCAGATATGCAGGTCAGAGCTAAGGTAACACTTTTTGCTGTGTAATGCTCTATAACCTGTAGGAATTATACTTGCACTTTGATCATAGCAAATGGACAGTGTGTAATCTCTGTCATATTTAATAGTACTGCCATGCCATGAAGTTATCTTTTGCATCTTCCATCTATCTGTGCATGTTTGTATAAGGTTATCCCTCACCAGGACATCTGAGAACAACTGAAAAGCAACCTAAGGAAAGGAGGCTGAACAAAGAGTAAGAAAAAAAATAAATTGTTTCACAGCTCTGCAGTAGACTTGCTTTTTTTCCTCTCGCTTTTAATAGGTCACTCTTCCAACCTATTTTACATCAAGCAGAGAGCATGTTGGATGTTTCACAGATGAATCAGACTGTGCAGTGCTCTTGTGCGTGTCTGGTATGCAAGTATGTCAGCTTGTATTTGACAGCCAGCAAAAAGATTTTTTTTGGAGAATGGGGAGGTGGAATCTTTCACAGCAGCGTCTGTGAAAGAAAGAGTAACGCAACTACTGCTAATAAATCAGCCCTGGACCTGAAACGGTTGAACTATCTTCACTGCCATTTTTGTTAGCTTTATCCTCTGAGGCATAAATTAAAGAGAAAAATATATAATCTGTTAAGTCCTACAAAGTTATCTTTAAAAATCTGAACACAACACTAAGAACTATGCTAAGCAGAGTCCTTTGGTCTAGCAGAATGGTCTAATAGCAAAAAGGTGACCAGATGTCCCAATTTTATAGGGACAGTCCAGATATTTGGGGATTTCTCTTATATAGGCTCCTATTACCTCTCACCCCCATCCTGATTTTTCACACTTGCGGTCTAGTCACCCTAAATAGCAATGCTGGAGATTTGTTCTGATTACATGTTGGACAGTGGGAAGGCACAAGGTTATTTTTGCTAAAACTGATCACAACCAGTTTCTCACTTTTGATGTACTAAAGGGTCTTGCAGTGATACCCCTGTCAATATTTCATCATCAAAATAAAAGCAGAGTAAGTTTGCCTGGATTGTTCTTTTCAGTATCCTAGTGTAAACTGTCCATATGCTGTGGTTGCCAACCCTCCAGGACTGTCCTGGAGTCTCCAGGAGTCGAAGATTATTTTTTAATTACAGATTATGGTGTGATGAAACCTTAAGAATACATCCAACCAAAATTGGTAATCCTGCCATATACTGTACTGTGAACACTTGCTGGGACCCCCAGTATCAAGCTGGTTGCTCCTTTTTTCCACTACTGGTCTCTTTGTGTAACATGCTTGTAAAGTGTGTTACATGTTTCCTCTCTGGTTGGTCCTCAGAGAATAACCACTTATCCCTGCTGCCAGCTAATGAACTTAAGATCATATTGTCAAAGGTATTTAGGCTCCTTTCACTGAAACCAATGGAGTTAGGAGCCCAACTATCTCTGTGGAGCTGGGCATTAGTCCTTTAACTAGAATGGTAGAGGAAAGGGTGATGTGTCTGGGTGATGAAGACTCAGGTTACAGCCTGTTGGCTGCCCAGAGTGGGGTTATTACTAGAAGTCCTAGGAAAAATTCCAGTGAAATATTCTTCACTGGAATTTGCTGATTCATCAAAATTGAAAAAATTTGTGCAGATAGTTCGATTTTTATGATGTTCCAAGGTTCTGCTGCTCCCTTGCCTGCCAGGCAGCATTTGAAAACTGTCTGGTTTTCTGCCACCTCTCCCACCCAGATCCTCAGAAACTTGCCACACAAGCTGCTTTGGAGTGGGGAGACCCCAGGACTTCCGTTGTCCACTGTTCTGGGGCAGCCTGCCAGGTGGACTGCCTGGGAGCCAAGGTTTCCTTTCCTTTTGCAGAGAATTTAGAAATTTTTGCTTTTTGTTCTTAATCAAAACCAAACCAAAATGTTTGAAATATTGAAATCCACCATGAAACTGAGACACCTGTCTCTGCTCTGCTCTAGCTCTTACATTTGTACTTCCTGGAGGACCATTGATTTTATAAGATGTTCTTGGCTGCATGCTCTGAAGAGAGGAAAGAGGATTATGTCATGCCCTCCGGCACTTTACATACAAATTGATTTTATTCACTACAGTTTCTGACCTTGTGACTCCACTAGATTCTCTGGTCTTTCAGGAAATCACCCTGGGCAGGAACTAAGAGTGCACTGATATTTTAATGCTGAATGCCTTTATTCAGAATACCTGTGTGTTTCTATGTTCTTTGTTTAGAACTGTTCTTGGCCAATTCCCAGTTTAAGAGATGGAGGAAGGTGGGGAGCAGTTTTCAGGGAGGGGCACAGAACGCAGGATTGGAAAATATGGTTCCTGGGGTCAAAGTCTCTGCTGGCATAAGTGGGAAATTGCTGACTTAGATGGTGCCATGCTAGGGATACAGTCTTTGGTGTTTAACAGGTGTTTCCTCGGGTTGATTGCTAGCACTGACCCTCTGCTCTTCTCTAGGAGGTGTTCTTTAGGCAGCCTGTAACTCAGTGGCCTTGGACAACGCAAGACGAGTACAGATGGTGGAGGGTATATCGTGCTCTTCTGTGTCAGGGTTGGTTAATCAACTCAATGAACCTGTAGATCCTGGGAGAGTGAAACCCAAAGTGATCATCTTTCTGTCTTGTGAGAGTGTCATTTTAAAAAATATTCTTAGACACTTTTCAGACTGAAATTTGTTACACGTCAGTAACTTCTGACGGGTTGTTACCATGAGATTTTGCTCAGATGTATGGTTGATGCACAGGAAAGGGAGCTTAATTAAAAGTTTAGAAGATAAAACTTGTGTCAGAAATTCGTGCAGGTGTCTCCTAGTAACAAGCGAAAACTTAAGCCAGAATTTTCAGACCTGAATATCTAAAGGTTGACTCTTAAATCCATGTTTAGAGACCTCCACAACAATGGGCCAGTGAAGTGCCAAGAGTACTCACAATTTCATAGATACTGATGGGAGCAGCAGGTGCTCAGGCAAGTTTGAAAATTGGGGCTGACGTTTTTAGAAGTGACCATTGTCTTTGATTTTTGGGTCCCAGCTTCTGGCTCCTTTCACACATCTCCATTTCAGAGGATGGGGGCCCTGCACTTCCTGAAAATTGGGACCCTTTAATAATAATCACACCTCCTTTTATCGAACACTTGTCATCTGTAGCACTTCAAGAGCTTTACAAAGCATGTAAGCATCATTCTACCCATTTTACAGATGAGGGAAATGAAGCGCGGCGAGGCTAAATGATTTGCCTAAGGATACCCAATGGCCAATATGGGAACAGAATCCAGTCTCCTAAGGCCTAGTCTAGTGCTCTATCCACGAGGTCACCAGTATCTCAAGGTGGGCAATTAAAATATGTCACCAAATAATCACAAGTCCCTTTGGAAAATGTAGGCCCAGGCTACTTTTATTTAGGTGCCTAAATATGAATTACAGGCAGGGAGGGGTGGAGTTTGGGTAGGGACTTTGAGGCAGAGGTGGAGTCAGGGTGGGGCGGGGCGTGGGAGTGCGAGCACCTACTGGTACCGAGAAAAGTTGGCACCTGTGATTCTGGGATGTATTAGCAGGAGTGTTGTAAGCAAGACACAAGAAGTAATTCTCCTGCTCTACTCCATGCTGATATGGCCTCAACTGGAGTATTGTGTCCAGTTCTGGGCACCACATTTTAGGAAATTGTGGACAAAGTGGAGAAAGTCCAGAGAAGAGCAACAAAAAAGATTAAAGGTCTAGAAAACTTGACCTATGAGGGAAGATTGAATAAAATGGATTAGTTTGGTCTGGAAAAGAGAAGACTGAGAGGGGACATAACAGTTTTCAAGTACATAAAAGATTGTTACAAGGAGTTGTTACAATTGTTTTCATTAACCTCTGAGGACAGGACAAGAAGCAATGGGCTTGAATTGCAGCAAGGGTGGTTTAGGTTGGACATTAGGAAAAATTTCCTACCTGTCAGAATGGTTAAGCACTGGAATAAATTGCCTAGGGAGGTTGTGGAATCTCCATCACTGGAGATTCTTAAGAGCAGGTTAGACAAACACTTATCAGGGATGGTCTAGATAATACTTAGTTCTGCCATGAGTGCAGGGGACTGCAATAGATGATGTCTCAAGTTCCCTTCCAGTCCTATGATTCTATAATCTATCTCTTGCATAATCAGTTTTGCTCTTCGGTGAAGTTCAGCTTACTCTGCACTTAGTTTTACTCTGCTAAAACCACACCAGGTGTTTCAACTCTGCTAATTGCTCAAAGGCTAGGATCTTCTGCCATTCTTTAGATTCTTTCTTGCTTGCAGCAGCAATGTGGAATCTGCAGTAGCAAAAAGTCACAGAGAGAAAAGACTGAAATAACGTTAGCAGTCACAATAGACTTGTTGCCGTGACAGCAATCAATAAGAATCTTGTTAAATTGAATTTGGTAGAGAACGGAGCATTCGGTCCTGAAATCCACATATGAAGGATTCAACTAAATGGAATTAAGAATTCAAAATGACCGTGACAAATTGGAGAATTGGTCTGAAATCAACACCATGAAATTCAATAAAGATGAGTACAAAGTACATCACTTAAAAAGGAAAATTCAAATGCACAACTATAAAACGGGGACTAACTGACTAGGTGGTAGTACTGCTGAAAAAGCTCAGGAAGTTATAGTGGATCACAAACTGAATATGAGTCAACAATGTGATATAGCTGTGAAAAAGGCTAATATTATTCTAGACTGTTTTAATGGAATGACACACGTAAGACACGGGTGGTAATTGTCCCTCTCTACTTGACACTGGTGAGGCCTCAGGTGGAGCACTGTACCCACTTCTGGGCACCACACTTTAGGAACGATGTGGACAAAATGCAGAGAGTCCAGAGGAGAGCAACAAAAGTGATAAAAGGTTTAGAAAACCTGAGCTATGAGAAAAGGTTTAAAAATTGGGCACATTTACTCTGGTGAAAAGATGTTAAGGTCTATTATAAAAAGGAATGTGATCAATTGTTCTTCATGTCCACTGAGGGTAGAAGTAGTAATGGGCTTAATCTGCAGCATGGGAGATTTAGATTAGATATTCAAAAAACTTTTTTAACTATCAGGGTAGTTAAGCTTTGGAATAGGATTCTAAGGGAGGTTGTGAAACCCCCATCATTGGAGGTTTCACAACAGGTTGGACAAACCCCTGTCACAGATGATCTAAATTTACTTGGTCCTGTCTCAGCTCAGGGGGCTGGACTATATAACATCTTGAGGTCCTTCTTAGCCTTACATTTATGTGATTCTAAGTGAAGAAGAATTCTCTCTGAATGAAAATTTTAATATACAGTATGGCAGGAATGATCTTCTGTCCTCTGGGACTCAGGCTACTGAAATTTTCGTTCCAGAGTTGCTATCTGAGCTGCCTGGATTGCAGAATTATCTTCCTCCCTTCTCAGATGGATTAAGCACAAATTTTGCATGTTGAGAAGGTTAGGATAAATGCAATCCTGATTTATCCTGGCTGCCTCTTCTTTCCTAGGATTACAAAACACATTTTTTTATCTGGCAAAGATGAAAAGGAATGCTTCCTTCTAAGGCAGAACTCACTGAGTTTGGGAGGGGATGTACCAGGCTTTCAGGGCCCCTAATGGTGGCCTGCTGTTTTGATACACCGCTTTCCAGGAAGCAGCGAGGGGGGAGAAAAAGAAGAGCAATGGTGAGTGTTCCAGGCCTTTCTAGAGAAGCCTCACTAAAGCAGCCATCTTCGAAGCTAGAGACATCCTTGTCCTCCAAGTGCTAGAAGGGCTGGCAACAGCCAATCAAACTCCAGCAAGCTGGTGTAAAAGGAACTGCCTGGCCTTAGCAGGCTAGTCCCTAGCTAGGAGCAGAGGTGGGAAGGAGGGGGACTCTGCTATAGCTAAAGCAGCCCATCAAGTTGCCAGAGTTTTGACTGATTGAATTTACACAGCTGGGATTGCAGAGAAAATCCTAGAATCTCAGAAGGTTGGCCCTGATCTAGGGCTGAAGATAAAAGGGCCCAACCGGATGAGGCCCAGGGAAGAAGCAGAAAAGGGTTGGAGTACATGGCTGCTGTGGGTAGGATCTCTGGGCTGGAAACCGCAGCAGTGGGTGGGCCCAGGTTCCCTGACAAGGAAGGGATTCATTCAGACTATGTGGCTGGGCCAGACGGCCAAGCCACAGAAGACCCACCCAGGTCAGCCTGCAAGGGGAGACCAGGAGTGAGACGAGAATGGGGTACTGCGTCCTGCTGCTTGAAGCTGCTCAAGAGGTAAATGCTCCTTTCAGGGGTCTACTCGTAGTAACGCTTGATGCACTGAAGAGCCAATAATATCTGGATGTGAAAAAGTCTGTGGGGACATTCAGCTAGGATAGTTCTCTACCTGGCGAGACCGTGATTGTGCTATGGAGCATAGACATAGTTTCTGTTGCAGCACAGATTTCACCAAGCATAGGTAGTAGGGCTATCAATGATTTAAAAAATTGCCATTTTAATCACACAATAATAGAATATGATTTATTTAAATATTTTTGGATGTTTTCAAAATTTTCTAATATATTGATTTCAATTACAACAAAGATACAAAGTGTACTGTGCTCACTTTATGATTTTATTACAAATATTTGCACTGTAAAAAAGACAAAATAAATGGTATTTTTCAATTCACCTCATACAAGTGATTTAATTGGGGATTGGTCCTGCTTTGAGCAGGAGGTTGGACTAGATGATCTCCTGAGGTCCTTTCCAACCCTGATAGTCTATGATTCTAAGTACTGTATCATGAAAATGCAACTTACAAATATAGAATTATTTTTTACAATGTAAAACTTTAGAGCCTCAAGTCCACTCAGTCCTACTTTTTGTTCAGCCAATTGCTTAGACAAACAAGTTTGTTTACGTTTGTGGGAGATAATTTCTGCTTCTTATTTATAATGTCATCTGAAAGTGAGAACAGGCGTTTGCATGGCACTGTTGTAGCTGGTGTTGCAAAGTATTTACGTTCCAGATAATACTTAACATTTATATGCCCTTTCATTTAAATATCTGTAATAAAAAATAATATAAAGTGAGCACTGTGCACTTTTTGTATTCTATGTTATAACTGAAATCAATATATTTGAAAATGTAGAAAAACATCCATAAATATTTGATAAATTTAAATTGGTATTCTATTATTGTTTAATGGTGCGATTAAAACTGTGATTGATCATGATTAAATTTTTCAATTGAGTTAATTTGTTTTGAATTAATCGCTTGAGTCAAGTGGGGCTTTCAATTAATCACAACGGATAGTAATTTTGTAATTTGGCAGTGATCTGTTGGAAGTTCATCTTGCTGATCTCAGGCATTTCTTGGATGATTTTCCCTAGTTGTTTTACGGGTGAGGTTGGCTTAGGTTCCTACATTGCAATATTTCCCCTGCTGTGTTGGTACCAGAATGACTAGGATCATCCTTGGCAGTTTCGCCTTGTTACTGACAAGGCAGTGAAAGCTTGCTGCTCAGAGCTGAAGCTCCCATCAATCCTGAGTCCATGTCTGGTATTGCAGAGACCTGCTGTACAGCAAAGCAGCTCCTGTCGGTTCCTCAGCTGCTTCTGCTTTAGAGACAGATGAAAAAGTGGGGAAAGGTACAGAGAGAATAAGTGGGACGAGATGAAACGAGGATGAGGGCATGAGAGATGGAAAATAACACCCTTCCTGTATTCAAAGATTTTATTGATCAAATGTTTGCAGCCTTAGACATTACTTTCTACCATCAACCATACTGTAAGCCCAGGAGACATTCCATTTTTTAAAATGATCTTCTACACCATTTTGGGGATAACATTGTTTTCGACATTGGCAAGAAAACATCCATTTAGTATAACTATGAAAAGCAACAATAGGCAATAAATAATGTGTGGGTTTTATTTCCAAAATCAATGTCTTCAGGCTAATTTTAAAAAATATGCTTTAGAACACATGATAATTCAATATGTATTAAGTGGCAGGAGAGCTATACTTACTTTGTTGTTCCCATCAGCCTTGGCATTTACATGGTACTTAATGGCTAATAACAGTTTGAGATGGCTGGCCTGATGGGGGTGCTGCACGTGCTGGGCTGTCCTACAAAAATCTGGTTTCAGAGGGATTTGAGGGGGTTCTTAACCTTCTGCCATCACCTAATGGTTGTAATAAAGAATCGTCCCTACATAATGAGTGGAGAACTTCATTATAATCAGGAAACCACAATATCCCTACACTACTCTCTGTCACCTTCTCTCTGCTTCTCTGCACAGCTTCTGTCTTCCTGCTGCAGAGCTAAAGGAACACTACACATTTTCCAACCTGGTGAAATGTCCTTCCTTCCATGATGACCTGTATCCTTCTAAGCCAATCGAGGCCTTGGATTGCTTTTTCATGAGTGGCTAAGTGTCTCACTGCTCTGCCATGGTGACCTTTCCTCTTTAATGAGAGCTCTGGAGTTTATGCCTGTAGCGGGGTGGCTACCTGCTCCCAGCCACGAAGGGTTAAAATCAGCCCAGGGAGAAGGCTGGCAAACACTCCACAGGCCCTCATAAAGGGCTGAGAGGCCAAGGCAACAGACACAGTCTCCTCTGACTGCAGAGGGAGATGGGCCTGGCTGCTGGGGAGACTTGATAGGATACCCGGAGTGGAGCAGGGCTGGGGCTAGGCTAGAGGAGCTGGGGGAGCTCCAGCCTGGAAACCCCCAGGCTGCAGGGCTTGGTAGATGATCCCACAAGGGATACTGGGGTTGCAGGGGCAGCCCTGGGGCAAGCAGAGGCAGCAGGCCAACCCCCCCGTTGCTGGTGATGAGTGGCAATTAGACTGCAGTCCGCCCCAGTGAGCGGGGGCAGGTGGTGACTGGCAGTTGCCTAGACTGAGGCAAGGTAGGGGTAGGGGGTATGGGGTAGGGGTTTCCTGGGGAGGGGAGACCCCAAGATGGTGGAGATATTGCAGGGCACAGCACCCGAGGTAAGGGGGCACCGGGGCCCAGGGAGGGGCACTGGCGCCACTAGCGAGCAGGGCCAAACCCAGAAGAGGGTGCTCTAGAGGGCTGGACCATCTTAATTCCCAGAAGGACTAGCAGGAGGCGCCAAGGGTGAGTTGCCGTGGGCTTACAATGCCCAAGAGTGTTCTGCAATAAACACCCTCATTTCGTTCCCAGAAAATGAGAGGTCCTTGTAGCAATGCAAGGAGTGAGACTCGTCCCCCACAAGAACCTTTAATCTTGCAGAAATGGAGAGAGGACAGGAGCCTGCAGGTTTTTGAATTTAGAGATTCCCCTCTCCCTCATCCTCTCAGATGCTTTGTTAAAATTTTTAGCTCCATTGTAGCACCCTCCAGCCTCTTTAAATTAAAGGCCATGGTAACAGATACAGGAATGTTGGTTGCAAAAGAACTTAGATGGCCGAGGGAACTTTGAGACGGAAAACTCAATTAGCATTTGATAAAATCTTTTACTCCTGACAGAGCAAAACTGACTAGGCCTAAACTTAGCCTGGCTAGTTGACTATAGCTAGGCCAACTGTGTGCGTGACATAGGGAACGGGATGGGAAGCAAGGGGGAGCAAGGGACTTTTTGATTTTGCTAAATGTAACTGCTGTGCTTGCCCGTAAAATTTGTAACTGCTAACTGCAAGATTTCAACCAGTGACCTTAAGACAGCCATTGCCTGCAAAAGCCCCTAAAATCCCCTAGATGTGGAAAACTTGTTTTTGTTAACATTTATTGGATAGAATTTGTTGCTGTTAACACACTTGGATAAAAACTTGTTGCTCAAGACAAATGTACACGTATCTAATGCGGCTGGAAAGTATAAAAGCCTATGTGATTTCTGTTCGGGGGGGAGGGCAGCTCAAGGGTTGCCACCCCCCCTGTATACTATGCTTATATTTTACACTATACTTCAGTAAAGACCCTTGGGCTATCTGATTTAAAATACAAACGCCTGTTTAATTTCCACGACCCTCCTATCGAGGAAATAATCTCAACAAAAGGCACATGTCCACAATGCATTCGGCCCAAAGGAACAAAGTGTGCAGCCTTCTAGTGTAAAACTGAATTCACAAATGCCATTTTCCAGAACTCAAGCTATACTCATGGGGTCTTAACCTCCCAATATAGCCTCCCCAAAATACAATCTGCAGAGTCATTTATCTGCACAAAACAGAATTCTTTCCAATGCACAAACCCCAGGAATCCATAAATAGGGTGGAATGAACTAAAGACATAGTCTAACCATAAATAAAACACAGTCATATTTTAAATCCCCAAGTACCTTTTGAAGGGAGATTTAGTATAAAACTGAGAAGTTTGGGAATAGTATTTACAGGCTCTCTATTCACTAGGCTGCAGCTTCTTTAGATTCCTTTGAAAATCCCAGCGGGATTTCTTTTATAGGGCAGGACAAAAGTCTTTTCACCACCATACGTAGAACAACGCCTTGCTTTGAAGACCAAGGGAGAAACCTAGGGCCAGATCCTCAGCTGGCGTAAATTGGTGTCAATTCCCTCACTTTGGAAGGAAAACAAACCCAGGTCTGTACCACGCTCCTAGCAGTCTCTATTTGATCTTGTGCTTTTCAGAAATCTGCAAAAGAAGCCTGATGCTTTGTCCTTTATGAGGCTAGGCCTGGGGTTCAGTAGTTGATACTCTGTTGACTTTTCACTGATAAATTCCCCTCGCCACATTAGAAAATATTTGGCAGCTGCTCAGGAAGCCGTTGGTTTCCCCTTTGTTTTCTTTGGTTTGGAGTTGTAGAAACCGGTGCACAGTACACGAAAGACTGTATTCATTTCACACTGTTTACAAGACTCTCTGCTTCATGACCTGGAACAGTGGAAGATTAATCTGGCGTTGACCTTTCTTTAATCTGCAAATTGAAAAATTTGTCTTCTATATCCCTTCATTATGAAACTGTGATTACACCCGCTAGGATAAATATATGAACACACACAACCCTCCAGGATAAGCTTATCACCAGCTGGAAGCAGAAATACAGATGTACAGTTAACCAGGTCCATTTTGGGGGGATTTTTCACCTTTCTCTGAAGCTTTTGTGAAATCAACAGCTGGAGACAAGATACTAGCCCAACCAGTGATCTGTTCTGGTTGGCAAGTCTTACGTTGCCAGTAGACAGAGCCATTTCCAATCCAGTTCTCTAACACTATCAGTTGTTGGTGCACCATCTCCAGGGTACCCTCACTATGATGCAACGTACAATTTTTTGCAGGCCATCTCTGTCATTTGAGGTGGTCCCAGTTGCAAATGACCATGCGACTTTGCTTCTGCTGAAGACTGAAATACGCACGGAGAAGGCTCCTTACCCCCTCCCAACCCACTGCTGGCAATGTCTTTGAGGGGGATCGTTCTGCCTGCAGGTCGGACACACTGTGGCAGAAGTTCCCTTAGTCCCTTCTTGGCATCCTCCTCATGGTTTTCTGGCCACAGCTATTACACAGCCCTTCTCTCCATCAGCTCTTTTATACACAGTACTTTCTGACATGGAGAAAATACTTTTCTGATGCCTCCCCAGAACTGATTGCATTTTTTCATCTGTTTCTTGGGGAAAGTGCAAAGGGCATCGTTGTCTGCTGTGACAGTGCTGAATGTGCAGAGGAAAACTCCCCTTGGAAAGCAGGTGGGCAAAGAAGACAAGGGGAGCTATGCAAATTTACACCATCTGAGGATCTGGCCCCATAGATACAGTGTGTTTACACTGTGAATCAGTAAGCTGCCTACTAAATAATAATAAAACCCTATCCACATCCTAATAGAGAGCCCTGTCCCCTGCCAGGAGCGGCCTCATCTGAAAGCATTTGGCCCTGAGCCGGAGGTTTGAAATTCTGATGGTGACGTGACCAGGCTCCATTTTGTCCGCTATGTTCTTGTGGTGTTTGTCCAAAAGCAGATGAAGTGGCACTGAACTGCAAGGTAAATACTTAAAAATAAAGGGGCCCATCTGACAGATGGCCAGATTTCAGAACCTTCTCGCACCTTTCTTAAGGGTGTTGTCAGCTGAAAGAGTTGCCACAAGGAATGTTTTGACATCTTTGAGGAGAGGCACTTTCCCAGAGGAGCAACCTGCATGGAACTTGTAGGGAAGATCACAGGTTGAAGGAGGAAAGAGTTCAGAGGGAGTCCCAGTCTGTGTACACAAGGTTTGAATGTCAGTCTCAGTTGCAGCATCTCTGTAATGAGCTCTCTTAATAAAGAGAGAGTTTAGTTTTCAAAACATGGAAATTACCTAGCACATGGTACATGAAACAGGGCAGAGGAGGAATTTGGGAAGGTTTTAGCAGCTCATATTTGGTGGATGGGAATATGTCATTGTTCCACATCCTCTACACCCCCAGGCCTTGTTGCTTCCCATTGTAGCTCCCACCTTTTCTCCTTTCCCAGCTCTTACTTTTCTGTTGAAAGGGGACCTAAGAGCTGCCTCTCTCCTGGCTCACATTGTTACTCACTAGCCGGCCTCTCTCTTATGTCTGCTGTTTATGCTGAAACCTTCCTGGTTACCTCCTCTTCATCTCTGATTCTACCATGCTGCCATGTTTCAGGTCACAAGCCAGGCTCCATAATGGGACCACATCACAATCTGGGAGGGGGAGGAAGAGAGAGAGCGGGTGCGGGGTGGGGGAGGAAGAGAGAGCAGGTGACTCATCAAGTCAGAACCTGGCAGCAGCTGAGTCTGACTTAAGCAGCAAAGTTGAGAGGTGGGAAGGGAGCCAAAATTGAAAGGGTAGGAGCAAAACTAGAGAAAGCAGAATAGGGCAGGGGAGCAGTGTCTGGATGGACTTTTAACCAGTTCTACTGAAACTTGGGCAAAGCCCTGATTTCAGCAGAAGTGGCTGGAATGCTGGAAGTATCACAAAGCAGGGACACTTCTGGTAAAGATGCACCCTTGGTCACCCCGGGTATAATAGATAAAAATAGTGAGACCTGTTAGAACATTTTTTTTTTCCTTCAGAATATGTACTATTTTTAGTGAAACGTTTTGCAGAATGTTTAGTTTTTTGCTGGAAATCCCCAACCCTCCAAATTTTGGTTTTCAAAAATGGAAAACTCTGGCTTTCAATTGTTCAATATATATATATATATAAAATGACAGAAACCAGAAAAGCACTGTTAACTAAATGGACTTTATTTTATTCTATTTTTTTTTTTAAAAAAAGTTTTGATTAAAAAGTTTTGACCGAGTTCTAAAAGTCAACTGAGAATGTTGGTTTTTCTTTTTTTTCCCAAGTGTGTTTTCTTGCTTGGTTTTTTATCTTTAAAATATTAGCTGCAGATCTCCCTTCCTGAAAGATTCTGACAATATGGGAGCTGTGAGAGCTTGAATTTGGCTTAAGGCTGAAGCTCCTCTATGCCCTTGGCTAGAACCTGGGATACCTACAGCCCAGGATGCGGCCTCTTGTGAAGTCATATTCCCAATCCCCCAGAAATGACCTCAGTCTTCTGGGGTTGGAGGATGGAAGGAAATTGGGACTAGTGATTTAAGTATGTTCCTTTGTCTTCCTCTGTGAGGGTCTGTGACATACATAGATAGTGATGAGGATTGGGCTGACAGAAGTGCATCTTTTTAGCTTAGGCAGTAAACTTATCCTTTCATATCCTGAGGTCCGAGGTTCAATCCCCACTTCTGACAACCCTCCCAAGGGTGCAGCATTACAAGCAGTGGCTTGTACAGTGACTGAATCCAGGACCTTCAGTGGGTGTGGGTTACACAAGCAGTGTGAGGAGGGAACTCCATTTTGTGTCATGAGCAGTAAAGGGCACAAATCAAACAAGCTTGGTGGTATTTTTTTTTTCTGTTTGATTGTTTGCTTTAAAGGTCATCTTTAAAGGGGTGAGATTGTTGACAAGAATGGCTGCTCCGTTATTCTCAGGAGCCATGCGAGTGCCTCATTCCCTTTGTTAGGGTCTTGTAGCTAAAGAAGCAAACTGATGTGGTCTGAAGCTGCAGTTTTAGACCTGCAGGTAGCTTCATGAGAATAGACCCCCGGGGAGGCACCAGGCAGGTGTAGAAGTCTGCGCATACGAGCAGCTTGCAGGACTGAGGCCTTAGAATTTTTTCTTCGTGTGTTGTCTGACTCCCATTAAGGTTAATGGGAGGTGGGTGGTTGAGTTCACTTTAGGGATCTCTTCCCTACCTTTCATAGTGGATTTGAAATTCTTTCCCTGATGTCCTATTATGACAGATGAACCGTGTCTCCATGTTCATTAGGCTCATTTCTTATTCAGTTTAAAAGTGTTTGTATGAGGGAAGGGACTTTTCAACGTGCAACTTAACTCTGCATGAATAGGAAGCACTTGTATGTCTCAGGGACATCAACTTGAAAATCACTAGATCTGGTCATAAAATGAGCTTTGACTTTCATATTTGTTTTCAATTATTTTTTAATTTTTCAACCAGCTCTGAAAATGACATTCTATCTGATTTTCCCCTCTCCTCCCGCCCCCCCCCACCCCTTCAGTTACTAACAGCTAAGATCACTGTAATCAAAAGAGAATAGAGGAAAGGATTTTTTTTCCTTTTTGTTGTTGTGCATTTTGACAGCAGTCTGTGACTGCGCTGGGCATCTGGGAGCTCATCTCTGACACAGAGCCTCTGAGAGAGCCTTGTTTGCCTATCACTGTAACTTCAACACAGAACACATTTCTCTGCATGCAGATTATCTGGTCCGCTTCTTTTCCATGCTGCATCTCTTACAGGTAGAATATTTATAAGCATCTGCTACACAGGCTGGAGTTTTCAAAGGGGCATACTAGAATTAGATGCACAATTCCCATTCAGTGTCAATGAAAGTTGGGCCCTTTACTCCCCTTGTCTACTGTGCAAATCCTGCTGCTTTTGTTCCGGGAGGGGCTGAGATGAAGGGTTCTGTGTAAACTGCATGTGTGAACCTGCTCTGAAAACCCCATCTGCACACAGAATGCAGGGGCATCTGCATTAGGAAAGGTATAGTTTCTTGAGCTGGTTTGAGTAGAAGAGTTCAGTCTGCCAGCCTAGAGAAAACGGAGTTTATAGGGATATCTGTGGAGAAATTTGTCAGGAGAACATTTTCTGTAGGTGAAGAATCAGTGAAGTGTAGATTCCATTTGTCCATCGACCAGATCAGCCTGACAGACCTGTCTGCTTGGGAAAGTCAGAGGAGTGACTTAGTCTTTCCAGCTTGTTTATAGCTTGTACAGCCTGTAAACTGCACAGTTTTTTTCTTTGTTAAAAGAGCATACACAAATTGCCTTTTATCAACTCTCCTCCCCTCCTCCTATAGTTGAGGGCTGTGCACTTCCTAAGGAGAAACTGCTGCTGAAGCATCATTTCCAGGATAATTTTGCTCATTGAATAGGTTAAATCTTTGCTATATAGGAGATTGTCTGCAAATTTTAAAAAGTGCTTGTTTTAGGATTAACCTTCTTGACATGTAACCTCTTAATATGACCTGAAACTAAAAAGTAAATTGAAGTTTTGGTTTTCTGCCGCTTTGACCTCAACTGAAAAGACTCAGGGTGGAGGTATGATGGAGGTCTATAAAATCATGACTGGTACAGAGAAAGTAAATAGGGAAGTGTTATTTACTCCTTCTCATAACACAAAAACTAGGGGTCACCAAATGAAATGAATAGGCAGCAGGTTTAAAACAAACAAACGGAAGTATTTCCTCACACAACGCACAGTCAACCTATGGACCTCATTGCCTGGGCAATGTTGTGAAGGCCAAGACTATAACAGAGTTCAAAAAAGAACTAGGTAAGTTCATGGAGGCAGGGGGCAGCTCTAAGGTTTTTGCCACCCCAAGCGCAGAAGTTCCACAGCATGCCTGTGGGTGGTCCGGTGTACCGCGTATTCGGCGGCGTTTCGGCGGGAGGTCCACGGGTCCTGTGGCCTTGTAGTCCTCACCGCCGAAATGCCACCGAATCCGCTGCAGCCATAGACCTCCCGAAGGCATGCTGCTGAAGAAAGCCTAACTGCCGCCCTGATGGCGAGTGTCAGGCCGCCCCCATGTGGCTTGCTGCCCCAGCCACACGGTTGGAACACTGGTGCCTGGAGCCGGCCCTGCATGGAGGATAGGTCCATCAATGGCTATTAGCCAGGATGGACAGGGATGGTGTCCCTAGCCTCTGTTTGCCAGAAGCTGGGAATAGGCAACAGAGGATGGATCACTTGATGATTCCCTGTTCTGTTCATTCCCTCTGGGGCACCTGGCACTGGCCATTGTCAGAAGACAGGATACTGGGTTTGATGGCCCTATATGGCTGTGCTTAGGTCCTCAGAATGGGGTGCTGCCTAGGGAACAGCAACAGGCCCCTCCCTCAGTCAGAGGGGAGGGGCCACAAAGAACTTTTTGTTACCAAGAAAAATGCACGTCAGACCTGTTTCCCCTGGCACAAGAGAGAGCTCATGAGGAACATTGAGCACAGACCGCCTGGGTAAAAATGAGCTGGATTCGTAACTCAGGATTCCCACGTGCTCTGTCCATCCACTGCAGCATGGTGGTGGCTGAACCCTGAGCTAGAAAATCCCCTGCAAAGATGGAAAAGGTAGTTATGTCTTTATACACCAGAGATGGGGCACCAGGGATGAGTCCTTAGGAGGAATGAAGCCCTTTGTTTCGCCCTGGTCCTTCATTGCTGAGCCTTCATGAAATGCTGCTGCTGTTTTGGGCAACAATTCCAAGGGGTTTGGAGAAGATGGCTTTTTCATATATTTTTTCCACAAGAAACAGAACCTGGGACCCAGTCCTGTTCTCCCTACTCACATGAGTAGCTCTAATGGAGTACGGTGATGGAAACAGCCCATGTACTGTTCCAGAGCTCAGTACAGTCAGTGGGAGTTCTCATGAGAGAGATTTCAGCCCTGACTTAAAGCCTCATGCACCCCATTGGCTTCAAGTCAGGGCAGAATTTGACCCAACGTCTATTGCTTGGAGCTAAGTCTTCACCTGTTTTCCTAATGCTTAAATTCCAGGAAGAATCTGGCCCTAATACTGCAGGGCACCAGAATTGTTTCATTATAGACCTGGAACGATTTTGTAGGTCAGACACAGAAGCTTTTTAGCTGTGAGACCCGGTGGAACTGCCACCACTGGAGTGCAGAGGCTTCTCCATCCCTACTCCTTTTGGGGGCAGATTGCACCAAGGAAATGGGGCATGGCTCCGTCCTCTTCCCTGCTCACCAGTGAGGGGTAATTTCCATCTGCAAGAGGTGTGGAAACTGGTGTGCTGCCTCTGCTCACTGGGGAGTTCCCACAGGCATTCTGCTTCTCCGAGGCACCATGGCTCCTGGGGCTCCTCCTTGCAATGGGCACATCAAACCCTTTGTTCTGGGCGAATGATAGAACTTCTTCTGGCTCTGTAGTCATCAGGAAAGTAGACTTCTGTTGCCAGGTGCTGAGCTGTGGAAGAGCCATAACCGTTTGTGACTGGGCAGGAGAGAAAAATGCTAGTTAGATGCCCAAACTGAGATTGTCAGTGTTGTCTAGGGGATTTAGGCATATGTCTTGCATTAATTTTAAGTCCATTACAATTAATAGAAGATAAGCCTTTAGCCCTAATGGAAGAAATGTGGCTAAATCCATTAGCCTGCTTTGGAAAATCTAGACCAGCGGTCTACAAAAGAAATTTGATGCTAGCCACACTTGTGCTTTTTAATTTTTCTTATTCGCCACATTATAAAAAAGGATTAAAAACATACTACAAATTATATTTACTTATTCTTATATTAATAAAAATAATTCAAGATATTACAAAAATATTAATAAGTACTACTAACACAACATTACTTCAGTGTGACACTTTGCATTCTTTTTCTTGTATCATAACACTGAAATCTGGTATATAATTCATACTGATCTTCTAGGACCGCACTAGCACCTGTCTCACTAGCGCCATTCTCGGCTTCCAGGACTGCATTAGTGCCTACCGCTATTATATGCAGCACACACACATCTACTGTTGTCCATGTTGTTGTCTCTCTTGCACTATATCCTAGCCATGTTAACAAGCTGTATATCTAAGCACGCAACCTGTCTTCCAGTACTGTTGTTTTTAATATTCCAGATCTTACCCATATGTATGCTTCCAGCCAATTATTATTAACGAAACTAAAATTTATTAAACAAGAAAAGAGAGAGAGAGTGTATTTGTTAAAAGATCAGAACACTGACAGACCTGAGTACCATCTTGAAATTCAGGTTTATAGCAGAGATGGTGAGCTTTGTAGTTGGAAAGAGTTCTTTTAGAATTTGGTCCATAGTGTATATCATATTCAGGCTGTTCCATTTTAGGACTGGGATCTCAATCTTGAGACTCAGACTTTTCCTGGTGAAGCTTAAGCAGATCTGATATGACAGGATCAGAACCCAAGGGTCTTTTATACAGTTTTTTTTAGTAGCCATTTGACTATACAGTCTTGTGCGAACAATAGGCCTTTGATGTAACCTTTTCCCAAACGTCACAGGTAATTAGTACATGAATTAACAGAAGGCAATTTATCCATTAGGCAGTCTCTCACAAACTTTAAAGAGACATATAGAAAATTACATTATTTCACTGGAGATTAATCTAAATGTTAATGTTCCCTTTTGATCTCTGAATCAACAGCTATAGTGACAGACAGGAACTGACTGTTTAAATGGCTAACATTTAACAGGATGAATATACATATATTATTAGATTTACCTCTAATTTCTAACACTACAGGTTTGCATTTCAAAGTTCGAGTCAGGAATGGCCCTAATTACCATTTCTAACATGTCGCTGCAGGTTGATTCTAGGTCAATTAGCCTGCAGGATGCTTAACACTTTCTGGCCATGTTTCATACTTTTGTATAAGATTTGTTGCAGTTATATAACAGTGGTAGCAATAATGATTTGCATGATTATATTTTAATTAGGTAACATCACAGGTACTCTGAACATTCTTGGAGTAGCTGTCCACTCACAGGGAAGCTTTTTAGAATTGTTTGACAGCATGCTCGGTGAGAAACGCAACCCCCCTGATTCTGTAAACCAGTAAAATCTATTCTCTGTCCAATAGAAATTCTATTCTATAAAATTCGATTCAAGCCACACTGCTAGCCACACTTGTGGTTTTGAATTTTTCTTATTAGCCACATTATAAAAAAGCCACATGCATTAGCCACAATTCAATAGCCTATTGGCCACATATGGCTAGTGGTGAATGTATTGGACACCACTGCTCAAAACTGTGACTTGCACACTTGGGCTTGCAAAAATTCACGTGTAATTGTGTGCCTAACTTACATGTCCATTTTCTGAAGTTACAAGTACACACGGGGTAACAGTACACCCTCATGGTCAGTTAGGCGAAAAACTAGTTATTTCAAAGGGTATCTTGCCTAGTATGTATGCACAATTGCATCCATAAATTATACATAAAGGTGTGGGAATAATTTTTCATGCAAGAATGCACATGGAGAGTTTATAAAATGAGTCCCACAACATAATGCACCACCAGGCAAGAAGTACTGTAATGTTTCAAGTTCAAAAAAAGTCTAACTGGGGCTCACTTGAGTAAGAGAACCTTCCCCCCAACAAAACTAAACAGCGAAATGAAATGAGTGGCAGCATGTCTCTGTGATGAACGGAACCCATGGAATCAATCCCCTTATGTAATTGTGTGTTTCTTCAATTCCAAATAAAGAGAAACTCACACTTGAATAACATGTCTCTAGCTAGTTGGTTCATCTGTGAATTTTCCTGACAGGTAGACTATGAATAGCTCTGAGGCACTAGCAATTCATGTGTGCTTTTTCAGAACACAATACTGAGTCATTTTAAAGCCACCTACTATAGTACTTTTAAAGATGCACTAATTATTTTAAGTGTAAGACTCCTACCCAAGAAGGAGAGAGGAATGCATGCCTTCAGTTTCTCATTTGGGTTCTAACTGTGGTCGAAATATAAATTTTAATATATTTACAAATTAAGAATAAAATGGTATGATATTCCACTATTAAAGTGTATGGACTTGAGTCTGCAAATCGGTGTGGCTGTGCTGTCTGTAACCACTAGACTATACTCCTCCAAGATCCAGGAATAGAAACTAGGATTCCTAACTCCCAACATTCCTTTGTCATATAGCTAATAGTTATGTAAACTACAGTCAAAGAGTGTGTCACACTCCCTCTAGAGGATGGTCCACATAGCATAAGAAGATGTTAGTCTCTACCAGGAGTCACTCCTTCTGATAGGGGTGCTGTGGATTTAAAGGTCTTGGGTTCCAATCCTGATGATGGTCCATCTGAAGGGTCAATATGGTTCTGCATGATAGAATTTCTGTGTTTTCCCAGTTTGGTTTTTTAAAAATCTAGAAAATCATACATGCAAAACAATGGCAAAATAATTTTATTAAGGGTGCAAAGTCAAGCACCAAAAGTTAGGAATTGCCAGATTAAGGTTGCTATAAGAAGCTGCAACAAAAGAAGCCATTTCCAGGCCACAACCAGAAGTGTTATTAGTCCTACAA
Organism: Dermatemys mawii; assembly: GCA_007922305.1. Classification (NCBI taxonomy): domain Eukaryota; kingdom Metazoa; phylum Chordata; order Testudines; family Dermatemydidae; genus Dermatemys; species Dermatemys mawii. The sequence goes on from ML677332.1 coordinate 85,076,574, forward strand.
ACCCCAGGAACTACGCTATATATTTTTGAGCACTATCTGCTGGCACTTTATCTGTTCACTATTTACATATTTATGGACACCTCTTATAACATGCGCCACTTTACTTTGGCCCCCTTTTTTGTATATGTATTATTCGATGGTTTCTAATTCCATGATCTCATTCTATTTTACAGGACCCTGCCTCATTCAATGCACACGATGGATAGTGAATGAGGCAGAGGGTTGCAAGAAGAGAGAGGTTGCTGGAGAGAACTAATCAGGCCCTATCCCTAGCTCTCCCTGCATGGTACTGGGTGAGACTATCAGAGTGTATTTGCACTAGAGATGGTCCAAAAAATGAAAACCTATTTTTGTAAAAAAGTGTGGAAATTGTTTTCAATTCCAGCTGTCTAAACAGTTAGACACAAGTGTCGTTAACTCACAATACATTGACAAAGGGAGCCTCTGCTGAACAGGGGTACTTGCTGAAGTGAAGATAACACAGTGTAAATAGGCAGGTAAATGAATTGAATAGCTGGTGGTGGTTCTGTGTTTTGTGCCCAAGCAAGAATCAGCTCTGTAGTGACAGGGTTGCACGTGCTAAAATTCCCTTGGCCTTACTAACTCATTTATTCTTTCTCAGTTTTTTTTTAAAAACAAGATCTAGCTAGTTCTGTGCTGCATCCCACACACTTGAAGTTCTTCTGCAGGCTGTTGCTTTCTCATATTTACACACACACACACAAACGGAAACGCAAGCAGCACTACAGTCTCGCGGCAAACACTGTTTGCGTCTCTCCTGTGAAGATCAGTAGAATTTTTCCTCTCTGCCTCAGCATGATGTGTTTATTTTCAGGTGTGCCCCGCTTGCAGCCAAGTGTGGTGAACAATCCACTTGACTTTTAGCACTTAAAGTGCGGGTCTGGTGACTGACATTCCATTCCCTGAGTGAGCATTGTGGGGCACGAATGGCCCATCTTGAGACATTCCTGTTTAGAACTTCATTTTTCTGTCCTCCTGCTTCCTGTGAGCAATTCTGGCCATGGCAATGGTAGGAGTGCTTTGCCGGTACAGCTATCCCTGTACATTAGTGTGAATGTGGCTTATATCCGTAGAACTGCGCTTTTGATGGTTTAGTGTATTCCAAACCTGCCCCACCACCCCACTCCAAGCACAATCAACTATATTGGCAAAATTGCTTTTGCTGTTCTAACTGGGTCTACACTAGGACTTTTGCTGTTGCAGCTCTGTTGGTCGGGGATGGTACCTCTCTTCACACCCCTGAGTGACATAGCTATTCTGGCAGATGTTTATACCGTAGACCTCACTTCCATCTCTTTTCAAGTCTTCATTTGATAAACACTTGATAGCTCCTGGATAATCACGGACACCAGTGGACAGAAACCTAGTTAAAATCACAGTGGAGTGTTTTTATAGCCTGATACTTTACCTCCCCATCTGGTGAACTACAATTGTAAACGAATAATAATACTTAATGTAGCACCCTTGATCACAAGCACTTCACAAACTACATAAGTACAGACCCAGTGAGATGAAACCTCCTGGAGGCCAGCCATTGCACAGAGCAGAGAGGAAAGGAGTGTTTTAGTCAAGGAATCCAGCCCTCTACTCTTAGGTGAAAGCCTGGCCCTGTGGAAGTCAGTGATAGAGCTCTCACTGATTTCACCCTGGGAATGCTTTATGGGATATTACAGTTAGAGTAGGGAAACTATACGAAATAAACAGATGTTTTAGTTTCCCCCGCCCTTTTGCTCCTATATTTAAGTTTTTATCTTTTGTCTAACACCTCAAATTTAAACACTTCCTGTTTGAGCTATTTACCCAAGGCATAAATCTAACATCCATGATGTTCAGAATCATTGGTGGGTTGGTTGATTTGTTTTAATTCACATCATAGCCACACATTGCTTTGCAATGAAGGGTAAAGAAAGGCCTGTTTGCTGTTCTAGACGCTTTATGAGAGGCAGCATGGTACAGTGGCTAGGATACTGGCCTATGATGGAGACTGGGGTTCTAATCACAGAACAGGTTAGTGGCAGCACTGGGATCTTGGTCCTGTCACTACACCCTTCATTGCCTGTCTCCCTCGCTCCTTTTCTCTAAATATATTGAGAGTTCTCTGGCCCAGGGACTGTCTTGTATTATGTTTGTACAGTGCCTACCAAAATCAGGCCCTGATTTTGGCTGAGACCTCTAGACATTGCTACAATACCAATAACAATTGAGTGGAGATTTTTCTTCTTTGGTGCACTTCACTTTACTTTTTAGCTTCGTCTTCTTGCTCTCCATCCTTCTGCTTTGTGGAACCTCTGCAGCAAGCCATATCTACTGTTTCAGTTTGTTTTGTGTACCATTCAGGCAGATGGCATTCCACTCAGCTATGGTCTCTAAAGAGGACAGGAAATAATCATTTGTAGTATTGGTGACTGTAGCAGGGTGCTGGTGCAGAGGCACCTAATTAGCCCCTGCTTAGCCAGCCCCAATCAGAGGAGATAGATTGGGGCTGGGGAAAGCCCGATGCCTGGCCTGGGGATTGGCTGCACCTGCTGGCTTAAGGGCTATAAAAGCTGGAAGAAGCCAGATGGTAGGGGGAAATGGCCAGGGGAAGGTCAGTCTCCTGGCGGAGGGCTGTGTGTTTGTGAGGAGCCAAGCAAACCTCCAAGTTGTATATAGTTCAACACTGGTGGTGGGCACTGCTTTGTAAATAATAAATACCCTGGTGTTGCACAGTGGAAGCCTCTCTGAGCATTATTGGGGCAGCCAGTGGGCTGCAGGAGTAGGGGAGCCAGCAGACCCTGTTACGGTGACACACCATTGATGATGATCAGAGACAATAGTGTGCGCAGTATAGTAAAGTGTGGCTCACAAACATGCTAATCAGTTCATTTCAAAATCATCAGAGAACAAGGGTCTCAGGTTTACCCGGTATCGTCAGCCTATCGCTCGTTTCTTTCAGTATGTTCTCCAGGATATTTCTTTCAGAATAACTTCAACATCTTTTATGGCATCTCTCTGGAGCTCACTCCATTGCACGACATGCATTGGAAGGTTCTCAAAGCTATTAAAGGATACCAGAGCACAGTTAATGTCTGTCTCAGTGCTGCCAGGTTGTTTACTCTCTATGCTCACTGAATGAGGAGATGTCTCCTCTTGGATATATTCTTGGGGCAAAGTCAGAGGGCAAAGTGATGGTGTGGATTGGAAGCACTAACAAGTACTGTTTTGTTGCCAGCCTGTGCACTAATTGATTTCTGCAGCTGTCTTTAAAAAGCATTGTTATGCAAGACCTCAGTGTCTCTCCTAGCAGAAACTACTGATGTGGACATCATTAGATCTGGACTTCATCAGAGGTCTATGAAGAGGCTGCTCAAAAATACCCACTGTAAGTAGAATGCAGTAGCATCTGTAAATCACAGTAGCTATCACATTTCATACATTATACATATCTAGTGGGAAGTCTAATTATGGTAGTAAATCAAGCCTAATGCTTCTGAGTCTCTTTGCCCTGGAGGTAGGGAAATGCAAGTGAACTTACAAAGATAATTGATGAGGACAATGGGCTGGCTGCATCAAAATATGTGTGTATCCATGAGAAGTTTGGAATCACTGCAGGCAAGCACGAATCCACCAAAAGAGGAAAGGCCAGGTAAAATATATCACTCTGTGTGTATGTCTACCCACAACATATACAAGTACACTTGTGTAATATGTATATGTGCATATTCTGTTCAATAGTTTGTCATTTTATTCTCTGCAGGCAACATCAACTAATTCAAGACATGCATAAAGAGAAATGTAAGGATCAGGCAAAAAGATGATTTTGTACTAGATGCTTTCAAAGATTTTGCCATCACAAATGAGACCACTGTGAAAATGGAGGGAAACAGCAACATGGGATTCTATCACGATGGTGTTTGTCAGATTAACCTGTAAGCAAAGGAACTGCAGAAGCTTCATGTCTAGGATGCACTTAGCATCATGTGTCATCCAGTGCTCATATCTGAAAATAGTGTTTCTGCAATTATCTATGTGAGTGGAAATCTATGGTGACATTCATAATGATACAGTACATTCCTACATTACCCGCTTTATATATGGGGATAATGGATTGCGGATTCTGTTCTACTCTATACTGGTTCTTATAACACCATCATCCCCAGAGTGTGTGAGCACCTTCCAATAGTCCATTAAGCAAAACGACTAACATCTGTCACGTGTGGTTTGTCCTCTCCTGGAGGAGAATTGTGTGTGCAGAGTACTGCTTTGTTAGGTTGTTGGGTTTTTTGTTTTGTTTGTTGGAGGTGTGTGTGAAGGGTGTCAGAGGTACATGCTGCTATGTCTTTGTTAGAGAAATGCGCCTTTCCATTTGGAGCAGAAGGCAGTGAGATTTTGGGATTGTCCTTAGTTCCTGTGGGAGTTCGTTCCACAGTCTCGGACCAGTCCCCAACATAGCTCTGTCTCCCACCAACAAGAAAAGAATTCTTGGAGCAGATGATCAGGAATGCAATGATGCCTTACCTAAGGATAAATGGCCTTCACACATTCTTGCAAGGTAAGCACGATCAACTAAGGGCTTGTCTACATGACTCAGGCAAAGCACTCCAGAAAGGTGTGATTTGTAGAGTGCTCTAACATGTTGCACTCCAACTGCCCCATGCAGACCCTGCGGGCACACTCTAAAGGATCCCTAGTTGTGTTGATGTATTTCTGTTTCAAACAAGACCACATTAATGTGAACTAGGTACCTTTTAGAGTGCACCACGAGGGTCTGCATGGGGCAGTTACAGAGCAACCCGTTGGTGAGCTTTACAAATTACATCCCTCTGGCATGCTTTGCCACATGTTATAGACAAGCCTTCAGTTACCTTGGACTGTAACTGGCAAAAATTCATGACCTCCTTTTTGGCTTTAATTTTTCTATGCCTTTATTTAGCAACTTAGGGCAAAGACATAGCTGCTGAGGTGGTGAAAAGAGACTGTGCAGTGAGAGAGTTACAACTACTTAGAAAACTATCACGGCTTAAACAGGAAAATAGAGCTCCCCTGAGGGCTAGATGGGATCACTCTTATCACGGGGAGTATGATCTAGCCCAAAGACTACACCGTGAGAGGTGCAGGGATATGTGTTTGTGTGTATTACACACACTGTACTCATACAGACCTTTGCACCTCTGTGGAGTCACATTACAGGGTGCGGGCCACTACTGTGTGTGACGCCCCCCGGGAACTCACATTGGCCACTCGTTCTTACAGTGTTTATGGCTCCAGAAGGGGCCAGGGACCAGCTCCTGCTGGTGGCCCCAGGGGAGGGGCCGCTGCTTTGTGGCCTCTCACTCCTAATCACCACCCAGGAAGCTGTGGATGCAAGAAAAGCCCCCAGTGGCTGTATTTGAGAAATGCTGACCCTCAAGGCCCCATCAAGAAGGGAGCCTCGTTGTCTTAGACACCACATAGGCACGTAGCAAGAGAGAGACTTACTCCACAGAACTTATAGTCTAAACAGAGGATGAGAGAGAGATAAGGACATCATGGGAGGTGAAACAGGGGGAAAGTGACTTGCCTGAGGTAGGGCTGCCAACCCTCCTGGTTTGGCCGGGAGTCTCCTGGAATCAGACTCGATCTCCCGGAGGCTACGGAAGCCAATCCGGGAGATTTTAGGCTGCTAAAAGTCTGGCGGTACAGTGGGGCTAAGGCAGCCTCCCTACCTGCCCTGGCTCCACGCCACTCTTGGAAGTGGCGGCATGTCCAGCAGTGGCTCCTAAGAGAAGATGCAGCCAGGGAGTCTCTGTGTGTTGCCCCCACTCTGAGCGCTGACTCTGCAGCTCCCATTGGCTTGGAACAGGGATCTGTGGCCAATGAGAGCTGCAGGGGCAGTGCCTGCAGGGAGGGGCAGCATGCAGAGCCATATGGCCACCTAGGAGTCACTGCCTGACATGTTGCCATTTCCGGGAGCCACCTGACATAAGCACTGCCTGGCTGGAGCCTGTACCCCAAATTTCCTCCTGCACCCCAACCCCCCAGCCCTGATCCCCCTCCTGCACCCAAACTCCCTCCCAGATCCCGCACTCCAACCCCATGTCCTGCCTGGTGGGGGAGAGCAAGTGACACAGGGAGCGGGGCTGGAGTGCCCTGTCCCCCATTCCACCCTGGAGGCTGGCGTTCTTACTCCTGCTCCTCCCAGAGGCAGGGTTTCTCTTCCAGGAGCCATGATGGTTACAAGACGAGACTGGGTCCTACCTGCTCCCTGGTGGCTGGCCTGATCTCCTGTCCCATGGTCTGGCAGCTACTCTAGTTGCTCTTCCCGCTCTTGCTCTTGACACTGTCCCCCCAGTGCTGTGTGCAGGGAGGGGACATACTTGGCTTGCAGTGGGGGTGGAAAACATGGGAGAGGGGTGGAAACATTCACCCCTTTAATGTTTCCATTGTGTGGCCACAATTCTCCCCAAGTTGTACCACCTTTGTATTCCACAGTTTTCCAGTGGAATCTAAATTCTCTCTGCCTGTGTGGCGCTATCAGGTGTCAGCATGCTATCCCATTGTGAACTGTGTTTGTTACATTTTAAAGTGTGTTTACTGGCTTGTTCTTCTTTGAGATGAGGAGATTTTGTATATTGCACTGGCACATTTTGTTAGTGTCGTACAGACACCTGTCAAGCTCCTTCCCCTTGACAAAGCTGAGGTCAGCACTGCCATTGTAGCCTTTGAAATGGGCTCCAACAACAAGGGTTTGCTACTATAGTAGAACATAAGAACGGCCATACTGGGTCAGATCAATGATCCAGCTAGCCCAGTGTCCTGTCTTCTGACAGTGACCAACATCAGGTGCTTCAGAAGGAATGAGCAAAACAGGGCAACTATTGAGTGATCTTTCTGTATGTCGTCCACTCCCAGCTTCTATGAGATAGTCTTAGGGACACCCAGAGCATGGGATTGCATCCCTGACCGTCTTGGCTAATATTCATTGAGGGACCTATCCTCTATGAACTTTATTAATTTTTTTTTGAAGCAGTTATAGTTTTGGCCTGTACAACACGCCTGGCAATGAGTTCCACAGATTGACATGCATTGTGTGAAGAAATACTTCCTTTTGTTTGTTTTAAACCTGCTGCCTATTAATTTCTTTGGGTGACCCCTTGGTCTTATGTTATGTGAGGGGGTAAATAACTCCTTCTCTATACCATTCATGATTTTATAGACCTCTGTCATATCCCCCTCAGTTTTCTCTTTCCCAACCTGAATAGTCCCTGTCTTTTTAATCTCTCCACATATGGAAGCGGTTCCATACCCTTAATGATTTTTGTCATTCTTCTCTGTACATTTTCCAATTCTAATATCTCTTTTGAGATGGGGCAACCAGAACTGCATGCAGTATCCAAAGTGTGGGTGTACCATGGATTTATATAGTGGCATTATATCTTTTGTTGTATTATCTATCCCTTTCTCAATGGTGCCTAACATTGGTAGCTTTTTTGACTGGTGCTACACATTGAGCAAATGTTTTCAGAGAACAATACACAGTGATTCTGAGATTTCTTTGCTGAGTGGTAAAAGCTAATTTAGACCTCATAATTGTGTATGTATAGTTGTGATTATATTTTCCAATGTGCATTACTTTACATTTAGCAACATTGAATTTTATCTGTCATTTTGTTGCCGAGTTACTCGGTTTTGTGAGGCCCTGTTGTAACTCTTTGCAGTCAGCTTTGGACTTAACTATCTTGAGTGATTTTTTTTTTTTTGCCACCTCACTGTTATCCACCTTTTTCAAATCATTTATGAATACGTTGAAGAGCACTGGTCCTGCTACAGATCCCATGATAACAAACCCTGCTATTTACCTCTCTCCATTTTGAAAACTGAACATTTATTGTTATCCTTTGTTTCCTATCTATTAATTGATCCATTATAGGACCTTTCCTCTTATCCCATGATTGCTTAGTTTGCTTAAGAGCCTTTGGTGAAGGGCCTTGTCAAAGGCCTTTGAAAGTCCAAGAACACTGTATCTACTGGATTATTCTTATCTACATGTTTGTTGGCTCCCTGCCCCAAATCATTCTAATAGATTGGTGAGGCATGATTTTCCTTAACAAAAGCTGCATTGACTCATCCCCAGCAAATCATGTTTATCTATGTGTCTGATAATTCTCTTCTTTACTATAGTTTCAACCAATTTGCCTGGTACTGAAGTTAGGTGTACTGGTCTGTAATTGCCAGGATCACCTCTAGAGCCTTTTTTTAAAAAATTGGCATCACATTGACTATCCTCCAGTCATTTGGTACAGAAGCTGATTTAAGCAATGTTACATTCCACAGTTAGTGGTCCTGCAATTTCATATTCATCCTGTCTCATGTATTGCATTAACATAACATGCTGTAAAATGTCAATACAGTGATCTCAGTATTCATATATGTAGTGAGAGAGAATCTCTGACCTCCAGCTTCGTTCATTTAATGGAAGAGGCCCAGCAAGTCATAGAGGTTTTTCCTACAAAATGAAAAATGGGATTCCGAATTCTTGGGTTCTACTCCCTGCATTTCCCCTGGGTGCTGTGTGTCCTTCAGCCTCCCTGTCTCTAAAATAGAGACAGTGATGCCTCACCTTGAAAGTCCTCTGATATCTGCAGATGAAAACTGAGGTGCATGGCTTTGTTTATGAATGTGCTGGTGAAGTATTAAAGTGAAGGAGAGGAGAACGTTCTAGGTGATATGGATGGAGGTGGTGGATAGAGAACAGAAGTGATGGTGAGAGCAGCTCAAATACACTTCACTGAAACTGTTTTATGTCAAAAACGTAGGTTTTTGACCAAATGAGATTTGACACAAAGGGTGTCTTTTCCACAGAGAACTTAATCTTTTCACCACACTATTGGCCAAAAACATTGGTTTAAGAGTTTTCATTAAAAAAACTTCAGAATTTCCATGGACAATTGACAACTTTTTATATTGAAAATTTCGGGGCTGGGGGAGGGATTTCAGACCACCTGTAATATGGAGAAGGGGTCATATGATCACTGATGTTATATCCTACTCCTTCTATCCAACAGTTCTGAATGGATGGTCATGCTGCCTTTTCTCCATCTTGACAAGCAGCTGTCCCTCCCACTCCCTTTAAAGGAAAGGAAATTCTCTTGGAGTCCTAGACCCAAAGCCTGGGAACCCAATGGGATAATAAAAAATGGAGGACCAGATCCAACTCTCTGCTCTGTAGCTTTTTTCCTCCATGGCAAAGAAGCTCTCCCAGGGTCTGTCCATAATCTTAACTAAGGGCACTCCTGAAGGAGAATTGCCAGCTTTATGGCCTTTCCTTCTTATTTTTACCTTGCTATCCACACTCAGAACAGAATGAACAGTGGGTACTAATTAAGCAGCAGCACATTTTGACAACAGAGCAATAGTGCTGGTGCATACGAAGCAGGAGCTCATTAAAGTAGCCTGGTATTTAGTCAGTTAGGTTTTGGCAGAGATTAGCATTCGTGGGTTAATTCAGACTTGGAAAATAACCACTTAAATGTACAAGTGTTTAATATCTCAGTTAGTACACACCATAGGACCTGCTAAACTGCATTAGATCATTCATCCAGCTACCACTTTCTTTGGCAATGGCCAGCATCTGATATATCAGCAAAAAGGTCCCTCTCTGGACCTCGGCAATGTATTTCTTTGTGCCTTATCATAGGGTGCACACAGAACATAACCAATGCCATTGATTTCACTGGTTGTTTTTTGCTGGGATAAGGATTTTAGGGTCTGGTCCTTTTATTAGATGTGTAACTCCTAACCATGTTGTTTTATATCCTAGCTGAATGTGCTGCCATAATAAACCAGCCACCAGCACGACTGCCTAGTTGGATGGCATTGTATAAACAGGGAAATATGTTTGAAGTTGAATCCACCTTGGACAATGCTGTTGCATTAGTGCCGCATGGGGCATTTTTCAGAATACAGATGCTCTGCCCCCTGTGTACAGGGGAGAATTACAATGCTGCGTGTTGCTAATAAATCAATTATAACAGTAACAATCTGAGCACACAGTTGAAAATGCTGACTGGGGATTTGCTGTTGAACTTTCTCCCGAGTTCCTTGTGAATATTCTTTGTAGGTGTTTCCCTGAGATGCTCTACAGTGCATTGTAGTAGGGCCAGCATGGAATGAGAAGATGAAGGAAATTCACCCGAGGCTCAGGTTTGAACATAAAATCAAACTGGGCTGGGCTTGTATGTCAGGGTTTCTGGTTTAACCCAAACTGACACCGACTTGGCAGAAGCCTACAGCTGCACATTCCTTCCATGCAGTTTTACAAGCAATAAACTCAGAAGGACTAAGACAGTCCAGACAGCGGAGCTCCTGTGTTTCCCCAGAGCTTCCTGGTTCGACTTCTGGTCAGCACCACCCTCTTGTCTGTCCTCTGACACTAACACCCTTCTTTGAAGGTGCTGAACATACCTAGGCTTAGCATCACCTAATTATGGGGGGTGCCTCCCCAGGCCAGAACAGTCAATGGGCCGAGCTGAGGCTGGCTGCACTGTTGGTGCCCAGGGAGTTGCTGGGTGCGTTCTTCCAGCACGACCAGGGCTTCCAAATGCCCGCTCCGCTGTCTTCACCCCCACCGGTAGCACCTGCGTGTGCCTAGGAGCCCTGTGGCCTGCTCAGGTAACTTAAAAGGGCCCAGGGCTCCCAGCCACTGCTACTGTTACTGCAGCAGTGGGGGTGGCCGGGGAGCCCCTGGCCCTTTTAAATTGCTCAGGCCCCTGTACAATTACCCCCTTTGCTTCCCCCAACATCAACGGGCCTGTGCCTCCCTCAGCTACCTCTGAGCTCTGGCTGGGAATTAACTCTGAGAACCCAGGCAGTTGTCTGGCTTGGCAAGGACCCCTCTTAGGGACACTTCCAGGATAGGAGGTGACAGGGCTTTGGGGTCATCTCCAAGGGCTGCTGTAAGACCATTACCCCCATCACACGTATCTACGCTGGGAGAATTTGTAAGTGCTGTTCTTCGCTGGTGCTACTCCACCAGTGGTAGCCATGGTGGAAGCTGTAGTGCAGACAGGGCCCTGTCCTCTAACCCTATCCTTCTCTATTATTATTTATATTAAATGGATCCTGCAGGCTGCAACTAAGATGAGGGATCCCTTGCAGTAGCCCCCCCCCCCCCCACACACAGCCAGTCCCTGCCCTGAAGAGCTCACAACATCGAGTTACCTACTGCTCATTCCTCGGGTCCATGTTCTTCCCTTGTGATGACTAAATGACTCCTGTTAATGCTAATGAGAGAGTTCTGTGTTTTTAGGGGGCAATAGACCACCACAGTGTTTTAATGGGGTGAAGGAATCTGCCGCTGCTTAGCATACAGAAGTATATAGGATATGGCACTGTCCCTTTAAATAATTTGGGAGCTCTCTTGTAGGCTTCCTCATCTTCTCTTGCAGAAGCTAACAGTGTGTGTATGTAGCTGGGCCTTGTATGGTCACTTATCAGTAGGAAACAGAATTATTTAGAAACAGCCATGGCCCGGAGGGGCGGGAAGGATCCTCACATTCTTAATGTTGCGTAGAGAGCAAAGACACAACAAGTACATGGTGCCTGCTGCTACACACTGAACGTGTGTTGCATAGCGGTGTTTACCTTGATCATAGTTGTGGTGTGTTCTATACTTGGAATGGGAACTACCACAGTAAGTGTAACTACTCTGGGTGGCTTTTCACAGTGTTCACTGCACGTACAAGCTCAGCCTTACAGACAACTAAGGTTATTCCAAGGAGCAAGAAATCAGGCATATAAAGTTATTCCAGCTTTTAGTATTAGAGGTCACCAGGCCAGAGCCTCAGCTGGTGTTAATCCATGTAACTCCATGGACTTCAGTACCAGCTTTATGCCAGCTGAGGATCTGGTCTTGTATCTTTAAGATCTGAAATGAGTGTCTGCCTCCTAAATGCAAATGGCGGTGAATTGCCAGTGGATGGGTAAAGGGGTGAGGGATAGGGTGTATTTTCACATTATGATGAAGCTATTTACTTAAAAAAAAAATTACTCAATCCCCAGAAGAAGATGAATCAGAATTTAATTTTCTTCCGCAAAAGTGCTTATGGTTTGATTGGTCTCTTTAGCCAAGTGAGGCAGACAACTGCTTACTGAATCTCTGCAGTTGGAAAGCACCAGCCTGCAAGCAATAAGTAGCTTCATCTACCCAGAGCATGCATTCATTACCTCTTCAAAGCATGCCCAGGGCACTAAGTAGCATATTTTATCTCAAACAAACAGCCCTTTGTCTCTACCATGTCAGCACTGACAAGCAGACATTCCTTCAGCATTTGAGCCAATGCATGGGAATAATTCAGGATGATCTGCATTTGCCCTAGTGAGCTGTTTCTAGCAAGTGACAGTAGAGGATATTTTTTTTTTTTTTTTTTTTTGAGAGTGAGGCACTAACGGGATTTGGAATAATTATGGGAATGAAGAATCAGAAGAGAAATAGACATCTATTTAGCAATGGTGGTACATTGTCTGTTTCCGCTCAGTAAAATCTGCAATTAATTAATGATGACACCTTAATAGCTACATGCAATTAATATTTTTTGTTAGTTTGGTTTACCAAAAATGTCATTTTACCTATCTTCCATGGTGATCAGGGAATTATTTATTTCTGTTGAGGTCAACTTCCACGTTCTTGAAACAAAACACTTGCAAAGTTGAACTCCCATTATGGGCCTGGAAAAAATGCCTTCTCAGTTAAAAAGTAATGGGATGAAAAATTCTGTTTTCATGTAATATTTAAAGCCTGGCATAAAAATTAGAATTTATGTTACAGTACCGTAGAGTGGATGTTTGTATTGATTAAAAAATTAGCCATTCGTAGCTTAGTGTGTTATTCATCAGGAAATAGCTTTTACCTTCAGTGGCAATGCTGTATGACTCATTCTCAGTGCTATTCAGGGCCAGCTTTATGGGTGGGTGACATGGTTGGAGGTGCGGGGAGGGGCACCATGGTCAAGTAGCTGCAGAAGGGCTTTGCCTAGCTGGGTGGCGGGGAGAGAGGAAAAAGGGGTTTGTAGGGTGGGAACAAGATTCTCACGTGTCCCCTCTACCCTCCCGGCAGCACGACACCTGCCACGCCACCAATGCGCCACCTGCTGCTGCTCTCCTGCTGAAGGGCAGCCTGCTGCTTGGGGAGCCGCAGTTAAAGGGTGCCAAAGGAAGTTTGCCCAGGGCGCCATTTTCCTTAAGGCCTGGTACTATATTCATTAACTTATTCTTGGTACCAAGCCAGTAAAGCACTTAATTCAACACCACGTTTAGCTGTCTTTGCTTGGAAAATTGAATAGTAAATCGTTTTAATCAATGACAAAATGGAACGAGAACGAAGTGATTTTCAAATGAAGCTGGCTTCCCAGTCTTGTGCTGCTTAGTCACAGAATTCCCTCTTGGAGTCAAGTCCTAAGTAAATTCTTTCTCATTTTCTAAAAGGTAATTCTTTTAAAAAAAATGTTTTGCCCCAGATCCTCAGCTGGTGTCGATCAACGTAGTTCCATTGACTTTAAAATCGAGTCTTTCTCAAAGACATGTTCTAGTTCCACCAGGTTTGATGCAGGAATGACTCAGTGAAATTCTCCAGTCTGCTTGATACAGGAGGTCAGATTAGATGGTCTCTTCTGGCCTTGAAATCTGTGAACCTACACTGATTTCCACCAACTGGCGATCTTGCTCAGTGGATGTTGGTTGAGTGCTGGTGAAAAGTGCTAAAGTGTCAGCTCTGGACACTGAAGTCCTGTATTTATCCATAGAAATGCTATCCCACAGGCAGAAGTAGTGCAACCTTCCCCATACCGCCCTGTCCAAAGCTAGAACCATCTCTAGTGGTGAGAAGGTAGTCCAATGTCCATGCCTCAGCTGTCCTTTTTATCTAGGTACAGTGATGGCTGTAGTAACTGTGGCAGCTGAGCACCTTGACCTACACCTTGGTTTCACTTCTGTGGCTACCAGTTGTCATGGCTCTCTCCAGGGGATCTGTCACTAATCTAAGGCCCAGTCCTGACAACCATGTCTCACATGAATAGTCCTTTCTTAAGCCCAGATCCTACTCCAACTGAGGTCAGTGGCAAAACTCCTATTGCATTCAAGGGGAGTGTGGCAGGGCGAGGGTAAAGACCCTGTGAATGCCCTGCCCCTGCAGGCTAAACCCTGCTTGCTGACAGGAGGGCCAGGAGCAGAGGCTGGGAGCAGCCTGCAAGGAGCCCAGCTGGGAGCCCTAATGAGGGCTAGCTCAGAGCACTAATCTGGGCTAAGTAGGGACAGCTGAGGCTGGGAGCTGAGAGGGCTAGAAAAGCCCTGGGCCCTAGTCAGTCAAGGGGAAGGCAAGCCAGAGAGGAGATGGGAGGCTGCTGCTGCTGCCCTGTCTCCTCACAGTGGGCAAGGTGCCTCAGGGGGCCTGGAGACCCTGAAACCAGGGCAGAGAGGGTAACTGTTGGGGACGTGGGGAGCACTTTGCTTGCATCAAAATCACTAGACCTGCACTGTAAATAAAGGACACTTGGAGAACACCAGAAAAGGGGTGGAGACCTTCATTTTGAGAAACCAGAACACAGGGCACAAGGGGAAGCAGGAGAACCCTGTGTGGACTCTGTGACAGGGAGCAAGATCAGGATTTACACAAATAGTCTCATTAAAATTAATGGGCTACTCTCTTGAGTAAGAATTACTTGAGTATTGTACGGGGTTTTCCCCTACTCTTTTTAACAGGATGTATTTTGATATTTTTTAAGCCAGTGATGTTCCTTTGGAGGGCGAACAGCTAAAACTATCTACTCGGAAGCTTCCCTGAACTCTGGTGATAGAGGAGCAATGGCAAGGAAGCAGCGTTGAGAATAAAGACAGGACAAAATTTAGAATTGCACACTGGAAGGGTCTCTCAGCTCTGTGTAGCTGGATCTCAGAGCAGACATTCTGCTTCACCTATGTGTCCCAAGTAGGAAGGGAAGAATCCTTCTCTCTAGAAGTATCTAGATCTGACATGTCAGAATGAGAGAAGTTTGCCTTTAGTAATAAGCAAAAGCACAAAATTAATTTTGTTCAATTCCTTGTTGTGTGCAAATAATTCAACCAAAAACCAACACAGTAAATGGTCTCTTTCTCTGCAGGCTATTGTGCATGTTACTTTTAGCTTCTAATCACTAAAAGTCATATTAACAGAGATGGGATTGGACTGAATCCACTCAAACAGACATTTGCACTTATGCAGTGATGTAGCTGCGTTGGTCCCAGGATATTGGAGAAACAAGGTGGATGAGGTAATATATTTTATTGGACCAACTTCTCTTGGTGAGAGAGACCAGCTGTTGAGGTTATGCAGAGCTCTTCTTCAGCCAGTGGATATGGTGACTCCACCCCCTCATCAGCCATGAATTTCCACAAAAATCTGTGCCCTGAAATGTCCAGCCCAGTCGTTGCTCCTCTAAAGAATCAATATCCAGCAGTTTGTTACTTTAACTGGAGTTTCCGATGGTTCAGTTCAAACACAGCACTAAACTGGCTTAGATTTACAAATAAAGCAAGTTCATTTAATTCCAAAGAGACTGCAAATGAGTACAAGTATAAAGAGTCAAGTCAGAAATGGTTACAAGATAAAGATGGAAATAATGCTTTTTAGTCACTAAAATTTAACAATTTAGACTTAATTCAAGGTAAAATCCTCAATTCGTTTCCAGCAAGATGGACCCCTGGATCAGGATCTATCCCCCAAAGTCAAAGGGCTGGTATCTTTGTCTTCTTAACTGAAAGATAAATCACTTGAGGTTTCTTTGTCCCTCATTTATAGTCCAATGAACCACTGAAATGGATTCTCCTCAGGGATGCCTCCAGCTGAACGTCTATTTCTAGCTGTGAGGTAGGCAACATGGAGTCTGTTATGAAGGAAGTGATCTGCTGCTGCTTTCCCCCCATGGAGTTGTTTGCTAAAATGCAAATTATTTAATTCCTGCTCCTCCCAATACATTTGAATTAACATTAGATGTGTGACTGTCAGCTCCCCTCCTCCCCCACGGCCGCCATGATAGCATGATGTATGCCTTGTTAGCTTGATGGGTCTGTTTATGCAATGTACATTCTCATTGTTTTTCAAAGCATTTTGTAAGTAACTCCCAGGTGGGAAAACCACATTCCTTTGTCTAGGGTGGGGTGACTCCTGCTTGGCTGGCAAACTCATTTTAAGAATTATATTTTCAATTTATGTCCATGACTTTGCATCAGTTGCTTTCACCTAATTACACAATGATATTTATAACTAGTGAGTCAGACCTTTTCATTGACACCTTGCACGACACTTCTCAGATATGTTTCATGACTTTAAAGAATTGAGATGCACTTGAACTGGTTAAGCCAACTGAAATTCATTACCAGATATCGAGGTGCCCCTGGCCCTCAGCCCTTGGGTTGTTGTTAATGTCACACCTCTCCTCCTTACAAAGCTTCAGTAGGGTTAGCCACTGGCTGAAATGGAGGCAGTAGTTAGAACTTCCTTTCACAGATAGGGCATCTACCATGATATTTTCCTTTCCCTCTAAATGTATAATCTCTATGTCATATGCTTGGAATGTCATGCTCCATCATAGTAATTCACAATTGGAACCCTTCATTTTAGGTAACCAATGGAGAATGATCACTGACCTGAAGAAAAGCTCTGTGTAAGCTTGAAAACATGCCTTTCTCTCCAACAGACGTGGGTCCAGTAATAGACATTACCTAACCCACTTTGTCTCTCTAATACTGGTAATTGTCAGACATTGGTTCAAGGACATTATGGATCCCATTTTCCTTACAAAGGAGCAACCACTTCAGGAATGGATGTATAGTTCTTCTTGCCCTTTTCTTTTACTATGCTGCTGCGTGGTTATGATATCTTGAAAACTAGTGTGCAGCTCATCATTTTCAAGTTAAATTAAAAAGAATATGTAAATGTTATTTGAGGACCAGCTGCAGCTAAAAGAATATTAATTCCTGTCCTCCGTTACTGTGTTACACAAACATGGGCACATCCAAGAAAGACAACCTTTAAATATGATTTTTCACTTTTGACTGCACTATGATGCCTCTGAATTTGCTGCCACAATTGATATCCTGATGTTCAAGTGCATTATTATCATGGCTGGCCCTAGCATTGCATTTTAAAAGCACTTACTTCTTTGCCGTCAACATGCACAAAAGGTGCTCATATAATTAGGGCCGAGTGAAATTTTTGACCAAAACTTTTTTTGGTGAAAAATGTAGATGTGGTGACAAATTTCACCAATGTGTGTAGATGTCGCCGAATTGCTTATTTAAGACCTACCTTTCGCGTGTCACCCCCCCCAATCAACAAAAATCTGGGATAACTGAAATGTTTTGTTGTGGGAGCTTGGAATGTCTTTATGTTTCAAAAATTTTTACTTTTATTTTTAAAAAATTCAAACCCATTTTTAAAATGTTCAAAATCAAAATGAAATGTTCTGATTTCTGTATAAGTTTAACTTTTTTTTACCTGAAACAAAATTTTAAACTTTGAGATTTTGCTGCAAATTTTGCAAAAATTTGGTTTCAGTTCAACTCAACACCATTTTCTTCTTCACTTTTCAAAACTGCCAATGAACCAAAAAAATTTATTACTCACTCAACTCTACTCATGATAGAGGATCCTCAGTAGTCTTAAAACAATATTGTACAGATGATCTACTGCTTGGCTTGGACAGCCAATGGCCTGTTACAGTAGGTTTATTAAGGGAGTATTCTCAGTCTGTTCAGATTATCATTTAAGATTTTAGACAAATAGTTATAAACTCAGAGGTGCAGCACAGCATGTAGAAAGAAATACTGCAAATGAGCTGATAAAAGAAAGCAACCATTTTTAATACCTATGCATGGGAGGGCAACGGAAGTCAAACACAAAAAAATAAAAAGTACAGTGGAGCCCCGCTATAACACGACCAATGGGATCCAAGAAATCCCATCACGCTAAATGCGGGGTTGCGTTATAGCAGGGTCCCACTCCCCAGCAGGCGGGGGCTGCGGCTTCTCTCCCCGCTGCCCAGCAGGGAAGAGAAGCTGCGGCCCCGCACCGGCCGGGGACAGAGAACGCTGGCGCTGCAGACTGCAGCCCAGGAGTTCGCTGTGGAAGTCGCTGCCCCCGCGCCTGCTGGGGAGTCCCCTGTCCCAGCAGGGGAGCCTGCAGCTTCTCTCCACGCTGCACAGCAGGGGAGAGAAGCTGTGGCCCCCACACCTGCCCGGTACAGAGAGCAAGGACTTGGGAGCCACGGTATAATCGCGCTATATCCGGATTCATGTTATATCGGGGTGCGTGATACCGGGGCTCCACTGTACCATAATGAAGGGTGACCAGATAGCAAATGTGACAAATCAGGATGGGGGTGGGGAGTAATAGGAGATAAGAAGGGTAATACGAGCCCATATTAAAAAAAAAAAAAAAAAAAAAAAAGCCCCAAATATCGGGACTGTCCCTATAAAATTTGGACATCTGGTCACCCTTCCATAATGTGCCTTTAGGTCACACAAAACAACTCCAGTAGAAGTGAAGATGATCCCTAGGGACCTGATCCAAAGCCCACTGATCAATGGACTTTTGATCAAGCCCTGGACTGTTAAAAACAGAGATATTACACTGATCAAAACATGGTGCTTCTAGCTGTGTTCCAGACATGCCCCTATTCCTCTGGTTTTTTACCATTTTCCTGGCAGGTACCTACTCTTTGATACTACGAGCCCTTCAGGGTTTTTGGCCTACCGATGAAAAGTACTATATCAAAGCTAGATTTTATTATTCTACCACGTGTCAGATTAGTAGGTGATGACGCTTGGGCTCTTGTACTTGCAACATTGCAAGTCTTCATGAGCCCCTTCCTCTCCCTCGTTAAGCAGTGACTGAAGCTAGTTCTTTTTCAGAAGTGGCTTCTATTTTAATCACTGTTGAACCCTGTGTGGGAAGTCACTTTCTACTGATGCTGCTTTATGTTACTATTTGTGTAGGCCGCTCTTATGTCTTACCTGATGTTTTAGTTTTAAGGCCAGCATTGTATTGCTTTGATGCAGCTCAGTCCTTCTTGTTCTCTGTCTGTGAGACACAACAGTTTAGGCTTCTGAAGGCTGTAGTGGCCCAGAACAGGTTGTTGGGCTTGTTGCAGAAGCAGCTGGGTGGTGTTTAATGGCCTGTGATATTCAGACAAGATGATCTGTGGTCCCATCTGGCCTTAAACTCTATAACTGTTTTCAAGGAGTCCTCAGCCCTTTCTTGTGTGTGCACAATTTTTGAGTGCTACTATTTGCACATGCAGATGCTGGAGTGTATTTGTACAAACTCCTCATGTACTGAACTTGTACCTGCAAATAGAGTTTTCACAGTGAATGCAACCATTTGCACATACCAGTGAAGATACAGCAATGAGCAAGGATGGTTGCAAGGTTGAGGCACTGGACTATGACTCAGGAGATCTGAGCTTACTTTCCAGCTGTGCCACAGACTCTCTGTGTGACCTTTGACAAGTCACTTAATCTTTCCATGCCTCAGTTTCCCATCTGTAATGTGAGGATAACAACATTTGCTTTGTCTGTCTTATCTTCTTAGACTGCAAGTTCTTTGGGACAGGGACACACTTATTCTGCACAGTGCCAAGAACAGAGGGCCCCAGTTTTAGTTTGGGCCTCCCAGCATTACCAAGACATAAAGAAACTGCCCGCACAGAGACCATGCTTACGAAGTCACACATACGCAAAGATAGGCTGCTTTCTGAAAATTTGGCTTGTGCTGTATTATTATTCATTACAGCTTTCTAACTCTCTGTGCGGTGCTTCATAAAACACATTCATTTCTAATTTCTTTCACTTTGTGATTACTCAGTTGTCCTCTCTTTCCACCTTTCTCCCTGTAATATTGCCACTGACTTTGGTGGCCTCTGAAGATGCATTTGCCAGATGAATTCTTCTGACAAGTTCTGTTATTGGCTGATTGGATTTGAAGATGGAGGGTCTGTGTTGCACTTAGCACAGAAAGTAGAATTGATCCACTGCAGGCCTTCCTGATGCTCAATTAAATCAGCAACCAGTTTGTAACTCAGGCGGATGTGGCTGTCTTGCAGATGGTACACGGAGTTATTTGTCTGCTCTGGCTTAATAACTTGTATGTAAAAGTCCTACAAAAATGGACTAAAGATTGCTAACCTGTCTACAGAATTTTCAGACCAGCCCATGTAATTCAGTAACAGGAATATAATTCTCTATTAAATGTTTATAATAATTTCTGTAGAATCCTATTGATATTATGCCTGACAAATCCTATAGGATTTTTCCATAAGGGAACAAGCCGTTGATCCAAAGCTCAGTGAGGTAAAGGGAAAGACTCATACTAATTTAAATGGCCATACAGGCCGGTCACAAGTAGGTAGCATCTACAAATCCAGGGCTGTTTTTCAAAAAACCCCATAAAGTGAAAAATTCTATGAATCCCCATTATGCTAAGCAAAGAGGTCGAGCAAGGTAGCCGATATTGTCCATCCAGGCAAGCCCCATCTCTGACAGCTGTGTTCTTGTGCGTAGAAGGAAGAGTTCAGTGGTATTTTGGGGAGCTGTAAGGTGCTGGTTCCTGATTCACTCTTTTCTTGATTCTTCAGTAGGAGAGCCGAAAGCAGGAGGTCCATGACTTGGTTTTGCCTAGCCCAGTCCACACAGTTCTTCTTGCAACATGTACAAGACTTGGGCTGAGACTTTTGAAGCTGATCAGTGGATTTAGCAACAAAACTTTCATTAACTTCAATGGGAGTTGTGATGCTGAGTCCTCTTGTCTATGGAAAAATTCAGTGGAAAACCTTCTAGACACATTGGTGTCTGGTCGGCACTTGCCCTGGTAGCTTAGGGGTGTGCTTTTTAGGGGCTGCATCTTGCATTCTTTTCTATGTGTTTTGGACATGCTAATATATAATGTTCAATGCTAGACAAAAAGCTCTAACTTCCTGTAATCAACAGCACCCCTGTGTTCTGAGGAGGAAAGTTTAATAGTGGAACATGCTCATTATTTGAGCCACTGAGGAAGCTGCAGAAAAATATCAATTTTCTTAAAATTATTTACATAAAAATTGTAAATGAAGTTAAGTCCTGGGCATATTCATTCAGCAAAATAAGAACTTTTAAGGCTTTGATGGGTTCACTTACACATGGCCTAATATCCGACAGGCCATCACACTGATATCCTGCACACTACACCATCTCAGCAGGTCTAGAAATCTCTGTTTGGCTATATGCATTCTTTGGATCTCATATTCTGGGGTCTCACTTGGGCCAGAGGGGTTTCTGAATGCCCAGGTCCAGGGCAGCCTGAAAGTAGGAGAGAGTTGAGGACAGCAAAATGCCAGACCTTGTAATGAATTTGGCAAGATATGGTAGATGGGCTCACTGGGGCCAGGTGAGGAAAGAAGCATCAGGTGGGAGAATAGCCATATAGCTGATCTAAACAGAGAGAGCTCCCCAGTGGGGCTGGGAGGTAGAAAGGGAAGGTTTAGTAGACTTGGGAGGGAAAGGAAGACTTCACAGACTTCAGATTATAGTTTCCACTAATGGGATTTCTCCCTATATTTCTCATAGGCCCTGATTCAGCAGAGAACATGCTTAAGTGTCAGTGGTTTCAGTGGAGCTACTCATATGCCTAAAGTTAAACACATGCTTAAGTGCTTTGCTGAATCCCGAGGCTAAAGTGGGTGACTCATCTTATACCCATTTGATAAGGAAACTGATAAGGAAACTTGAGCACAAAGAGAAGAAGCAATAGCAAGTCAGTGGCAGAGCCGGGACTCCTAGCCCAGAGCTCCAGCCGAACCGTCTGGGTCTCATCCCTAACAAGCCTCTAGGGTAGTGGCTCTCAACCCGAGGTGCATACCCCTAGGGGTACGTCAAGTCATCTAAATAGTGGCCTAGTTTTACAACAGGCGACATAAAAACCACTAGCGAAGTCAGTCCATTTCATACAGACAATGACTTGTTTATACTGCTCTATGTACTAAATACTGAAATGTAAGTACAATATTTATATTCCAATTGATTTATAATTATATGGTAAACATATAATTATATGAGAAAGTCAGCAATTTTTCAGTCATAGTGTGCTGTGACATGTTTGTATTTTTATGTCTGGTTTTGTAAACAAGTAGTTTTTAAGTAAAATGAAACTTGGGGGTACGCAAGACTCCTGAAAGGAGTACAGTAGTTTGGAAAAAACTAGTGAAAAAGTTTTTCCTAATATCCAACCTAAACCTCCCCCACTGCAACTTGAGACCATTACTTCTTGTTCTGTCATCTGTAACCACTGAGAACAGTCTAGATCTATCCTCTTTAGAACCCCCTTTCAGGTAGCTGAAAGCAGCTATCAAATTTCCCCTCAGTCTTCTCTTCTGAAGATTAAATAATCCCAGTTCCCTCAACTTCTCCTCATAAGACATGTGCTCCAGGCCCCTAATCATTTTTGTTGCCCTCCGCTGGCATGTCCTTCTTGTAGCGTGGGGCCCAAAACTGGACACAGTACTCCAGATGAGGCCTTGCCAATGCCGGATAGAAGGGAATGATCATGTCCCTTGATCCACTGATAAAGCTCCTACTCATAAAGCCCAAAATGCCGTTAGCCTTCTCGGCAACAAGGGACACCATTGACTCATATCCAGCTTCTCTTCCACTGTAACCCCTAGGTCCTTTTTTGCAGAACTGCTGCCTAGACACTCGGTCCCTAGTCTGTAGCAGTGCATGGAATTCTTCCTTCCTAAGTGCAGGACTCTGCACTTGTCCTTGTTGAACCTCATCAGATTTCTTTTGGTCCAATCCTCTAATTTGTCTAGGCCCCTCTGTATCCTATCCCTACCCTCCAGTGTATCTACCACTCCTCCCAGTTTAGTGTCATCTGCAAACTTGCTGAGGGTGCAATCCACGCCATTCTCCAGCTCATTAATAAAGATATTGAACAAAACTGGCTCCAGGACCGAACCTTGGGGCACTCTGCTTGATACCGGCTGCCAACTAGACATGGAGCCATTGATAACTACCTGTTGAGCACGATGATCGAGCCAGCTTTCTATCCACCTTATAGTCCATTCATCCTGTCCATATTTCTTTAACTTGGTGGCAAGAATACTGTGGGAGACCATATCAAAAGCTTTGCTAAAGTCCAGGAATAACACATCCACTGCTTTCATCTCATCCACAGAGCCAGTTATCTCATCGTAGAAGGCAATTAAGTTACTCAGGCCTGACTTACCCTTGGTGAGTCCATGCTGACTGTTCTTGACCAGTTTCTTCTCCTTCAAAATTGATTCCTTGAGGACCTGATCCATGATTTTTCCAGGGAATGAGGTGAGACCGACTGGCCTGTAGTTCCCCGGATCCTCCTTCTTCCCTTTTTTAAAGATTGGCACTACATTAGCCTTTTTCCACTCATCCGGGACCTCCTCTGATCACCATGAGTTTTCAAAGATAATGGCCAATGGCTCTGCAATCACATCAGCCAACTCCTTTAGCACTGATGCAGTGCATCAGGCCTTATGGACTTGTGTTCGTTGAAAGGTTGAGAGCCACTGCTCTAGAGCAGTGGTTCCCAAACTTTAACAACCTGTGAACCCCTTTCACTAAAATGTCAAATCTCACGAACCCCCTTCTAAAAATGAATATTTCCAGGGATTTTCTCCTTTACCCTGAGTGTAAATTATAAAAGCAGTGATCTTGGAAATATAAAATTTGTTTTTATGACATGCTTCTTACACACCATTTATTATTAATTATTTATCACTACAGTATTTTTATTACATTATGAAAATGGCAACGCTCTTCCAAGATCTCACTTTTGTAGCTTGTATCACTTTGAATAAGCCTGTTATAAGACATGGCTCATGTTCCGGGGTGGGGGGGCACACGGTTTCCTGAACCCCTCAGATGCCCCTTGCAGGTGCTTCACCCATGCTCTTTTATTTACAGTGGCTGTACAGTCCCAATTTCCCCCAAACCAGTCCCTGCCCTAACCCCTCATTGGGTTCTTCGGCCTATGAGGCTTATGTCAGCCAGCAGAGACAGAGCCACATACCTCCTATCCTCCTGCCTGGCTAGCCCCCTTTCCCGAGCTCTTCCCTGGGTTTATATTCCTTCCCAGTCCTCAATCCAGCTTGGCTCAATAGATTACACTGAGCCTGCCCTCATTAAGGCCTTCAGCTGGGCTCCCTGCTGAGGGTCCTAGCCCATTCACTCAGTCACACTGCAGGGAAGCAGGGGGAAGAAGTGTCTATAGCAGGGCATCAGAAGGTTTGACACCTCTCCCCTGCAACAGCTCCTATGTTTCATCATGGAGTATCAGATGTGAAACAGCATCAAGGCATTTAAGAAGCCAACTCAAAATGTTCCTCCAACACAAGCATTCAGGTCTTGAGCAGTCCAGGTGCACAATGTACATTACAACAAAACTTAAGCTTGTTCTTCATAATAATTTAAAAAACATTAGCTGCCTATTTAATTTTAAAAATATCAAAAATATCCACCTCCCTTTTGTTTCTTATAAAGAGTCTTGAAGTTTAAACCATTGTTCTAGAGTGTCTGAGTTTTGCCTATCACTAGTTAAACTGTTGCAATGGCAAACTATGCTTATTGTTTGTGAATTGAAATGAAAGTCGAGTGAAAATGCCTAAACCAAGCGATGCAGGTACACTATTACAATAGACTGTTGTTTGGAGACATCTCTTCTGAGAATGCCTTGCTACAACCTAGCAATCCTGCTGGTCTGTGTGGGCTGATTTTACCCCACCTCACACGGTACCTGTACAGCGCCCCGGTGAAGAGGTCACATGTTTCCAAAGTGGCTTCCAGAATCGAGGCCAAAAGTGCAATGCTAAATATAGTAGATCTTCATTTATAGATAGGGATGAAATTGAACACGCTTTAGTCCAATGCGGAGTCTTCTTTGTGTGGGGCAGCTTAGTTTATTCCATGCTCTGAATTTAATTCCAGGAACTCAGATAATAATTTGGATTTCTAGCAGCAATTTGTCCCCACATTAATTAGAAGGTCATTTAATGATCTTATTCATGGTGCCATCTAGGGCTGAGTTTGGGCTGGGTATCTCGTTTTGCAGTAACTGTTTGTGAAAAGTGAATTGCTCTGCTTCGTTCAAGGAGTATTCTTTGGTGTTAGCTACACCTATAAAATGTAAGGAGCCTGCGGGGCCCTGAGCTGTCGTTTACTGTGCAGATTGAAGGAGAGCAAAGGAGTAGAGATCGGCAGGCCCTAAATTACGTAAACAGGATAATGGAGCTAATGTGACACTC
This sequence comes from Dermatemys mawii, assembly GCA_007922305.1. NCBI lineage: Eukaryota > Metazoa > Chordata > Testudines > Dermatemydidae > Dermatemys > Dermatemys mawii. Next base: position 85,101,890 of record ML677332.1, read on the forward strand.
TATTCCCACGCCATCTGACTCCACACAGTTGGGGCTTTCTGGGTCTGGACGGGGCATGTTGCAATGGGGCAGTGCTGGGAGGTAGTGTGGGGCAGCAGCTCCTTTCTGCAACATGCATTCTTCTGAACCCAGCAGGGCAGCGTTAAGCGATTTTGTTTTTCCTGCTGGCATGTGTCAATGATGCCATTCCGGATGTGTCAATGGTGCCATGTCTCCTCAGGGAGCCATGCTGCCAATATGAAGGGACTTGCCCGACAGGGAACATGGAGGAGTTTCAGTTTGCGTGGATGTCCGTGGTGGAAGCTGTCATCTCCCATGGGCACTTAGGTCTTCACACTGTGTCTGGTTGAGAGGTTTCACCCATAACTCCTTTCTCCCAGAACTCCTCCTTCCTTCCCTCTTTTCTGATAGAGCAAGAGCTCTGTGAGTCCATGAGCTTGCCCAAGTGGATTACACCCCCACCCCTGTAGATTTTCCCAGGGGAGGTGATGATAGGGCCGCTAAACCCCTTCCATGCAGATTAGAGTTTTGGATTTTCCCAGCAGCTACATCATTCATTAGAAAACTTCCAAACAAAGAAATCTGCCTAACCTCAGACACAAGTGACCTAGAAAAACCAGATCCCTGTGAAAACCATCCTGTGTTTCCAGTCTCTGCAGTGGGGTTTGTTTATTCATCATACATTTCATTGTTTGTTTTATAACAAATGAGCTTAATAATGATTTTCACTATTTTCACAGTGGAATATTGGAGAGGGTATCCACGATAAGTATAGCTGTAGGTATTAGAAACTGACCTTAATTCAGAAAGGATGCATTGAGGCAATCTAAGCAGCTGAAGCAAATGTAGAATAGAATTAATCTTTAAAAGATACAGTTGTCTATACTATTTTTCTAGCTCATGCACTATCCCTACAAAAGATGTCCCTGGAATGTGATGTTAAAGATTAATGATTCTTGTAAGCCTAATATTAAACCTCATCATTATTTACTGCTGCCAAATGTGTTTCAATGCTGGGAATGTTTGTAGTGCTGCAAAGTGAAGGAGGGTCTGAATTGCAGTTCATTTATTAATGCTTTGTTCCATTGTAGTCTTAATTCCAAACAGATGGCCAAGGGTGGCTTGGCTAAAATTCAGCAAGAGTGCACTGATTTTTTCAGAGCCTTCCATTTTAAGTGCAGCATGGCAAGGACGCAGCATCGGCACCAAGTCCTGCACTGAGCCTGATAGTCATTGATTATTCCAGAATTCTGGAAAGTAACAAATGAATCACTCTGAAAACCCATAGGGAAAAATGTTTTTCTTCCATTTGGAATGGAGCTTGGCTTAGCTCCTTTTAAAGGGCACTTCCTTGTCGGATAACAAACATTTTCACTGTCATCAGTGATCACAAATGGACTATAGAGACAATGAAGCATTCCCATCATTCCTACAGTAGCCTACATGTCAAGTTATATTCCAGCGTGATTTCAAAGGTAAAGTCTCACACAAAGAGTCATTCTGGACCCTTTTCAGTGCTTCCCCTTATCCCTGCTGCACAATCATTAATAAAATGCTGACAATATAGTGCCTTTCATCACGGAAAAATCCCCAGTTCCTTTAGAAACTGACTCATCAATATCAGTGCTATCTAACCCACACATAGATAAAATAGTGGTATGATTTCAGAGCTTCACCCGCGCTCTCTCTCTGGAGTTGAAACATGGCAATGCTATAGAAGAGTTTAGGACAGGAAGTCAAGAGAATAAACAGAGTCCCCCATGGTCAGTACAAGGAGGTACAAATGTTTTCTCCCTGGAAGCCAGGAAAATTCATCTCAGAAGCATTTGCTGTTTCTACCACCAGCATATGGGAGTAACTTTAATTCTTGCCAGGGGTGATATAGGAGGTTCTTCAGTGTGGTCTGCTGCAGGGATTAACTGAATCTAAGCATCCAGAACAATACTGGCCATGCCCCATTTTTGGCCAACATCACCCACTTCTTGTGGGTTTTTTCCTTACCCGTCCGGGGAGAGACTGTTGCCTTGAGTCTCTGTAGCAGTCCCAGTGGCAGGCTTCTGACCTCTGGAACATTGCTTCTGGGCTTGCCAAGGTAAGTCAGGTGTGAATATGACACTATTAAAATGATGAGGGGAATTCTAGGCAGCAGAATATAACAACTCCCATCTGATCATTAGATTTGAGTTACATATTTTATATTGATATCTCAGTGTGGCAGACTCTTTAGGGTTTATTTAAGTACCCTTTACAAAAAGAAGCAAAAAAAATTTACATTATTTTTTTCAGGTTTCAAAGTGGTAGCTGTGTTAGTCTGTGTCAGCAAAAAGAAAGAGTCCTTCTGGCACCTTAGAGACTAACATATTTATTTGGGCATAAGCTTTTGTGGGCTAAAACCCACTTCATAAGATGCATGCTCTCACTCCCCCTTTTATTGGACCTACATCTCTGTTTAATACTGGAGCGGTTCCCTGTTGTTGATAAAAACTTTAGGTAGATTTGCTTGGACAAGCGCCTTGTATTATGGTTCTATGTGGTGTACATGAAAACTGCTAGTGTAACACCGACAGACTCCGGTCATTGGGATCGAACCTGGGATCTCAGTGCATGAGCTGAAAGTCAAATGGCTGCTAAGAAGACTCATTTTATCTGTCTCTTTAAGTGGCCTCGATGCCACTAGCTGAGACAGAACACCCCACCCAGAAGGTTTGTGGGTTATAGTAACACAGAGTGCCCTCAGGGACGAGTGACCTCCCGATTGTCATCTCTGAGGAGAAGGAGCCAGGCTTTGGGAGAGGAAAATAATAATCTTTTCCAGGTATATAAACCCTTCACCCACAGGGATCCTGAAGGGACCTGCTACTTCCAAATCATGGTCACATTGAAGCCAATGGCCAAACTTCTATTGACTCCAGTAGTGTCAAGGTTTGGCCCTTTACAGTCACAAGAATGGTTTCACCAGCAGTGAAGTGCCGCCATTTCTGGAGTGTAATGTGGTAACTGTTGAATGTTACACAGTAACGCCACACAGTCAATTGGGACAGGAAGTGAAGAATGTTGTAGTCTAGCTACTTAGAACAGCAAAGGAGATGGCGGGAGGGGGAGGGACGAGTAGCCAGTATGCCACTACCTGGGACCTCTAAAATCGTAAGTGGTCAGGACTTTAGTGTTGCATCTCATCTGAAATGCAACTCCTTTAGCAGTGCAGGGCCCCCAAAATCAGTGCTCAGAGGAGGTGAGCAGTCAGCTACCCCACTGCTGGGAGCAGCTGGAATATGCTTGGGTTCTTCACCCTTGCTCAGTTTAAGAGATCTGAGCCTGAGGCAGTATGGCCATCTCATTCAGCAGCCACAGCAGGTGAAATTCAGATGAGCTGCATGACTTAGACCTATGCGCCAACATAGGTCCCCTTTTGGCAACTTGGCTAACTTTTGCCTAAGTGGGCTAAAACTTTTCTCACCAGGATATTCTGGAGCTTAGTGTTAGTGCAGCTAAGTAGTTATTTTAAGACCAAAGACACTAGAGGGGAGAGGAGCGCCACCAGCAGCTTCATGTTTGTGTGTTCTGGCATAGGGTCACCCTAAAGTCGACCCCTCGGCCTCTTCTGGCATTCTCTTAATTGAAACTGGTTTTATCTGGGATAAAGTCACAGGAGGGCCTTTGTTGTGTTTCAAACCCATTCCACAAATTAATTATCCTTGGCCCCAAGCAATGTTCCATAAATGCTTTTGTTAAAGTTTTCATTCACTAACTCCTGACCTGTACAACATTTGGGTGGCCTCCTGTGGGATGGCTTCCAGAAGAACATCATGGTAAGACATAGGGGAGTATTAGGCCCCCATCCTGTAAACACTCGTACACATTCCCAACTTTTCATGAGCAGTCTGTTGAATTATATGGGACTGCTTACATGCATAATATGAACCCAGGCTGACCAAACAGCAAGTGTGAAAAATCGGGACGGGTTGGGGGGTAATAGGAGCCTATATAAGAAAAAAACCCAAAAATCGGGACTGTCCTTATAAAACTGGGACATCTGGTCACCTTAACCACTTGCTTGTTTCCAGGATCAGATCCTTAGCACTGAACCAGAGTGTTATGTTCACAGCATACAAACAGAGAAGTTAGATAAAAGCATAAAATACCCTCGCTAGAAAGTTGCAATGTAACACAACTTTATTCCTCAAAACCAGAACCTTAACACACAAGAACCAAAAACAGAGGGGGACAAAACAGGCTGCTCCCTAAGGCAAGGAGGTACAACTCATCCTACTTACTGCTGTAGGCTAGCTCTTTGCAGATTGCTTGCTCAAGGCCCAGAGCACACACTTCCCTACAGAGCTTCTTAGTCTGCTAGAGAGACCAGGCAACTCCCTGAGAATTATTTTAACACAATTTTCAACACACCACTATTCCGGGGATCCAGAATTGTTCCCAATTCACTCTGGTGCTCTCTGTGCCATTCCAGGCAGTTCTGCTGTCTGTTCAGATATCTGTGTTAAACCATTCTCCCCTTATTCAAATGCAACTCCCATTACTCATGGCATTTGATTCAAAAGGACTGCTTACCTCCTCCTCATGCTGTGCTGCCCAGTGCAGCAGTCTGGGAGCTAACCTTGTCTGTGAAGACTGAGGCAAAAAAAGCATTAAGTATTTCAGCTTTTTCCACATCATCTGTCACTATGTTGCCTCCCTCATTCAATAAGGGTCCCATACCTTCCCTGATCATCTTCTTGTTGCTAACATACCGGTAGAAACCCTTCTTGTTACCCTTCACATCCCTTGCTAGCTGCAACTCCAGTTGTACTTTGGCTTTCCTGATTACACACCTGCATGCTCAAGCAATATTTTTATACTCCTCCCTAGTCATCTGTCCAAATTTCCACTTCTTGTAATTTTTCTATTTGTGTTTAAACTCACTGAATATTTCTCTGTTAAGCCAATCTGGTCGCCTGCCAAATTTGCTCTTCTTTCTGCACATTGGGATAATTTGTTCCTGCACCCTCAATTAGGCTTCTTTAAAATACAGCCAGCTCTCCTGGACTCCTTCACTCCTCATATTAATCTCCCAGGAGATCCTGCCCATCAGTTCCCTGAAGGAGTCAAAGTCTGCTTTTCTGAATTCCAGGGTCCATATTCTGCTCTCCTTTGTCCCATTTGTCAAGATCCTGAACTTAACCATCTCATGGTCACTACCTCCCAGGTTGTTACCCACTTTTACTTCCCCTACCAATTCTTCCCTGTTGGTGAGCAGGAGGTCAAGAGAAGCATGGCCCCTAGGTGGTTCCTCCCACACTTACACCAGGAAGTTGTCCCCAACACTCTCCAAAAACTTCCTGGATTGTCTGTGCACTGAGGTATTGCTCTCCCAGCAGATGTCAGGATGATTGAAGTCCCTCATGAGAACCAACGCCTGTTGATCTGGATTTAGTTGTCCTAACAAAGTCTCATCCTCCTGGTCTGGTGGTCTATAGCAGATGCCCACCCTTCTTGCTCTTGCCTCTAAACTTAACCCAAAGACTCAACAGGCTTTTCTCCAGTTCCATACTGGAGCTCTGAGCAATCATACTGCTCTCTTACATACAGTGCAACTCCTCCAACCTCTCCCTGGCCTTCCTGAACAGTTTAAACTCATCCATAACAGTGCTCCAGTCATGTGAGTTACCCGACCAAGTCTCTGTTAGTCCAATCACTTCATAGTTCCTTGACTGTGGCAGGACTTCCAATTCTTCCTGCTTGTTTTCCAGGCTTCTTGTGCTCATGTACAGGCACCTAAGTTAACTAGCTAATTGCTCTACTTTCTCACTATGAATGAGAAGGCCTCCCCTGTGTTTCCTCCCCTCCTCCGTGTGTTTCCTCCAGGTATCGCACTTCCCAGCTTGCCTGAGGGCTTAGGTCTCCATCCCCTGGCGAACCTAGTTTAACACCCTCCTCAGTAGGTTAGCAAGCCTGCCTGCAAAGATGCTCTTCTCTCTCTTTGTTAGGTGGATCCCCTCTCTTGCAATCCTCCTTTTTGGAACAGCCTCCCATGATCATAGAATCCAAAGCCCTCTCTCTGAAACTTTAAAATTAAAATGTGGCAAGGGGCATGTCCCTCTTCATTCCCCTCTGTGGTTGCATCTATTGAGTGGGTTCCATTGTGCAGGGTGGGGACAGATTTTCTGGAATGTGTGCTGGGGAGGATCTGCTCCATCCCTTGCACTAAAGCACAGCACAACTTGAGGGATTGTCAGGTGTCAGCCAGGCAGGTACTGAGTGATGCCAATCCCCTGGCCATTGTCTCCTGACAATGCCAGAGCTCTTTAGATGATCTAAATTCCTCCTTTGCCCTCGTCTTCATGGAATCCCTTATTCCCCAACCCATGCCGAGCTCCACTGCTCAGTATTGATGCAGGGGGAAAGATCTGGCCCTTTAGAAGAGTTAAAACCTTTATGATGATGCAGAATTTGCATTTAATTATTTATGGTACAATTGCTAGCTGTGTTCTTTCCAGAACACCATTTTGTTTAAGGTCTTGCACATATCTGAGAATAGCTCTTTGCCGCAGGTTCATCAGCAGGAACCTTGTTATTTATTCATAGGCACTGGATTTATTCTGATAGTCTGATGGGTTTACCAGATTTTCTCTGAAAAGGGCTCTTTTGATCTGTGGTTCTCTTTAGATTCCCTATGGCCAAGATTTATTTTGCCCCCTTCCTCCAAGCCCAAAGTGAGAAAGACTCATAGTATATTTTATATATAGTTAAAAATCCCCCCTAAAAATTTGTCTGGAATGAACATGAATAGGAAACTGGAAATTAAAGTAACTAACCTTGAAGTTGTGTGTATAGAGATATGTGTACGTTCTAGCATTTGTAGATCTGATTTCTATTTCTTTAGTTCCTTCTCTCTTTTCTTCCATCTCCTACTTTATTTTCTTTCTCTTTTCCATTTTCTCTTTCTTTCCAGTCCATTTTCACCATCACTTTATTTCATTATTCTTCTTCCCCTGTGTGTCTCTCTCTCTCCTCTCCCTCAGCCAGTTCTCGTTTCCCCTTTGCCAGGTCACATTCTCTTTCTTCTGCTCTGTCTTTTTGCCTCCTTTTCTTTCCATCTGGCTCCCACACATGCTCATTCCCTTCCACCTACTTCGCTCCATAGGACGTTTCCCTTTTTCCAGTTGTTAGCCTCTGGCCCCCATTCTGTTTTCTCCTCTCGCTTTCTCTCCCTCCTATCCCCTGAGCAATGTCCATCCCTCCATCCCCAAATTGTCATTACAAATACTTTCCTCTCCTTCCCTCCTGACACCTCTTCTGCCAGGTCCCTTGGGTCAGGCCCTCCCTGACTTGTAAAAATCCTCCCACCCAGGACACAAAGATCCTTCTGAGGCAAGGCAGGGAGCTCCCCTCTGCACTTGAAGTGAGCTGGGTAGAGGAGCTGCCAGAAGGGTTCTCTGCTCCCAGTTGCCAGAAAGGTTCTCTGCTCCCTGACTGCAGAGCAGTTTGTTAGAGACACACGAGTGGTATGAGAAGTCGCAGAGCTGGGAGGGAGGAGCGGGGCAGCACAGAGTACACAAGGGGTGTTACGATGCCTTGTTAACTGATGGGCAATTTCACTTGCCAGGGAAGGGTAATAATGCTTCAGGCATTAATCTTTTAGGGCCCTTGGCTCAGGGCTTGCACTGGGCAACAGTTCCCATCAATTTCCTCTGCACCAGCCAGCCAGTGGGGAGAGGACACAGCCTTCCTTTAGACCTAACTTCCTCCTTCCTTTATACTCTGCCCCGAGCTTAACCCATCACAGACTGCAGCACCCCAACATTGTCACATGCCTCCTCAAGGGTAGGATCCTGGCACCTGTCTGAATCATCATGTCTGTAAATGTGAATCAAGCCCACAGTGCAGCCATTGAAGGGCATATCTACACTGCTAAGAATGCAGCACCAAGTGTCAGACCTCAGGTCAATTGACACCGCTCAATTGGGAGCTTGGGCTGCAGGGACAGACTTAGTAATGAGACATTCCCATTCGGACTGGTGCCTAGGCTCTGAAACCCGGTGAGAGGGAAGGTCTCGGTTATTGGGCTCCTGCCCAAGTGGGAACGTCTACACAACTATTTATAGCCCCTCAGCCCAAGCCTCACGAGCCTGAGTGAGTCAATAACCAGCACTCTGAGACTCGTTGCCATGGGTTTTTCTTTGCAGTGTAGACGTTCTCTAAGATAACCCACTGCAAACCCCGCCCCCTTCACACAATCCCCTATCCTTACCATTATTATTCTCATCATCCCCCGCACCCTCCATTTCAAAACACTCCAGAAAAAAGATTGGTCCTCGGATGTAGGGTATATAACGTGCATTGGAAAAAAGTATCATATAATAGAAGGCTAAGGGGTGCTTTTGCCCCATATCACACTTAGTTCCAATGCCTGGCACTTTAAGACAGTGATTTTGGCTCTATTCAATAAGTTGTTACCATGGCGACAACACTGCCATGTGGTGAGTAGCCTCCTGGGTTAGAGCCCAAAATACATCACACACGTATGATGCCCACATCTTTCTCTCTGGGCTCAGCCCTCAGATAGGCCGAGATAATGCTCTAAGGGCCAGATTTTCAAAGGTATGTTGGCACATAAATCCCATTGATATCATTACCTTAAAAAATCTGACCCTAAATCACTTTGCTGCTCCCCAAATCCTGCACCATCCAGTGGCTAAAATGTCCCCCAGCATAATTTAGAGCAGCCTGAGAGCTCTCACACTTCAGCATTCTCACACTGACATGGCCCTTCTTCCCTCTGGCTGATATGGGACTTGATTAATAAGGAATTAAAGGCGAGTAATGCAATTAATGCCAATCAGCATGGGTTCAAGGAAACTAGATCCTGCCAAATTAATTTGATATCCCTTTTTGATGAGATTGCAAATTTGATTGATAAAGGTAATAGTGCTGATATAAAATACTTAGACCTCTGCAGGGCATTTTGATTTAAAAAGTAGAACAATTAACATGGCACACATTAAATGGATAAAAAACTGGCTAACTGTCAGATCTCAAAATGTATTTTTAAACAGGGAATCATAATTGAGCAGATGTGCTTCCAGTGTGGTTCATGGCCCTATGCTATTTTAACATTTTTTATCAATAACCTACAAGAAATTACAAAATAATCCCCGATAAAGTTTGCAGATGACATAAAAATTGTGGGAGTGATAACTAATGAAGAGGACAGATCACTGACTCAGAGCAATTTGGATTATTTGGTAGACTGGGCACAAACAAACAATATGTATTTTAATACGTCTTTCTAAATGTACATCTCGGAACAAAGTATGTAGCTACATTTACAGGATGGGGGACTCAGTGACTCGGAAAAAGATTTGGGGATCATGGTTGATAATCAGATGAACATGAGCCCCCAGTCTGACTCTGGGGCCAAAACAGCTAATGTGATCCTGGGAGGCATAAACAGGGGAACCTTGAATAGAGGTAGAGAGTTTATCTTACCTCTATATTTGGCACTGGTGCAACCACTGCTGGAATATTGTGTCCTGTTCTGGTGTCCACAATTCAAAAAGTATGTTGATACACTGGAGAGAGTTCAGAGAAGAACCATGAGAATGATGAAAGGATTAGAAAACATGCCTTATGGTGATAGATTCAAAGAGCTTGATCTATTTAGCTTAACAAAGAGAAGTTTAAGGGGTGACTTAATTACAGTCTATAAGTATCTACATGGGAACAAATATTTAATAATGGGTTCTTCAATCTCACCAAGAAAGATGTAACATGATCTGATGGCTGAAAATTGAAACTAGATAAATTCAGTCTGGAAATAAGGCATAAAGTTTTAACAGTGATTGTAAATAACCATTGGGTTGATGGGTTGACAACAATTGGGGTTGTGGTAGATTCTCCATTACTGCCTATTTTCAGATCAAGACTGGATGTTTTCCTAAAAGATCTGCTCTAGGAATTATTTGTGGGAAGTTCTCTGGTCTGTGTTTTACAGGTCAGACTAGATGATCACCATTGTCCTTTCTGGCCTTAGTATCTGTTCCAGGGAGAATCTTCACCGGAGGTTTTAGAGCATCCTTCCAGCTGGTTTGCTTGAACGATCAGATACACGATGGAGGACCAAGCCCTCTCTCTCTTACTTTCTGTGCCTACCTTGTTACTGCCCTGACTCTCCCTCATAAAGCTGTGGCAGTCTGCCTGAACAGTATCTTATTTTCCCAAACAGAATTTCTTTCCTAAGACCATTCCACATTCCATGAACAAGGCTTATTTGTGGAGGTTTATTCCAGCTTCCCATCACTGGACTTGCTCCACATCTTTCGGGATGTAGGCTAGATGGCCTCTCTCACCAAACTCCTTAGGTGGGGAAGAGTGTCTTTTCATCAGTGAATCCTTCTGCACTGGTGGCTGGATGGTTCTGCAGGAAATGTCCCTGCTTCCTTCTGCTGTGGCTTTGGTATTCCAAGCAAGTGTGAGTCACCTCCTGGAAGAGTTCGCCACAGGCTCTTTCTACACTGTCTAATGCACACATCCTCCCTTGTTTAAGAATGTCTCTGCCCTCTTCTCTGATAGGAGGAGAGTTTGAAAGCAGTATAAGGGAGATGCTTTCCCTGGGGAACTGGTGAAGAAACATCTTTCCAGTTCCCACTTGAAAGCTTCCTACTGTAAAGTCTCTAGCATAGTGTATTTTCAGATGCAGAGGATTCTGACCATGGTTCTTCAAGATGATTCATCTATCATAGTTGGCCTGCCCTGTCGATGTAAAAAGCTCCCCATGACCCCCTCATTCAGTAACCTTTGCTCCTGAGCAAACTTCAATGGGTATTTGCCATTAATTATTTGCAAATTTCTACTTAGTAAAAACACAGGCTGTGGCATAGTGATCCCAAAGCCAATTTCACTATGGTATCCTATTCCAGTAAGACCTTTTCGTTGCATGTGGTAATGCCCCCCCAGGAAACTCCTGGGCAAAAGAAATGGGAAAAAATCTCCAAGGAGGTCTTTGGAGTTTCTTGAAATCCAATTATTCAGAGCTATTTGAATGTCCTTGCTCTGCACTGCTGTATACTTGACTTGTGTTATAACTGCATATCTGCTTGTGCTTTCCTGTTTAAGCTAAAAAGATCCTCCTAAAACAGTGCTGTTTTCATGCCTAATTTGGCCTCTTTCATGCATGTCATTTCACTTTTATCTTCAAAGTGAGTAACTCTCTTTGTTGGAAACTGGAAACATATATCCTGATTATGCAACCCTTCCTCACACTGAGTAGCACCTGGCTCTGGGTCAGCTCCTGATACTCTTCCTCATTTTCAGTAGTGCCTCACTTCATGGCAAGCCCATTGACCTAAGTGGAGTGACTCTCAGTGCAAGGTACAACTAGCCATGAGCAAGTGTCTCAGAATCTCAAGTAGTCTATCTGAGATCCAGGTGATCATCTGTGTCTTAAGGTATTACTCAGAATGAGTAAGTGAGGCAGAACATGGCTCTTAGTGAGGCCAGAAAAGACATCTGGGGTCATCCAGCCTGACTCCTTGCCTTTTGGATCCTATGTCATCTCTCAGGAATGTCTGTTTAGTTCTATTCTAATGCAGTGATGGTGCATTGATCACTCCTCTTGCTTTGTTAGGAAACAATTCTTAACATTTTAGCCTATTTTTTTCTTCCTTAAGTTCAAACCATTTCTCCATCTTTTGGATTGTAACTAATTCCCTTCCTTCATTTATACTGGTACCTTGAGAGGTATCTATAGACCAGGGGTGGGCAAACTACAGCCCGCGGGCCAGATCCGGCCCGCTGGCTCCTCCTGACCAGCCCCCGAGGGCTGGCTGAGGAGGCCCCTCCCCCGCTGACCCCTTCCTGCGCGGCCTCAGTGGGCCGTGCTGGGGAAACTGTTTTGGCCCCTCCCGCACTGACTGCTCCCACGCGGCCTCAGTGGACCACATGAGCAGCGCTGGAGGTGGATGGGGGGGGAGGCGGAGCTGCGCGACTGCGTGTCTGGCTCCTGGCCAGACACGCTGTGCGCTCCGGGAGATCAGTGCCGCCGTGTGTCTGGCTCTGGGCCAGACACGCTATTCTGAGTGGCGGCAAGGTAAGAAGGCCAAGGCCGGGGCTGGGGGGCGGTGTTGGCTAAGGGGAGAGAGGGTATCGGGGGGCAGTCAGGGGACGGAGAATGGGGGGGCAGTTGGGTGGTGCGTGGGAGTCCCAGGGGGCCTGTCAGGGGTGTGGGGGTGTGGATAGGGATCAGGACAGTCAGGAGCCAGGGAGCTAGGGGGGTGGGATCCTAGGGGGTGATTAGAGGGAGGGGGATCTCTGGAGGGGGTGTCAGGGGCCAAGGAGCAGTGGGGCTTAGATGGGGGTGGGGTCTTGGAGGGTGGTTAGGGGAAGGGGATCTCTGGATGGGGTAGTCAGGGAACAAGGAGCGGGGGGGCTTAGGGTGGTGGGAGGTCTTGGGACGAGGCAGTCAGGGACAGGGAGCAGGGGGGCTTAGATGGGGGTGTGGTTCTGGGGGGCAGTTAGAGTAGGGGGTCTCCCGAGGGGGTGATCAGAGGACAAGAAGCAGGGAGGGGGTTGGAGGTTCTGAGGGGGACAGTCAGGGGGCAGAGAGTGGGTGGGGATCGGATAGGGGGCGGGACAAGCTGTTTGGGAGGCACTGCCTTCCCTACCTGGCCCTCCATACAATTTTGAATCCCAATGTGGCCCTCAGGCCAAAAAGTTTGTTCACCCCTGCTATAGATTGTGATCATGTCCCTCGAGTCCTCCCCTTTCCACACTACATAAATTTAGCTGCCACAGTGCCTTATCCTCTCTGCTTGTCCCATGTGCTTTATTCTCCAACATTCGTACCATTTTTGGTACCTTCTTTTGTGGATTCTCTAGGGGTTTTTTCCTGCACCTTTCCTAAACTGTAGGAAACCAAATGACGTTTCTAGCTTCTTTGTTTAAGTGGTCTATTGAAACATACTAGTTTAAAATGTGACTTTTCCTGTATATTCCGGGTATCCAGGAATAGCATTATGTTGCCTGGTTCACTGAGTAGTTATTGATTCTTGGTTATTTCCAGTGATTAAATTTCTGATGTTTAAAAGTCCCAGAATCAGGCACATCAGAATTAAGTTCAGTGTCTGGTTAGGAACCATGAAGTGCACAGCAATGACACACCAAGGGCAAAGCAAAGCTTTAGGTACTGTTATTAGCATAATTATTAAAAACACATGTTCCAACCCAAATGCAAATATAGCTGTAGCGAAGCATTAAAGTGATCATGTCCTGCACTATCCCCTTACCTATAGTTGCAGCCTTCTCTTGGAGATCTAGTGATGAGAGACAGGGTCCTACCCTTCCACAAGGGTCCTACTCTGCCTCTGGCATGCCAAGCAAATCTGACGGTCAAGATCTCAAAGCTCACATAGCTACTAAAGGGCCTCATTACTGTCATGAATATTCCTATGGATAGATGGCCTCCTTGCCCATAACTATATTCCTCACTGTCATAATGTTGGAGTGCCCTTATCCTAGGGGTTAGTGTATTAATGATCTCAGCTTATTATCAGATAAACCAATTCATTGCCCAGCCAGGTTTGGAGTTGTACTTTTGCAGATGTTCCTATCCTAACATATCCAAAAGCTGATATGATTTATACAAAAATCACCTAAACATAATATCCCAGTTCCCCAATAACGCAGAGTCATTGTTGCGTAACTCACTTATGCTAAGACTCATAGCCCTCAAAGCCTTATGCTAACTACTTAAGTGAAAGTCTTACAGGATGTAGGCCTCTAGGTTGCTTGCGTTACTGCTACGGAAAATACCTTAAGCTAGCTCTCTGGGCTACAGTTAGCTTTTTTCCCAATGTTGTGTTGATCTATGAGCTCTTCTTTTGCTAGCTGTCACTTCTGTACATCTTTCTTAGGCTTCCCTGTTAGCTGTCCCCTTAATCTGTATCTGTGCTGTTTAAAGCCTCTTCTTAGGTGCAATCCTTTACATTCTGTAATACTGAATCTCAGTTCACTGCCCATAGCACACTCTGCAGTTTGGTTCAGATGTGCATTTGCTACTTCTCTGAATTTGGTGTTTTCTGCAGATAATCATCTTGGTGAATTGACCCTTCCTGCATATTAAATAGTTAATGCAATTATTTAATAACATGGGTCTCTGTTTCCAACCCCTCAAACATCCTCCACTTGGAGACCTTACCATTAATTCATACTCTCTGTGCCTCTTCAGTCAGTTTCTAATACGCGTGTTATATGTTTATGACTGTAGATGACACTATATCATATGTATTATTGAAATCCACGTATACAACATCCATTTCATTCCTTTTCCCTCCTAAATCAATTGCTATGTCCAAGAAGCCTGTTAGATTTGGTTAGCATCACCTATTTCTAATTAATCTATCTCTGTCAGTTATTAGACACATTTCTCCCAAGTGCCCTTCTGACTCACTTATTACAGAACACACTCAAATATTTCCCAGAATAGTCATCATGCTAATTGGCCCATAGTTTTCCAGATCCTTCCTCCTAGCTTTCTTAAAGATATTGACCTTTTCCGGTCACCTGCATTTATCATTTATGCATCAATGTGTAGATGCTTTAATACTGTCTACAGAGCAGTACAATATACAATGGGAAGTCATTTATGTGCTATTTGCTGCACGTGGTGATGATAAAAGGTCTTTTCTCATAATGATATTTGTAGATACATGTTTGCCATAAACCCGTATCAAATGCCCCCATTAGTCACTGTTTTTCATTTGGGATCAGTCACGCAGTACATATTCTCTTTATTCTTTACATCACAATTTTTCAGGCAAAAATGAAAGTGAGTGGCTCCTACATCCCACTCTGACTAGCTAGTATCCATCTGCCATCTTGCAGCATATGCCAACGTGCTAATCTCCTCCTGAATACCATAACGTTTGGCTTGTCATAGTGAGGATGATGGTAACAGTGAAAACGTGGATGGTGTTAACAGATGATCTGGAGGAACTTCCACAGCAAAAGCTAGCAGAGCAAGAACAATAAAAATACAGGTGTTCCGTCTAGCTTATGAATAGACAGTCTGTGGCATAACTGTGTGTTCCATGACTTGGTTGTCAGCAGTGCAGACTGATGGGTTCTTTTGCTGTGAATCAGCCAGTCAGAGTCAGCTGACCACCATTTTAGGATTTCACATCTTCAGCTGATTTTTTTCTCACCTTTTCTTATCCTCTTCCATTCGGTAGGTGAAGTAGATCAGTATTTCTCTATGACCAGTCCATGGACCAGCGCCAGTCCCTGAAATCTCCCTGACACAGTTTAGGAAGTCAACAAACCTGTCCCTGGTATCAAACTGGTGGAGAAACACTGCTGTAGACGTTGCCTTTAGATATAGGCTGCCATGGGTCAATGCAGCCGTTTCAAACACAATCAAATGAACGACCTCACTGAAAAAAAGTCAAGACAATGAAAAAAGACCATATATTCTGGCTGGCAATGCTGCAGTCTGACTTCTTTTGTGCCACTTGCAGAAAGCAGCCAACTCGTCCCTTTGGGCACCAAAACAGGGTTGTGCAGCACTGAGAGCTCCATTCCTACTGCTATAGAGAGGGAGGACAAAAGGGAGTTTCTCAACTGCAAAACAAGTCCTGCAAACTGGAATTCTAAGGCATCCTCCCTTACCCATTGGCCAATTTTATTTGGCACTGCTTTTCCAGTAATCAAATCCCAAGCGTCTCCTGGCACCATACAGGTACAGCCTGTGAGTTGACACAATGACTCCTGAGGAGACGGAAAGGACTGAAGAGAAAGTGGTTTGGCTTTCTCCTCCTATTCAGATCATTTGGCAAGTGCTAGACAATACAGGCAAAAGACAACTTACTTTTAGAGCTGGTAGGATGTTTGGGGTTTTTTGTTTTGTTTTTTGTTTTGTTTTGCAGGAACTTTTGAATTTTTGTCAAAAACCAAAAAAATGTTGGCTGAAAACTGGCAGAAATCAAATGGGGTCAGTTTGGGGGATTTTGATTTTCCAGTGAAAAACTGAGATGAAAAACATTGAGGGAAACAGACACTTGCCACAAATGCTTTAGTTGGAAACCCAACTTTTTGCTGGAAAATTTTTTTAACAGAAATGTTTTGACTAGCCAGGTGACTAAAACCTCATTAACTGATCTCCCTAAGGATTTGCAGTGGACAGTGTGGGTGGGCCTTTCCAAAGCACTCATGTTGAACTAGCTGTGACTTCAGCAGGAGCAGAATTAGGCTAATGCTGAACATGCCAGAAAAGGCCTTCCTTTCTTTTCCTCAGGAGGGGGAACTCAAAATGTTATCACAGATACCATGGTGATGGGTGCCTTGCAAGTACAATGTATGGAATAGATTAGTTAGATGGTGAGCAGTTGGTGTCTTCATAATGTCAAGCTCAGAGTTTGCAGCTTGGTTAAAGTATATGTTCCCTAAACAACTTAGAGAAAAACAGGGGTGGCAATTCTTAGCTCCACAGATAAATCTAGCAGTGGTAGATGGAGGTCTTGGAACCCCTGAAGTTCTATTAGAGAACAATATTTTCCTGTAAGGATTCTGTTAGGATTGTCACCTTGTGACAGAGTAGACTAGGCCGAGTCCCCCTGTTGGAGGCCTCGGGGTCCTGCCATACCCTGTCCCAGAGAGGAACAGAAGACAAGTCCTCCACATGGTCTAGAGTGGTTGTGGGAAAGCAGCCAATGAGGGAGGCTGCAGGGAGCAGCCAGTCAGGGCCCAGCAGATTCACATAAAAAGAGCTTCAGGGGCAGAGTCAATCAGTTGCTGCCTGGAGATGTTGGAGTGAGGACTGTGTTCCTGGTTGGCTGAAGGAGCAGCAGGACCATGGACAGATCAGTTGTTGGCAGGGACCTGGGGAACAAGGGGGAGCTCCTGGCTGGATGCTGGGACTGAGTAAGGACTGAGCCCAGGGAGGGCTGCAAGAAGACCCTGTCTTCAAGGAGGAAGTTCTGGGGGTATGGCCCCATACCAGGCTAGTTAAAGACTGAGCCCAGGGAGGGCTACAGAGATACCAACAGAGGGGGACTGGGATAGCCTCCTGGTGGACTGTATACCCCAGAAGGTGTCTGTTCTGTTTCACATGCAGACAGTGTGTGTGACTTGGCCAGAGGGCTGTCACTGAAAACCTGCCTGAGAAACCACCAACAGGGCTTACCGCAAACTGAGAGGCTGCAGGCACGTGCCCTCAGCCAGGGGACACACGCGAAAGGTGGGTGCCACCCCATTACACATCTATTTCCTTTTGTCCTGAAGAACAGACTCCTCAAAATGCCCTGACAACTGTCATTCGAAATGATCTTTTGGGACAGTTATCCTGCCAGCAAGGCTCTCATGCTCTGGGAATGCCCCTTACAACTAGCAAGGTCTTGTGAAATTTGGGACACGTAGCAACTCTCAACATGAGAAAGAAAGAGCCCTGCTGAAACAGGTGAGTTGGTAGTGTCCAAATGGGAGTCTCCGTTAGTCCCTGCATGGGCCAAGGGATAAAGGGGCACATCTTGCAAAGTGCTAGGCACCCCCTGAAATGTGCTGGGCTCTCTCCGTGCCCCTGGAGATCCCTGTGAGAGGAAGGGAATCAGTAGCTTGTTGGAAGCAATCAGCACTAACATCAGATCAGGCCTAACAATGTCACAGTATCCATGGCACTTTGTTATTTTGGGCTAGATTGTCACAGTCCTTACTTGGCAGTACAGGACTGTAGTGGGGAGTAAGCCCCCCGTTCCACTGCGCAGACTGAGATGCCGACCATAGCCTATCTGCATCTTTTGGTGCCTTTAAAAATCTGGCCCTGACTCCCTCCCCAGTGGAAGGAAAGAGCAGGGGAGGGACTCTGACTCTCTGAGGCATGGCTCATTCTCCACTCTGTCACCCCTTGCTCAGGCCAGCTCCTGTGTTTTGTGAACATAATTACACGACATGCCTATGCAGTGACAGCACAAAGAGGGCAGATTCAGGAAAACACATTCCACGGTCACCCTGCAAGAATGGCTTGCTACAGTGAGTCGTCTAAGAATAGAATTCCCATGTTGAACTGAAGTTAGTATCTAGGTCAGATATTTACTGCCAACAACTGCAGATTTTAACTGGCTCCTTGGAACATAAAATGGGCTGAACTGGTGCAGCATCGTTATCAATTATGCATGTTTTGAATCCCTCCACGTACCGTTCTTCTTTAGCCTGGTGGCCTCCCTGCATCTAGTTTGTTTTCAGAGGCAAAAAAATGCTGTTGTCTTCTGCTCAAATGTCAGCTCGCAGTCACTGAGATCAATATGGCCCATGATTAGCATATTAGCACGGTGGGCTACTGTTCTGTTTTCACTGCACAGGAGCTCTTAGCCCACAAATCAGATAGAGAAAGAAAATGAATACACCCCGGATAGCGGGGATATGAATCATTTTTACCTGGTGTGATGGTTTGTATAGTTACCTGCTTTCCCTGTGAATGGAGGGAATTTATTAAAGCGACAATAGGGATTGTGATCTGGGCACTTCTGTTTGTTTTTCGTTTGCAAAGCCAAGCAAAGGGCTGTGCGGAGGGTGGTTCATCCGAATGACCGGTCTCGGCTTGTGCACAGTGTTAGATCCAGCTGTTCACTCCCACCTGTTTTAATAATATACATTCCAACAAATTATAGACCTGAAGTTAGGCCTACTCTCAACACAAACAGGAAAGCTTTGCTAAATACCAGTTACACTGTGTAAGAGCCCTGGGGGAGAGATTGTGACTTTGCCACAAACCCTGTTTACGAGGCAGTACTTCACTATGCCTTTCCAGGCACAACACAGGGAAGACCCAGTTTCCATCCTGCTTCCCACTTGCGACAGGGGCATAGTAAATTGCTTCTTTCCTATACTGGAAGCAAATGCTGATATCTGCAGTGGCTCAGCTGTGCAGGCCAGTCTGTTGAGGGGAGATTGGGGGGGAGGGGCTGAGACAAGGCTCTGTCCAATCCAGGTCCATATTTTCCAAACCATGAGTAGTGAGTGTGCAGCACTTCCGTGCTTCTGCATTGCTAGACCCAAGGACTGGGTAGTCAGAGGGATGAAGGGATGTGTGTGCGATGATCTTTATGCCTCTTGCACTGGTGTAACCCACTGCTGAGTATGTGTTTCAGGTGTCTTCCCCTGCCCCATCCTCTGTGTCTAAGCCACAGAGGATATGAGTGCTACAGCCTCAGTGAGGGAGAATGACCTTTTAACTCAAGCTGTAGCAGCTCATGATTTTAGCTGTCAAGGTCCCTGGTTCAGGCTCCAGCGTGTCCATCAAGGTGGCGACTGTGACAGGTTCCCCCCCAGGGTGCCACTTGGAGATGGGGTACCACTGAGCGCTCTCACCAACCAAGCCTGGGCTCCTCACACTGTGCTGCTGTGACAAGGTGCAGAGCCCTCCAAGCTTGCATTTTCACCAGCATTCATACAGGTAGGGACACACCCCACTGAAGTTACATGCAGGCTCTCTAACCACCAGTCTCCTAGTCTAGGACCCCCAAAAGTCCTGCCCTGGTCAAATCTGGCCAGTGTATGGGTTTAATACCTGGTCTGCCTCTCCCTCTATGTGAAGAGGACCGTGAACACTTGGGGTAACCAAGGTGAGATTTAGATTAAAACATAAATATGTTTATTAACTACAAAAGATAGCTTTTAAGTGATTATAAATTATAGCAAACAGATCAAAGCAGATTACCTAGTAAATAAACAAAAATGCAAACTGAGCTTAACATACTAGATAGGCAGGATATTATTAGCAAATTCTCATCCTGAGAGATAAACAGACTGGCGGATTCTTAAGGCACAAGCTGCCTTTGCTTTGCAGCTTGGGTTTCCCAAGTTTTCATACACAGGCTATAAAACCCTAATTATCTAAAGGTCTTTAGAAAGCCTAGAAACCTTTCAATAAGTGGGGAAGTCACTCAGCCCAGGTGGCTTTGAAATCTTCATTGCCCACTGGCCCGGAGTGCAGATTCCAAAGCTTGCCAGGCTGGCTCATTAATTATCTGCATATCTCTGATGTCCCCTCAGAAAGCACTTTGGAGATTTGTGGCTCTACTCTCTTATTTTCCTTCATTTTGAAAGGATACAAAAGATATGGGGTGTCTCACAGCTGTATTGTTTTGTTCCTGAAATAGCACATGGTTTGGTATGTTCATCAGAAATATTTAATGGCTATGAAGGTTTGCCTATCCCTGCTTGGAGCTTCATCTCCTGCAGGAACAAAACCCAAAATTCCAATCTTGGCAAGTAAGCAAAGGAGGAACTGATTTTCATATATCTAACTTTAAATGTACAGTAGAAGTTTTTGTAGCATTTATGTGAAAACATACAGGGCCAAATCCTCAGTAGGTGTAAGATGAAGCCAATGAAGCTACGCCAGATACACCAGCTGTAAATCTGACTCATATTCTGCCACTGCCTTGGAGATTAAACTCGTCCTTTAATTTACTGTCAAAAAATGTTCAGTTGGCATGTTAGATATATCCTCTGACGACCCTCCTCCCACTCCTAAAAATAGAGAGAAATCACTTAACACACAACAATGTTAAGCGTTTGTGTGTTAAGTGAACAAACAATGCAAGCATTTTAGATCCCTGACCCTGTGAGTGGCCAGGTGACTGGTTGTCTGCATCAGACTGTTTCTCCTTTTAGTGTTTCTTGATGCTAATTGCTCGTGGTGCCTTGTCTTCTTCACTCTGCCCCAGTACCTCTTCCCCTGGGTCCTATTAAGGCTGGATCTATACTACCTGTTTTCTCTTAACATTTCTCACCAGTGCTACTAGTGAGTAGCACTATCGTAGACAAAGTAACAGACAAAAGTGGCCAGTCTATTCTAATGCTCCACTTTCTTGTTGCTCTCATTAGTGGTGCAGCATTGCTGGAGCAATGGTGGGAAGCTATAGGAAAAATACATAGACAATTGTACTAGATTGTGAGTCAAGTTCTCTCTGATCTAGTTTTGGCTGCTTTCCCTTGGGCATTCAATTTGATCCTGATTTCAAGCTGATGATTTCAAATCTTAAGACTCTGTTTGCTCTAGGACTCTGAGAGGTCTCTCTCTCTTGTGACAGCCTTCCACAGGTGTAACTCCACTAGCTTCAATGGAGTCACTCCTAATTTACCCCAGCCCTAAGTTCTTGTCTGTGATGTATTGTACCTAACATTTGCTGCAGAGGTGTTATGTGGTATTAGAAAATTAAGTTTTCTCTTGAGTGCTCAGTGATTCCGCTGGGCTGGAGTCCACTCTCTGAAATCTGGTGAGCGGAGAGAGTCTCAGAGCATGGGCTCCAGCCTGAGTCTGAACATCTACACTGCTATTTTGAGCCCCATAGTATGAGCCCTGCAAGCCCCAGTCAGTTGACCCAGGCTCTGGGACTCACGGCCACTGGGTTTTGGTGGGGTTTTTTTGTTTTGTTTTGCAGTGTAGATGTATCCTCTGTCTCTTCAAAGTACTTATGTTGCTGAAGCAGCTTAAACCTCAGGGAGTTCAAACAAAGCCCAGAACTGAACCATACCTCGCAAGTCAGGTTACCACTGACAATATTATTGTTCTAACAAATCCATTATGCTGCCCGTACCTGTCTTTCATTTCTGAGGATGCTTGGCTTCCTGTTGGAATGGCAAAGTGATATGAGTGTCATCCTCAGCCAGATAGTTACCATGGCGATTTGGCCCCAGGAGCTCTATTGGTTCCTATTTAGAGGATGTCATTACCTCCTTTTAAAACTCACACTTACAATGCTGGGAGAGTTTTTTGCTGATGAGGGGGGACTCTTTAGGGAGCTGTTTATTTTTATGCTTTCGAATCCACTGAGGAGAGCTGTCATAGACACTTATACCAGCACTTTACTGCCAGGACAAGTTTTTTTTTCTCTCCGCCTGTTTGCTGAAGTGGAAAGCCTGCAGGCTGTGCATGTGGTCTCTCTCCATGGGGGAAAAATGCTGAATCATTTATTATACACTCACTTTGCAAGCCTGGCTCATAACTTTACCCTGATCCTGGGATCCCTCAGCACTCCTTGGCAGGAGCTAAGCACCCTTGACTCTTGTTTATATTAGTGGAAGTTTAGAGTGCTGAGCTCCTCCAATGATTGGGCCCCAAACTGAGACCTGCTCGCCTCTCCTTTTAACAATCTGGCATAGGAATTGCAGCTGTAGTACACGGCTTTGTCAGGGAGACATCCGGTGCACTCACAAATCGTACTGAAGACAGTAGGAGTTGGGAGCTCAGCGCTGCTCAGGATTTAGCCCCTTGTTGTGTCCCTGTTCTCTACACAACCTTCCCAGAGAAAATGCTCTTGGGCTTAGCAGCTTAGCCAGTGCCATGACTTACCCAGGCTGGTTTTCTGAATATGCAAGGTATGATTCAGCTCTGGACTTTGTTTAAACTCCCTGAGGTTTAAGCTGCTTCAGCAACATAAATGCTTTGAAGAGACAGAGGATACATCTACACAGAAAAAACAAAAAAACAAAAACCCCACCAAAACCCAGTGGCCGTGAGTCCCAGAGCCTGGGACAACATATCACTTTGCCATTCCAACAGGAAGCCAAGCATCCTCAGAAATGAAAGACAGGTACGGGCAGCATAATGGATTTGTTAGAACAATAATATTGTCAGTAGTAACCTGAGTCTGCTTGAGAGAGTCAGTAGATATCTCAAGGGGAGGAAAACCCACCCAGCCACGGCTCTGGGCCATCTTCTTAGGACCTTTGGAGGGGAAAGATGACATGCAAATGATACCACAGTTGTCTAATGTAAGATTGTAAGAGTTCAGGGCTCACTCCCCCCTTTCATGTGGGTGTAAGTCAGGAGACACTCCACTGAAGTCAGTGGAGTTACCCAGATGTAAAACCAGTGTAAGTGAGAGGAGAGAATCTGGTCTGCTGTTTCCTCTCCCACCCTTTTGCCCTGAAGCACCTTCATCACTTGGGCTGTAACCCACAGCCTCCCTGTCTCTCCACTCTGCAGCTTTCCTTCTGGGATCCTGGGGGGAAACTCCCTGAGAGGGATAACTATGTCTCAGCTGCACTCCTCGTCAGATGCACGGCCTCTCTCGTGTTTCAGGGGAGGAAAGCAAAGTCTAGCCAGCTAGGCTGAATCAGCACAAAGCATCCTCCCATCTGCCCCTGCATTCAGGACTCACACGGAGAGTTGGGGGAAAAAGTGTCCAGGATGTGAATAAGACGAGGAAGACTTTGTAGCACCTTCGAGACTAACCACTATTTCAGCATAAGCTTTCGTGGGCTATAGCCCACTTCATCGGATGCATAGAATAGAACAGAAGTAAGATGCATTTGTACACACAGAAATCATAAAAAAAAAAAAAGGTTGTACATTAGCATACCAATCTAAGAGGCTGTTTAATTTCGATGGGCCATTATCAGCAGGAGAAAAAACCTTTTGAAATGGATATCAGGAGATAACAACTATTGAAGGTAAATTAACTAGGGAAATGCAATCAATTAGTGTAATGAGTGAACCATTCGCAAGTTCTATTTAGTTCTATTTCGTGGGCTATAGCCCACGAAAGCTTATGCTGAAATAAACTGGTGTGACAAAGTTCCGAGTCTGTATTGGTGGGTCCTGCGCTTCCTGGCAGATTTAGGGGCATCAGAAACTCATCTAGGCCCCAGAGTGACCTCCCTTTCTCAGTATAATTGGCAAGAGTCACCGCCTAGTGAGTTACCTTCGTCACAGGCCAGTATGGAAGATGGAAAAATGGGGGAGCCCGGGCCCGCCCTCTACTCCGGGCTCCAGCCCAGGGACCCTAATAGTATCAGCTAAGATGGCTGACCTTTTATCCACAAAACACAATACAATTCCCTGGGCTACTTCCCCACAGCAGTTCCCGCTTCTTCAAACTCCACTTCACCCTTACCTCAGGGCCTCCTTCCTTCTGGATGATATGTTGTCCACCACTCAGTCTCACCAACAGCATAACTTCCTTCCACAGCTCCTGACACCCACTGCCCACCTGACTAACTGGGAGGTTTTTATCTGGTTTCAGCCAGTCCCTGATTGGCTTCAGGTGTCCCAATCAGGCTAGCTGTTTCTACTCCTTTCTAGAAGGTTCTTAATTGGCCCCAGGTGTCTTGATTGGCCTGGAGTAGCCTTTGTTTGGCTATCCAGGGAACAGGGACCTGCACATCCTGAGACTAATATACCTGCCTTCCAGCACTCTCCTATATCCTTCTGGTCTGACTCCGTCACACTGGTTAGTCTCTAAGGTGCTACAAAGTCTTGCTCGTCTTATTTACGGATACGGACTAACACGGCTGCTAATCTTAAACCTGTCAGGATGTGAATGCAATTTGGCTCTGCTGCAATACATTCATTTTTTTTTTTTATAATGCAGACCTCCCACCATTTCAAGTGGCTAAAGCAGGACACAACACCACTCAGGTTTGACCCGTCCTCGCCTCTGTAGGTGGAGATAGAGAGGCAGAGAAGCCAGATTTGATTGGCAACCAACCTAGTGCACAGGGTTGCAGCTCCACTTAAATTTGGCCTGTCAACCTCTCTGCCTCCATCTACAGAGGGGCAGATGAGCTAAACCTGAGAGGTGCTGTGACTCCAGGTGCCAAGTCACAATGTCACTCAATTTGGGGACCCTCTCAAATGGGCCCAAGACAAACTACCCATCAACTAGGACAGGGGGCCTTGGAGGCCAAAGTGGGGTAGTGTCACAAAACCCGGGCCTGTTGGGAGATCTGATAATGTCCATCACAGGAACATATCACAAAGTGATTGGCAGCCAGTTGCAGTTGATTCTGTCCATATTTGTCCATATTGTATATGGCTGAGTTAAATCTTTCATACAGGCAGGCTCATGAGAGTTCTGTAGAGAAGTGTGAATGTAAAAGTTGGGTTTGTATGTGGTAAGTTAGTGCAAAGAGCACCATCTGCTGGCAGATAGGCATATCTAGCTTTGTTGTAAAGGATGTAAGTTCAATAAAGTTGTTGCACCACAAAAGGCTGATCTGCATTGAACAGGTAATATGTAAGATACGGTGTAATAGTGAAGGCCTCAAGGCCATTGACTCCCCCGCTGTAAATTTAGTAGATTTAATCTAAGAAAAGATCAATGAGGTACAATCAACATTGAACCTGATCTTGCTATTTTTACAATTATTTTTCAGAACAGAACTAGACTTTCACATTCGTATGAATTAATCCAGAAATCATATATTGGAGGCCATCACAGTGGTATCTGAGTGTCTATCTATATTTAAATAACCTACCTTTCTGACAACTTGATAAAGACCTGTTAACATGGATCCTGGTTGTTGTATACGTGCGCCTAATAATTTTGTTGGCACATGCAAAAGATTCTAAACTATTCACTGAGTGAGATTTAACATACCCCACTCTGAAGAAACTATAATAATCACTCATTTGAATTAGCTATTTTTCTCAGCTATTATCCTGAGCTTATTTTTAGTTCCGTTCCATTACAATGGAGCATTTAATCTTTCATTGATCCCAGTTGGACAACAATTGCCGTTTTGAAATTCACAACATTTACTCTATATGGAACCAACGATTTCTAAATTATTTTCAGCATCAATTGTTTAATAGCTTCAGAATTTAGCCTTTAATGCAGACCATTTTGGTCAGTCGATAACTTAGCCCTGATGACACAAAATAGCCATTTTCAAAATCTGTTATTCTTTTCAATTCCTGAAAACACATGTAATAAATGTTAGTTTAGCATAGATGTAGAACTCCCATCGAGTTCCATGGCCATTTAATCTGTCACATAGTCTCTTAGCTACATACCAGTAGTGAAATTAATGGGGCTTTTACCGTTAACTACAATGGGACCAGTATTTTGCCCCAGGAACAAAATTCACCATGTGCAGAAAGTCAAGGCCTGTGTACCACTTAAGTCCCATTTAAGTCAGTTCTCAAAACAAAGGTTAAATGGGACTTATCTTACGCATGATCCTTGGACTGGACCTTTGCAAAAGGGGTGAATTTCTTGGAGGGAGAATATAAAAAATGAGTCTTTAGATAATGGACAACTTTCTTTCTGATAAAGATAAAAGTTCCCTGTTTGCAAGAAAAAGTGCCTCTCCAGCAAACTAGAGTTTGCTGGAGAGATTTAAAAATCAGCTGATTTCCCCACAGTTTGGGGAGTAAACCATTACACTAGACAGACACATTTTAATCTCCATTAGCCATTTCCGCAAACACGTGCTGGATCAACACTCGGATATATTATTTCTCCAAGGCTTGTGTTTCAGGACATCATGACTGCTCCTTTCTTTCAGTGAATTGTTTTGCTTTATTTGAATTGGCAGGCAAAATTTTAGGGGAACATTTGAAAGAAGATTAAATTCAGTGTCAATTACCAGGGCTATTCATCCCTCCCTTTCCCACGGATATTGAACTGAATCTGAATAAATTTAAAAGTTAGAGGGAGTCTGCTTAATCACTAGGCTCTGAATATACCACTCTTCGATAAAAGGGTAGCTATCTGCACCTAGTTAGAGCTTAGATGCAACATCTAGCCAGCAGTGAAGATTTCCCGATCTTTAATGACCAGACTAGTAACTATGTATTCATATTTTCTTAAGAGGCACTTTTACAATTGGAGTTAAAGTTTCTAAAATAATCTCCTATATAAATGCGGATCTGCACTGAATCCTTGTAATTAGTCAATTTCATCATTACACAATCTTATGATCCATGCAGCAGTCCTGGGAGTTGGGATTTCTCAGTGCACTATGCTAATACAAAATGCTACTGACACTGAGGGCAGTGAAGGGACTGGAGCAGCTTCCTGATGAAGCAGCTTCCTCAGCGCAGCCCGCTGAGGCCGCGCGGGAAGGGGTCAGTGGGGGAGGGGCCTCCTCAGCCGGCCCTCGGGGCCCGGTTAGGAGGAGCCAGCGGGCCGGATGTGGCCCGTGGGCCGTAGTTTGCCCACCCCGGTCTAGTGGTTAAGGCACTGTCACAGGACTTGGGAGATGACGATTGATTCCCTGCTCTTTAACAGATGTCCTTAGGCAAGTCACTTACCCTTTCTGTGTGTCGGGTTTCCATATGTAAAACGGGGATAATAGCACTTCCCTAATTCACAGGGCTGTCATGAGGATAAATACATAAAAAATTGTGAGGCATTTGGATACTATGGGCCATATAAGTACCTAAGATAGATACAGCTGTTATTAAAAACCAAGCAACGTGTTGAGAGCTTTTAGGCCCAACGCTGCTTTTGATTCTAACCATATTGAGCGTGATTTGGTCAGCAACGCTGGGGGAGAGGGGGAAGAAGTTATTGAGTGAGTAGCTCTGGCAGGTGTACCTGTGCGTTCTTGCAGTACCAGCCCGAGGAGTGCACCACTCAGGGAAGAGAGGGCAAAGAGAAGCCCAGAAAAGACAAACTGAAAATGAGGACTATGGAAAACTGGGGTTGTGACTGAATGAACATTTCCATGACAAGCAGCTGCTTTCCTGGCAAGCTCCAGTTTTTCAGTAGAAAGCAGAATAGTTTTGGCCAAAAATTGAAAATTTTCATTTTCAATGGTTTTTCTGCTAAAAAATGTTTTGGTTTTTCAATGAAAACATGAAAAATTTTGCAGGAATATTTTTATCCCCAATCAGCTCCAATAAGGTTTGTAGTGCGTGTTGTCTCCTGGAGAACAGGATGGGCATCTGAACACAGGTCATTGGGGACAGCTCCTTAACCCTGCCCTTCAGCACAAAAGTGTCATAAAACTGGTTTACCCAGTGACCTACAGAGTCCTCCTGGAGTGTGGAGCCCTTAGTGTGGGAGGCATAGAAGGGACAAAGCTAACGGGGTGTGCCTGGAACACTGCAGTAATCCAGTGTGCCATTCCCAGATTAGATCCTTAGTCATTGGCTGCTGGGTGCAAATTAGAGCAGCTCTGAAATGGGGGGGACAAATGAGCCCCTGGCTTGCCTCAGGATGACATAAAGCTGTTTTTGCATCCCTCTTGGGGTCCTGTGCAACATGGAGCTCACCTGGACCCAAGGACCTTGGAGTTTGCTTGATGGTAACAGGGTTTAGGCTGATTCTAGTCTGGTGTGAATCTGGAGTCACTCCACTGAAGACAATGAAGTTATTCTGGATTTGCACCAGTGTAATAAAAGTAAATAATTATCTGCCTTTATATGGTATTTATATGGAAACATTATTATCCCGCTATAACTAAGAAGGAATCTATAGCAGAGAGAGGCAGTGACTTGTCTGGAGTCACATAGCAAATCAATAGGAGAGTCCAGAATAGAATTCAGATGTCCTTCGCTCCTAGCCACATGTTCGTTTCACAAGCCACCACCACCCCTGAGATCAGAATCTGGCTAGCATGTTCTCCATTGGCTTGTGAAACTTGCCTCTGTGGTAGTTTTTATTGCATGATTGAAAGTCGCACTCGATGCCTATTGTGACCCAATAACCTCTCCGTGCCCATTGGCAAGGGGGTTACAGGAATATCTTGATTCTGATCTGTATATTCTGATTCATCAAATAATATCACCTGAGGTCCTAAATGCTCATTAATATCACTGTGAAATGGATGTACAGATGCTAGGTAAGGAGTTAAATGTGCTGAAAATATGTTCTTAGTCTCTTTTCAAGGCAGGGTTGACCAATTGGTTTTTTGTCAGACAAGAAATATAAATTAACCATTGTAAGCTAACAAAATGGCTAGCCATTTACAGATGAAGTCGGAGAGACATGAAAACAACAGGCAAGCAGCACATGGGAAAAATGAGCCACGGGGGTTTATCTTGATTCTGTGTTCAGAAAGGAACTTTGGAGATATAAGCAAAAGGCAAAGAAAACACACCTTTATCTGGCATCTCGGAAGTAAACAGGCAGTGGGTTTACATGCATAAAAATGGGATCTCAATTAACTCTGGTTTAAATGCTGCAGAAGTGTGGGATAAAACTTCTTTACATGGAAGATAACCTGTCAGATTTAGTCTCTGGAAAGCGTGATATGATTTTGTTTTATATGTAACTCTTCGTTTCCAACAGTCTTACTGTCATTTGAATCGTGAGTCATTGATAATAAACTTGTTGTTTTCACTATAGTTATATCCCAGTGCTGTGATATTAAGCCTGGTGCCACTCCTGAGCTGAAACTGTTGTGTATATTGTTTCTCCAGGGACAGC
Source organism: Dermatemys mawii (assembly GCA_007922305.1). Lineage (NCBI taxonomy): Eukaryota > Metazoa > Chordata > Testudines > Dermatemydidae > Dermatemys > Dermatemys mawii. The sequence goes on from ML677332.1 coordinate 85,131,040, forward strand.
CAACTTGGAATTTCTGTGAGTGTTCAGTGGACAAGGGGCTGAACACTACAGGGGAATGCTTTGATGAACTGGGGGATTTGGGTGCACCTAACTGTTATCTTTAAGACAAAGCAAGGGCTGGCATATCCCAGAGGAGAGTGTGTGAGTGACTAACTGGCTGGTGGTGTTAGGAAATGAAACCCAGTTAAGCACAAAGACTCCCTCTTGTTGGAGGGAGGGGATAACTAGGTGGCTTACAGTCCTGAGTACCCCCAAAACCATCACACCTCTCACAGTATTTCTGCAGGCTCAATAAAACCTGGCAGTCATTCATTCCAGGTGCAGGACTCCCACTGATCTCAGTGGGACATATGCAGAAGGATTGCAGGCTTAATGTCTTCTGATCAAGACTGGATGCCATTCTGGAAAATATGTCTTAGACACAAGTTATTGGGCTCCATTCGCAGCTAACTGGGTAAAAATCTATGGCCTGTGATATACAAGAGCTCAGGCTTGGTGATTTAATGCTCCCTTCTGGCCTTAAACTCTCGGAAAATCTATGACTGGGCACTTGGGACTTTAATGTACACAATAAAAATTTTTCTGGGAAATGTATTCAGAAACCGTGCTTGGAAAATAAAATGAAACAGAAGTGCATATTCATGAATATTTATATTTCTCCTCCACACAAAGCCATTGAGTGGTTATTTGCTGAACTTTGTTACTGTTTTAATGGCTTTCTTCTGACACTCAGTGATGGCAGTGATTATGTTTTGACAGCATTATGTTTTAGGGAAGGCATAAGCATATTGTTCCATCATTGCATTGAAAAGATCTCCCCAGGAGTGTGGTGGTAAAACAAAAACTGGGTAAACTAACCTTTTTAGTAGTCCAGGCCAAACAGTGCCCTTGTTTTGAAGTGCAGTTAGGCTAGAATGATATCGGGGTGAAACTAGATGTGCCATTAAAATGCATTTTTGGCTGAGCATAATGAGCTGTTAGATAACACATCCATCAGTGGTGATGGCCATACAGCCAGGATCAGTTTATCACAGGAGAGTAGGAGTGATTAATTGCTTTATTCCTTAAATTAGCGGGGGATAAATAACATATTCCCCAAATGAGAGGTGAGTAAACTCCATACTATGGTACTATACTTACGCTATATTACTGCATCTCCCTTAACAATGAGTTAAAATCTTTAAATAATAATTAATCCATCCAACTCTTTATGAGTGTTGATAATTGTTAATATCAACCTACTTTGTAGTTCGTACAGAAGTTAACTAAGTGATGTACACCACACTCCCTTGCGATAGGTAAGCATTATTAATTTTGAGCACACAACATTCTCTTTTCCAGAAGGGGAAAGTGAGGCAAAAAAGTTTCCAAAGTGACCTCAAATTCTGGGTGAAAACACCAACATTCTCTTTTGAAAATCTAGCCATTAGGAGCTGATTTGTCAAACATTTGGGAACCGCAGATTCCATTGGCTTCAGTTGTAGTCAAGGATGCTCAGCACCTCTGGAAATAAAGCCTCACATTTAAAAGTTGGGAACCCAGAAATTGAGAAGCCTATAATTAGAGGTCACTTGTGAAAGTTGATGGTCTAAGCAACTTACCTAGGGCCACAGAGAATTGACCTCAGAGATGGAACTGGAACACAGGAATTGCTGATTTCCAGGCTCTGCTTGTTTGACACACTATTTTAGCACATGTGATCATTGCTTCTTCTAGTGGCTGGCCCTCTGCTGGCCCTTAGAGGCTCTCTGCTGACATCAATTGCCCCACTGTGCTGTGTTGCCCCAGACTCTATCCCAGCGAGCTTAGGGAGAGATTTGCGAAGATATTTAGGTACCCAAAGGTACATATAGACATCTCATGTGCTTTTTAAAAGTACTCAAGTCAGTCAGGAAGTCAGTACCTTTGAAAGTGTGGCCTTTTGAGTCTAAGTAGACAAGACAGATAATGGGCGGGAAGACAGAGGCAAAATGACTTACCTCAGGGCGCAAAGCAGGTCAGTGGCACAGCCAGGAATAGAACCCAAGTCCTTTGACTTACTTCACTGAACCACATTGCCTCTGCACATGAAATAACTGTCACATCTACATATGTTACTCATTTAGCTCAAATGACAGGGCTAGTGCTCTTACCGCTGAAGGTTCCAAGTTCATTTGTCACTGACGACTGCCTGTGTGTCTATTTGACCATTTTGAAGTTACATTGAAACTGGGCCTTTCAGCCACAGGGCTTGGAGTTTCCTTTCAAACAGGCGTGTGAGACTAGGATCTTGTTTACCTTTATTTTTTCTATAAATTAATCAGATTGAAGATTATTTTCCTCAAAATCTCTGGAGAAGGGGAAGCTTTGCAGAAAGAGCAATTAAAGGAGTCACTTTGCCTTTTCACTGTGTGGTTTTTTTGTGTGTTTTCTTTAGGTGATGCAGAGGCCTTTCACCTGTTTGATTACAGTTCCACTAAAACACCTAAAGGAGGAGAGCGGTCCTTTTACACATCTCTGATCTCAGATGACCATTACACATCTCCACTGGATTCCACCTACTTCTCGGGAATACTGCAAAAAGAGAACAGCCATGTTACTTGTTCAGACAGCACAGACGGATTTAACACACTAGGGCACTCCATCCAAGATGTGATGGGATTTGAGTCCCGTGGTTTGTTTAGCTCAGATTCAGGAATAGAGATGACTCCTGCAGAATCCATCGATGTCAATAAAACCTTAGCAGATCCCACGAAAGTAGAAGCTTATAAATACATGGACATAAGTAGATCAGAAGAGGTAAAATATCAAGAAAGATGCAACACAAGCTTAGAAGACAAGAATACAAGCTTTATCGATAAGTGCCCTGAAACAGCAGCCAAGTTAGAGCATACTTCTGGATCTAAGAAACCTGCTTTTGAGGAGATAAAAATGTCCAAAGGACGAAACCTTTTTGAAGCATCAACTGTCCCATCCAATGCAGAGGAAATATTTGGTGACCAACACAGTGCCTCATTGATTACAGCACCGGTCAAGATTACACTCACTGAGATAGAAAGCATAGGGGAACCTGCAAGCAAAGAGTCACCTCCAAATAAGCAAGAAATAGGGTTGAAACCAAGCCATGAAGTGGTTCCAACAGTGACTGTGTCAGAACCAGAAGATGACAGCCCTGGTTCCCTCACACCACCATCTTCTGGCACAGGTAAGATGTCTGACACCCAGTATCTTACTATGCTAGAAAGTAATTGAGTGAGATCCTGATCCCATTGAAGTTAATGGCAAATTTCCTATTGACTTCAGCTAGGCCAGGATTTCACCCACTGTGTAAAAATGGCACCCCCTTCCTTTGCAGGTGAGCTCTCTGTGTGCGTTCAGAGACTTATCATTACCTAAACTAATGGTCTGATTTCCAAAGGTGCTGAGCACCTGCAGCTCCCATTGAAGTCAGCTGAATTATGTCACGTGCTCAGCACCTTAGAGAGTGTCAAGGATTTACTGCACTTTGCTTCTGTTCACACTGCAGAGCCGAAACCAAATGGACAGGGTGAGCCGGAGTACACATTCCCAACAAAACTCTTAATGCTGTCCCCAGCTAGGGAGGCATTGTGGATCAGTGACACCCCTCTGAGAGGCACTGGGCTTCCTCTCTGTACTGGGAAGGGGAGAACTTGACAGGGCATAACATATTCCTCCCCCTGCCATCCGAGCCTGCTCTGCTGACATGGAAAAGGAGTGGAGGGGAAGGATTCCCAGCCCACTTACAAAGCCCCTGCCTTTACAACTCTGGGGTGTGAAATGGTCTCCCTGTGGAGGTGGGAAGACATCACTCTCCAGAGTAGCCATGGCAGAGCAGGGTATTGTCACAGGGGAGCTGGTTCCTGTGAGTAAAACAGGCCCAGTGCCCCTGGGTCAGAGCAGCTGGGCCCAATTGAGCCAATTAAAGAGGACAGGACTCCACCCGGGGCTTATAAAGGCTTGTCAGGGCACAGGGAGGGTAGGAGTGACCAGGACAGGAGAGAGACAGTAGAGTGGAGCAAAGACCCATTGGGGTAGGTCCCAGGAGCAAGGGGTCAGGATCTCAGGGAAGTAGCTGTGGGGCTGGTGGTGTTCCAGAAGGAAGCTGGCTGGGATTGGGAGGATTTCCAGAGACCTGTGGGCAAGGAGGCTGTGAAACTCAAAGACAAATGGTGAGCTAAGGGACTGTTTTGAGAGTGATTTTATTTGCTTATGTGGGGACCACAAACCTACGGAAAGGGAGAGTGGATGTGGCAGCTTGGAAGCTGTGGAAAAGCCTTGTTGTTTGACAGGCCCAGCCATGTCCCAAACTAGACACAAATATTTCTATGTAAACTTGAGCTGAAGCTGATCCTCAGTCAGGGTTCGATGTCACCTGGCCCTGCCTCAGTGCATAAGAGAAAGGAGTAAGTATAAGGTGCCTTCCCCTTACCTCCCCACCCCCTGAAAAGGGGCCAGTGCAGTCCACTCAGAGGACACTGGGATGAGCTGTATGCACCTGCTGGAAGGTGACCAAGCTGCTGCTGCTATGTGCTTTTCATCCCCCATAGGAGGAACTTGCAGACTCTCGCTACAGACCAGCTCCCCCGTGAGCCCCTTCGGGACAGACTATGGCCACAATCTAGCCCTGGCCGTAGAAGCTCATAATGCCATTGTCCCAGTTCCTTTTCAAAGCAGAGCTTCATTTGAAATCACATTGTGAGTTGCTCTTGCATTTCAGGAGGGGAGAAGGAGCGAGAGCGCTCCGGGGGATAAACACCTCTGTAGACACAGCCTGTGCTTGGAAGGGAATGTGCCTTAATTCTGTGCTAGCGTTTTTGTTTGCTAAACTCTCAGTGCACAATAAAGCAGAAACCCAGGACAGTGCTCAAAATCTCTGAGACTGTTTGTTTAAACCAGGGCCCTGGCATGAAGATTTGGCAGCTGGGAGAAGTTGGAATCCTTGTCATCGGCAATTAATTATTGGTGGCTTGTATTGTGGTAGCAGCTGAGCTCAGGTCCTCCTTGTGCTAGGCACTGCATGTTCCCTGGGCTGAAGAGCTTACTATTGTGTAGACAGGTAAAGAGTAAGAGGGTAAAAGAGAGAGATTCAGGTAAGTGACTTGCCCATAGTCACTCAGCCTGTCAGTGACAGAGCTAGAATTAGAATTCAGGGCTCCTGTCTCCTGAGGCCTAGACCAGTGCCGTGTTTCCAAGCAGAAATGACTTGGAAATATGGCACTGGTCATGACCACCCCTGTCCCTGGGCAGCCTTGTAACATATTCCCTACGTTGCCCTTCAAAACCACGATGAATCTGTTGTAAGATGTGCTCAGGACTGCTGTATTCTGTGTGTACGTATATTTTTAATGCATTGGCAACCAGTGGTATCTGGGATGCTCCACACCCTAGTATTGGAGGGTTGCAGGCAGGGGTCACCAAAGCCTCAGGGCAGGCAGGGTGCTATGGTGCATGCTGGGAGTGGGAAAGGGCTCAGACTTGTTCCGGGCTCTGTGACTCAGTAGGGACAGATGACAGAGATGAGTCAAACAGAAATATCATGGCTTGTTTCCTAGCCCCTCTGCCCCCCAGGGGTCAGATGGCCTGGCCCAAGCTGCCAGTACTCCTGAGGGAATCGTTGCTCTCTAGGTCAGGCAGAAGAGAGGAAGCCCTGATTCATTTGCAGGTGGGGCTAGAAGCAGAAGTGGTTCCTCTGCTGCTCAGTTCTGTTCTCTGCTTTCACTTTTCAGTGACATTTTAGTGCATCGCTGCCCAGCTGAGTGGTGAAGACCCAGAAGTAGGTTACCAGGGAGCTCCCACTGGGTCACGTGCACACTGACTGAATCAGCAACGTGTGGGCAGGGGAGCGAAGGAGGAACAACCCGCTTCTCTCCCCTCCCTAGCTGTTGCTTTCCTGCCATCTCCACACTGCTCCCCTCCTCCCACCTATCACCCAGTCCCTGAGTGCTTCATCGGGCTCTGCCACTGGTCACAGAGAAGGTGGCAGGAGAAGCAGGTCTTTCAGGGTCTATGAAGCTGGACAGCCTGTTGGAACAGCTGAGCGCAGTGTGGGCCAGGCAGAGAGAGGAATGGGGAGGGAGAAACACCTCTCCACAAAAGTGTCCCCTACCCAGCAGCACTAGCTCTTCCCATCCCCATCACCACCGCTCAGTAGCATCAGCTTCTTACTATGTAAGCCACTCATTTAGCAGCACCAGTCCCTCACCCACAAAACAGCTGAAAAACCTGTCCAGTGCTCCAAATCCCCACAATCCTTTGCACATCCTCAAGAGATTGTGGGATGGAGTGGCTTGCAAGATGACCTGTGTATGATGGATCAGAAAAGGTTTGTCTCACACTGCGGAACACATGCCATCACAATTATGTTTAAAGGAAAGACACCCCAAAAGAGCCTGTAAAAAAGTTATTTAAATGCTGGCACATGTGCCATCTTACAGTGCTCCTGCCATCCTGCAGACCTGCCACAGGCCTCTGCGAATTCATCTTACCATCCTCTCTATCTACAATACTTATATGGCCCCCCCAATTTCTGGGTAGTTGGAGTGCCTCACAATCTTTAATGGGGTACCAAAAAACCCTCGTGGGGTAGGGATGTGTTCTCATTTCTGTTTTAGAGGTGGGGAACTGAGCCACGAAGAGACTACATGACACAGGAAGCCCATGGAAGAGTAGGGAATTGAACTAGGCCATCCTTTCTCTGTGACACTTGGTACAGACTGCGTATCTAGCAAAGTGCTCATGTATGTTTCCTCTCACTCCACACCCAGGCCTATTACCTCTCCATGCTTCCAAGAAATCTGTATAAAGCTGACTGCTGGGTTTCATCATTACTGATTTCCCTAGCTGCATCTTATTTCATTAGGTCAATGTGTGTACATTATAAGCAGGATCCAAATACTGAATATAATTAATATTCCTGGATAGCTTGGAACAAATATATAACATTGTCTGATTATGAGCAGTCTGATCCACGCACATTCCTGCTTTCTAAAGCCCTCATTCAGCAAAGTGTCCCTATTCTGCAAAAGCACTGATTACCTTTAAGTATCTGACAGGTTTCAGAGGGGTAGCCGTGTAAGTCTATATCCGCAGAAAGAACATGGCATCACTGTGGCACCTTAGAGACTAACAAATTTATTTGGACATAAGCTTTTGTGGACTAGAACACACTTCATCAGATACATAGAGTGGAACATACAGTAGGAAGATATAGATATAGATATAGATACACACACACACAGAATATGAAAAAGTGGAACTTGCCATACCAACTTTAAATGGCTAATAAATTAAGGTGAGTTATTATCAGCAGGAGAAAAAAAAACTTTTTTAGTGATAATCAGGATGGCCCATTTCAAACAGTTGACAAGAAGATGTGAGTAACAGTCGGGGGATACTTAACATGCGGCAATAGATTGCAGTTTTTTTCTGTGATGTGAATTAGCAAAGCACTTAAGAACATGCTTAAGTGCTCCGCTGAATAGGGATGCTCAGCTGACTTGGGCCCTACCTGAGGGTGTAGTGGGATTGCCTCAAGGGTCTCTGAGGAGTAAGAGCACTCCATCCTTAGTTCTGTTTATTGTCATTGTTACATATCTACTGTGGGACCACAGAGAGGCCCTATCAGGGTCAATGCCTCATGCTAGATGCTGTGCAGATGTAGACTCGACCTCAATTCAGAGAGCTTGCAATGTACAAAAGATGAGAAAGTGGAAGATAATTAAATGCGGTAGATACGATATATTAGACACCAAAACAACCCTATGTTAGAAGAACATTATTAAGGTTGCGCAGTTAAGCACTCAGAAGTTAGGCAATGCCAGAATGATGGTTGCTTGTGCAATCTTAATTCAGCCCCCATGTGCATGCTCACATGCTATTTGTTTCACAGGACCCCTGCCTCGTTCAGTGCCACAGGATGGATGGCACTCACTTAGTGAGTGGCTATTTAATATTTTGTTTTAGACTCCTCCCCAATGTGTGGCCCTGAGTCTTATTCACTGCACACTGTTCAAACCCTGGTCTAGAGCAGAATTAGGACTTTCCTCATGAATCTTTCTGTGGTGCTCCTCACTATCATATGTGGGTGCTTCACAAAGGTGAGTCTTCCTCTCGCCTCCCAGGAGTGTTGTGGTATTATCCCCATTTCACAAAACGTGGAAATGCCATCAGATGGCATCTTGACATCCACCTGGTTCTTCAGCAGAGTTGTAACCTTTAGATCCACCACACAGACCTCTGCCACTTGAGCTTAGGGAGTAACTGATAGCTGTAGTAGATTGCCATTCTCTGTGGGGATCAGCTGTAGAGGGGGATAGGATGCATACTTTGCCAGAGGGTTTCACAGATATTTGCTGACAGTAGTGGAATGTTGAGACTCAGGAAACTGGATTCCAATCCAGGTTCTGAAGGGGAGTGTGCTGTGTCTCCGGTGCCTCACAGTCTTCTTCCCCAGCCAGTCCCAGTTCTCCACCCTGCCCAGGGCCTTGTTTTCAGTCTCTTTGTCCAGACAATTCCAGTTCCTCCTTCCAACCTCCTTGTCTAATCTGACTCTCTCCTTCCCCACAGCTTCAGCCATCCCTCTCTTCCCTGCCTCCACCCTCCGGTTCCCAGTCTCTCTCCTCAGGCTCCTCATCCAGTCTCACTCTTCTCACACTCCCATATTTGGGCGGATTTTCACCAGGACAGCAAAAGACACCTCCCTGACACAAAGGTTCCCCCAGTCAAATTTGAAGTCCCTGCTCCAAAGCATGGAGTCAGGAGAGCTTTACAAAGAAAAGGGTGCCAGAATTTTTTCTTAACATGGGCAAAACAACATATTTTTCCCTAGACGTGTTCTCTGAAACAGCTGAACCATTTTAGCTGAAACATTAAAAAAAATCAGCTTGAAGCAGACACCTAGCCCAAATCGTTAAAGTTAGGCAGAATTATAGGTAACTGAAAAAAAAGAATCATATAATGAGAAGTGTTGGGCAACCTCAATAATAGGTGGTGTGATCAGCCATTCCTTGAATTCAGACATGCATCTATATTTCCTGTTTTTAAAAAAGTTTTATAATTAGATAAATCCAAGTGGCTGTTATAGAATATGGGCCTTCATCTGGGACTCCTGAACAGATGATTATTTGTTATCCAAATTTAGTATATGGGGACGGACCTGATTCTGCAGTCCTCATACCCCCAAAACTCCTGGTATGGTCAACAGGAGGCTCACTCCTTTGTATCCAGATAGAGAGTGACCGCTATAAATATTAAAAAAGGGTTTAAATATAAAAGGTCAAATTATGTCAGTCCAAATCATGAGATCTTTCCTCATATCTCACTGAGCCTTTACCCAAGACAGTCCTCATTGGATTCAGTGGGTCTTTGTTTGAGTAAAAATGGAATAAGGTTAATTTCCATTGTTACCTTGTTCATGATGTACATAGCATATTTGACAAGCAGCTCACATTGGATCTGAGTCTTTCTAATCCATGGTACTGAAAATTCAATCCCAAGTGTGAATTGCAGTGTGAGTGAGAATGTTGCCTTATTAAAAAGAATATTGCATGTTGCATACAAAACACTGACATGAACGTTGGTTGCTAAGAATTTTTTCTTCTATAAATTCAAGAAAATATTTCCGAAATACTTACTCTGGGTGTGCCTTGCTGCATCCTGCTGTACATGCACACCCCGAGTGTATATTTATGTGTGTAATTTTTATCTTGACAATTTTCCCATTTAAAAAATAGCTAATCTTAGGTTGCTCGGAGACCTTGGGCCTACGATGACACTGACCTCCTTGTAAAGCATATTTATGTCACCCTTTCCATCCGCAGATCTCAGAGCTAGGTATAATTGTTTATTATTAAAGGTAAAGTTGCCTGCTTGTGTAACCAGTCTTGCTAGCTAAATCTGTGTTTGATTAAGCAACAGACAGTGATTTAAAGCAATCAGAAGTTACCTTTCTAACAACATTGTGGGTTTTGTTCTCTCTATCTCTTTCTGTCTCTGCATGGCATAACAGAACCGTCTGGCTCAGAATCTCAAGGTAAATGCAGCCTGTCAGAGGATGAGCTTATCAGTGCCATTAAAGAAGCAAAGGGCTTTTCCTGTGAAACCTCTGAAGTCCAGCGTTCACCAGGTCTTTATACAGAAAGACAAACTCAGAAAAGCAAGCCAGGGCGTCCAGCTGTTTCATCCCCCTTAGATAACGAAGCCAGCAGTGCTGAGTCTGGCGACTCTGAGATAGAGCTGGTCTCAGAAGACCCGCTCGCTGCTGAAGAGGTGCTACACTCCAGCTACATGACCTTCAGTCATATCGGAGGGCCCCCTCCTTCGCCCGCTTCTCCTTCAATACAGTACAGCATCCTGAGGGAAGAGCGTGAAGCTGAACTCGACAGCGAACTGATCATTGAGTCATGCGATGCCTCTTCAGCGTCCGAAGAAAGTCCCAAGAGGGAGCAAGATTCTCCTCTCATGAAGCCCATAATCATGGACATAATCCAGGAAGAGAGTGGTTCAAGAACTGGCGCTCCCGACTTTGAAGTAAGTAAGACAACGGAGAGTAGGATGAACAGGGAGAATCTAGCTGAGTCTGCTTCCTATCTGAAATGCTCTTCTGTTGCACCCAAAGTAAGTGTTGAGCCACCCACCTCTGCCATCGGTACTGAAGAACTAAAAGAAAAAATAATTCAGAAGAAGCCACTTGAAGCAACAGTTGTTAACCAAAGTAAACGGCCTTCCAAGGACTCTGGGAGAAGAAGTCCCTTGACGTCCCCCTCACTGCTATTTTTAAATAAGCAAAAAGGTAAATGCAAAAATTTATGTTGTCTAAATAACATGTTTTTCCTGAATGCAGCTAATGGGGGAAGTGAATGATTAATGTAGGTTGTTTTTTTTTTAAATCTAGCAGGCAAAGGCATAACAAGATCAATGGCTGGAGTCTGAAGCTTGACCAATTCAAAGTGGAAACAAGGCATATAGCTTTAACAAGGCAGGGTAATTAACCACTGGAACTGCTCGCCAAAGGGTGTGGTTGATTCTTCATCACTTTAAGTCCAAGTGGGATATATTTGTAAAAGAACTGGACTAGCTCAGCTATTAGTTGCTGGGTTGATGTCAATCTGTGGGAGGAGTCCTATGGCTTTGCTATGCAGCAGGTTTGAGTGCATGATCACAATGGTCCCTTCTGCTCTTAAAAATCTGTCTATATAATTAGTAGAAAGACTAAATCTCATCTACACTACAGTGTTTGGTTGGCGCAAGGCAGCTTACCTCAGCTGTGGAAGTGTCCACACTTAATTTTCAGTCCCACCTACATAACTGCCCCCTCACGCCGACTTAATAACGACGTAGAGTCAAGGTCGATGTAATTAGATCGACACAGTGTCAGTGTACACACTGCGTTGCTTATGTCAACTGTTACTGGCTTTCAGGAGCCATCCCACAATGCCCTGCACTGACAGTACAACTGATACAAGCGTTCCTGGTGAGGACATACACTGCCAACACCAGGAATGAAGTGTTGACAGCACAAACGATGAATTATTGTGGTGGCTGTATGCTGACTTAAGTTGTCGATTTAATTTTGTAGCATAGACATGGGCCCTTGTGCCTTAATATGGTTTTGATTAGAATTTATTTGGGTCCAATCCTACAGTCCTGACTGGAGTCAAACCGCCTTTCTACTCTAGTCAGTTTCATATATCGCACCCATAACCCTGCCATGTGGGCACCATCTAATAGCACATTAAGCAGTGCGACTCATACCAGTTGAGGGTTCTTTTCTTCTTTCTTGTTTCCTCTGAGAGAACGTTATGGTTAGAAAACACAATTAGCTGTGAAGTACTCACTGTTTTAATTAGCCAAGGCAGGTCGAAGACACACGTTGCAGCTGAAACAGAAAGCAGTGAGGTAGTGGTGGTTCTTAGATCCTTTACCTCCACACAACCCATTGGATGTTTACCCTAAATTAGGACAGTAAGACCAGAACTTTTCATAGTTTAGTCTTAATTTTGTATCTGAGTGTTTTCATGACCTCATTGTCAACAAACTAAAACATATCAATGCAAACAACAAGCCTGGTTCTGCAACACTTATACGTGTAAATGACCTTGCTCAGATGCCAAGATATTTGTAGGATCAGCCCCATTGGCATAACCTCCACGAGCATGGGTCTGACTCATAAATCAGGGATCTGGTGAAGAAATAAATAACCATTATCAAATATACAGTAGAAACTCAGAGTTATGGACACCTTGGGAATAGAGATTGTTTGTGACTCTGAACAAAATTTATTGATGTTCTTTCAAAAGTTTACAATTGAACATTGACTTAAAACAGCTTTGGAACTTTACTATGCAGAAGAAAAATGGACTTACACCCAGGATGAATTTGGACCAATATGTTTTTCCTTGATGTTCAGTGTGTATTTTCCCTTGATGAATTCCTCCTGCCCTTTCATTGCTTAAACTGATGCCAGGGCTCTGTCCCTTTTTGATTCACACGAGATTCCTATGGACATCAGTGGATTTCCCCACTTGTCTCCCATTAAGTCAGCATTTGCCACATGTATTCCCTTCGTTGTTGTTGGTGGAAACGTTCCCTACCTGGGACAGCTACTGACTAGATTATTCTCATTGGTCAGTGCTTAGCCAATATTACGTATGTGCTCAGCTCTGTATTTCAGTATCTGCTATTTCCCTGGGCAGACACTCCAGAGAACTCTGATATATCTACAAGTGTGTCAATCAACTTAGGCAGCCCACTAAGGGAGTAGAAGGTGTTCAGCACCTCACAGGATCAGGTCCCTTTATTCAGAAATATGGGCCAGATCCTCAGCAGGCATAAATTGCAGTAGCTCTTTTGACTTCAGTAAAGCTATGCTAGTTTATACCAGCTGAGGACCCTGAGTTGCTAACTCACAATTTCACTGATAGTCTTGCACTATTTGGTGCTCTTCTTAAAGCCCTAGTGCCAGAAGTCATGTGATTAGCTGAGAATATCAGCAGCCATGAAAAATAAAGTAAGCTTTTAGCCCCCAGTGTTGTGGAGCAATGCTGGAAAATGTGAACCCCAGAGGCTATGACAAAAATAAATAAAGTACTGTTTTTGTTTTTGGGGTTTTTTTTTAAGATCTCATTTTTAAGCCAATCTCAAGACTTTTGGGAGGCTGACTCATGATTTTTGAACTCTTGGGGTTAGTGATGCTGGGGTCTAGCCAATAATGCTTTTGTGTCCGAGGGATTAATGCACCTATCACTGTATCTAATTAAATGGTCCCTTAAGAAGTGTGGTACATGTTTGTTTTTACAACCTATGAACAGTACATGAGTTTCTCATTTGGAGAATTCACAAGGGGCTGAATGGGTTAACCTAAAACGTTCAACAGTATTTATCTTTGGCTGGGAGACCAACACTACAAAATTTCAGACTCAAAGGAGATATTTTGCTAAATAATTAGAAGTGAACCGGGGGCTATAATAAAAAGCATCATGTAGCCAGAACAATAGCTTTTGATACTAAAAGTCTATAATATTGGAACTTTATCAACAGTAAGAAAAAATTATAAGGCTAAGTTCATTCTTGTGGGAAGTAAAGTCAATGATGTCACTGAGCTATACCGGCGTGAATTTAGGTCCATACTATAGTTTAGATTGTTCCATTACTATAGTTAGTTACTTTAAGGGTAGATGTAGTCCAAGAACTGTCAATCATCAACCATTTAGCTTCATATATAAACATTCATGTATTTTGAAACTTACCCTTTTTGTGTAGAGTGTCGAAAGTACCAATGACCATAATGATATCAGTTTACAGGACTAAGCGGGCATTCTGTCACACTGATTTGACTGGATTAATTCTGGTGCTGAACATGGAAAAGCAAATTGATTTTGAATTCATGCTCCATGGAATAAATGCACAGATTGTATAGCTTCTGGAGTGAGCCAATGTGAAATCACAGCATTTTACTTGAAACAAGCTCATGGTCTCACTGACTGACTACATTACTGTGTATCATACCTTCAGAGAATCTGCGTGTGTTTGCTTGGTTCCCGATAATCACTCACTATCTGTCCCCTCCCTGCACTGATGCACCCCCCAAAAAGTACCGTGGAACACAACAGAGAGATGTGTGGTTTGTACGGTGCTAATTCAAAGTCTCTGTTTAATGTCTATTGCCATCCAGTGGTAATGATGAAAATGGCCAGTCATTTCTCACTTCCATTTTACCATGTCTAATAATCATCTTTTGTAAGATAGGAGCGATTCCCATTTCATTCACCATGGAAAGGCCCTGCTAGCTTTTGTCAGTGATCATAAGATTTGATCAAAGATCTGATTTCTCTGTGTGGCTGTGATGTGCATTCCACCCGGAGTGGAAGGGGTTAATGGAGGCCAGATGGGCCAAGTAACCTAGTAGACTGGAGGCTGAGAAGAAAGCTCTAATTAGAGGGACAGACTCACCTGTGCAGGAACAGGTGGTGCCTGTATAAGCTGGGCTGCTGCTAGGAAAGAAAATAGGCCATAGTCCCTCTCTTAGGGGAGGGAGCCGAAGGCTGCCAAACCCAAAGAGGGTAGGAGCTAGAGATGTAGGAAGAAGCCCAAGGAAACAGCAAGAAAAGGTAGGACTGCATGGGGATGGTGGCTGCTTGTTTTAGGGTTTCTGGGCTGAAACCCACTGTAGAGGGTGGACCTGAGTTCCCCTACCAGCCACTGGGGCGTGGCAAAGAACACTGGGGACACCAGCCAGCCAGCAGAGCTGGAAAGACTGTGAACTCCCCAGAAGGGGAGGACTTTATTGACCTGGCTGGAAGGCCAAGCCACGAAGAGAAAGCTGCAGAACCAGAAGTGAGAAGGGCTGAAGACTGAGACAGGAGGGGAGATGATGCCACTGGAGGAAGAGTGTAAGCTGGCAGAGCTAATTCCCAGGATGGCCAGCAGGAGGCCACGTAAAAAGTGAGTAACCCCGCGACAATAGCTCATGCTCATCTGATCACACGTACTCTGGTCAGTCAGACGATCACTGGCTACGTTATTATTTCCCTCCCTTTCCTGTTGCAGAACAAATAGATGAAGATGGCTGCCAGCTCAGCTGACTTTGGCTTTTTTAATAGTGAAACTGCAGCCTGCTCTTTCATATCAAACCATTAGTTATACTCAGTAGTTTATATTAAGCCAAACAGAAAGAAGAACCGACATGTAACTTCTCGCAGTAACTGTACCTTGGAGTCTCTGGTTTGTTCTAAGAAAATCCTGGCTTGCAGCCTCTCAGATTTCAGTGTATCAGGGAAAACTGAACAACAGGCAGGGCTAGATCTGCAGCTGGTGTGAACTGGCAGAGTGCTCTTGATTTCTGTGGAACCCAGTGAGGATCAGGCCCAATAACTGATGTAAATAGGCTTATATGCTGATTAAGGTACGTCCTGTTGGCTCTGGAAATAGGCCTGCATGAGCACGCTGGGCATCTGCAATCAAGCCAAAAGAAGGCTGACCCAAAGCTGATCAGAAAGAAGGCCAGTCGGACCAGTGGCTTTCTGTCCAGCTCTTGTATTCCCATTCATTAAAAAACCTCCCAAATAAGGAGGAGTGTATTTCAGGGAAAGGCAGAGGAACTGTCTGGGGATGGGTATAACAGACTTGATATATTAGTCTCTAGCATGTGAACCTCAAGTTAAGCATATGATTAAGTGTTTTGCTAAATCAAGGCCTTCACCATCGGTGAAGCACTTTTGTCTCACCTGTAAATGTGCCAGGTACTGTTCCCTTGAACATTGCCCACTAATCTGGATCATAGCTGGGGTGGCACAGCTGGGAAGCCATCAGTCTCTGGAAGAAGAAATGTTTCTTTCTTTCTTCTCTAAATTTCTCTTCCTCCTCAGCCCCCTGCACCCACAACATTGACTTTGAGTGCTATGAAGTCAATCTCTGGCCTTCTAAGGGTCCAGCATTCCTGAGTCCTAGTCCAGGCTCTACCATTGCCTTTCTCTCTGTTTTCCCCATCTGTAAAATAGGGATAATAATATTCACTCACTACTTCTCTGGGCCGTTGTGTAGAATGATTATTTAATGTCCCTACTGTGCTTTGAATATAGGACTTGTCTATGTGATGGCATGAGATTGTGAATTGTAGAGCATGCCAATATGGAGTGCTCTAACTGCCCCACGTAGACCCTGCTGGCATGAACTAGGAGGTACCTAGTTTGTGTTGATGTAGTTCCATTTCGAGCAGGACTCCATTCATTCTCACAAGGTACCTTTTGGTTTGCGCCTTCAAGGAACAGTTAAAGTGCACCGGGCTACCATGCTCTGCAGTTCATCCTCCCCGACCTCTGTAGACTGCACCTTACCGCTATATATACAAGCCCAGTAAAATGCACAGTGTTGTTATTGTCAAGAATTCTGCCATTGTGAGATCTATGGTGAAAACCATACAATGCTTGTAAATATGAGCAAGTTCTGAATGACGATGTATATGGACCTGCTGTCAAATTCTGTCCTCAGTTACTCCATGGGTTTTAATGGGGTTGCGCAGTTGTAACTGAGAGCAGAATCTGATGCCATATGTAACTTCAGCTGGGAATTGAATCCTCTGCATTTACCCATTTGTTAGCAAACACCTCAGCTTCTCTTAACCCCACTCACTGTAGCTGTTCCTGTTATAAATCAACTATCTGCCCTTTTATTTTTATACTAAGGGCAAACAAAACAGAGGTTTATTCTATCATTCATTCTAAAAAAAAAAATCTTATTTTGAGTCCTATGCCTGTAACTTTTCCTTAGTCTCTATGTCCTATCCTAGACGTCTGAGCATGGGTTCTCCCACTTCATACCTGGCCACTCCAGATAGACTGACCAACACATTGTTAGAATCAATGGAAGGTTTCTCATCCTCCCAGAGGAGGAGTGGTCCAGTGACTATCTTGTGCACCTAGTGGTTAGAAGACCTGGGTTCAATTCCTGGCTCTGTCACAAGTAGGGTGACCAAGTGTTCCAAGTTTATCAGGACAGTCCCAATATTCAGGGCTTTTTCTTACATAGGTGTTTATTACTCCCCATCGCCACTCCTCATTTTTCATACTTGCTATCTGGTCAGCCTAGTCACAGGCTACCTGTGACACCTTGAGTAAGTCAGTCTCTTGCTTTCATTCTGTCTGCAAAATGGGGTGATAGCACTTCCTTTCCTTGGGGAGGGGGATGATAAGGATAAATGTATTACAGACTGTAAGGCGCTCAGATACCGTGGTAATGGGGGTCATATAAATACCATAGACAGACTTCAGTGGGCCTTGGATGGGCTCCATGTATTTATTCCCAGGGATATGATCTTTTTTTTTTTTTTGCCCTCAAGCAGTTTGGCCTTTGCCCTACTGGGTCCCCTCCTGCAGAACAGCCCTCCCTCCCGGACTCATGTGGCGTCATTGTATAGACTTTGGCAATGGAGGCACTGGGGCAGTGAAGAATGACAGCCAGATCACATTCTATGCAGTAGATCAGCTGCTGAGTATACGATGAGCCCAGCACCCATCTCTGTAAGTTTCCCATCTACTCACAGAAATGAGCAATGTATCCACCATCTCAGTAGTTAAGCACCATTTATTTCTTTTGTACAGTAACAGCCATAAACGGCACACAAACCTCATAATATGGCTTCTGTTTGTGTTGGACAATTAATTGCTGTTCATGCCCTGGAAAGCCCTCCCTTGAACCATCCCTCATCAAGCACAGTGGCAGAAGAGGCGTTCTGCCACACGCTTTCAGGAGATAAGAGAAACAAGGAACGTCTCCATTAATTTTTGCAGGGAAGACCCAGATCCCCATTGCTGAATTATGAGCCACAGCGAACCTATCAGAATCATTTGTTTCAGTGATGTTATGAAATACCCCTTGGGAGCCTGAGCTCAATAGAGCAGGCCGTGACTGTTTCCACCCAAGTAAAATTTCAGTTGTAGCTCCACATTTTCCCAAAAATATCAGGCAGAGGCATTTAAAAAAAATGGAAACAAACCTTTGTCAGGGTTGGGTTTTTTTATTATTATTATTTTAATGTCTGTGTCTACCTACGACTGTTGCCATGGAGAAGCAGATTTTTGCAGCTTCACAATGAATTTGTTTTTCAATAGATGCCTGGGAGTTCAGGAGTGTGTTTGTTAGAAGTAACCATGCTGGAATAAGATTAACACATCCCTTGTGTTGAAAGCACAGATTAGTTGCTCATGAGGTTGTTTTGGAGGAAGGGAGATGTTTGGTAGAATGATTTAACAATCTGGGACTCATTTTTCATCACCATGTTTTAAATAGACTGACTCTGTAATCAGCAGTAATCTGTGGCTGAGCTTTGAACATAATGAAATGTTAGTTTAATATTTTAGTGCCATCTGCTGTAAGTTCTCCCCCATCCTGGCCCATCTGGTTTACTTGCATCACTTTACTTTTTATCATGCTCTGATTGCTTTGCATTGTTCAGAAATCCCCCATTTGTAAAAGGTGTAAATGAAGGGGTCTTTCCTGACCTTGATTTGCATGGCATTGGGATGCT
This sequence comes from Dermatemys mawii, assembly GCA_007922305.1. Taxonomy (NCBI): domain Eukaryota; kingdom Metazoa; phylum Chordata; order Testudines; family Dermatemydidae; genus Dermatemys; species Dermatemys mawii. The sequence goes on from ML677332.1 coordinate 85,149,560, forward strand.
GCAAGTGCAAACAATTCCTTTGCCGCAGTGCAAAGTGTTTAATTTCCTGTAGGCGCCATTGTTTATCTACACACATCTTACAGAAAGTGATTAAAAATCTGTGTAGGGAGGGAAGATGTTCTTGTGGTTAAGACACTGGAGTGGAAGATCTGGGTTCAGTTTTCACTTTGCCACAAAACCATTTGGTAAATCCCAGTATTTCTCTGAGCCTCATTCCCCATTTGTAAAGCCAGGGTATTAATACTTCCTTTCTTCCGCTCTTTGTCCTAGATTGCAAGCACTTTAAGGTAGGGACTTTCCAGCACCTAGCATAATGGGAACAGAATGCTGGGCATAATTAAGAAAGGGATAGATAATAGGACAGACAATATCCTAAACATGCGGAGTGGCTTTTCGTGATAAAGTGACCATTTTAGTGTAGTGTTGAATGATTTAAGAGTAGGGGCTCCTGCCAGTTCTTGTAGAAGACATTTTGGCCATCTGACTTGACTCCCTGTCAGGAAAACTGCTGGTCATTCAGCCAAGATTTTACAGTGTTCGGTTTCCTTCTGCTGTTTTAATGCATCAGCCTCCCAGGCACACAGAGGGCCGGATGTGAGAGCAGGCTTGAGGAGCTGTCTCCCTCCCAAAGGGACCATCGATGGTCACGGTTCCTGGGACCTTGCCCCAATGTGGACAGGGAGGAGAAGGTCCCACCAGTCAGTCCCCAGCATGAGAAAGTGAACCAGGGGATGTGGGAACCATGTCAAAGAGCAGCACGCCCCACAGCCTGTACACTGCCCTTGTAACCGGGAGAGCTCCTCCTTCACCCCTTTAGAAACCTGCTCACAGGTGGCTCTTCCTCTGTGTCATTGACTGGGATTACGATCCAAGAACAATGCTGCCACTGCTTCCTCCAGCCCAGAAACGTCCCTTGATGTGACCCTGAGAAATGTCTCACTCCTCACCTCCCCTCTAAAACTCTTCTTTTGTCTGTAGCCTTTGAAACTGCAACATCTAGGGCCACAGGTTGTTCCATCAAAACCGCTCTCCTAATACCCGGCTGTAGACATGATTCTTGGTCTCCATTGTGACTTACACTGTTCTGTTCAGGTTTTGATAGCACGTTCATCAGAGTAGTATCTGAGCACGTTCCAATAGTGCGTTAAGCAGCGTGACCAGCATCTGTGACATGTTTATTCTCTCCGGGGAAGAAGAGTGTGCAGGATGTGACAGGACAACTATACCTGTAGTTATGTATTTCTGTATTAGAGGCAGCAGGTCAAACAAATGGGTCATACACATAGGTGCTAAAGTGAAATTTTTCAAACATATGTGTCTGAAGTAAGGCCATTGAAATCCAGTTAAGCACCTAAATGCAAGTGGCCCGAGCATTCACCAATCCCATTGGAGTTGACAGGAACTGCAGGGGCTTGGGCCCCAACTATACTTCAGTAGATTTAAGCCTCCAAATTTAGCATTTGGCCTAAGATGATGATATTTCAAAGGCACGTAACAGTAATTAGACTAGATGGAGCAGACCACGCATCTTCTTTCAGGGCTGCCATCAATTCACTACCTGTGCATGAGTTAGGCAGGGCAGTATATTAAAAACACTCACACACGTAGCAGGAAGCATCACCTCTAAGAGTGAAGGGCTCTGAAAGTACGTCTTAAGGCCAGGTCACCCACAAACCAGTGTGAAGAGCTGTCTGATGCCCCACCAGACTGGGCTCTGCTTTTAAATAATTCAATCTAGCTAAGATTGGCATAATTAAAAAAACCACAGTGATTTGTATAATTAGAAACAGTTGGCCAGCTGTTTGTCAGACATTTAAATATCCAGACCTATGAAGCTATGAACTGTAATGTCTAAGCCAAGAGAGCAAATCTCAGAGGGTTTGTTCAAGAAAGCAGTAAAAATCTATTAGTAAAAGTATATCCATGGGGGGCAAGCTTCCCGTGCACCGTGTACTCCTCAGGAGGCATTTGGCGGAGTCCGACGGCAGAGTGGCCCTTCTGCATTACCCACTCAAGGCTGTGGCTTTAAGCCATAATTTGAGCCTCCGTGTTTAAGTGCTCTGAACCGGAGGAGAGGTGGTGGTGGTTTTCTGATAATTCTGCACTGCAGTAATCACTTAAACAGAGAAGAAAATGGGGGCAGTTCTGTCTTGTGCTGCATCTGCAGTGAAACATTGCTTTTAAATTAAATGCATTTTTGGAACCTAGAACCTTGACTGTATCCCTTTAACTATGTTCCGGCAATTGGAGAGAACAATGACTCAGCTCTTCCTGCAAGGTGATTCTTTGAAGGCCAAGTCACTTGTTTATTTTGGCTGTGGCATTAATTACTGTGTGTTATTGCAGCTTTACCACTAAAACAAACAATGTCTCCAGCAGCCTGGATTTAGAGATGCTTTGCCTGGAGTTCAGAGAACCCAGGTAAACCCAAGAACAGACAAGCAGAGACACCTAATACTTATTGGTGGTGCTGGCCAGTAAGCATTTCCATGAGTGTCATAACATGTGCGTGTGTTACACTTTTATTCCAGTCATACGGAAAAGGGAAATTAAAATATTGACTGCAATAAAAGACCTGTGGCACTGAATCAATTGTTCCAGGCTGCCGGGATAAAAATTACAGTGTAGATGTTCAGACCCAGACCTTTTAATCTGATGAGGGGTGGTGAGTCTTGGAGCCCAAGCTCCAGCCCTAGCCTGAATGTCTACACTACAAGGGTACATCTACCCTACCCGCCGGATCGAGTAGTGGGGGTACGTCTACACTACCTGCCGTGAGAGGCGGAAGCGGAGTCGATGGGGAAGCGGGAGCAGTCAACTCGCTGCCATGAGGACACGCAGGCAAGTCAACCTAAGATACCTATTCGCGTAGCTGAAGTTGCGTATCTTAGGTCGACCCCCATTTCCCGTCCCCATCTGTAGACCTGGCCCAAGATTCAGCCCTGCATCCAGGGCCTTGCAAGCCCAAGTCAGCTAGGTCAGGCCAGTTGTGCTGTGGGTCTTGTATTGTAGTGTAGATATACCTGGAGAGTTTGAATGTAAACCCCATAGAAGTGTTGCTATTTCTGCGTGATTGACAGGTCTCCTAAGGACATCCTGTCATCTGCCCAAGTGACCCAACTTTTTATTTTCCTTAAAAAGAACACCACTGTGGGAAAAGTCTCCAAAGGACGTTCTCTGAAATGAGAAACAAAGCACGAAGCATATGACTCCCAGCACTAGCATATTTATTCCTTAGATGTAAATAGGCACAAAATGAAAAGCGTGTGTCACTCACTGGTGAATGGGTGTTACAAGTTCCCTGGCTGTACCCGATCCACAGAGGATGAGAATCTCTTCCAGCCCAGCAAGGGAGCCTTGCGCTCCCTAGTTCAAACTGTAACGGTTTGTGCTTTTAGCTCTGGTGGTCCCCCAGTGTGTTGGAAACTCTAATAACTGTAATTTGTAAGTTACCCAGTAATCAACTCTCTAGTTGTCTAGGTAGATAGTACTTGTGCTCATTCATATCTGCATTTTTAAACTGATACATGAATTAATGAATAAGGCCCCAGTCTTGCCATGAACTCTGTGTGGGTGGACTAGCGGCTGAGAGCCTGTTACAAAGCCTTGACTACACCAAACTGAAGGGGCTAAAAGCCCCCATGGGTGATGCTGGACTGGAGTTCAGGCCTCTTCACTGACCAAGTTCTGAATTCAGCTGTCTCCAGTGATCTTATTTCCTCATTTTTTCTCCACTTTAATACAGTGAACTGTGGCCTCGCCTCATTCACAAATGGATTTGGGTGGACTTCAGGGTCTTCTATTTTTAATGTTGGGTGAAAGGGAATGAGCTCAGAATTGCATTCTATCGACCTCTTCTTGTTCTGGGCTCCATTTCTGACCTTTGTGTTTGGCTCAGCCATGCTGGCAAAGTAATGGAAAGGTTCCATAGCTTCTCTGAACTGGTGGGGTAGGGGAGTGGGGAGGTTCTTTGTTTGCTGTTTTCTTGTTTTGTCATTGAGTGGTTCCAGTCCTTTGTTAATTAGTCAACCTGGTTGCAAACCTCAGAATGGATTGTTCTGGAGTTTTTATGTCAGAAAATGCCATTCTTTCAAAATCAATACTTTCTGTGGGAACGTGTTGATATAAACCAGATGTCTTAACTATATAGAAAGATAGATTTTTTTTAAGTGATTAAGTACTATTGGCACAGAAGATCAGAGTTGGTTACAAAAGGAAATAAAATACAAAATTGCAAGCTAATTTCTATACTTTACCATGCTAGTAATTCTAAAAGCAAAAGGATTTCTCACACCCAAAACTTCGCAGTGGTTCTTGCTAACTAGAATGCCTTCTAGTTAGGTTCAACCTCTCTCGTAGTCTCAGTGAGGATGTCTTTGTCTTCCAGACGATCTTGCTTCCTTGTGTAGAGAAGCGGGACGAGAGGCAGGTGAAATGATGATGGCACTGTCCCCTATGTGTACTCTTCTCCTTGCTTTCTGGAATATCCCCCTCCACTCCCACTGCAGTGCAGATGCTCAGTCTGTGAGATATGTAGTGTCTCTCGGGTGAACTACAAATTTCTTGCTCACCCTTTTTGTTTATATGAGGCTTGAGCCCTCTCCAGGGATGACTTGCAGGTCTTTTGTTTATAGTTCCTTTGTTACTTTTAAGGGTTAGTCTGTGGGCATTTCCCAGACTCACAACATGTTTCAGGAACAAACATATAGGAAGGTGTTACAGCTTCATATATATTGATGATACACACATTTAAACAGGACAGTAAGTTTCAGCAAATGTCAGTGATCTCTCATAAGGCATGCTTTTTACAAAATATAATAACCATATACAAGTGGTAAATATGGGGGTAGAGTGTGTCATTCCTCCTCAAGTTCCTCATGCAATAGAATGGCAAGATCTGTGTCAGGCTCAGGACAGCCTCATGCAGGGAGATCTGGTTTTTCACCATGCAGTATGCCACACACAACAAGTGGACATCATCTTAGATTGATTAGCTAAGGCTGTAGTTAGCTAGCATATACATTGGAGTGAGCAATTTATGATATGATAGCGGTCTATAAAATCATGACTGGTGTGAAGAAAGTAAAGAAAGAAGTGTTATTTACTCCCTCTCGTAACACAAGAACTAGGGGTCACCAAATGAAAGTATTAAGCAGCAGGTTTAAAACAAACAAAAGGAAGTATTTTTTGACACAACACACAGTCAGCCTGTGGAACACCTTACCAGAGCGTGTTGTGAAGACCAAGACTATAACAGAGTTCAAAACAGAACTAGATAAGTTCATGGTGGATAGGTCCGTCAACGGATATTAGCCAGGATGGGCAGGGATGGTGTCCCTAGCTCTGTTTGCAGAAGCTGGGAATGGGCGACAGGGGATGGATCACTTGATGATTATCTGTTCTGTTCATTCCTTCTGGGGCACCTGACATTGGCCACTGTGGGAAGACAGGATACTGGGCTAGATGGACCATTTGTCTGACCCAGTATGGCCATTCTTATGTACAGAAGACACTCAGGAATCCAGATTTGAATACTCTATATTACAAGAGAAAACCAGGGAACAGAATATGACTTTGAAACAATGTGTTGCCTGGGACGTCTTTTAACATGCACAAGTCACTTTCTGCTTTCATGTGAAAAATCTTCCCCATGCTGATTATTTATTTTATTTAAAGTGTGATAGCAGCCAGAGGCCCCAGCCAGGCCCTTTACAGGCATGTGGTAAGAAAGGCCCTGCCTCAAAAAGCTTGTATTCTGAAATTCAACCTGCAATTAGAAGAAACATGTAGATTGTTCAAGTGAGATGTGAATTCACTGGAACTACCTGACCTTATGCCAGCAGATTGTCAGCACCGGCACGGCTGCTGTCTTCACCTTTACTTCTGTCCCTTCTACTCACGTTGAGGCTATTTGCTGACTTCACCAAGGTGATTTATGGAACATACAATCATCCTGGAAGTTTACCATTAGGCCCTCTGGGCTGGATTCACTAGCTGAGCAGAGATTCACCAATGTTACTTTCAAGGTCTAGGAAGCAAGGCTAATTGTAGACCAGACAACGAACCTCCTTACACCTTCAGGGTCCCTTGCTGATCTGTGCAGAAAGTGGCAAGGAAGAGAAAGAAGCAGCAGCTATAGGATATTGTAATGGCTTGGGAGTGGCCCAGAAAAGCATGGTGTGCTTATATATTTCAGCTGGCTCCTGAAGATGTGTCTCCTTGAGCAGAGACCACTCTCAAACCCCCAGGCTTCGCCTCTTTCCTGTTGTGGACCACCTGTCATTTCATCAACTGGGAGAGTGTGATCAGCAAGTGTCCTTTTCATGCAGATCCAGACTTCCCTCCCCACTTTTCCCTCCTGGTACGGGGTGGAGTGCTCCAGCCTCTCTGGGATATTGAACACTTCTCCCTGGAAAATGGTCTGCATGGGTTCACACTAATCTCTTATTAATATCCTCCAGCCTCAGCTGCTCTTCCATAAAGAGCCTCTTGGAGACCAAGAGCTAGGCAGGGGCTGAAGTTTTGGCTCCCGAAATTCAAGAACTGTTGCATCCTCCCATCTCTCAAAATCCCTCCTAGGTCACTACCAGCCATCCAATCAGCCTCCCACCCTTCCCTGCATCAGGAACCATGCCATTGGCATGGTGTATTTCAACTCAGAGCAGTTAACAGCTCTGCATATAGTGCTATTTTCATCTGTCATTGTTTTCTTGTGTATTATGCCCCGTTTTTGTTTCCGTCCCTGACTGTTGCCAGTAAGCATGAACAGGTTTCAATGCCAGCTTTGCATCCTTTGAAATGAGTGTCACATCAGAACACGCCAAGTAGAAGATGTTGCCTAGACATTGTCTATAATTCTATAGTGTGGAAAATGTCAGTCAAAAAACAACGGAGAAATCCAGGCCATACTTCTGTTCAAGGCGGGAGGAATGTTTTACAGTCTGCTCTGGACCACTGTTTAGTTTCAAAACCTCTTGCTTAATTAGACTGATACGAGGGATGGTCAGGGGAAAATTTCATAAGTGCTACAGATTGTGCCTGCAAGTCAATACAAATACTGTGATCCCAACCAATTACTTTATATGGTCTCAAGTCACCTGATTGTGTCCCCCTTTCATATTGAATAGGATGCCTGAGAAAACATGCCAGTACGTTTGTGCTTCCTAACCACTAACACCTCTCCCGAAGAGGGATATTTGTCAGTGAGAGTGGGCATGTAACACCCTTTCTCCCCCCGCACAAATTATTACCAGGCTACTGTGCAACCCAGCGGTTTGTTACACAAGGCCATGGGCCTGCCTGTGTACCTGAGGTACCACATCAGCTTCACTGACTTGCTGCATTTTGTCCATTACATTTGCATTGAACTTAATGTGATATGTGCAGATTAACACAGGCATTCTGCACCCAGGGCATCCCTTTATGGCAGACAGCAAAATGAATCCATGCAATCTTCTGCTTCTTCATGTTTCATACCGGGGGAAATGATATGCCGCCAGGACTTTGTACTAGGTATTATAGGAACTTCAGTCCAGTAATGGCTGGGGGACACTATGGTCCAACATTAGTTATTTATTATCAAGCTTTTGTTGACCTAAGTATTACGTATTAGCCTGTATCTTGTCACTGTAGCCACAGCTGTAGAAGGAGTAGCTCGCTCTCTCCTATTTTGGCCAAGGTTTTCATTGCTGTACTCCGCTCTTTGCTGCAGCCAGCTATGGGCCCAGTCCAACTCCCTCTGAAGGCAAAGGGAGCCTTTCCATTGACTCCAGTGGGAGTGGGCCCAGGCCATGTGTCAGTTGCTTCCATAGCTCAATGCCCTTTCTTATATGCTTGGGTCTTGTGTGTATATTTTCCCCTGCCGCCTTTCATCTCAAAATTGTTCAAATATGTTACCATTGCCAAGATCACATCAATCCTTGTCTTCCCTTCTGGGATCATATGTCTGTGAGATCTCCCTGGGGCTCGTTTTCTCTTAGCTGTGTAAGATGGGCCTGGCTGATCATTCTTCACTTGCCTCAAGAGTGTGATGTTGGTTGACAAAAACATAGTGAGTGACAATCATAGTAATTTCCTGTTTACAACATGAAGACCTGGAACTAGGGTGACCAGATGTCCCAATTTTATAGGGACAGCCCCAGTTTTTGGGTCTTTTTCTTCTATAGGCTCCTTTTGCGGGGGGGGCCCCGCCCCCGTCCTGATTTTTCACACTTGCTGTCTGGTCACCCTACTGCTAGACATGGCAGCGTTCCAGACTACTAGGGTTAACCCGGACAGCGGCAGAAGCATTTCTTCATTCCTCTCTGTGCAGACATTAACTGTTTTTTAATAACACAAATGGTTTTAGTGGCACATCTGTGTTCACCCTCCCCTAGCCTGATCTGTCTATTGTTTCGCACTCCCTTTTAAAGGGGTAGTTTTGTCACTTAATCTCATTAAAGCTTCTCTTCATTGAACTCCATGAGCATCTTATCAGACCACAAGCCTAATCTACCATTTGTGATTAATTTGTGCTGCTCCTCTGTTGCCTCCAACAATGGGGTGTCATTAGATAATGGCATTCTCCTCAAGGTCATTTATACACAATACAAGGTACACAATCAGGGCTCTCATTATCTATGGTGGTACCCTCCTGGTTACTAGTCTCTCAGCTGTACTGTTTGATTTTATTGACAGCCTCTGTTTCCTTTCCCTAAGCCAATTTCTAATGCATTTCAGTTGCTTCCTGCCCAGCATGCCCAGCTTTATGACTTTATAAATCAATCTCCTGTGCAGTACAGTAGCAAATGCTTTTCTGAAATCCTTAGCACTTATCTGTACTGTTTTTCTGCTTGTCTTGCAATTCAGCTGTGTAGCCCGAGGATTTGTCCTTTACTAAATCTTCAAGAACCTTGGCCTGTTTAAAGGCTTAATGGCTCATAGGATCAGTAATGGGATGCAGAGTCTTCCACCTTCTGGCCACTGCTTTGAGTCCAGCTGTCTCACTGGCCAGTGGCATATGTGAAATCTGTAGACTGTCTAGTTCCCAGTGAAAAAGCGTCCACATTAAAAAGGCCGCACCATCACACTTAATACCAGTTGGCATCTCCTCTGGCAGTCTCAGTAGAGAAGCCAAGCACTGAGTGGATATGGATCACAAAGCAACTTTTTCACCACTGTCTGCATGTCTGTCTAGGTTCTTAGAACGATGTCTGGCATTGTGGTATTTGAGCACCACTGCAGACAACCCCCCCCCCCCCCCGCCACACACACACATTGTGTAGAGGTACCTTTGTAGAGCAGCAGCTAAAAGCATGCATTATTGTTGTACCACTTCTGTGCATTGTGGAGCAGGTCACCATCTGGGGCTGTCAACTGGGCACCTCTGACCAGTACTGAATTCACCAGAGAAGAAAGACATTCGTGCCCCTCGCTGGGATTTCCACTTGCTTGGCAGGATTATGGGGGGTCTTCATCATTTGGAGCCTTTGTGAACTCTGGCAAGCCGGGCTTGTCCAGGTTACAGGGCTAGCTGTACCCTGGGTCTCTGAGTGCACCTCCTCAAGCCTCAGGCATCCTGCCATTCTCTGACCCACAGTGGAATTCTGCACTTCTCCCACTCTCAGACCAGACCCTGGGTTACAGTACACAGTATATCAGCTGTGCTTACCTAGCAGGTCTGACTGAGTTTGAGCGCCTGCAGTTCTTCTCTTTGGAAATTTATGACCACTGGTGTATGATCAGAGAGCATCCAAAGTTTTGCTTGTCTTGTAGTCAGAACAAAGCGTTTAGAGAGGGAGGATTTTAAAACCATCTACTTACACATCTGTTACCTTACGGCATACCAACCCCATCCTCTGATGGTAACCTAAGCAGGTCTAACTGCTTCAGACACCCCAGTGGGTGCCTGTGTCACAGCGTGGTTCTCCCACACCTATCCATGAGAGAGAGAGAGAGAGAAATCTTTTTTTAAATCATTTTTATAGTTTTTTATTTTCTGCATTCCAGGGCTGTTTCCTGGCATTGTCTCTTAACAACCCTTAAGTGTTTAAGGAGAAGTAGCTTATCTTGATCCATTTCCCCCTTCCTGCTTGTTTTTCCTTAAAAACCCCTATTAAACCAAATCGACATTCATACAGTAAACATTCTGATATTTAGGTCAACGGTATTTATAAATCATTACAGAGCTGCTCCACATCCATCACGGGACTGTCTGAAGGAATCCTCACCACTAGGACAAAAACGTTTTAACCTGATTTTTTTTTTAATTCATTTTACTTATGTATTTGTTTTGCAGGTTTCTAGGGTGAGAGGGACCCAAACCACACACTTTTCAACAGATGGTAGAGCAGTTTATCTCACCCTAAAGAGAGCACTTGCTGCAAAACTGGCAAATGTTTCTGTTGGGAAAGTTCAGGAGAGCACAGGATTTTCACCATATTGTTAGCAGAAAGCCATACTTGCAAATTGTCAGGAACATTCATTATTATTACTTTCATCTTTCTCTTTGCATGACAGCAGAGCCTAGAAACCCTAACAAGGCTCAAAATTCCATGGTGTTAGGGGCTGTAATTACATGCACTGAGTATCAATTCCTACACCAAAGAGGCAATCTAAATAGGAAAAACAGACAGATGATGGAGGGAAAGAAGGTATTACAATCCCCATTTTACAGGTGGGGGAACTAGTTACTAAGGCACTGAAAGACGGGGTGACTTGTCCAATGTCATGCAAGAAGGTTGTAGCAATGATGGGAATTGAACCCAGATTTCCAGTCTAGTGCCTTAATCTTAGAGCCATCATTTCTCCTCTGAAAAGCTCCTATTTGTTTTTTTTTTTAAATGGCTTCATCTGTGTTGCCTGATGGTCCCTGGAGCCATTTCCAAACTTGGTTCTTGAAAACCAGTCTAGGACATATTGGCATTTTCCTTGTGTAGACGGGGCATTACTACTAGGGAATCATTCCCTTTCCTGTGGGAGCAAATGGTCCATTACCAGGTGTAGTCCTGGAGATGCTCGACAAACTTTCACTTCAGGCAGATGTATTCCCCGGTTGAGGGGAAGCTCTACTTGTGGGTATCCTCACACTGTACCAGCTTTGTCCTCTCCTTTCTAGCAAAGAGAACAAAGACTTTGGGCATGATTCAGTTCTTGTTGACATTGGTTTTACCCTACTGTAACTGCATTGACTTCAGTGGAATTACTCCTGATTTCCAGTAGTGTAACTAAGGTCAGAATCAGGCTCGGCAAGTATAAGCAAAGCATCCTTTTTCATAAACAATGTTAATCTTTCTTTGCTCTCTGTAAGCAGCATGCTCTCCTGAGCTCCGTTGAGACCCCATGTATTTTTCACTCCATGCATCTGATGAAGTGGGTTTTAGCCCACAAAAGCTTATGCCCAAATACATTTGTTAGTCTCTGAGGTGCCACAAGGTCTCCTCGTTTGTTTTATCTGTTTCCTTGGACTCGGAAGCAGGAATGGGCAGCCAGAAGCAGACATTGAGACTAATTCTGATTTGCTGCTGCCAGCTGTCAATCCCCTCTTCTGCTTCCATGGAAACACACGTTGGATGAGGGGAAATGGGGCAAGGGCTTAACGGAATGACTTCTAAAATATTTGCCTTTCTTTTACATTGAATGATCCTCCTCTCACTTACAAAATGGAAGGCAGGAGGAGAATCCCCACAGTAAGCCTAATTAAGGCATCTCCTTAATGTTTCTGCTATGGCCTCTGTTATGCAGGTGGTCATGAAAAATGATCACAATGGTCCCTTCTGGCTAGTAGTCTTTGAATTAATATAAGTGGGGGTGGGGGCTTGCAATCTGGCCAAAGTGACTAAATACCTTTGTTAACTAATTGAAATATGTCTGTTTCTGACAAATGTCTGTGAGAGATACTGGAGTGCCCTGCATTTTCAACAGTGACTCCTGGGTTTGGAGGTCTGACTTGAGACTAGAGCTGAGTGAATAACAACTGGGGACCAAACTGAAAAATAAAAAAAATAAATTAGTTCAAGTTTAACGGAAGTTAAAATTTTTCAGGTTTTCTCATCAAAAAGAGAAACCGGAAATGAAAATTATTTCAGAAACACTGAACATGGTGAATCCAAAGTGAACTTTTCTCCCAACCTGGAGTGGTAGCTGCTGAGTGCAACTGACGTTCTTGTCAATTTCACCGTTGCAAGAGCAGACAAGAATGCTGGTTTTGCCCTCTGGCTCCCAGGGTCTGCAGTTCCCAGGCAGCCTGGCCACATGGACTGCCCCAGGGACAAGGTCACTACGGCTTCCAGACTCCAAGCCAGCCTTGGAGCTGCATCTGGGAGCCTGTTCCAGGACCTCCCGGCTCCCACAGGAAGCTCTGGTGTTGCTGGAAGCCCTGGTGTAATGTGTCTCTGGTCCTGAGACACAGACCAGGAAGTGCTGGGGTCTGCAGCAGCCTTCCAGGAACCCAGACAGTTCTGTGGGTTCCCTGCTTTGGATTCACTGAAAGCCCATCCTGCCCAGCTGTTTCACTGTGCATCCAGGGAGAAGGAGGCAGTGGTCTGAACATGGGACTGAGAACCAGGAATTCCAGAGCCCTGCTCTCAGCTTTGATGCTGATCTTCTCTTGACGTCACTTTCTCTCTCTGCCTTGCTTTCCTCATCTGTGAGATGGAAAGTGTCGAACTTTCTTCCCCGCAGTTTCTCAGAGGTTAATGGTGCGCTAGAAAGCTTTGAAGAGAATAAGCACTGTGGGAATGCTGAGTGCTGTGCCCCGAGGCAAGTGGATCTCCATTACAAGTGACCAGCTTGTTTTGCTTACACTGGTTATGGCATTAAGCCAGAGCCCTGAGTTGGCATAGACGTTTCCCACCCAGCTATGTGGTTTGCAGAGAGAGTAGTGTAGCCTCCTCTTTCCTAGTGTGCCTGGCCATGCTCCCATGTCCTCTGCCCCACCTTGCGCCCTTCAGCTCTTCCTATTTACTAGGGCTATTGGGCCCCATTCTGGGCTACGACAGCCGTGGAACTTCACTGGGCCAGATCCTCATTCGGAGTAAATTGGCATAGTCCCATTGACTTAAATGTAACTACGCAGATTTGCATCAGCTGAGTTTGCCCTCAGTAGAGTGACTCCTGCTTTACACCGATGTAACTGAGAGCAGAGTCAGACCTTCTGTTTTCCATCTGACTCCAGAGTACTGTTCATTATCATGCCTTAAGAGAGAGCATCTTATCATGTGGCTTGGTTGGAGTGTGGCACTGAGGTGAATTCAGCATTCTGCAATAGGCAGAGGGTTTGTTGTGGTGGTTTTTTTTATGAAAATCGTTCCCCACACCCCCACTAATCCATGAAGGGCTTTTCAAACTCTGAAAAGTGCTACTGGTCCATTTGGGAGCTAGCACATATTCGTAGTAACGAAGTCATTTAAATGGAGAGGAATTTCTTCCTGCAGCAGAATCTCCCGCTTTTCTGGGTTAGCAAAAGCACAGCACAGCCCTTTTAAACATATTTAACTAAATTCTCTCTTTGGCACTGGTGAAAAATGTCACCTCAAGCTGTCTGATGGCTCCGTGTGATTCAAGCAAATCAGAGACCTGCATTATTTAGTTCGCTTTGGAGAAATCTGCAGAGGGGCTTCTGACACTTCAAACACACAACGGAATCATCCCTATTGCTTTTCTGCTAATTGGGAGTCAAGAATGCCAGGGCATTAGATCTTTCCCCTCTTATGCATTGGAGCAGGAGCCTGGGACAAGCTGTGTCCCAGGCATCACTTGCAATGCTAGCAACCCTGAATAGGCCATGTCTGGGTGGGAGCAGTCCCATCCCTTCTCCATTGCACCAAAATGGTTGCACTGTGAGGGGCACTAGCTACACTTCCCATACATACACAGTGAGAGGTGCCCCTCGTGCTTCCCCAAAGCCCTCTAAAGGAATAATGCCTCCATGTGCCACACCTCCCTGAGCCTCCTCCTTTTCCCTGAGTTGCTTGAGCTCCTATGAGCCACAACTGAGGCCAATATTTGCTTCGTTCTGAGTCAACAGAAGACAGATTAAGGAGGAGAAATGCATATTTCCATATGCTATTTGTCACTTCACGCAGGCTGCTAGAGCACATGATCTAGTGCACAGTTCTGATGTCTTCTTCAATATGTCTAGAGCAGGTGTAAGCAACCTATGGCACGGGTGCCAAAGGTGGCATGTCAGCTGATTTTCAGTAACACTCACTGCTTGGGTCCTGGCCACCAGTCTGGGGGGCTCTGCATTTTAAGTTAAAATATTTAAGAAGCTTCATTTAAAATTAAAAACCTTATTACTTTACATACAATAGTTTAGGTCTATATTATAGACTTCAGGAAGAGACCTTCTAAAAACGCAAAAATGTTTTACTGGCATGCAAAACCTTAAATGAGAGTGAATAAATGAAGACTCAGCACACCACTTCTGAAAGGTTGCTGACCCCTGGTCTAGAGCACAGTTTCTCAACCTGGAGGATACAAACAGATCAAGAGGGTCGTGACCACTTCCCTTTCTATATAGCATGATGGCAGGAGGATCCTGGAACTTTTTCCTGTTGTACCATGGAGCCATAGTATGGAAAAGCTTGAGAACCTTTAATCCAGAGCCAGGCAAATAGCTCACACTAAGTACTTTATTTGATGGTTTTTCTCCTCTTCTTTCTTCATTCCTGACTGTCCATAAACAGATCATAGTTTTCTCAAATATATTTATAAACTGGAAATTAACTAAAAATGTTTCTAAATTAATTCTTGATCTTTAGCTTGGTTGCAAGGAATCTGAAATATGAGCTCTTTAGATTGGACACAGACATGTAATAGTTTTTGGTCTCCTGTTTGTATGAGTGTAACTCTTAAAATTGGGTATTTACATCATGCAATTCCTCATTGGGATGAGGAATTCAAAACTCGCTTTCCAGGACTATTTTGCAGTATTTGTTTAGGACTGACAGCTTCAGCAAACCACCATTTGCTGGGATATTTTCAGAAAGTGAAATGAGTGGAGCAAATTTATTTAAAAATTCCAACAAATACTTTTCAGTGTTCGTCCAGCTGTGGTTTTGTCCGCTGCTATGCGTACTGAAATGCCAGCTTCATATCTTCATAGCTTTGCTGGGTCACACATTTCTTGTTCTTTCAGAAATGATTTAGGAGGAGTCCTACAAGCGCAAATGTGAACAGGCATTCAGAATTAGGGGTTTCTAAATGGCATTTTGTAGATTTATAATCCAACTGTGATTAAATTTCTGTTCAGAGTCCAACAGTTTTCAATGTGCAAATTTTAAAAAAAGGCATGATTCATTACATTTAAAAAATCCCTCCATGTTACAGTCAGCTCCTGCAAACGCCCCAGCTCACTGTATCTAGGGAATTCTCAAAGGTAGTGAGATGGGAAATGTAATGAATCAATCTGCCACTTCGCTCCATTTAGATACAGTGATCAGGTCTAAATGTTGTTTCTCTATCTCTATATGACACGTTATAATCCCATACAGTAGACTCTCGATTATCCGGGATGATAGGAAAAAAATTAATCCTGGTTAATAAGATCCCTGATAATCAAGTCTACTGTACTGTATTATATGGTGCTTTTTTCCCAGATGGCTGAAAAAAATGCTTTAAAAATAGTAGTTAGGTACAGTATAGTTTTGCACGGCACAGGGGTAGGGGGGTGAGCCGGCCGCCCTGTGCCTGGAGGGGGGCGGTCCCACCGCCTGTCCCTCTCAGCTCCCACTGCCAGCCTGGGTTCCCTACACCCAGGCTAGCAGCGGGAGCTGACTGGGACAGGCGGCGGGACCCTCGCTGGCAGGATCCTGCAGGGGAAGCCCCAAAGCGGCGGCAGGCTGAACGCTCAGCCTGCCGCCACTTTGGGGTTTCCCCTCAGGCTCCTCCCAGCCGGGGTCTCAGCCCGCTGCCAGCCTGGGTTTCCTATAGCCTGCAGGCGTGCCATAGGTTGCCGACCCCTGTTTTAGACATCTCGGTTAATATGCAGCCCAGTTAACCCAAGCCCAGATAATCAAGAGTCTACTGTATTTCATTCGTTCACTTGCTTCCTTCAATGACTACTGCTCCTACTGTATCATCTACCAATCTCTACTGAAGCTTACTTGGTTGAATATACCATGATGTGATAAAAACGATTCCCTAGTTCAGCTTTGCTCCATGTACATTCTTGCTGCTTTTTAATTGGTTAACAAAGTCTAAATAACTATTTAAATTTGTGTTCAGTTTATTCTGTTCCTTATGCACTACAAAACAGTGCACGGAGTAGAATTCCTCTTTCTGAGGAGTTAGACTGACTGAGGTAAACTTCTTCTTAGGCATCACTGAACTGAAATTTTCCTGAGGTAAAGGATATTTTCTTCCTTTTGTATTCCAGTTATAAAAGCATTTGGGAAGATATGAATTGCCACATTGAGTCAGTCTTCTTCCTCTGACAATGGGCAACTACCAGCTGCTGCAGAGGACCGTGCTAGAACCCCTAGTGGACAATTTGGAAATAACCTGCCCCTAAAGGAAGTTTCTTCCTAACCCCCATGTGTTAGTGGTTTTGTTGTGCCCCGGAGAATGAGGATTTATGGCATCTAAAAATGTATTTTACTCTATTTAGTGTAACTGGATTTTTTTTTAATCATACTAGACTTTTAGTCGTGATGACATCTTGAGGCAAGGAGTTTCATAGATTCGTTAGGCATTGTGCAAAGAGCATTTCCTTGGATCAATGTTGCCTTTGACTTTAATTGAGTGGCCTTTTGTTTTTTTTGTATGGCAGACGCTAAACTGGAGAATCTGATCTACTTCCTCTAAACCATTAATCCTATACCTCCAGCCTCTTTTTCATTTCCTCTCTAAACTAAACAGATCCAATCTTTTCAGGCTCTCCACCTGTAAAAGTTTTCCCTTGCCTTTAATCATTGTTGTGACCTAACACTAAACCTCCTATTTCTGCTGGAGATTTGTACTTGTTTACTTTTCCCCAGTAGTGCAGATATCAATGATTTTACCCTTTGGAGTGCCTGAATACCCCTCAGTGGCACTGTTAAGTTCACCCATGCTCCAGATACACCTCAGTCCCGTCTTAAATGGACAGCTTATTAATGTCCAGTGGTCTCTGTCAAAATGTTGAACACCCAATTGGCATTGCTGCAGTTTAAGGTTTCCTCAGCTATATTACTTACAAATGTAGGGTTACCGTATGTCTGGGTTTTCCTGGACATGACCTCTTTTTTGGTCCTCTGATCTTCGTCCGGGAGGATTTTTGAAATATGAACAAATGTCCATGATTTTTCCTTGCTCGTTCTTTTTCCAACATGGATTCCAATAGAAGTACAATTCCCAACATGCCCTAGCAGCGGCGTGCGTGTTTACTGGATTGCCACCCATACTTCTACACGGCTCTGCCTTCAGAGCTGGGTGACTGGAGAGCAGCGGTTACTAGCTGGGCACCCAGCTCTGAAGGCAGCGCCACTGCCAGAAGCGATGCAGAAGTCAGGGTGACTTGGTGTTGACAATGATCCTGCTTATACAGTGCGACTTCAGGCACCCATCTTGCAAAGACGTTCATGGCCACCTGATGAGTAATCAATAACTACTGAGGAAGATACGCTCTACAGAGAAATATGCATGGGCACAACAGGAAGAAGCACAGTCGGAAAGGACTGACTGCATGTAGAAAGGTACATTTACATTTCATTACAAAGTGGGCGGTGATGCCCCTTTTATTCAAATACCCTGAGACTGAATCGACTTTCCAGTGGGAGATCCCTCTCTCCACTAGGAAGGTCTTCTGTATTTCCAGCACGTTCTACTGCCTCCCCTACTATCTGTTTGTTCTTTTCTCTCCTTCCTCGTTTTGGTTTGAATTTAGTACCAGATTTAGCACATATTACATGCACCTGCCAAATGCAACTTCAGTGCTGAGCCACGGAAGACCCTAAGGCTCAATGTCAATGGTGTGGAAATTTGGTATGTATTTTGCTGAATCAGGATTGGAATCTCTCTGTTTTGCTTTGCTCGCACTATTTCCTGGGTACACCTTCATCCCTGCCCTCCAAGCTTCATGCCCGGAGCCCCCTTGAACGGATACATCCCAGGTTACAGTGACTCAATACTGCCTCTGGAAGAACACGCCCTTGCTTTGTCTTTTCATGGCTGTTCTCACAGGTACCATCACAAAGTAATACAAAAGTGTCTTTGCATTATTTTTCACCAGGAAACATGATTCTGATCACTTTATAGTCTCAGGAAGAACGCTTCCTGTTCTAATCTTTCTCATTCCCTCAGGGTCCATAACATCATCTAAGAATCAACCTGAGTATCTTCACTGTCCGTAGCATCTCTCAGCCCAAAATGTTTGTATGATTTCTCTCCACACACTCAACCTTATTCTATTGAGACTGCCCCTGTCTCGGGGCACTTATGTCTGCTCTGTATTCTGGCATTTTCTATCCTTTGTTGTCATTGTTTGCTCATAGCCCTGTTGTAATAATACTCATCATCCTCCTTTGTTCCAGGAGATGCATTATCTTAGGATATAGATAGGGAGCTTCCCTTGGAGTTCCCTCCTTCCCTCATCACTAATCTGAAAGCCTTGCCAAATAATTTTCCATATTAGCAGCCAACAGATAGGCATCCCTATTTCTGAGATGCAGCCTGCTGTAATTTCCCTGCTACCCCAAGCTGCATGAGAACAATCTAGAGTGCATGATTGCTCAGACCTATTCTTTCCCTTTGTGATTCATAGAAAGAGTATTTTCTGTCTCCAAATGTCTCACTCCCAAAGAGGCCAATGTTTGGACTACGACACACAAGGCATTTTACTGCTATTTAAACTCAGTTTAATATGATTATTGTGTTGCCATTTGCCTGAAATAGCTCAAACTGCTATGGTACTTTTGGCAATTGTCTACCTAGGTACTTATATGGCCTCCAACATTCTACCACTGATGAATTTTTCCTCGCATCATCCCTGTGAAGTAGTGGGATATTCTTATTCCCCATTACGGCCAAGGCAGGAGCTGGACACAGAAAGATTAAGGCTGAGTTTTTCAAAGAAGCCGAATGCCCCAATCCCTTTGACTTTCAGTAGGAGGTTAGCGCCTAATTTCCAGAGGTACCTTTGAAAATGCCAGCCCTCATAACTTACCCAAAGTCACAAAGCTGGAAAATGACACCTGATCTCCTGATTCCCAGCCCAATGCGTTACCCACAAGCTCATCAGTCTAATTTCTCTGTCCTGCCATAAACAAGCACAGTGCACCTTGTACTTGTGCACGCTTTGACTAGACTCAGTTACAGCTCTATTTCTGCACATGATGGTCAAACTCTCCTTACTTTTTATCAGACTAGATACTAGCACTAGGAGCTTTTTAACATCTGGGCTTTATTGAATAGAGGCCTAGGGAGGTGCAGCTGGAGAGGCAGGATCTCTACTCTCCATCCTGTAAGGCTGGATGTGGAGCTATGTGCCACTGACTTCAAAGGAGCACCATTTTTTCAAAGGCATGGCTGCTTGGATGAGTGCAATGTCAGTTACACTTGATCTGCCCTTCCGGCACCTCCTCATTTGAATCCTGGCTGCCTTGTGCAAGGGAGTGCAGAGAGAGGTGTCCGCTTACATGCTTATCCTGTGGGGCACAGTCCTCCATGCTCAGTAGTTGCTGACTACTAAGCAGTGGCTGAGCATGAGTGGTGGGGAGAGAGCTGACTCCTCGACCCCCGAGCTCTGGTTGGCTAGAAGACTGGGAAGAAATCCCACCCATGACTTCCTTGCCTCCACAGAGGGACAGTAAATGAACCAGGGTGCTCCCGCCTCCAGGCATGGTCTTGTCCTTTCTCCTCATGGCTCTGCAAGTGGAAAATGGTGATGAAGGAGGGTTAGTGGTTCTGCACTAGGCCAGCTAAGCTGCCAGCACAGGAGGAGAATGGCTCGTGAACCGAGTGGGAGGGATGTATTTGGTAGCAGTCATTACCACTGCACCAGAAAAGTCCCTTTAACAACTGATGCCAAATTTGGAATGTGCCCAATGCCCCGGTGTGCCATTGGAGCTTGCTCAAAGTGTATCCTCCCTGCCACGGGTAGGTATGCTGGGGGAAGGAAGCGATTCCTTTTCTCTCTCCATTCCCCTAGTGCAGCACATAGCCCTATCCGAGTGGGAAGAGGACTTTGGCCAAGTGACAGGCACTCCCAGGGCTTCTTAACAAGTTTCCATGATCTCCAGTTATCTGTGAGGAAGATGAGTATAAAACACCTATGTGTCATTATTATCATTCAGATCACCATGGTGGTCAGTAGTCTGAGCAGAGATCATGGCCCCATTGTGCGAGGTGCCATAATAAGAGGCAGCTGATGTTCCAACAAGCTTACAATTTAAATAGACAAGACAGAGAAAGGGAGGGAACCGGGGGGCTACATGGTCACAAAGGCTCAAGGTCACAAAGGAAGTTTGTGGCAGAACAGGGAATTATCTGTGAAGTCCCAAGCCAGCACTTTAACCACAAACCTGTCCTTCCTCTTGATTACTGGTGCATTAAGAAATCCATTAATGCAACAACATTATCCATAGTGCCAACTGCCGGGCCTGACAATGGCATAAATGATATAAATCTAGCAGCAAGAGGCTTAAGTGCTATTGCATGGTGAGAAGGTGGGGAACATAGAACAGACTTAATGCAGGTCCCTTTGGAAAAGGTCCCCGTCCTACTAGGCAATGTGGCCATGGGAGTGGCAGGAACTTATCACCCTCTGGGATCAAGGCTTGAAAGAGAAATGATAATGTAACAACTACATCTGTCTGAGAAAAGAAACACCTGATTATAGGGTTTCTAAGCACTTGCAATAAATAGCCTCATTGGAGGGAAACAAACGATTTTGCTAGTCAGTGGCAGGAATAAATTCCTTATTTTTATTATTCATGGGGGCAGACAGTACATTAAAGAGCCAAGGAAAATTGTCTGTAATTGAACAGCCAGGAGTAAATCCTGACTGGTCTTATGTATTAATTAGACCCATGAGTACCCGTTCTAGTCCATGGGCTAAAATCGTAGCTAAGTTTGGAGCTTAGAAGCACAGTGGGGCTGTAGGATGCTCAGTGAAGTGGATCTTTGTTAGATTGACAAGAAAAAAATGGAATGATGGTTTCTTTGGAGTATGGGGGTGAATTAAGTGCTGATGTGCCTCATGCCACAGAGCAAAAGCCAACAGTTTGAGTAGAAAACTGACGTTAGATATTAATAGGTGGGTCACCAGACTCCAGAGATGTTCCCAGTACAGACACAGTACTGGATCTCTTCTGTAAGTGACAGGGTTTCAAACCAACACCCCAGTCCTGCAGTGGGCTCCACACAGGTGGCTGTCTGTGCCCACATGGGGCCTCCTCAAGTTCAGTGCAGAACTGGGGCCATAGCCACTTGCTCCGCAGTAATGATCTATGAATCATGATGCACCTTACCCCTAAAAGGCCATTTCGAAGCACTGGCTATTTTTTGTTTGGTTGGGTTTGGTTTGGTTTTGCTTAAATTGTATTCGGTATTACTGGGGCATGTTTGTGGTGCTGTATTAATGCGGCTTTTCAAAAAACAATATTTTGGTCACAAACCACAATTTATATAGTACGTGGGCAATTGGGAATTAATGGTGGGTGCAATCCTAAGGCGAACATATTTTCAGAATCAACAACAGGGACATTCTTGGAGCAATGAAATCTTCAGGTGCTCTGAAGTCGGATTCTCTTCTACAGTCTGCTCAGCCTGGCTTCGGCAATCTACAGCTGGAGCAGCAGAGCAGATCAAAGAAAGGCTGAGCCCTTTCAGTTCCTCCCTCCTGCCTCAGAAAGGAGGGCTAGAGGGACCACCTGTTACCCACCCCCTTGCTCTCCAGTCCTCACCCAACCTGAGGGGCTAAAGCAAAGTAGTTTGCCCAGACTAGACTGGACCATCAATTCGCTGGACTTCTATTTTGAGGCTGTTGCCTGTCACTTTATGACAAGCTTTGGCCTTGAACAATGGTTTGTGAACCAAACTTGCTACAGGAGGCGTGAAACAGGTGTGCAAATCATCTTATACCAGCAAGGCAGCTTGTCTCGAACAAACCTCTTGTTACTGCAAACAACCCAAACACTTTGACGAGTGATATGAAAATCTCAGACATTCCAGGCCTCCCAAAGGAAGATCCTGGGAGACTGAGGCATCACCTGAAAACTGAGACCTATGGTTTCTTTAACCATAGACATCCAGCTACAGATATGAACTTGACCAGTAAGCCCAAGCACCTTTTTAATGGTTTGTGGGCTAAAACTCAAAAAATGGCCTCTCCTAAGATATACTGCTCAGGAGAGGGGCAGGGCAAAGGTGACTTTGTACAGTCCAGACTCTGGACCATTGTGGAGGCTGAAATGGAGCCTAGTGTAAGTTAGAGTGGCCCCAAAGGCTGCAATAACTTATGGCCATTTTCCTGGGCTGCCTATGACTTGGTCTGCAGCCTGTAAAATCTGTAGTACTGATTAATACAATGAATATGCCCCATCCCTGTACCCAGCATGGCCCCTATGCCAGCATTTCCCCAGAGCAGCATGTGGGGGCCGGACCAGCGCCAGAATGCAGTCCATGTTTTTCTCATGGAAATATTGGCAGACCCATAACTAAACTGTATGTCTATTGGATGCCCTTTGTCTACAATATCCTTCAAATATTTCACAAATCTCTTTAGTGTTGGGATATTTTTACATAACTTCTGAATTTGCATCACAGCCATTTCTGCTGCTAACTCTGATAACCGTTTGAGACAGAATGTTTGCACAGCAATATTAAGGATGATAAAGTGATAAATGTCATAAAATCAAGATATGGCTTTGTCCCTAATGTGACCTACTGTGCCTTGAGGTTGAGAGACCTCAAGTTAGATTTGAAAACATCTAACCATTTGGAAACTCTTTCAAAAGCATTGCACCCTGGGTTGAGCTGAAGGCAGTTTTAGCCTGATCTTTGAATTCCTAGGCATTAAGGGTGTAAGACAGTGGTTCTCAAACTTTTGTTTTGGTGACTCCTTTAACACAGCAAACCTATGAGTGTGACCCCATTTATAAATTAAAAATAGCTTTTTTTATATTTAACACTATTATAAATGCTGGAACCAAAGTGGAGTTTGGGGGTGAGGCTGACAGCTCGTGACCCCCCCATGTAATGACCTTGTGACCCCCCTGAGGGGTCATGACCCCATTTGAGAACCCCTGGTGATAGACCTTAAATGTTGTTTAAATATAGTTTGTCACACTCCCACCTCCTTTCAATGGTAGCACTAAAAATAAAAAATGAATGGCATGAGGGCATGAGATTTGACATGCTAGATTGTAACAGGTGCTTCAGAGCTGTTGCGGTCTGTCATGGAAATTCAATAAAGATAAGTGCAAAGTACTTCACTTAGGAAGGAAAAAATCAAATGCACATCTACCCAATGAGAAATAACTGGCTAGGCGGTAGTACTGCTGAAAAAGATGTGGAAGTTGTAGTGCATCACAAACTGAATATCAGGCAACAATGTGATGCAGATGCATAAAGAGCTAATAGCATTCTGGGGTGTATGAACAGGAATATCATCTGTAAGACGTAGGAGGTAATTGTCCCACTCTCCTTGGCACTGATGAGGCCTCAGCTAGAGTATTGTGTCGAGTTTTGGGCACCACTCTTTAGGAAAGGCGTGAAGAAATTGGAGAGAGTCCAGAGGAGAGCAACAGAAATGCTAAAAGATTTAGAAAACCTGACCTATGATGAAATGATAAAACAATCAGGCATTTTTAATCTTGAGAAAAGAAGATTGAGGGGGGACCTGATAAGTCTCCAAACATGTTAAGAACTGTTAGCAAGAGGATGGAGATCAGTTGTTCTCCATGTCCACTGAACGTAGGACAAGAAGCAATGAGCTTAATCTGCAGCAAGGGAGATTTAGGTGACATATTAGAAAAAACTTTCTAACTATAAGGATAGTTAAACTCTGCAATAAGCTTCCAAGGGAGGTTACGGAATCCCCATCATGGACAGACACCTGTCAGGGACAATCCTGGTTTACTTGGTCATGCCTCACGGCTGGGGGCTGGATTGTATGACCTCTCAAGGTCCCTGTTGGCCCTACATTTCTATGATGCCATCAGTTTGAGTACATGTACCTCGGTGGCTTGATGCATTACCATCTCAAGCTCTGATCTCACGAGATCTCGTAAGCAATGTAGATTGGGCTGGGTCACTGTTTAAATGAGCAGGCCTCTAGGGCGATCCCAGGAAGTGGTACTGATGATTCAGTTGTTGCTACGTTCCCCTCTGAATCAAAATAGAATCAATGCCTCAGCAGGATGGTGCAGGGCGCTGTGCTGAAAGAGTATCATCTTGAAGCTGGAGACATTAAACTAACATCCTCACTACTTGTGAGGAGCCAAGATTTGGGATTAGAGGGATAGATAAAAATTAGTCAGGTAATGATCCCTACAGTAATGGCCCACTCACCTTAACCATGCCATAGAATCCTGTCAATCAGGGACTAACATGAGGGAAATGGAACCATGTGACCCAATTTTATGTATTCCTTAGTCCTCACATCCCCCTTGCCTTACATCATCTTCTCCACTAGTTCATCTCTCTCATTTCTACAATGGCTCCTGCATGACAGGGATCAGGTCTGCCTTTCTGGCCTTCGAAAATGATTTAAAAACCTAAACCAGGAGGTCATCAGGCCTTTGGCTATAGCAGCACTAGTAGATTTTACTGTGTAAAGATCAATGTGTTACATATTAAGATTCTCCCCAGATATTGGCTTCGACTGTGGGAGAAGTTGTCCGAGAGGATGATAAGTGACCTGTTATTGCCAGCAGTAGAGGACCTTTGTTAGCTTAAGCGCTAGAGGCCTCTTTCTCTGAAGCAGTCCAGTGCTGTGGCTGTGTGTGCGACATGCATAGCTGTGTCCGCAACACAAGGATTTGTTACAAGACATTGGCTTCAGTGGGAGTTGAATGTATCCAGGATGAAAACTGGAAAATTTAGCTCTTGATATTTATGTGGCTGTTACACTGAGACTGAGTTTAATGTACAATTTAAATATTAAGAATCAGAGAGGTAGCTGTGTTAGTCTGGAATTGCAGACTAATTCCACTTGGTCGAAAAGGGACCCTGGTGGCTCTGGTCAGCACTGCAGACCGGCCTGTTAACAGTGCTGCGGCGCTAAGGCAGGCCAATCCCTACCTGTGCTGGCCCCATGCTGCGCCCAGAAGCAGCCAGCAGGTCCGGGTCCTAGGCAGGGGGGCCATAGGTCTCTGTGCGCTGTCCCCACTCGAGGGACTAGCGGGCCTTAGCACCGCAGCACCACTGTCCGGGCGCTGCCTGAGTAAGCCCACACCCCAATTCCCTGCCCCAGCCCCATGAAAGTGAGTGAGGGTGGGGAAGGGCAAGCCACCGAGGTGGGGGAATGTGGGGAGCAGGGGTGGGGCCTCAGGGAAGGGGCAGGGCTAGGGTGTTTGGTTTTGTGTGACTAGAAAGTTGGTAACCCTATCCCCTGACCCCACCCTGGGAGCCACAGCCAGGGCCTTGGTTGGAACCAGGTGCCACAGCGGGGTATGGGGCTATTATTGGGGTTGGGAGCCAAAGCTGGGACCGGGGCTAGGGCCTGGCTGAGAGCCGAGGCCAGAGCTGGGGCTGGGGCCAGAGCAGAGCTGTGCAGACTAGAGCGGGGCTTGGTAGCATTCCCTCCCCGCCCCCCTTGTGGCTTGGCCTGGGCTCCCCTTCCAAATGTTCCTCCATTCCCTCTTAGGAAAGCGCACCCCACAGTTTGGGGACCACTGGTCTAGAAAATTAAATACCAGGTTTGGGAGCTGGGTACTCGTGAAGTCTAATCCCAGTGCTGACAGTGACTTGTATGATGGGTTTCCATGTCTTGGTTTTCCCCTCAGTGAAATGGGGATAATAATACTTATTAGGGGGTGTTCTGAGGATTGATTAATATATGGACTGTGCTTTGAAAAGGCCAAACACTGAGTAAATGCTAAGTCTGCTTATTGACAGTGCTGTTGAGTTCTAAGATGCTAGATTAATTAACCCTTGCCATGTCTCTGCAAGGGAAATGGGGAAGCACTATCCTTCATTTGACTGCTGGGGAAACTGAGGCAAAGAAGGTAAGTGGCCATGGCTAAGGGAAAATCAATGTCCGAGCTGGGATTAGAATTCAAGAATTCATGGCTTCCGTGCTTTACGCTGAGAGCATGCCCTCTTTAAATTTAAAGATGCTCCTACCACATGTACATCATGTGTGGCCACCTTTAATACAGCGTTTGTTTAAGAAGTGTCTAGTTTATCTCCCTAGGAGCATAGCCCCATGTCGCTGCTGGCTCCTAACCCCCTCTCTGCAAGACCCATTATCACACACATTCCCCTTTCTTGTGTGATGCTCACACTGGGGGGGCTTGGGTGTGGTAATTGGAATCCAGTCTCTGCTCATCTGTGCTCTGTCCTGTACCAGACTTGGAAAGCTGCGACCGTTTTGGTGGTTTATTTACTCCGTCATTTCCTTGCGTCTCTGGACCGTTTGGTCAAATCTCAGTTCGCAGACCATTTAAAAAAAAAATAAACGGAGGCTGGGCTGCATTTCTGGAGCTGGCTTCTGCCCTGAGCTTCAGCCATGCCCTCTCTGGCCCTGCACAGATGTGACAGGGAGCCGGAGTAATGCAGATGGACGAGTGTAAATGAGGTGGGATTTGGCCTGCCATAAGTTTGAAGAAAACAGTGGATTTCTTAATGTTCTCCAGAAATTTCTGGAACATTAATAGTCACAGGAGAGTAAAGACATAGGAAGCTGTGCGCCACCCACCCCACCCAATTTGGTTTTATTTCTGTGCTGTCAGGTTCAGTTAACCATTTCGATGGCTTAACAGGGCTAAGCAGCCAAGCGAATGCTTTTGATTTGATAGGCAACTGCATCCCCTTTTCACGGGAGCCTGCTCCCTAGGGCAACCACATCACAGTGCTGATTTGCTGCAGTGAAGACTGCAGCGCGTACAATATGCCCTCCCCTCCTCCCTGTTCTGCTTACAGCATCGGTCTGTAGCCAGTGCAAGGAAGCAGCTGTGATACCCACTAACCTATTCATGCTTTGGAATGCCTCAGTGAGAATCCAGGAAAGGAGCCGCGATTCCTAACCCCTCAAGATGCAAGCCAGTGCCGATTCTACCAGGATGGACTGTCTGTGGAGCAACTGGAAATGTCAGGGTATTATATCTATTCTAGCGTTGCATGCCTAGAAAGACTGCATGTGAGAGAAGGCAAAGGCAGCATCCATCCATTTTGCATTGTTCACCTGTGGGCCTTTGCATGTTTTTAATTTCTCCAGAAGATTTCCTTTGAAGTAATTTTAAAAAATAATTCTAATTATACGCTTTGAATTTCTTTTATTTCTTTAGTCCCCAGTGTTACATCTTAAAATATATATAATGCAGGACATTTTCCTCTCTCACTGCAGCTCATATCAATACTACCCATCCCTGATTACGTAGCTTCTTTCCTCATCCTTGAGGATCGTTGTCAGTCTGTGCCCAGCATGATTTTATATGCTGTGGGCTTTTAGAAGAGGGCAGTAATTGTGAATTTGTGTCTATTGAGGCTCCTAAGGTTTACTGACAGTCCTGTTTTGGAGTTTCAGTGCATCCTTTTGGATGGGACACACCCATTTTGAGATCTGTGTCCATTGTTAACACAAAGAAAATGTAGCCCCAGCAATAACTGTAATAATACTAATACTGTGGTATTGCCACACATTTGTCAGTTTGCTGTTTGGTAGCCTTTTAAATTATTCCATGATTATTTTTTCTAGCACACCCCTAAACCACCTGCTGTAAAATATTGCGCTGTTTTGATCATCTGTTGTGTAAGTGACAAGAACAATAGAAGCTACGTTCTGTTATAACAACTATATTTTTGAGACAGTCCATGTTAGCACTGGGTGTGGCTGGCTACCTTCCAGCTCGCCTGACAGCTTTTCAGCCATTTTTATTCAGCTTCACACTTAATAGCGAGCATCTATCCTTTGTTTTGTTAAAAGACTGTCTATGTGACACTGCTTGGGGAGCAGATTACAGAAAAATGGATGGAAAGATGGATCCAGTCTTGTAATCTTATGTATGTCTTTGGCAGGTTTTGTTTTATGTTATTAAGTCTAAATAATCTTTGACAGCAAGGTACTTTTTTTTTTTTACTTTGAACATATTGTGTATATTATTAATGATCTCTAGTAGGTCCCTAAGAGTGAATTACACTGTAGCATCATCTGCTTAAAGGGCTGGTGCTTCTTTTCAGATGTAATTTCTCCTCCTCAAAAATATACACCTTGGTAATTGTAATGTGATCTGGAAAGCCTTCTGAATGTGTTTGGGGAGTGGGGAAGGTTAATTGGATCCATCGGATTGCTGTTTCTGATATATTTTAAACCTTGGTTCTGCACATAATCATCACCACATTCTGAGGGATTTATCCTACAGTCAGGCAGCTACAAAGTAAACAGATGCACCTGCTAATATAAGCCCCCAGCAGATCACACCTTCTGTTGTGTTAATAAAGAACCATTTTCAACAATCTACATGTGAAAGATTCACCACCAAGATTTATTATAATATCATGAACCCTGTATACTAAATTCTATGAGTTACTTTTTAAAAAGATTAGATATTAAAATGCTGCTTATTGTTGTGGAAAAGAGAAAATTGCTGAGTCAAGCTGTCAAGCTCATCTTGACTTAAAGCCAGATTGGATTTTATGTCCATCTTTACCAAAACCAAAAAATATATATACAAATTGCAAAATATAGGGGCACAGGGTACACTGTCTTCGCTTAACAAATAATGAATAGTATTATTATGCCGTCTGTCTCTTTGCAGTCTCCCCTTTGAAATCAATAGGCAGTTTGGCTTAAAATTGAATGACACAATATGGCCCATGTTGGTGAGAGAGAACCTAGTTGGAATAAATGATTATCATCCTTTACTTATCTTTTCCTTTCCTTTGATGTAGCTTTTTATGCCTGGGGAATGGGAGGATAGGGATTTTTGTGATGAAAACAGGGAAGATACTAAAATAGCCATAGAATATTGCCTATGTCTGTAACATTCTACTGATAAAACCCAAATGGACACAGTTGCAGAATGGTAACCTCCTCAAAAATAGCCACAAGAAGAATAAACATGGGGGGGCAGGGTTATATGTTTGTCAATAGATTGTGTTGACACTCCTCCCCTCTCCCCCATATCTATTTTCTGAACAAATGAAGTTGTACAAATTTTCCATGTCAGGTAACTTTTTTCCTTTCTTAGGGCTATGTACATAACAGACAAAGATAAAGGCCATTACAAATAATCCAATGAATTTTGATTGAAGTTATGGAAAATTTGAGTGATGGTTAGCACAACTTTTAATTTACTATAAAACCAGGTATGCAATTAACTAACATTAAGGATTAGTTAATGTAATATAGCAATACTATTTTGGAGTAGGTTAATGGAAAGCGAGGTTATGTTTATTCTGAAAAACAGCAGATAAAGTAGTTGGTGCTTTGGGTTTGCTCATCTTAATATCCTTTTTGTAAATATTCTTTGTGGTAATGGAAAAACATTCAATATTGGTATGTAATATTCAGATATATTGCAGTGTATTTTTATCCCTCTATCTTGGAAGCATGACATGATTGTATCAATCACAGGTGATGATGTAATCCTATGGGAAAACCAAAGTCATTCTCCCTGCTGAGCATGTGTGCCATCTAAAATATTATTGTTGCACAGTGAGGTGAATTACAGCAGACTGTTGTTTTGTTTGCATCTTTCACAGTTAGAAGGTGATGCATCTGAAACAGACTTGAGCTATCCAGTATGTATGATGTTGCAGAGATACACACATAACTGTGTATGCCAGCCACTGCAGGCCGCCATATACTAACAGTCAGAAGAGCTGACTGCAGAAAGTAATCCTTCAGAAATGATGTCACACCACCAGGCAGTGCTCTGAAGTCATTCCCAAAGTATGACTGTTGGAAGCTGTTTTTCTGAGTGTGGCTTCAAAACACAAGATGGCAGCATTGACTGCTTCAGATATATGGGCTGCTAGACCAGCATCCTGACCTTCTATGGAGATGTGGCATGATCCTCTAGGACAGTGGCTCTCAGCCTTTCCAGACGACTGTACCCCTTTCAGGTGTCTGATCTGTCTTGTGTACCCTCAAGTTTTACCTCACTATCTTACAAAATCAGACATCAAAATTCAAAAGTGTCACAGCGCACTATTACTGAAAACTTGCTGACTTTCTCATTTTTATTTTAGTGTGTACTGATTTCACTAGTGCTTTCTATGTAGCCTGTTGTAAAACAAGGCAAATATCTAGATGAGTTGATGTACCTCCTGAAAGACCTCTGTATACCCCCAGGGTATACAGGTACTCCTGGTTGAGAACCATTGCTCTAGGATACCTTGTAATCAATACTTGGTATTTAGCAGTTATATTAGAAAAGACCTCCAAACGCCTTGCATTGCACAGCTAGTTATTTGCAATATTCTAGCCAGGCGGTCACCTCTGCTTTCATTTTCCCTTCTATACTCCACTTCTTACATATCCATGAGTGATATGTTTCTGTCTGCTTCTCTGTTGACCTACAAGTCTCAATTAAAAAGACAAACGTGAAAGATTGCAAGTAAAGAACCTGTGGAGTCTTTATAGAAATGCCACTAAATACTAACTATAGCATTCACCTCTGTAGCACCTGAAAGCCAAGGTGAATCAGGAATGCAGGTTTCTTTGAAGTCCATCTTGCTTAGCTTCACTGGAATCATGTTATGAATGGGGCTTGTACTGGCGCCTGTTTTCTGAGTGTTATCTTGCTTGTTCAATTAAAGTAGGAGCTGGCTTTAAAATGGTACTAAAAAGCTAGACCAAGCATTTCTCATGGCTATGTTCTCCGTTTTCAGTACTAATAGCAGTGTTCAATGGTAATAATATTCATGTTTGCATTTAAAGTGTACTCTTGTTAGCTGCTTTGAAACCATTCTAATTAGCCACCTTGTCGTAAAATAATAATTTCAGCCTTTTGTTACCTCTGATGCTTTCCCCATTTTCAGAGGTGGATCATTTCAACAGACATTATGGATTAGATCCTCAGCTGGTGCAACCTAGGGTGGCTCCAAATGAGCTAGGTTAGTTTACACCAGCTGAGGATCTGTCCCTGGGGATCTGTTGTATGTCTTGTGCTGAACCTTGATAGATACAGATTCTTGGAGCCAGTTTGTCAGCTGATGTGTATTGACTTAGACGCCGAGAGTTCTATGGAGCTACAATGATTCTGACCTACTGAGAATCTAGCTCCTTTTTCACTTTCAGAGGGTTTCCTGTAAAGACGGAACAAAAGTGGTCAAGTTGTAGTTTAAGGGAAGAACAGTCTTCCAATTTCAGGTATTCTTTTTTTGCAGAAATTATAAGGACAACTATACCAAAATCAGGATTAAAGATGTATTTAATCCCTAACCTGGGCTGATGCCTTTTGAGGGTCAGTACAAAATAAAGTTTGTTTATGAAGTTTGAGTAGTTTGCATTTTATGCAGGTTGAAACAAACAAACCCTGTTACTCTATTAACATGCAAGCAGATTAAGGGCCAAACTTTCAACCCTGCCTGTAATATTTCACCTGCAGATTGGGTGATTAGATGCACAGTGACCTGTTGTGTGCATGACTGTTGTTATCTGAGCAAACTTTGTGAAGGTATTATTTTAGGGTCCCATCTGAAAATTATACTCAGGTTCACCACAGACTTCTATTGGGATCAGATGCAAATTCAGAAAAAGGATTTTAGCTATTAATAATCCAAGTCTTATTTTAAATACGGTTACTATTATTACCTCTCCTTAATTTGTTTCCTCCTTCAACTTGATACATACCCTGTCACCATTCACAAAGTCCATCTCATTGGCACTCTCAAGAGTTATGCTGACAACCCTATTCCTGGTGCAATAGTCTGGGAGCTCTCATCCTATCTGTCCTAATATCCTAAGAGCTTTTCCTCTCTTCACTGTGGTGTTCCTACAAGCTGCCTTTGTACGCATTCTGAATAATGGAGCCAGTCAAAAAATCTGAAACCTCTTCCATGCACGTTTTCAAGAAAAACTCAATTTTCTTTCAAAAATGTGTGCTGAGATTTTAAAATTTTCTTACTGAAACAAAATTAAGTGCAAAATTTCCATTTGCTTTTAAGCAAAGCGAAAATTTGGGTGTTTTCTTCCCCTCTTCTCTTTTTTCCCCCATTGGAGAAGTTGGGGGAGGGAAAAAAGGGGGAAGAGAAGGAAAAAACAAACCACTTTCACTTTGATTCTAATCAAAACCAGCTTTTTCATTTCAATGAAACATCAATATATTTAGAACATATCACTCAAAGTCATTTTTTATTGTCAAAAATCCCTTTTTGGTGAAAAAAAACTCAACCAGCTCTAGTGACTAGACATGAGCTCATCTAAGCAGCCACGCACTGGCCTCCTCATGGCTTGTGTTATCAAAGTAGGCCACGTGCTAGACTTGCACAGACAACTCTTCAGCAGCACTGTACTGGAAGAGGAGGAGCAAGCCCCTTCTTGCAAGCCACCCCAAGCTCTGTGCATCACTAGCTAGCAGAGCTAGCCAAGTGGGGAGGAGGGAGCTCATTGCACCATCCTAAGGGAAAGTTCGGCGGGCACAGTCTCACTGTGCCCCTGGCAGCTCTGGAAGGGGGTGCACAGGTATAGGTGGGTGGGGCTTCCCCACTCCCCTAAGGGGGCTGTGCTCCAGGAGTGTTAGGAGGGTTAAAAATTCATTTGGTAAGAAGTAGAGATTGAGTCAAAGTAAAACCCTGGATCCAAAGTCTGCAAAACTTTGACAGTTCACACCTGGATCCAAGCTTCACACCTGAACCTTGGTCTATAATGAGCCCAACCAAACCCACTGAGCTGAAATTTCCCACCTTGTGAGCTGTTCTGTGGCTCCGGCTTCATTCTAGTAATAAGTCCCAGTTGTCAAATATTAGTTCAATGAAGGCAGTTCATTAACAAGATCTTCATTGTTACATTTGGTTTCCCTAGCTTTCCAATGTCACTACAGCCACTGGACAGTTAATTAGTGTTTGTATACGTGCATCGAAATTCTTTTCTTAATTTCTCATCCACAAAAATGCTACCTAGGGAATGTGAGCCATAAGCTCTGCTGCCCCACATGCAGACTGTAAGGGTCCTATGGTTATGATGTTCACAGGTAAGGGGAAGTGTGTTGTGATGTCATCTGTATGCTGAGCTGTGCATAGGCTTGTACGTGGTCTTCCTCTATTGTGGGCCATTCCTTATGCTTGCAGGCTAACCCAACATTTGTACGAAGATCATAGTTTTATTAAAATTCCAGAGAAAATGCTGCCCTACTCCATGTTTACTGTGTAATGGGGACAGGTGTGGGACTGCTCAGGCAATAGTCTGTATAACAATACACTCCCCTTCTTCCTGTACCTCGGTTTAACTCCATAAAACACCAAAAGGTATCTTAGTGGATGCTTCCCTAATAAGGAAAGTTGGAATAGCGCTGACCTACATCCACAGGCATTGGGACCATAGCAGACTCACTTCTTGGTCCTGTGTCAATCAGCCGCTGAGTCCACAGGTTGTCTTTAACTCCCGTATTTATAACCTTGCCTCCCCTTGCATTCTGATTGCACTCTGCTCTCAGAGGCTGGCTAGGCCTAGGGTATGACCTGTCAGTTGGGCTGCCACAATGAAAACTTACCTCATGTGCTCTGTAGCTGTTTACTGCCATACCCTGCCCTGTTCTCCTCAGACATTGAGGATCCAACTAAGAAGATTCTTGTCCCCTCCCTCTGGAAAAACAAAGTCAAATGCTGCAACATAAAACACATGGGTTACAATTGTTTGTACGGTTTTGTTTTATAGAGAAAGAACTGGAAAAACAAGGGGAAAAATGTGTAGATGATTTGAGCAGGGAGATGTCCTATGGGTCTAAAATAACTCATCCAGTCATTGCAGAATTGACTCTAATCAGTCAAAAATGTTCATTTACAGTCTCCCCGCTCCTGTCTTTTCCCCTTAAAACAATATTTTACAAAGAAGAAACATGCATGAGTTTGAAGGCATTAGGGACATTTTAGACATAATTTGGCTAAAATCATGTATCCTCCAGATGCAATTTTAGGATGTCCTTCAAATATAAAAGATAACACCCGCAAACTGGGGCTATAGCTATACAGTGTTTTGGTGACCACACAAACCATTAAAGCTCTGTTCTCATGGTTACCATGAGGTCATCACAACCCTGAATGAATGTGCATAGTAATATAGCTCACAGCAGCTCTCTCACAGCCTTTGTCCATGTCCTCGGTCCCTGTCTAACTATGCACTGTCTAGTGCATCAGTGCTCTATATGGGGCATCTTCCAACTTTTGTGATGCCCAATAACAAGAAATATTTTCCAAAAGATTCCTCAGTGACGTCTGCCAGGAGAAGTTTCAGGCACTGTAACCAGGAAATTTCCTCAATGGGATAAAAGTCACAGGCTACTGACATTTTTGAAAACTTAAGTCTAACTTGCACTGCAAACGATACATTTAGTTGCTGGAACTGTTGCTACTAAGTTCACCTAG
Organism: Dermatemys mawii; assembly: GCA_007922305.1. Lineage (NCBI taxonomy): Eukaryota > Metazoa > Chordata > Testudines > Dermatemydidae > Dermatemys > Dermatemys mawii. Next base: position 85,184,210 of record ML677332.1, read on the forward strand.
TTGGATTGCTAGTGCGGCTGCATGGCAGAGAATGGAGAATTCAGGTTAGCTTAATGAGATGAAGTTATATTTACAATGGCGGCTGAGAGTCTGATGAATACTCTTGAGAGTTTCTTCTTTCAAACCTAAGGTTTGTGTTACTCGAGTTATGTTTTGCAGAGCTCTCCTACATTCATTTCTAACATAAAATAATGAACAAGCTGGACTCTAAAAGTAAACAGCTAGTGAACGCGTTTCTCCATTGAAAACTCTTCAAAGAAAGTGACAATACTGATTTGTCATTGCCTGAGAGCCCGATCCTGCTCCCATTAAAGTCAGTGGCAAAACTCCCCTTAAATTCAAAGGTGCAGGGTCTGGCCTTTAGTGAGGAGTGAGAAATGGTGCTGAACTTGAGGTTGTTTTGATAAATCATAGAGGCCTTTATACCTCCACAGGTAAATGAGCCTACAGCAGATTCTACTGGAATAAATACAAAGATACTGCAGTGAAAGTAATGTTACCCGTGTTACAGTAAATTGAAACTAATCATGAAGAGCTACCGCTAAACAGCTTTTGCATGTTAACAGCTGAGGTTATAATTTTAGGCTAGGGTTTTCAAAGAAGCACTAGGGACTTAGGTCTCCAAGTCCCATTGAAATCGAATGCGATTTTGTTGCCTATTCTCTTAAACTTCTTTGAAAATATCATCCTCCAAGGTGAGGTGCTGTATAGCTTGTCACTTTGTTTAAGATCTGTCAAGCTGAGCTGGGCGTGTGGCTCTGCTATCATGCAAATCACATATCAGTGGTCTAGCATACCGCCATCTCAACTCATGTATATTCAATATGGACTTTTCAGAATCCCCCAACTGTAATTGGGCCTGGGTAATTTGAATGCTCATAAAAATCATGCAGTAAGCTCATTGCTCACAGCATGGTAATTTGTTTAAGACAGGTTATCTGGACTGGAGTAAAGTCATTCTCTTTCTGCAGGTGGCTTCCTTTCTAGAAATATGACTGGGGATCTAATTAATTTGTTGTTGTTAATTCATATTATGGAACATCCCTCTCTAATTTATAAGTGAATTTTGTGCTCATGAAAGACAGAAACCTAAACACTGTCTTAGGGCATGTCTACACATACAGTGCTGCAGCGGGTCTGGTGAAGATGCTCTGAGCCCTCCCATCAGCACAAGAAAATCACCTCCACAAGCGGCAGAAGCTATGTCAGAGGGAGAAACTCTCCTGTTGACATAGCACTGTCCACATCGGTGCTTAGGCCAGTGTAACTTATGTAGCCCAGGAGAAGGGTTTATTCACATCCCTGAGCGGCATAAGTTCTGCCAACATAAGCTGTAGTGCAGACGTAGTCTTAGATCAGGTATAGCGCTGGTACAGCATGTCCCACGCCAATTTGTCTGCACAGCTCTGCCTGTGCCTGAATCTTGGTCCAGAAAACTGGCTGAGGTAGTATTGACTGAGGCTTTCTAGAACAGAGGCTGCTAATTGTGACAGCTTGTCTGGGGGTTCTACGTTGTGCACAAAATGGGACTAGGGTGAGGCCATCAAATGCCATTTCAGTGGTGACTCAAGCTAAGATTTGAATTTAAGATTTCAAAGATGGTGTCCCGAGCCTCTTTTGCCAGAAGCTGGGAATGAGCGGCAGGGGATGGATCACTTGAGGATACCTGTTCTGTTCATTCCCTCTGGGGCACCTGGCATTGGCCACTGCCGGAGACAGGATATTGGGCTAGATGGACCTTTGGTCTGACCCAGAATGACCGTTCTTATGTTAGAATGATAGAAAACTCACTGGGCCAGCAGACAGAGTACAGCATATTGTGCACCGAATTGATATTACACTTGGAGTTGCAAAATAGCGTGTGCACACTGGACTGGTATCCTCCCCTTTGATTTCACCTTGATTACACTTAAGAATAACAAGGGAATTTGAGGGAGAGAGGATGCAGCCACTGTTCATCTGGCAACAAGAGGACTGATTAGCCATTGCACTGCCCCTTGTGTATCAATGACACCCGCGGGAGTGTAAAGTCTTCTCTTTGAGGCTGTAATGATTTACACCTCCTTTGTGGTAGGGTAAATGGCTAAAGAAGGGGCAGGGGCAGCTATGAACTGAGTCCAAGGATTCTGGCAACAGTTATTTTTGCTGCCTCAGACTTCCCTTGTGTTCGACACCTGCGGTCAGTTTTGTTGTCTAGAGGAACACCCATGTCCCAACCCCCATGTCACTGGCTGCCACCTATGTGAGATCTTTGCTCTTGGTTAAAGAATCCCAGATTAAACATCCAGGGCCACATTATTGCTCCTGCTATGGCTGCTTTGCCCTGCTCCAGTGATGCCCGCTCACCCCCTGAGGATTCCCCCTTTGCAGCCACTGTAGTGGCTCCAAGATCATGCCAAGAATAGGGGGCATATCCATGGGAAAGCTAGGACATCAGTTTGTCCTGGAACAGGCACCATCACAGTAGATGCATTCTATCTGGATGCCACCAGAACATGCAGCACAATCCCTCCCCAAGTTCCCCCTCTATCAGTCACAATCTAACTCTGAATCTCTGCAGACAGGCGCCAGGCTCGGGCAAAAACGGAATCCTGCCCTGTTTGAAATGAGATTTCCCTTGTTTAAGAAAAAGTGAGGTGTAAATATTGGAAAAGACCAGTTAAGGGGCTTGCACACAGAGGCAGCTCTACTTTATAGCCTGGTCTTTTTAGCAGCATTTTAATATCCTTCATTACTGTGGGCCTGATCCAACTCAAAACAGCCAAATCCTGCCAGTGTGAAAGCTGCATGTTGACTTCCCAACTGGCTAATCTGCCCAGGGGAAGAGTGGATTGCCACAGTGGGAAACCAAAAATACTCAGTCTCCATCTAGCTCTGCACCCTGGAGTTATGAAGTTCCTTGAAGAGGAGACGGGCTCATGTTGATGAGTTCAGTGCTTTGTGTCCTGTGCCCCTAAAAGTACCTATATTAGAGCATCTCATACGCTCTCTCTTCCCCAGGCCTTTCCAAGGAGCAGTCAGGGGCTTCTTGCTCACTCCATGACCGGGTGTCAGGGACATGAGACTGAGTGACACCATCTGTCCTGACTGTGAGTTTAATCTCTGTCCTGGTGAATTCACTTACAGCCAGATCCTCAAAGGTATTTAGGCTGCTAACTTCCATTGAAATCAGTGTAAGGAAAGAGCCTAAATATCTTGACGAGCTGCTCCTTACGACAAACCCTGCTGCATCCCACGGGCTCATAGACCAGGCAGGCTGACCCAGCATTGTCCCACTGCACGTGGGAGGGATAAGATTTGGGGAACCCATGCAGCACCAGTGAGTCCACCTAGTCTTCTGCCATGCAGAAGGATTTGGGGGCTTGAGTGAGACCAGGCCCAGCAGTTCCACCTCTACACGTGTCCATGAGTCATTGTCTCAGGGTGGTAGGGAGACTTGGCTGCTCCTATTCCATAGTTTGGAGAGGAAGATTCCTTCTCCTAATCCCTATGAATCCTTAACTATACTGACCATTCCAGATCATTAGTTTGTGCCTTCTGGGAAGAATTAGCCCCCTGTTCTCCACAGGATCCCCAATGACATGAAAAATGACCTTTAAAACCATACCAACAGTCTCTCCCTTGGATTCAGTATGATTTTAAGCTTGTATCTGGCATGTAATTTCTCTAACTATGTAAATTACCACAGCAATGCTAGCAGCATATACTGACAGATGCATGCTACCTTGGACATGTCAACCCCCTTCTAGTGTTCATTTGACTAGTGAATGAAATCAGCTGTATTTCTCTCGTCTCTTACCTGTAGAGAGGTTCCCCAATGAGTGTCTATTTTGACATATTCAAGAGATAAGATGGGTGAGGTAAGATGGGTGCTGTTGCTGAGGCCAAATACTAGTAACTAATTCTTTTATTAGCCAATTCTTTAATATGCCTGAGCAAAAAATCCAGTTGTAAAACAGGTTATGTCAGGATGATACATATGTCAGAATCTATTCTCATTGCTTTAGCCATTCAGCTCCTTTTCTCATTGAAAGGAGTAGCACTGTGTTTCTAGGTGAGAATATCATCCATTTCTAGCCCATGATAATACTGGGCACATGACCACAGCTGGAATTTGTCGCATTGGTTAATTAAAGAATTAGTTGCTGACTTCAGGGCTTATCCGCAGCTGGTATAAACGGATTCAGACTCATTTGTTTTTGCCCAAACTATGTTGATAGAGCTGACGTCTCCATTTCCTATTTACAAGGCAGTGATTTCTCTTGGTGGGCGGGCATTCCGTTTCCTCGGCCATGCCATGCGCTAGGCAGCTACCACTTGCACTCACATCACTCGTCTGCAGAATATGAATTAAAATGTGACATGAGAGGGAATATATCAAAGGTATTGCACCGTGAGTTTGCACTAAACTCCTAATGACATCCCCAAGCAGCAGTTTTGGGACTTTTTAGATATAAAAATGAACATGGGACTTCAAATAATATCTCCCCTCCCGAATCCATCTTGCTGAAGTCTAATCAGAGCCTGGCAGGTACAGACTCTCGCAGCTCATGCTCTGCAAAACACTCGTAGTAGTGAATCTAATTAGTTCTGAAGATATCCCACATATCTGCACCATGGGAATCCATCTCTTCTTAGTTGGACACACCGTGTAAGGAAGGTCAGTTAATCTGTCATATTTAGGCCCCAATTCTGCATGCAGTCTGACAGGTGAGTAGACCCACTGAATTCAATAGGGCTACACCCTATACATAAATGTTTGAAGGAACCAGACTGAATCCATACATTTAGAAATATGAAAGGATTCTCTTATTTATGGTTCATATATGGAATGGACTGGAACTTGAATGGAATAGAAAGTGAATAGAACTTGATTTTAAATAGCAATTTTTGTACTCTAGCCCAGCTTTATAATACTGAGTAAGAGTGAGAACTGTAATGGTATGAGTAATAGCTCCTTCAGCAATGACTCACATCTCTTTGGAGATTATTGCTGGGCAAATAATTTTCAATAAATATTTTATTTTATGTTTGTGAATTTTCTTTGAACAGGTCATAATTTTCCTGAATTTGTTCTTTATTCAGAATTAGTCCACAGCTAATATGTATAAACAACACTTGATCTGTGCCGTATTCAAGTAGTTCATCATGAATAGTTAATGTTTGAAATTAGAGCTGTTTTTGATAGGACATTACGTCACATGGCATGGTTCTGTTCCCGGATAGAATGAAGGCCACTGTTAGAAGCAGATTTCAGATGTATATATTTGGGATCATGAATTTTCCAGAAATATTCAACAATGTTTGTTTAAATTTTGATTTTATGGTGAATACTCTTGTTGTAATATTATTTTGCTATAATGTTCATGGTACATGAACACAAAATGGGTCCAAGCTGGGCAAAGTGAACTTTAGAAGGTGAAGATGTATTTACAGAAAATGTTGTGCAGTGTTTGCCTCCCTAAATTAAAACCTATAAATTGCATAGTGAGAGAAGGTTGCTAAATTTCTTAAGAAGTCTCAAGGGATTTTTAACTTCCAACTGAATAGTCATAAAACTAAATTGTATCTTTCCTTAAATGTCTCATTGGTTCCCTAACACTGTAACAAATAGAGCTGGTCAGAAAATAAGGTGTTTTTTTTCCCTCTGCTGAAGGCGTCAATGAAAATGGAAAAAAAAAAACAGTTCTCATTAAACTTGAAATTTTTTTATTTTTTTGTTGACATACCAAAAACTGAAAAATATTTGGGATTTCTAATGAAAAATCTAACATTTTCAAGGAAAGATGACTTTTGGGACAAATTTTCTTTTAGTCAAAAACTCAGTCCTCCTTCAAAAAATGTTTTCATGGGAAATTTTGGACTAACCCTAGTAATAATGTATAACTCTGCATAGAAGGGTCATGGTGGAGTAAGTAATGAAGCTGGTATGAGACTCAGACATACGATGTTCCGGTTTAAGGGGAAAATGTTGTCCTCTAAGCCATACTGACACTGCAATATAGATTTTGATCTTGTTTGCAATTGTGTATTTCTGGAATAACTCCACAAATGACAACAGTTACTATATTTATAGTCATTTGTCCCTTTGGCTAAGTCTACACTACGAGATAGGGGAATGATTCTTAGCTTGCATACACATACTTGCAGAGCCACAGTAGCACAAGCAGCAGCCGCATGGCTTAGCAATGCTAAGTATGTACCAAAGGGGTTCGGGTAGGTTTGTCTTTGGCGTGGCCAACCCGTGTTGCTGCTGTCCATGTTATCACAGCTACACTATACTTGAGTAGCTTCACTGAGCTAACATGTGTATGCAAACTAGGCATCACACCCTAGCTTGCAGTGTGGATGTAACCTTTGTTTCTCTGCAAAAGTGCTTGGTCACCTGAATCTGCAACACTAGCTTGCTTTGAAATCATTGAAGTACTGGAGTTTGACTGATTTACCTTCTCTTCCCAGCTATTGACCTGTTGTACTGGCGTGACATCAAGCAGACAGGGGTAGTGTTCGGAAGCATCCTGCTACTGCTCTTCTCTCTAACCCAGTTCAGTGTGGTCAGTGTTATTGCCTACCTGGCACTAGCTGCTCTCTCGGCCACCATCAGCTTCAGAATCTACAAGTCAGTTTTACAGGCTGTGCAGAAGACTGATGAAGGCCATCCATTCAAGTGAGTGCTTTGCAATCCTTGCCAAAGGGGGGTATATCCTGCATTGTTCATTGTTAGTGACAGTTCTGTATCTGCCATAAACATTTTTAGACCATAGACATGGTGGGTTTCTTTTTTGTATTGGGGGAAAATGTTATTTTCCACTGTTCGGGGTCTTAAAAGTCCATTAATTGTGTTTGCTCAATTTTAAAAAAAAAATCACCCCTCAGACCTTGAAAATTTAGCCTGAAAGCTGAACGATTTAGAAAGTTAGAAGCAACTAGAAAAAAGGAACAACTATTGTAAAAGCCATTGCTGTCCCTGGTGTTCCAGCTATAATATGCTTTCCTCCCATAGCAGCAAGAATAGCGTCCTACACTTGTTTTTACAGAATGCCTAGAGTCATGAGCTTTCTGTAAACCTTGGGCATGGATAGCACAAGAGAAGTGTTAAACGTTAATACTGTTGTTTTCAGAGGGAGAGTTGTAGCTTCACCCCAGCAAGGTTAGAGTCTCAAGAGATTGTCAGCTGGAGGAGATGACAGAAGCCTGAGATGGGAACCCCACAAATAGATTTTCTTTCTCTCATGTGGAAAGGAGGGCAGGGCATCCCCAGTTTCCCAAGGATCCTAAAGAGAGCCCTTTAGGGGGCCTGGGAAAGGGGTGAGGTCTGGGGTGAGAACAGGGCAGCACAGTGTTGGATGGTGTGGGCCAGGGTGGATCCCAGGGGACACAGATCATTCTCCCCTGCCTCCCCACTGACTTTCAGAGAGAAAGTTAATATGGCCTAGTGTTGTAGTACCTTTTCCACATGGACCACACTAGTGCTGTCAAGCTGCCCTTGAATTTGGAGCTGTGCGGTCAGGGAGGGGAGTAAGGGGTACTGGTGTTCCAGAACTGATGCAGAGGTAGGAGACCTGTGAGCAGATGGCTCTGGTCTTCTGCCATTCTCCTGGAAACTACAATGTCTGAGAGGCTGGCTTCATGGCCCATCCCATGGGGGAGAATAACTCCATGCGCCCAACGGCAAGATGTGGCAGGAGGAGCCACAGGAAGAACCTTATCAAGTTCCTTCCCCTTGGCCTCCTCTCCTGGATTTTACTATTGGATGAGGCAAAAAGGCCCATAGTTGTCCAAGGGTGAGATATCAGTGCAGGGTGGGGTAATGGTGGGTATTGACAGTGCTGTAGCTGCTATGGCTGCAGAGAAAATGAGCTACAGGATGGTAGGGAACAGCAGGAGGAGGAAAGCATAAGAGTAAACGAACTGCAAGTGGCCTGTGTTTTGTAATGGGATCTGTGTTTCTGGCAGAGCCTACCTGGAGATGGAAATGTCTCTCTCCCAGGACCAGATTCAGAAATACACAGACTGTCTCCAGTTGTACGTGAACAACACAGTTCGAGAGCTGAGGAGACTCTTCCTTGTCCAGGACCTGGTGGATTCCTTAAAAGTACGATTTGCTTAGCCATTTTGAATCCCGTTGGAGAGGAGAGATTTTACAGAGCAGAGCACTGCTTTCCTTAGTTTTCTTGATGATAGTGTCTTGACAAAACCTACATGTGTGTTACTGTTCAGTATAAAGGTTCTGCTCTTGTTCTCTCACTTTTTTAACTACTAATTTTCTATACATTAGTGATTTAACATTGCACATTGGAATTGAGTGATCCTGGACATCAGAGTTATTAAAGCTGTTGGGCCAGATCCTCAGTGGGTGTAAAATGGCATAGCTCCACTGAAGTCAATAGAGCTTCTTTAAGTTACTCCCGCTCAGGAGCTGGCCCACAGAGCACATTGTTTTCCACAAGACTACACTACTCCTGCAGGGTACTCGGCACTCGACTAGCAGTGCAGTCGCCCATAGGCTCTCTGGAACCCTATGTGACACTGGGATGTGATTCTCCACTTCTTCCTTGCCCTTCCTCAAGAGGGAAGGTCCCTCTCTTCAGTGAGGCCCCACAGAGGTTCAAGGCTCTGCCTATGCTGAGCTCATTGCAGGATCAGGTTCTAGACACAGGCAAAAAGACAAAGAGCAGGATGAGGAGGAGAACTGCAGGAGGGATGGTAGTGGAAGGAAGGATGGGCTTATGCAAAGAAAAAAAAAGTGGGATGGTTTTCCTTTGCTCTGCACCCTCCCTAAAAATTCGCGGGGGGGGGGGGGGTTGGTTTGCTTTTTGTTTTTTTGCACTAGTTTTGAAAGTCTATGAAAAATTAAAGTCACTTCAGCAGATGTCCCTAGTTCCTAAGCATGCTGGTATTCTAGCTGGTTAAGTGAAGCTAATGGAATAATAATATGCCCATATGCCAGCTAGTTAAATGAAGCCATTTATTCTTGTGCTGACAATTTCAGTGATTGTCAGGAGATCTAATGATTTGTTTTAATTTAGTTTGCAGTACTAATGTGGCTGCTGACTTACGTTGGAGCTCTCTTCAATGGCCTGACTCTTATGATCATGGGTAAAGATCATCATTTATTTTAAGATCTGTTTTTAAATGTGTATTAACCATGGCAATTTCTTGTTAGAAAAACCAGCGTAGTCCCCCACACTTGTCTCACCTTTGAAAAGCACTTTCTCCACAGTTAGATAATTAACTTTGTTTCACGTATTAATACATATTCATCTTTATTTCTTATTCTGTTGTCCACCGATGTCTATCAGCCAGTTGTTGTGCTTAGTGGCTTCTCAGCTGCTGGGTAGAGAGTGTTATAAATTTCACATTTGGAAGATGCAGGCAGGATTCAGTTTTAATACAATTTCTTGAATAATCTCTTGGGACAAAGTGACATCATGCGCTTTTGCCTTTTCTTTCTCAACTGCAGAAATTTTAACACTGTTCATTTTCCCCCCAGCTGTGGTCTCTATGTTTACTCTACCTGTTGTATATGACAAGTATCAGGTAAGTCAAAAGACTGTACAATAACTATCATTCAGATTCGATGTGTAAATGGTTCTAGCTTTCCAAGGCCCTGTTGATCTTCAGATGTCTGTTTTTGCTCTTTGTAGGCACAGATCGATCAATACTTGGGACTCGTGAGGACCCATTTAAACACTGTCATGGCAAAGTGAGTTGAGCAGCAGATTTTTACAAGAAGCATACCTTAGATTCACTTGTGTCCTTAGGGCACGTACATACAATGGAGGCGGCATGGAAGGTGATAGCCCCAATGGGGGAAAAAACAGGAATTCTGCCACTGAGAGAATGCCCAGCAGACCTCCTCCGTGCATAGGGGTGTGTGCCCAAAGCCACACACCCCTTTATGGAGAGTAGATTACAGCCACCTGCGCCCTAGACCTAGGCTGCAGACCAGTGGATATCAGGAGAGGAATTCTAGCCCTGCATCTTCCTTTGTACTCTCCTTCCCCTTTGGGGAGCTATGAAGAGAGCAGCCCTGGTGCTCTCTTGAGTTCCTTACACCAGCTGGACAAGGGAGAAGATGCTCTTTGCTCCCTTTCCTCACTTCCTAGCCCCAAAAGGTCTGGAAGCAACTTGGCCCTTGACATGCTGGGCTTATTTCATCCACTCTTTGTGAATATAATGGCTCATAATGAACTCACCTGATATTGACAGGGATTGGCATTGCTATTCTGAGGTGCTTCTGCAGAATAGCAATGCTGTCGTCATGAGCAATCTTCTTGTTCAAGAAAATTTGCCTTTTGTATGTTCAAGTATGAAGCCAATATCTGCACTCATTCATACGCTTCGTACGCTGAAGAATTAAAATTCATCCAAGTGCAGAAAGATAGCCCAAGGGTTTGGTCCCATTTTAAGTTCTCCAAAAGGGGCTTAAAGGGGACTTCACTGGTGCATGGATCTGGTGCTGGCCCTCCTCACAGCAGGGGATGTCACCCCAACATTTCATTTGGGCGCTGGGCTTAGGACTCCCCGCATAGAGAGAAACAAATTGTAGCCCTTTACTTATAGTAACGATTAGTGTTTGCTGTGATCTAAATAGCTGGGGAGTGCCAGGTTACAGATCTGCCCAGCAGCTACCTCTCTACCTTCCAGCTTCTGACCACAGTTCCTCAGGGTCGCGTAATGCCGCTCTGATCCACACTCCTGAGTCCTGAGCACTCGAGGTCTGCTGTATTATAAAGACTGGCCAAACAAACTGAACCCCCGGCTCTGAGCACCATTGGATTCTAGGGATGTTACAAATCTGGATCCAAATTTTGTAGTTTAACTGTATCTCTAGTTTGTTACAGATGATAACGTGGTAAAAAATCAAAGGAACGGCAAGTTCACTGAGCATATCCCGGGTATATAGGAATTGTTAAGAACCTGACTGCTTACTCCTGTGCTCCTGGATACCAGGTCCAGCTCACCCATGTGGGCAGGATCTCTTACCCCCTCCCCATTTCTTTCCTGTGCAGATGTGTAGTTTAACCCACAATCTAGCCCTCTTTGTTTATAGTTGTTACACACACATCTTACCAAGGCACGGAGAATGAAGGCTAAAGGAAAGGGCACTTTCTAGCTAAGAAAAGTCACAATGCAATGGAATGATTTTGATTAATTGCTATCTAACAGTGTAATCCCATTTTTTACCCCTAGGATTCAGGCGAAAATCCCAGGCGCTAAGAGAAAGGCAGAATAAAGCAGACATCAAGAATCCATCAACAACAGTAGTGAATAATGGGGGAGCCTGGAGTGCAAACAGTTCTGCTCTTACACTTTATTGCAAATTGATTGTTCTTTTTTTTTTTCTCAACACCATGTTCTTAGAACGTAAAACACAAAAGCAGCTCTTTTTCCTTGCTGCTTGTGTACTCTTAGAATATTTGCAATCACTTGTGTCAAGCACTAAAGTATAGTAAAGAGAAAAGTGTACTAGATGTGGTTTTTTGTGTTGCTTATAAAGTGCATGATGGTGAGAGCCTAAATAATAATGATTTTTTTTAAAGTGTTTTTCTTCTATTGGCATTGCTTCTATAACTTTAATGTTACGTGTGGCTAGGGCTTTCCTGCTTAGTGCACTGATGCAATAGTTAAAATTGCTTCTATGTCACTGGGTCGCTGGTTGGGTTCATCTTTATTAACTATATAGAATTGTGGGCTAATGTTTTAGTGTTTTCCAGCACAAATGGAATAAACAGTAATCAGTACTTATAGTAATCAGTTTTGTATAACTAAAAAACAAAACAAAAATCCAGTACTTTTGTTGTAAGGGATTGATGGGCTGATTTACATGTATGGTAACTGGAGAGGTCCAGCTTGTTAAATTTATTATACTTTGTATTACATTCTCTGTAGTTCCTCATGGACTTACTTATGGACTCTGAATATTTGCACTTATGTACTTGATACTGAATGCAGAAATAAATGTTACTAAACGTACAAAGTTCTCCCTCTTGTTGCCATTGGGGTTACATTAGAGTTTGTAAAATCAATACCCAATCTGCAAAAAGCATAAAGGGCTTGTTTGTTGGTCTCTGGGAGCAATTTATGCCTATTCCATGCAGTTTTGCCACTAGAAAATTGTTTAATCCCAAAAGATTGTCTGTACTTAGTTCATTTAGCAGTTTCACATCCTAATCAGTAAAGAATGGAAATAAAGCAAACTTCCTAGTGCCAAAGGCTGTTTATTTTGTTGGTGTCATTACTACATTTCAGGTACATGTTATAGTCAATGAATTCTCTTGAAAGTTGCCTGATTACCTATTTAAACATGGATCAAATCAGATGCAACACAACTCGGAAAACAATCAAAACAGCAATGGCCATTGTTCAGTCTCTCAATACCCAGTGTTTTGACTGTCTTAGCCCACTTTATCCCTTGAAATCTATGCTAAGCTGAAGTAGTATGTATTGATCACAGGCACTGTGAGCCAAATGAACGCTTGCTTCAGTTCAAAGCTGGTTTACAAAGCCTTTTATAAATTGAAATTTAGTTTCTGAGAGTCAATAGATTAAAGCAAATCTCTATTGGTTGGGGTTGGTTAAAAATTTTCCATGTCCATTGCGTTTTTACAAGAACTTGGAGGTCTGACAAAATGAAAATTTTCATGAGCAGTGTTTGCTAGCTGTGAAAAATTTGACTTTTCATTAAAACCTGAAAACCAGAATCTTTTTGACCAAACATTTATAGTTTTTGGTTTTTAGCCTGCAGTTCAAATTTTCTCCAGAAGACTTTTTCTACAGGAAGAATGGGAGGAAAGGGAGGGAATTTCTGACTAGCTCTAATGTTGATGTCATTGGCGTATGTATTTCCTCTCCAAAAATTAAGCTTCGTATCTAACATGAGTTCATGGAGCATTGAGCATTTGTCTGGTTTTTTTGTGAACGGAAATTTTTCCTTACATTCATCTATTTCCTATCTCTAACTGCCTACTTACTTGCCAACACATTCCTCAGTCATGGATTAGCCACCATTGTGCTAGGCACTGTACAAGCACACGAAACAAACAGGTGGTCCCTGCCCCAAAGCATTTATAAAATCCAGCTATTTGAATGAAGTGACCATTGATTTACCGCAGTGTAAATGAGAAGAGACTCAGACTCCTAGGGAAAAAATGATCCAGCAATTGCAGAAATATACCTGCATTGTTACAGCTTGGAGTTATTTGATCTTCAAGATGAGTTGCACTTACCCTTTTAATTTAACATTTATATTTAAATATTTTAAGCTTATTATAATATTTTATAAACCTCAGTTGCATATATGTTATAAATATCTTTCTAGATCAAGAGCTGAAAACTTCAATTTGATATATTCTTCTTTTCATCCAATGGAGTAAATTCCTTTTAATCAGTGCAGTTATGAGAGTGTTTAATTTGAAGCCAGTAGTTAAAATTTGAACAGAACAGCCATCGGTGCTTTAACTGCGTTTCTGACTTCCAATTTAGAGACTCCTAGGGGGACAGGTTCTGAGCTGCATCTCCTGAGAAGACCGTGTGGGTGTAGCTGAGGGCACAGATTGGTCTTCAGAACTCTTCCTGATAGAGTGTGAGAAGGACAGATCCCAGAGCAACTTTTGGGATGAGCTGTGGTGCTGGTGGTTAGTTTGACTGGAAAAATAAGAAAATGTGACATTGTCTCACTGTTCTCATGCGTGTGTGGAGTCGACTCCCCAGTGCAATTTTTATGGACACAGGTAAACCACATGTTAAAAGTTCTACCTCTAAGAAACACATGAATGTTGATTCTTCACCTATGAAACTATCATCTCCCTTTTACATTGTTATCCAGCTGCAGTAACACCAGTTGCTTCCATGCCACCCTGTGACCATGAGAACCAGCTGTATCAAAAGTCCTCTATGTTGTTGGTTTCCATAAGCTATATTCCTTGAAAAATCCTGCAAAAGCCAGTCCTTCAAGGGGAACTACTAACACAAAACCCCTGTGTCCTTGGGGAGACCTGTTCTCTATAAGTACAGTACCATGATCATCACCATAGTATCTGACTATTGAGTCCATGAGACTTTGGGTAGGGGGAGGGGTCCATGCTAGCAGATCCCATGCACGATCAGGTTCATGGTGCAGTATTGTGGGGATTTTAATATCTTGCTTTTTGGTTTTTTAATGAGTGTTCTAGCCACTCCTTCAGCTACCCACTGGCCAGGCAGGCAGTGGCACTGGATACCTGATTGGCATAGTGCACCGCAGCCCAGAATCCCTGAACCCAAGCGATCCACCAGTCTCAGCCTCCCAAGTAGCTGGGATTACAGGTGTGCCCCACTGCTTTCAGTTGTGATGGGCACAACAATAAAAAAGTACACTATAGTGGAATCCTTGTAAAGAGATTTGGAATCAGGGGAAACACGGGGTTGAATGTTAATTTATAACACTCTGACCTCTATGAGTCATAGGATGTGTGCCTTTAAACTACATACTCCTTTCTTTCATATCATATCGTCTATAAATTCTATGGGCCAGGCTGTCAGCTGGTGAATGGGGGAGCTTCAGGAGTTCAAGTTGGCCAATTTACACCAGTGGAGCCACACTGCTTTACACCAGCTGAAGATCTGGCCCTTTATCCTTGAAATAGATCACTTTAAAAGAACAATAAATGCTTTCTAATGTCTTTTCTTCCAAAATTCAAAATATTGTTGATTCCGTGTCTCATTCTGTACTCACAATATTCTTTTCTGTTACCTGCAGATTTACTTGCCTCAAATCTTCACTTATCTCTTGTAGTCCTCCTCTTCTCTTCTAATATTAATCTTGTGATAGCAGGAATATAAAACACATTAGTTCAGGAAAGCCCCTGAATTGGGAGAGAATTAGCATGCTGCACCAGTCTGTTAACAGCTAGTCTATTCCCCTCCCTCTTTCAGATGGTGTGGAACATACGTCTCTAGCCCTGGTGGGACACAAGATTTCAGCCTTTCCTCTTGGCCTAGCCCCAGTAGATTGAGTATGGCAAGTGCCAGACATCAGCCCAGGGTAATTTCCAGTTCCTGGGGGCCCCTTTTCTCACCTTAGCTGTTTTAATGTTTTATTTTCCCCACCACAGAAAAATGTTCTTTCAAGGAACTCACCTTTGAATGGCCTGTGGAGCACAGAAGCAATGGAGAATGATGCTGCAAGCTCCAATGGGGCTGCTAAGACTGGCAGGTGTCCAGCTGTTGCTGACAACTTTTGGCTAAGGAGAGGAGCAGTAACAGGACTCGTCTCCACCATGCTGGAACGGGAGGAGAACAGCAAAGGCACCGAGTGGAAGCAATGAAACACTCCAGTGATTTCCACTGATTTCTGCAGGATTTGTTAGTTGTTTTCACTGTTTAATATCCTTCTGGGGTTTCCCCTCCAACTTAAATAGACCAGAAAGGGGGTCTGAGGACTGTATATGCAGGTCCCATAAAAGTCCCAGAAAGGGTTAGTGTATTGTATTGCAGCCAACAGCTTTGTTCCACCAGTCAGAGTGGGGAGTCAGGCAGTTGAGATGGCTGATGCTTCTTCAGAAACCTCTTTGGAAAGTGATGGCTGATTATTCCAGCACGTGCTGGGGTCTGCTCATTACTTCCCTGTTATCTGACTTTCCACTTCCTAGTCTTCAGTGTTTCTGTTTGAGCACACTGGAAATGAAGCCTGCCTTGGCATTTCTTCATGTATTGCTGCCAGGACACGTCTAGCCAGACAGCTACAAGAACTGGAGATTTAACACCCCGGCTGGCTCTCAAACATACCCATGAGGTGCCAGGTGTACAAATCAGCCACCTCTTGCTCAGCAGCACAATCTTGCCTCATACCAACCGCTGCCATTCAGAGCTAGATCACAACCCTCTGCAGGGGGTAGTGTGTGAACCCTGGGAGAAACTGAATTTTACCAGAGTCACAATTGTTCCCCTCTTGTTCCAGGAGGAAGAGGTTTTTTACTGCGGGCCCTGGATGTGTGCAGCTCACTTCCTGCTTTATACCCACCTAAATCCACTGTCTATCCATTGCTCTGTTCCTCTCTCATCCACCTAAGGGACTAGTGGCAGCTCCACATATGTCCCAAATCAACAATCTAGGCAGCCTTCACATCGGGTGACCAGATGTCCCAATTTTTTAGAGACAATCCAGATTTTGTGAGGTCTATTTCTTATATAGGCTCCTATTACCACCCATCCCCTGCCCCAATTTTTCACATTTGCTGTCTGGTCACCCTACCTTCACGTGTTTGTGCAGAAGGAGTGAAGTGAGATTACTCCTTGCCTGGCCACGCAGGGCCTAGCTGCTAAACCAACACCACCTTCTATCTAGTCCTTTATCAACAGCATTCTTGTTACAGCCATCTGATTTGCCTCCCTTTCTCCTATTGATTTCTTCCTGCTCATTTTCCAGTCTGCTCTCTTTTCTCATTACAGAACCAGAAATCTTTGATGAAGTGTCACTCTTCCTCTGCAAAAATGCAAGATTAAGGGCATAGCTTCTAAATCTACAGCTGCAATAGTATGTGCATAGAAATCTGAACATGGCCTATCCATTGGAAGGTGTTTATATGCACATGGAAATTTAGCACAGGGCATGTACCTTGTTGCCCTTCATCCAGGGGTCTGGCAGAAATGCAACATCTCAAATACCACAGGATAAAGAGGAAAAATAGAGGTGTTACAGTCAGATCTGCAGAGATGCCAGGGACCTAATATATCCCCAGTCTCATTCCACTGACGGAGTGTTTAGAAAGATTTTCTAACAAAACCAAAGCAGTCCTGGGTTATCCCAAATAGACCCAAATTAGAACTTGTTAACGTCATTAAAACAGGTGCAGTTCCCACAAGCCAGAGTCATTAGTTGCTTTTGAATTCGTGTAAATTGTCCATAGGGCCTAAGAGGGTTGGACAATAAGAATGTGATGTAACTTGCTCCAAGGTGGCATTCAAGGAGAGTGTACAACATGAGCATAACTGACATGCTAAGCGGATGGAAGAGGCCTGCATCTCGGGAAACGCATTGAACAATGTTGTAATACAAAAATAGCCCCTCCGCACTTCATTGCACATGCTCCCATTCCTGATGCAGCCTCCTTTCGGCCCCTGGGCTGGCAAGTCACGCTCATTTCTCTTGCTCACTCAATACCAAACAGGTTCAATGTTACAACTTACCCCTTATGAGTGACTCTTTTCCAATTCATGTCACTGTTTAAGTCTCAGAATCATTTGGCCTAATGGGCCTAACTCCCTTTTATATTATGCTCACCTGCACTACTTTGGCAGTGTAAAAGGTCTGTAAAGTGGGCGCCCACTTTACAGACCTTTAACACTTCCAGAGTGGTATAAAATGACTTTAGTGTAACTGAGAATCAGGCGCCAGTTATCTATAACTCTGTAGATGTGACTGTAAAGACTGGGACACCTTCTCTCCTAGGTAGTGGAGGCAACTTTAACATCAGATCTCTTTACAGTAAAAAAGTCAGTGCTTGCCAAATTAAACATCAGCCATTTCAGACCCCGTTTAATTCTTGATTATTCCACAGATGCTAACTTGGAAGAAGCATGATATATGTAATTGATAATGATATTACAATGAACAATAAAACACCACCCCAGGCATAAAATAAACATCATTACAGAACAGTTGCCAGCAGAACAACAGCTTAATTGGTCTCTAATCAGCAAATTTAGAACACTTAGGTAGGTAGACTGCGGTGAGAGGTGGAGATGCAATACTAACAAAATAGCTGAAGCAAAGGGGTGTCACTTCCACTTCCCTGTTCAGTATCTGGAAGATGTAGCACTTTCAGGGCTCGCACATCTGCTCCTTCGTTCCCTTTCTTCCCCATCCTGCAGAGTTTAGAAGCTTGTCCCCTGAGGCAATTGAGTTCAATGCACTAGAGTGAAAGTAAAAAAAATAAAGAAAACGAGGAATTCTTGTGGCACCTTAGAGATTAACCAATTTATTTCAGCATCAGCTTTTGTGGGCTATAGCCCACTTCATCGGATGCATAGAATGGAACACACAGAAGTAAGATGCATTTATATACGTAGAAAACATAAAAAGTTGGAAATTACCAAACAAATTCTAAGAGGCTGTTTAATTTGGATGAGCTATTATCAGCAGGAGAAAAAAAACCTTTTGTATTGATAATCAAGTAGATCTATGTCAGACAGTTGACAAGAAGGTGTGAAGGAAATTTAACTTAGGAAAATAGATTCAACTAGTGTAATGACTAAGGGCATGGTTACACTTACAGGTTTATAGCGGTATTGGTTATAGCTGTCTTCATATACAGTTATAGGGATAATGCTGTAGCGTGGCCACACTGATACCTGCCAGCGGTGTAGCGTGGCCACATTTCCGGCACTTGCAGCGGCACAGGAGTGGTGCATTATGGGCAGCTATCCCAGCATTCAGCTGGGTGCAACGTGCTTTTCAAACGAGGTGGGTGAGGGGGAACATGTTGTGTGTATGCGGAGGGAGAGAGTTTGTCCTTCTGAGAGCCTGTCAGTAAGCGTTCTTTGACAGAGAAAACTAGGCAGGCTTTGTATTTCAGACAGGCTCCCTCCCTAAACATTTGCACTGCTTATCTTTCGAGTTAAGAGAGAGACTCTGAAAACATACTTCCGCATTCCTCCTGCCGGAGTTCAAAACAAAGGGAAGAGATGTCAATTGCCTTAAATGGCTCAAGGCGTTCCCAGAGATCACTTGTTGCGCTATCTGTGTTAATACTCATTCACACTTGAGATAAGACGGAACATGGAATACGCAATAGCTGTTCATCCTCTAGGAAGGGAGGATTACCAGCAGCGCTATAACTGTGCGTTCATAGCGCTCTACATGCCTCGCCAGTCTGGACGGGTAGTAAGTTATAGCGCTCCTGGAGGCTTTGTAGCGCTATAAAGTGCCAGTGTAACCAAGGCCTCAGCCATTCACAGTCCTTGTATAACCCTTGGCTGATAGTGTTCAATTTGTAAATTAATTCAAGTTCAGCAGCTGTTTTGGAAGTTTTTCTCCAATGAGAAGCTGGAGTACCAGGCACCACTGCCCTTCATTTTCAGCTTTCACAGATTGTTACCCCTTTTTAACGTTTTTGAATAAACACCAATAAATTCCAGGGAAATTAAACAACCCGACAAACACACATCCCCTCAAAAAAACAAAGTGCCTTAGCTATGCAATAATGTTGAAGTCTTTCTCCTTAACTTCTTATTGCCATGCTTTTAAAGCTTTGGGTGGATGGAGTATGTTATGATGCAGCCTTCAGTGGCACTAAATGTAGTTTTGGTTTGTTATTAGTCTATTTTTCATCTCATGGGCTAATACAGATCTGTTATTAAACTGCGATAATTCACTAACCCTATTTTAACCCACCTCTTAACTAATCTGTCATTATTCATTTATCTGTATGTCTCTAGCTATGATCACTACAATGGTTTCCCTTATGATTTGTATTGCTAATTAAGAATATAATTCAAAGCCAGTTAAAACCTCTTCATCACGTGTACTTCTTTCAAATTCCCCACTATTATTTAATCTTCCTCATACATCATTAAAAAGAACATTGTGCATAAAGAGGCACATGAATGTCAGTTCTTAACACATGCATTATAATAATAAAGAACAGGGTTAGCATTAAGGTTGTAGGTAGAACCTTAATTCCAAATTTCATCGCTTTTGACTATTTTTTAAAAATTGCAATATTTAATGCTATTGCTTCAAATTATTTTACATGTATTTTCAACCTTAACAATCTTAAAGAGTTTAGGTTTGGTCTGGGAATATACAATTAAGGATGAGGCAAATTAACAGTGGCTCATACACAGGCAAATATAAGCCAGCTATGAGCATTTCTCACTTCAGAAAGGAAATTGTCCTCACATAATGCCAGCTCACTTGCTATAAAACAAAAAGGTGGCCTCTTTGTTGTCAAATCTTATATTATGGTAGATGATTACAGGAAACCTATAGTTTTTTGATGCAGAATTTTTACAGCAATGGAATGCACCTAAATGTCTTTGAGGATCAGAGCCTGAGTGCCACAGCTCCCATTGACTTCAGTAGGATACTCAAGATCAGGCCCAGTGTGATTACTCCAGACATGGGAATAGCAGCATGTATAGCACATGCTCAGTTCGTTTTAGTACGCAGCAGTTTGTCAGCATAATGCAATTTGAGATGCAAATTGCCAAAGTACTGGAGATGAAAACTGATGCCATTCTCACTGAATGTCCTGCACTCTGTCAGACATTGGCACTAGCTATGAACAATGCAGGTGTCTGGTACTAGCTCAGCAATGAGATGACAGCCTTAAATCTATGGGTGAGCAAAGGTGCTGATCTGATGACAACCAGGGCAAAGGTTGTTCCATTTTCAATTAATCTTTTTTTATATAATTAAAATGGGTGATCATGCTGATTATTTCTCCCAACCTCTGTTTCTCTTAGTCTGCACAGCAATGCCAACTCATGATTGTATTGGAAGTCTCATGATATTGGATGTTTTTCTTAAAGTCACAGCTCCAACAGGCATGTGATTAGCTGAGAATCTCAGCTTTTGTTTAAAAAGGTAAGTTTCTAGCCCATATAGTTGTGCAGAAAATCTTGAAAATGTGACCCAAAGGTGATGAAGGCATAAACATTAAAAGGAAAATAAAAAGAATATAAAACATACCTGATAAATAAAAAATGTTCATGATTTTAAGCCAATCTCATAATATTTTGAGATCTGACTCATGATTTTTGAAATTTTGGGGTTGGCGTTACTATCCTTCTGACCAGAAAATTACCAAGTATACCAGATAGTACATAAAAATATTGTATGTACTCTTCCTTGAGGTGTGCTACAGTTTGAGAAGGTGAAGATTAAGAACTCCAATTTAGCTAGGCTCATTGCATTATTTTTTCTTTGAATCGAACTTAATTCCAATACCCTGTCTCCAACAATGGCTCAGAGGAAGGCAAGAGACTTTACGCAAAGAGCTGGACTCCTGTGCAGTCCTGATACAGAAGGATGAGGATCTATACTTGCAATATTGAAAGGGGAATTTGTCCTCACTAAGATATAGAAGTTAGGCAGCATGTATAGAAGCAGGCAATGCAAATTTCTCATTGAGTTTGCCCATACAGGCATAAGATCTTGCAGCACAGTCCATAGGCCCTGTAGACTAGATCTGTTGTGTGTGCCAGTTTGCATCGCAGTCTGTATATCCTGTAGGTCTGTGCTGGAGCTGGCAGCACAGTCTGTATGTCTGTATATCCCATGGCAGGCAGCACTGTCCGTATGCTCAGTAGCTTGGTTATGTCTGTCTCAGGACTGGAAGCATATTGTGTATGCTAGGTGGACAGGTGAGTGTATCAGTCTCCCTGTCCCAGGGCTAGCAGCACCATCTGTATAACATGTAGGTCTTTCTATCATTCCCAGGGCAGGCGGCACAGTTGCCATGCAGATCTGTCTGTCTGTCTTAGGGATGGCAGCAGTCTGTATAACCTATAGGTCTGTCTATCCCAGGGCCGGCAACATAGTCTGTATGCCATTAAGGTCTGTCTGTCTTAGGAATGGCAGCACAGTCTGTATAACCTGTAGATCTGTCTGTCTGTGCCAGGCTGGCGGCACAGTC
>ML677332.1:85205842-85216555 GCA_007922305.1 Dermatemys mawii
CCGCCCTCTAGTCCCAGAGCCCGGACTGCGTTAGGGGCCGCCCGAGGGCTCGCAGCATCCGGTTCCCCTGGCAACCGAGGGGCCTGCTTCGGGCGCGGCGGCGCGATGGACACGCCCTGCCTGGGGCCCCCGGTCCCGGCCCAGGCCGCGCTCGCCGCCCTGGGCCACCTGTACGGAGTGGGTGAGCGGGGCGGGAGCCAGGGGGTCGCCTGTGGAGGCCCCAGGAGGGCGCTGAGGGAGCGAACATCGTGCCTGAGGGGGGGAGCACCGGGCTGGGTGGGGTCCCAGGCTGGGCACGGTCCCTGGAAGGGAGGAGGGGGAGGTACGAGACGCTGGGCTGGGCAGGGCATGGCTTTGTACGGGCGGGGGAGGGGGGGACACCTGACTGAGCCTGGCTCTGTGGGGGAGGGGACACCGGGCTGGGCATGGCTCTGTCGGGGAGGGGGAGGGGACACCGGGCTGGGCATGGCTCTGTCGGGGAGGGACGAGGACTGGGAATGGCCCCACAGCAAAGAGTGGCTGCATAATACTCAAGTGTCATTTGCCCTCTCTCTGGTTATGAAGGCCAAGGGGGTTAGTGACACTGGGGTGTAAATTGTCCCCCTCTCCAGCCCCACTGTGGCATCCAGACTGAGAACAGCCCTGCTGCTGGGAAGGGGGTAGGGGAGTGGGATAGGGGTGAGTTGTCTCCTTGTCCAGCCCCACTGTTAGTTGGGGGTTCTAGAGGCAGAACAGGGGAAGAGCTCTTCAAGTATATGTTTCTTGCCTCCTGTGGATCCAGAGGGGGTAATTTGCTGGGTTATGGGGGTGAAACTGACTCATCCCACTGGGGTTCCCTTCCCCACGCAGATGGATTTTGGGTCAACTCCATGAGAATTCAACCCCCAAGTGCCCCATTCCCATCCCACAGGTATTTCCACAGGAGGGTCTTCCCTGGGCCGATGTTTTTTATAGTACAATCTTTGCAGAATTTTATTCATGTGTACGCAGGAAAAGCTACCTTGGAAGGCATATCCTTGGGATGCATTATATGTATTTTACACTATGTATTTGTTCCGATATGTCCACACTGTGGCAGGCATATTGAGACCCCTATCCTGCAATGAGCTTCCTGTGGGCAGCCCCCTGTATCCATGCAGAGCTCATTGCGGTATCAGGGCCTGATTTTGACAATCAGCATTATTCAAACTTATCAGTTATTCATTATTTCTGATATATCTATAAAATATAGCTACAATTTTATTTATGTCTGTTATTGCTATGGGCTGTTTTGTTCTTACTTGACCTAGGAGGTATCTGTCTATTAATCTGACTGCCACATGTGTATAAATCAGAAAGCTAAAAATCCTTCAGAAATTAGCATTTTGTGGGGGTGGGTAATATGTGTAGACAATACATTTCTGTAGTTTGATTGTCACATACACAGCCATCTGGTTTCTCTGTGGGACTCAGACTTTTTGGCAAGCATATATGTAATGATCTGTTTAGGTCCCTAGATCCTCATGTTGTTCTACTGCTTCTTATATTTGCAAACTATTATTTTAAAATCCTCTTAAGCAAATAATGTTTCCACATGTGTAAAATCCCCTGTACCTACACATAGTGCTAGCACATTGGGAAAACCAAACATGGCAAAGAATCCTTCTTTGACCTCCATTTCTGCTGATACTTTGGAAAAGTGAACACATTTCACACACTGGGCAAATACTGCATTCAGGTGGTGTGAGACAGATGCCTATGGTCTCCTATGAGCTTCTGCAATGAGTACATAGCATGGCATCTGAAGAAAGAAGGCACTTTGACAAACACTCAAAATACAGAATCTTTCCTTTTGGGCCTTAAGAGTTTGGAAAGTCCTTGAACTGACTTGAATGTTAGTTTTGTTCAGGTGATATCTGACAAGAAGCTGGTTGCAGTGATCCCGAAAGGCCTGGAAAATAAATCTGCAATCTGACAGCACATTTATCACTATATCTGTCACAAGAAATAAAATGCACTCTCAGGGGGACAGAAAGGGCTAGAAGATACAACATTGGGAAACTTCATCAATTAGTAGTTTGCTGCTAAAGCCTGTGTGAAAGGAGGTTTAGTAATAACTAAGAATGGAAGAAATTGATTCTAGAGGAAAGATTAACCACTGTCTAGGGAGATGCATTGTTTTAGAATAGTGTAAGCAAGGAGGTATAACCAAGAGTGATGGAATTAACTAGAACAAAATAAAAATAGAGTGGATATTGGGAGGGAGGATTCCAAACTCAAGTTTTATTAGATCATGGAATACCTTACAAGGGAAATTGTGGAAACCTTTTGTTGGATTCATTTTAAAAATAAAGTGCAGAGGAGGGCTAGACAGCTCTAGTGATTGTTAATAGGCCATGGAATATTTTTCCTTTAAATTGCCAGTCGAAACCTGACTCTGGTTGATAGTGATGGAAAGATGTTACTGCACGATACCTGTTTAGTGCCCAATGTAACATGAATTGCTAGTTTGGACTAGTTCCTTGTGGTTAGATGTTTGTGTCATAACATATTTACCACTGACAGCCTCAGCAGAGAGCTCAAGGACTGAGTGGGGACGGAGGCTGCACTTCCTTGTTATCCCTGAGTAGGTCTCTTTATTTTAGATTTGTGACATGTTGGCAGGGCTCTCTGACAACCAAGTTGAGCCCATTTTACTAAACACCGTGCAAATATATGATAAATGTCAATCCCTTCCCCAAGAGCTTACAGTCTAAAAGACAAGATGTAACAGAGGGATGAGACAAACAAAAGTGGGTTGAAATGGCATGAGATGGCATAACATATAAATATAATAGGATGTGAAAATGCTTAGTCAGGAGTAGTGATCACAGCGCTCTACTTGCCTGGCCATTATCATGTTGCAATTTACCATCTGTGTTATGGAGGAGGTGAGTTTGGAGGAGGGACTTGAAGCAGGACAAGATGATAGCTTTATGGATTTTGATTGGGAGCCTTTCTCATGTTTAAAGGGCGGCCTGGCAGAAAGAGCATGTCAGAAAAGTGGAGAATTGGGTGATCAAGGCTGGTGTTGTTGAAAGAGTGAAGGTGAGAGTCAAGATTATGATAGCAGATCAGTTACATGGAGTGGGGCTAAACTATCAAAGATGGGGGGCTTTGTAAGTAAGGACAAAAAGATTGTGTTTGATGTACTGGAAACAGGGAGCTAATGGAGAGTCTTAAAAGGGATATGTGACAGAGTCAGTGCAGTGAGTCATGAAGATGATCTTAGCAGCAGCATTTTGAATGGATTTGAAGAGAATGAGGTAACAGACACTGAGGTCAGAGTATTGATCACAGTCATTAAGGCACAGGATGGTTAGGTCTTGGACAAGAATTTTAGCAATGTGGGCAAATGAATCGTTTGATGATTACCTATTCTCTTCATTCCCTCTGAAGCACCTGGCATTGGAAGACAAGACACTGGGCTTGATGGACCTTTGGTCTGACTCAATATGACTGTTCTTATGTGAGGAAAAGTTGACTTTTGGAGATGTGGAGGAAAGAAGTGGCAAGTTTTAAACATGGCCTGGGTGTGGGTCAAAGGTCAGGGCCATGTCAAAGAGGAAGTCAAGATTATGTTCTTGAGCAACAGGAAGGATGGTTTTGTTAGAGAAAGTAGAGATCTTTGGTGGAGAGGGAGAATAGGTCATGTTAAGTTTAATTTGACAGCTGGACATCCACAAGGAAATGTCAAAAAGACAGGCTGAGATTTTAGGTTTAGCTGGACTCAGGTCCAGAGGGGAAAGAAATTTTTGTGAATTTTAACATAAACCTGGTAATTCAGCTGTGATTATGGATGGTCTTCACTCAGAAATAAGGTATAGGAGGAGCAAAGAAGGGGTCTGAGGATGGAGACCGATATATATTGCCTTGTCATCTGCAGAATCTTCCTGTGGATAAGCAGTATTTTTCTGCATTTTGCAGGTACCCTTTCTTAGCCTGTGTTCAATTGGGATTTACTACCTTTTAAAAAAATCTCTATACCGCCTTGTAAGGGGGCACTATCCCATTTAACAAATGGTCCTGAATGTAAGAATGCCACAAAACTGGCAGATGCATTGAGTCAGATAATAAATGGCTATATTTATTTATTTATTTATTTTCGCCCAAGGATGTGGAAGCAGCAGTTCATAATGAGCTTTCCTGTATAAAGTCAAAGAGATCGATCACTCAGGGCTTGACATGCATAGTCAGCTGCTCATAGGCCTGCCCAGTGGGACACCTAGCTCAGCCTTTTTGTCTAAAAGATTGGGTAGGGAAGAGGAATGCAAGAGGAGAGGCCACCGTCATGGAAGGCAGAGAGAGCGGGTGGAGAAACAAGGAAAGAGACAGTGAGGGAGGGGAAGGACGGCAACACAAAATAGGAAGGATACATTATAATGGCCTGTAAAGGGGACAGGCTAGCTTTTGAATTAAAAATGAAGTCGCGAGAGAAGACCAAATAGATAAAAGGAATCAAGAGGGAATTTGGGAGAGAGAACAGAATTAAAGCAATGGAAAAATGTAGAGAGAAATCAAGAAAAGACTTGACAAGCAGCAGTGTAATTAGTGACATTGACTTTTATTTTTGCACAGTATGCCCTACATTTATCTTGTTTCTGGGGAAAGTGGCTCACAGATCTGTTGATCTGCGAGTGGTAGAGAGATTGTGATGACAGAGTGTTGTTGTTGAAGGGACTTGTCTCTAATTACTGTTTAGTGCTGGGCCTATAGTGCAGGACCAAATTCTGCTGTGATTTACCCCCGTGCAAGCCAACTATTTACAATGGACCTCCCTTCTGATCTCACACTGGTTGAATCATGAGTAACTTAATTCAAGTCAAAGGAGTTACACTAGCATAAAAGTAGCAGATCATCGGAATCAGACCTAGAGACAACAGTGGGATACTTAGGGCGTAAGTGAGAACTTGGCATGAAGACCACTATCTTGAAGTAAAATTCTAGTGGAAGACAAGGAAGTTTGTAGTTTTCACCCAAGTTAGCAGGTCAAACAAAGAATATGGGAGAGCCGAGGGTTTTACTTGGAGTTAAATATTATGAGTTAAGAACACACCTTTTTTCCTAGTGAAGATACTGCCTCCATTTTGTGGTCACATGACAGCCCCAGCTCAGAACTAGAACGCCTCTTTTATGGGACCTCAGTAGGCCAAAATCCTTCCAGTTTTTCCTTAAGGATTGGGGCCCTCTGTGGACCAGAGGTCCTGACCATTTTCTAGATCAGAAAGAAGGCTACGAATCAAGTTACTACCAAGCTATTTAACCAAAACTCTTTCTTTGCCTTTTGACTCCATGGAGAATGCAGTTTGAACTAGATTATGTGAACCTCTCCAGGGCATAGGCACCGATTCTGTGGTTGCTCCGGAGCTGGAGCACCCACAAGGAAAAATTAGTGGGTGCTCTGTACCCACCGGCAGCCAAGCTTTCTCCTCCTCCTTCTCCTCCTTTTAGAAGAACACTTATAAAATAATGTAGCAGTATGAATATGTAATATTAACATTAAGGGGAAAAAATAAAGCTTTTAATTTTACAATGTTTTTGATTTAGAAACACAACTGAAAAATGAAGTGTGTGCATTCAGTGAGGAAGCTGTGCAGCACCTCAAAGATGCTATTGAAGCTATTAAGAAACTGGTAACATAAAACCTAAAAGTATAAAGTATTTAGAGTCGCTTGTATATGAGAAATATTAATTTCACTCCTCTACACTGTAAATCTTTTACTGTTGTATCATAAGCAACTTTCTGCTCTGACGGTCATATTCTCCTGTCAGAGAAGGGAAGACAGCTCCAGCTGACGTCCATGGAAGCTGTGCGTGCACTTTGCAATGTGCCCAATTTGGCCCTAATAATATAACCCAACTAATCCAAACCCTACGAAGATAAATCCCACAGCCAGAGGAAATGTGGGATTCTGTTACTTTGAAGCAGGGGCAGATGTAACCTCCCAGTTCAATGGGTGTATTATCCCACATCCAGCCCTTCTCCCCTTCTCATCTCCAGGATGTAAGGAAGTTGCCATTGCAGCCGGGAGTGGGCAGGAGCGTATTAATGAGGTACCCCTGCCTCAGCGGCAATGGCACAGGCTTCCCCTGGCTTTCCCCACACCGCAGCTCCCTTCCAGGCTGGACAAGGACAACAGCCTGACTTGCCCCTGCTGTTCCCACCTAAATCCTTAGTGCTCTCTGCTTATTCAAGGCTTCCTGTTGGTCCATGGCACTGAGAGGAGCTGCAGTGGGTTCTGTCAGGGGGGCCAGGAAGGCAGAGTTGGAACTGGATGCTGGCCATGCTCCCCACAAGCAGGAGCGCTCCCTTCCTGTTGGCTCAAGGCTTCCCACCAATGCTTGGCACTGAGAGGACTGGAGCTGCTGCAGGTTTTGGCAGGAGAAGGGATCTGGGTGCCAGTTGAGAAACACGAGATGCATGCATGGAAGTGCACATGTGGGCTTGATGTCTGTGGGTGCAGTTGCACTGAAGTCAAAAGAGGAAGGATGCTCTTGTGGTCAATGCAATGGAGTGGGACTCCAGATCTGGGTTCCAGTGCTCTCACAGACTTCCTGTTTTGGTTTAGAGCAAGTGATTTAAGTTCCAGTCTTGCAATGAGCTTTTGTGGGTGAAACCACGCTGAAATGAATGGGGTTCCGCATGAGTGCAAAGTCTGCTTGTGAAGAGCTCTTTGGAGGATATTCTTTCACTTAATCCCATCTGTATGAATGAGAAGAATACCTCTGTGCTTCATAGGGATATTGTGAGGATACATTCATTATTGATTATGAGTTGCCCAGATGCTACAGTGATGAGCACTATAGAAAAGTCTGTATTAAAAAATAAAGCAAATAAGTTATTTTGACCGAGGTGTTTTGCCCTCTGACCCCAATGCACACCGTCCTGGAGCAATTCTTATTGTCCTTCACTATGGAGAGACGTGAACTCCCATGTGCATGGTTAGGGAGTCATCTGTGATATTTCTTAACTGGGAATGGCTGTTCATAGATGATTGGCATCTGTCGTTAGGCCACAGTAGACATTAAAGCTGAAGTGGTTTCAAATAAAAGACATTTAAAAAAATCTCTTTAATTTATCCACTGGTAAATGTAAATCTCTTATTAAACTCTCCTTTCCTCCTTCACTCCTATCTAACTCACCTATTTCAACCCTCCTCTTCAGTAAAGGAGTAAGGATGCAATTCTGTCACGGAGGTTGCAGAAGTCATGAATTCCGTGACTTTCCACAACCTCGATGACTTTTGCAGCTGCAGTGGGTGGTGTGGCTGACCGCAGGGGCCAGCTGCTTGGCTGCTGCTGGAGCAGCCCTGGGGCCAGCTACACTGGCCACAGCTCAGGTAGCCCAGGGCAGCTGGCTCTGGGGAGCACCCGAGCAGCAGTCACAGGGACCTCGGAGCAGCAGCTGGCTGAGGGCAGTCAGCCCCCTCGGCCAGTGCAGGGGCTAGCCATTGGTCCCTGGGGCTTCCCAGAACAGCAGCACCCCCTGGCCCCAGGAGCTGCTAATTTTAGTCAGGAGTATTTATATAGTAAAAGTCATGGACAGGTCACAGGCCATTAATTTTTATTTATTGCCTGTGATCTGTCCATGACTTTTACTAAAAATACCTGTGACTAAATCTTCGCCTTATTCATCTTATTAATCAACTTATTCGTGTGTTATTTTTTATTATGTCACTAGCTCAGGTCAGCAAAAGTGTTTTGTTTTCCATTTGTACTGCACATTGAGGATATAATTCCTCTCTGGCGAAACCTTCATATTTTCATTGTGTTTCTTGTGTCTTATTGCCAGCTCTTCAGTCTTTCTACACTTAAGGAGAGCGGTGTGTAGTGGCTGTAAGTGTAGACATGTAGAATTGAGTATTTGAGGAATGGAGTTGGGCTACCTCTTTTCTTTCCATCTTGCTTAGGTTGCTAAAGATAGCTTAGCAAAACTGAAGGGAAGACACAAAAAGGCAGGTCAGGCATTAGGCATAGATCTTGTAGGCCACCACTTAGTTATAGACCAGCCACTCTTACCCTAACCTTCTCCACCTGGAAGCTGTATCAGCAGAGTACTGGTCCAACTTCCCCCCAGCCTGTACCGTTTCAGGGGATCTGCCTCTTTAAGGGCTCCTTTCAGCAGTGACTCCAGCCTAGCTTTGATGGGTGCCTATTTAAGGGTGCCTCCAGCACACATTCCCTAGTGGTTCACAGCCAAGAGCTGACCTACCAATGTGCCAGCCCTGGATTTGTGGTTTTTTTCTGACATTTAAATGATCTCCCTCCCGAAACAGAAGCTGAGAGCCAGGATCTGCCCCAAAAATGTGGTTCTGACATAACTGGTCCCCCAACACAGCTTTTGGAGTAGGGAGAGGGTTTGTCCCTTTAAGGACTGCCCCACATGAGAAGCCTGGAGCTGCCACCCCAACATGGCTCTGGCCAGCCCTCCATGGGACAGGGTCTTTTGGAGGGCAGCTGGAGGGTCGGAGTGCCTAGGCTAGGGTAGCCATGTATAAAAGGGGAGAATTAAGAGTTTAGAATCCCCAAAGCACTTTTTCATATATTGTTCTGTTAAGTGATTGAGGTCGAATCTAACCCTTGTGTGATCATCTGTGTGTTAATTGTCAGGAAAAATTAAGAAGAGATACCCTTGAACTTCTAGAAGAGGAGACCATAAAAAATAGTAATCTCCGTTTAAAACTCCAGAATGTTCCAGAAATGGTTACTAAGGAGTTGAAAGGTAGTGTCAAGTTAACCAACTCTGAGAATATAAGTGAGGAGACTAAATGTATCCCTGAAGTAAGAGAATGGGGACCTATACTTGACAGTTCCTACAGTAATGCATTAAAGATTAGAGAAAATAAGCCATATCACTGCTCTACAGCCAAAATGCTTCTGAAATAAATGTAGTCAAACTTTACTAATTCTGGGTCACTGAGAACGAAAATGATGCTTAAAATTGTTGATTGGCTCTAGTTTTCAAGATATGCTATTGGGTCAGTATATACGACTCTTGACATGGGAATGGCAGAGGATAAGTGAGTTATAAAGGGAAGGGATCTCAATTTAAACCAGAAATGACTAAAATACATCTTTGACTGGATCTATGAATAAATCTATGACTGGGTTTGGACAGTACTTGCTTTTTAGGCAAAACAATGAATGATGCAATCTGAAGCTGGTATTGCGTCATACATGATATGAATTGCATCATGTTATTCCTAGAAGTCATGGATGATGCAATCATAACGAAGCTTACATCACTCTGCTGAACAAATTGCCCTATATCAGCTCTAGAAATCATACAGTGTCGTGCTCTCTTATTTGTCAGTGTTTGATTTTGCAAAGGGACATTTCTGTTTAGCTGAAGTGAGCAGAGATGCCTCATACTTGTGTGAACAGTGCAGATAACTTCTGCTATGTTTGTGGTGAAGTGACTTTTGCATCACAAAAGCGCAGTCTAACCACTGTGGTTAAGAAAGCCTATCACCTTTATTTTGGCTGCAAAATTGGAGATCAGGACAAGAGGTGGGCCCCACACATATGGTGCAACACTTGTGCAACAAATCTTCGCCAGTGGTTGAACAGGAAAAGGAAATCTATGCCTTTTGCAGTGCCAATGATTTGGAGAGAGCCAACAGATCATACCAGCAATTGTTACTTCTGCATGGTGCCTCCAGTTGGGAAAGGTGTGTCAAAGAAGAAAAAGTGGACTGTGCATTATCCAAACATTCCATCAGCTATACGCCCAATACCCCACGGAGAAGGACTGCTGGTTCCTGATGCACCAGAATCATTCTCACTTGAGTCAGACGAGAAAGAGGAAGAGGATGAAACTTCTGGTCCTGAACCATCAATGTCACAGGACCCACATTTTCTCCCATCCTCCTCCTCTGAATCACGCCTCATAACACAAGATGAACTGAACGACCTTGTCAGGGATTTGGAACTACCCAAGAGTAAGGCAGAGCTGTTGGGCTCCAGACTACAGCAGTGGCATCTCCTGGCAGGTGATGTTAGGGTTTCCATGTTCCGTGACCGTCAAAAGGATCTTGTCCCATTCTTCTTCATGGAAGGTGATCTTGTAGCCTGCAACAACATCGATGGTGTGATGGCAGCCCTCAACATCGTTCACGATCCAGATGAGTGGAGACTCTTCATTGATTCATCGAAGACGAGTCTTAAAGGTGTTTTGCTGCATAATGACAATGTTTTGCCATCAATTCCAGTTGGTCATGCAGTCCATATGAAGGAAACCTATGACAACATGAAACAACTTTTGAGGTGCATAAACTATGACCAACATCAGTGGCAGCTTTGTGGCGATTTGAAGGTTGTTGCTCTCTTGCTTGGTCTGCAGACTGGATACACAAAGTACTGCTGTTTTCTCTGCAAATGGGATAGTCGTGCAAGAGATTCTCACTACATCAAGAAAGATTGGCCACTCCGACAGTCATTGGAGCCTGGGAGGAAAAGTGTTCAGCATCCACCACTTGTTGAATCGAGGAAGATTTTGTTACCACCCTTCCACATCAAGCTGGGTCTGATGAAGAACTTTGTCAAGGCCATTGACAAAACACAAGCAGCTTTCAAGTACCTCCGTGGAAAATGTCAAAGGTTAAGTGAAGCTAAGATAAAGGAAGGTGTCTTTGTTGGTCCTCAGATTCGTGAACTTCTTCGAGATGATGCATTTGACCATGCACTGCGTGGCAA
>ML677332.1:85216955-85273069 GCA_007922305.1 Dermatemys mawii
CGTCGGATGCATCCGACGAAGTGGGTATTAGCCCACGAAAGCTTATGCTCTAAAATTTTAGTTAGTCTTTAAGGTGCCGTGCCACAGGACTCTTTGTCACTTCTGTATTCAGTTAGTTGTTATACGTGTTTTGGGGGGTTTTTTTTGCAACAAATGCACGTTATTTTTCTAGCTCTTGTTGCTGCGGCCCGTGAATCCAGTACTGCTAAGATAAATCAGTTACAGACTGAGCTGAAAAACGTCATGTATGAAATCGAATCACTGAATCAGAAACAAATCCTTTGTGAAACCCAGAATGCTGCTATGTGGTATGTATGGATTTGCTTCAAGCTTCAGTAAAGCATATTGATAGAGGATTAAGGAGAAATGGAATGGAATCGGAGCCTGGTGAACAGTGCTTGTCCCTTGCTTCTGCAGCAAGCTGCAAATCTTCCTAGGCAGCTCTTTGCTGCAGTGGCAGCCCTGCTTTTGAAGATCTTTTGTGTCACTGCCTGATGCCAACTGCCCCCTGCTGTAATGATAGACTGGCTTATAGGAAAGTGACTGCAGATCTGGCTGTGATGACTGTGACGAGGGGAGGGGGTTGGGGAAGCCTTCTGCCTGCAATAATGAATGTCAGAGAACGGTCAGAAGTAAAGATAGTTTGCAGCCCCAGATCACCACTTGTGGGAGAGAGATCTGAGTTAGGTGTTTATGTTGAACTAGCCCCTTAATGTTTTAGGGGGCAATGGTAGGCATAGCTGTGTCAGCATAACGTCCTAGTATGGATACAACATACACTGACAAAAGGTGGAGTTCTGCCAGTATGGGAACACCACTTCTCCAAACAACATTAGTGATGCCAGCAGATGCCCTTGTCTGTTGGCACAGTTGTGTCCACACTGGGGATTTTGTCAGCATAGCTATCCTGGCTACGGAGTGTGAATTTCTCACATCCCTGAGTGACATAACTATATTGGTATAAACTTTAATTTTAAACTAGGCCAAAATCTCTGCAAACACCTCCTCATGGAAATTCCTCTTCCACATTGTCCCATTGGGATGTGGGGGCATTTGCTTTGTCCAGGCCAGATTTCATGTTTCTGTCACTTTCTGCCAAGGAGCTAGAGTTGTTCAAAAAGAGATGATAGCGTAGTTTCTTACAGCAGGAAAACTGATATTTTTTTCATTCCTTCTGTGTTGGAAAACAGTTAATCTATTTTTTATTAAACTTTCAGAAAATATTCACACCTGAAAAAGTAAAACTTTGAGAATGTTATAAGCAACTGAAAATGAACCCTTAAAATGGACAGGCTTAGACAGTCTTAATTATAGGCAATTCTGTATGTATTACCTACCTACATTTTATTTAGAGAGAGAGAGAGAGAGAGAGAGAGAGCTGTACTTGTCAGAGTCATTAATGTGTGCTTTACTTTAATGAAAGGTAGAAAATAAAGGTTCAGGTCTAGAGCTACAGTGCAGTGTTTTTACTGACTTCAGCAATCTTTGGACTAGGACTCGAATCCTTATGGCAGGTATGCAATATGATTGATGTCTGATTTATCCCTCCCAGTAAGGAGCAAGAGCGGCTATGGGTCCAGCATGGAGAAGCTGTAGACTTACTGAACCAGCAGATGTCACAGAAAGCCAACACAAATATACTTTTAAATGAGTTTTGCAACAAAAAAAGGGATGCAGAGCAAGAAATAATCAAGCTAATGAAAGCTGTGCAAGAAGTGAAAGATGTTCTAGCTAAAGACATAAAAATATTTAATGATGAAAAAGAAATGTGGGCTAGAAAGGTAAATATCATGCACTATACTCCAGACTCATAAACATGTATAGGTTAATATAGCTGCAAAACTGAAATGGGTTTAGGAATTATACTGAAATGTTGATGCTTATTCAGAGCCTAGCATAATGGGATCCTGCTCCAGAAGTACGGCTCCTGAGTACTATGATCAACAAATAATAAATCATAAATAATATTTATGCTAAATCTTTTACACGGTTTGTTCTCATGGAGTCAAATTATGCTTTCATACCAATACAACAGAAAAGTGACTTCCTAACAAACTCTTCATATTGGAGTGGTGAGATGGGGTCCAATACGAACACACACTATGGAATTTAAGAGAATATAAGACCATATATTATATATGTATATAATATGATGTGTGTGTGTGTGTATATGTAAGCTGTGACAGGAATGAGATCTATTCTGACATCTCGTGGTGAATTATGGGAATTGCAGTGAGTGGTGGAAAATAACTTTGGGGCTCATCAATTTGCATAGGCACACCCACCGCGCCTAGCCTGAGCTCACAGCAGCCCACATGGCCATTTCAGCTGATGTGGGAGCCCCAGTTTCTATGTTACTGGGACAGGAATGATAAAGTGATGTTACCCTGATCATATGAATGAAGGACTATGGACATGTACTTGGCCCTTGTTATGATGGAGGGACTCGCCATCATCTAAGTAGCACACACTGGGCAAGGGCCACACGCTTCAGAATGCTCTGAGATTGAGAGAGGCTATGGGGAGGTCCGTATGCCTTTTGATGAGGGACTTATCTAAGGGCCCCCCAGGCCTATTGTACCTTGCCTCTCTCCACTGTGGAACGTTAGAGCTAATGTTTGATTCCCTTAGGAGTCTAGGTTCAGCCTGCTAAGCTGAATTCACTTTGGGTCTGCTGGTGTACCTGTGCTAAGGCCCCCCTACTAAGAGCTGAAATCACTTAAGAGCTGAAACCACTGAGCACTGTGTTAAGTACGGGGGGACCTTAAGGCATGTCAGTGGCACCAAGCAGTTTGTGTGGCTAGCAGAGCGAAGCAGCAGATTCAGCCAAGCAGTTCCTGGGTGCAGTTTGTGCGACTGGCACCAGACTCAGCCAAGCGGTTCCTGGGTGCAGTTCGTGCGACTGGCAGCAGACTCAGCCGAGCGGTTTCTGGGTGCAGTTCATGCGACTGGCAGAGTGGCTGGCGCAGCAGAGCAGTTTGGGTGTCGGCTGGCAGGGCGGCCAGCGGAGCAGTTTGTGCTGCTGGTGGAGTGACTGGTACCGCAGAGCAGTTCGAGTGTAGGCTAGCAGGACGGCTAGCGGATCAACTGGCAGAGCGGATCGTGGGATGGACGGCAGAGCAGAGTGGCTTACGGTGAGGGCTGCAGCAGAACCCCACGGAGAGGTGACACAGCCAGCCTCGGACCACGTAAGGTGCCCCTTGCCCTACCCTCCATTTCCACCCAGGCTGGGAGGTAATGCTCTGCCGGTTGACTTTTGAACTCTGCACTGACCAGGAACAGAGACTCTTGGGCTGTTGGACTTTTGGGACTATTGAGTGACTTTTTGAGGTTGTGGGACTCAAGAGCCAAAGGGACGGACACAGCCTATTTGCTGGAAGGGGGGCTTCTGGTTCATGGTTTGTTTTATTAATCCTGTTTGTGGTGTTTCCCCAATCTAATGCCACATTGTTTCTCTCTGCTATTAAAAGGCTTTTGGTACACTCAGACTCCGTGCTTGCGAGAGGGGAAGTATTGTCTCTTACAGACGCCCAGAGGGGTGGTATATGGTTGTTCCAGGTCACTGGGTGGGGACTTGAGCCGGTTTTGTATTGTGCTATTGGAATGGAACCCCTGGATACTGAACACGGCCCTTGTTGCTGCCAACTTTGATGGGCAGGAGGGTTACATATATATATATATATATAGTTCTTATATTCTCTTAAATTGCCTATTGAATTCTGACACCTGTTTAATTAGTTTACTATAACGAGAGAGAGAAGAAAAATATCTTTATTTTATATTTTGTCTGTCTTACTTGATTTCTGTTTTGAAAAATGCCATAAAGTACCTCTTTAAGGTATTTAAGGAGTTTATATTCTTTTAGTATGACAAAAATATTTTTCTGTAGAACAAATTGTAAGCCCAGTATTGCCAAGACCTAATCATGTGCCTAATTTTATGCACAGTGAGTAGTCCCGTGTAAGTTAGTGGGACTGTTTATAGCATATAAAACTAAGCATGTGCGTAGTATGTTTGCTGGGTCAGAGCTGTGATACAGCATGGCCAGAGGGCAGCAGGAGAGTGTTAGAGGGAAGCCTTATTCCCTGTAGATGGAAGCAAGTTTACTAGAAGTTGATTGGAGCACCTGGAGCCAATTAAGGCACTGGAAGCCAATTAGAGTAACTGAAGCCAGCACATGGGAAAAAAAACCCTGCTTCAATCAGACAGTTTAAAAGGAGTTGGAGCAGAGAGCGGTTTGGAGGAGTTGGAGCAGAGAGCGGTTTGGAGGAGTTGGAGCAGAGAGCGGTTTGGAGGAAAGCAGAGGAGAGTTTGAAGAAGTGCTGGGGTGAGCTAAGAAGACCCAGACCATAGGTAACGGAACACCTGACTTGTGCAGAGAGAGGGCAGGAGGCCCCACAAGCTGAAGGGTAGGAGAGGGAAGTAGCCCAGGGGAAGGAATAGCTAGTTCAAGTAGTTTACTGCTATACTCAGGGCCCCTGGGCTGGGACCTGGAGTAGAGGGCGGGCCCGGGTCCCTCCCTCTCCACTACCCTACTCTAGGATACTAGCAGGGCAGTTAATACCCTGTTCAGGGGCAAGAAATGGTGCCCTGAACCCCCCACAAGAAGAGAAAGTGCAGGACCCATCATAATAGTGCAGGCAAACTTGCCACAGAGCCTAAAT
This sequence comes from Dermatemys mawii, assembly GCA_007922305.1. Classification (NCBI taxonomy): domain Eukaryota; kingdom Metazoa; phylum Chordata; order Testudines; family Dermatemydidae; genus Dermatemys; species Dermatemys mawii. The sequence continues at coordinate 85,221,620 of ML677332.1, forward strand.
TAATACTGTATTTTAATGAATTATTAATAGGATTTTCCTGTAGGGTTTGTGCGCACAAATTATAGACCGTGTCCCTGTAGAAAGTTCTTTTCTTCTGGTATAATTTTCCCATTAGTATAACACTTTTTATTGAAAGGCTCCAGAGACATCCCTATTTACAAATATAGAGATTTTCTTCTTTAGTTAAGCAATACATAGTAGCTTGTAAAACTGGTTATTTTTTTAAATGTAGACCACAGAGCTGAAAACAAAACTTGATCTTCAGAAGGCAAAAACTTCAGAAAAAAAGGATGAATTTGAAGAATTGTCCTTAAAGCTATCAGCTGTGCAGTCTAAGATAGCTCAAAATACAGCGGTAAGGAGAAAGTAACTAGCTTCTCTCAATAGAGTTCTTATTTCAATGCAAATTTTTACTGTAAAGAGCATCAACTTTTAATTGCTGGACAAATTGGAGGGAGTTGAGGGAAGAGGGCTGGAGAGACCAACTTCTATGAGAAAAGAATAAAAGAGCTAAGGACTTGTCTACATGAGGAAATTAACTGGCATTATTAACCAGTAATTATTCCATAATAAAGTCACTTTTGTTCTGGAATAGAATGTCTGCATGGAGGAATTATACCAGTATTGCTATAGCAGAATAATTGTTCTGCTATAGCTATGGCAGTCAGTTTTCCCATGCAGACATGCACTTTATATACATACAATAGCTCAGCTAGATGATGACACAGACCCCAATTCTGTAACTGGCACCAGATGATTACCCAAGCAGAGGCAGTGGCAGAATCAAGACTAACGAGGAGACATGACAAATTGCAAATATGTGATGGCTAAAAATACCAAACAGGAAAAGGGGTTATTTAGTGTGGTCCAAGGTGGCATAAATAGGAGCAATGGGAATAATAGAAAGGAGAACACTTAATCTGAGGATCAGGAAAGATATCTTGGCAATGAGATGTATTAGAATATGGAATAATCAGCCAAAGGAAGTGATGGAAGTCCCATTGCACAGGACTCTCAAAAGTAAACAGGACAAAATAACACAGCTCCCATTGATGCATGAATAAAAACAATATAGGGCATCTCAAGATCTGGGAAGTGAGAGCTAATAGGATGAAAAGAGTACTTGGGATTTCTATGCCTTCCACGCAATACTAGCTACCATTTTTACCTCATATAATCCAAAAACAGGATTTCACAGGAATAACTTCTTTTAAAAATGTAGGAAGAGGTCAGTGTCTTCATCTGTTCTCTTACCCTATGTCTTTACTGCAGAGGTAACTTGAGTTAGCTACACTTTAATTAATTCCTCTTAATTTAGGCCTGTCTACACTTAAAATTTAGGTCAATGTAGGTACAGTGATCAAAGATGTGAAAAATCCATAGCCATAGTAGCTGTGCCAACCTATGTCACAGTGTAGATGCGGCTAGGAATGTTTCCATCAACTCAGGCCTGGTCTGCGCTATGCAGTTAGTCAACATAAGCTGCTTTGTGTCAACCTAGCTGTGAAAGTCTCTTCACTTAAATTTGGCTCCTGCTGACGTTAGTGCCTCTGTATGCTGATTTGGTAACATTGCCACCCTCAGCAGCATAGAGTCATGGTCAATGTAATTAGACCAACACAGTGTCAGTGTAGACACTGAGTTGCTTACGTCGATTGACACTTGCTTTGAGGAACCATCCCATGATGCCCCACACTGATGGTGCAATCAATATAAGCACTTCTGGTAAGGACCACACACTGTCGACCCATGGAGCCAAGTGTGCACACGCACAAGCGATTTAATAACGCAATGGCTGTATGCCGACATAAATTAGGTTGGCGTAATTTTGTAGTGCAGACATGGCCTTCGCTACTGTCGCTTGGAAAGGTGATGTTTCTGCAATGACGGAAAAACTCCTTCCATTGCTGTAGTCTATGAGTACACTGTGGAGTTGTGCTGGCATAGCTATGGTGCCACAACTATGCAGCTACAGTCCCCGTAGGGTAGAGGTGGTGAAATAACACATGAGCAGCACAAAGTGACTGGATTAGTAGCTGATCAGTCACCTCATACCTCCTGATGAGTCAGGCAACTTGAGTTAAAAGCACTACTGCACTTGTTAAGGTTTTTGTGTGTGGACAGGAGTTGAGTTAGGGGCTAAACTCAAATTATAATTCAAGTTAACTCTGCAGGGAGGACAAGTTAGAGGATAGAGTTTGTAGCTCAAAGATCTTTAAATGTCTTTTGGTTACCACTGTGACTTGGTTTATTAAAACTGTTAGTGATAAAATAGAGTAAATAAAGCAAAGCAGTGGCTTGACTAGTACCTTAAATATCTTTTTTTTTTTTTTTTTTTGTATATTGGCTAATGGTTTTGCTTGTGACATTTCAGATTAAGTATTAAAAAGTTACTCAAAAATCATATGCAAAAATTACATAGTCTTTTAAAAAGAAAAGTAGTCGCAGTAAATGAATTATGTGAGTACTACTTATAGAAATATTGTGTATCAGTACTAACTAATTTAATTTTCAATAGATTATTTTTAATGAGAAAGTTCAGATAGCACGACTGAAAGAAATAAACAATCAACTAATGATGGAATTAGAACTTAAAGTGATGGAAAAGCTGGAACTCTGCAAAAGGAAGTAAGTGATTTGATTCTTTGTTCTCTTTGCTAAATTTGTATCAGCATTTAATATTTCTGTAATCTTTAAGGAGTTAACAGTATTTTTTGTAACCAGCCAGATTTAATAAATTATTTGAATAATTACACATATCGAATGGTAAGTAACTTCAAGTCAGCTATTGTATTTATAAATGTAGCTTTGGCATCTAATCCGTGCACTCGTTGCACAGTCCAGTGCTATTCCTGGGAATCAAACTACCCCTCTTTCTAAAATATTGCAGGTCACTGTCAGTCTTTCCGTTTGTGTGATTGTTTATGGCTGACTTAAATCAAAATAGCAATATTTAGGGGCCAATCCAGTGCTCATGGAAAGAATCCAACTGACTTCAATTGACTTCAGCGGGTACACACACACGAAAAGTAACTCAAATGATATATTGGTGAATTGGAGGTAGTTACCATGGAATATATATTCACATATAGCGTACATAGGGCCAGAATTGTGCCCAGCTGTTCCATGTTTGTGAGCTGGGGAGGGTACACGTCACCACCAATGCACTCTGTTGCTCTTCTGCACAGCTACAATCCCTGTGCTCAGTAGGGCAGGGAGTACCCCCTCTATGTGCTCCCAAAGGTAAAAGACACCCCAAAGGGGCAGGGAGGAAGGTGAGCCATGGATTGCTTTAAATGGCGCTACTGACTCATCATTTGGCTCCCAGATTACCTCGACTGAAGGGTTATAGTGAAATAGACACATTCTCAGTAATTTCTCTGAGCTTTTAACAATTTTGAAATTAAATGTTTTTTCAGCTGATGGAAAAATACAACATGGGAATTTTCTTCACAGATCAGATTTCCAGTTGAAATCCAAGATCTTGCCTCCGCCAATGCCCAATACCTGGTGCTTTTGGAGGAAGGCAAGAACATCTAACCATAGGGAAAATATTAATCCTGGGAGCCCTGTGTAAATGAGTTTATTGCCTTGAACCCTGACGTTTCACTACCCTTTTTCTGTCTGGAATAACTATGTGTGTCATTATTAGGAATAAAACTATTCAGCTCTTTTTAAAATCCATCTGCAGTCCAGTACCCGAACATCGCCCTAACCTGTCAGCATTTATGTACATGCTTCATTTTACTACCGTGAGTGTTGACTTCAGTGGGGCTATTCATGGTAATAAATTGAAGCACATGTATAGATGTTCACAGGCTCGGGGCCTTTGTGACATGCTGCAGTGAATTTCATTGGCTGGTATGACAAAAGCATTCCTTTTGTATGACTGTTATTTTTTGTAGCTCCCAAAGTGTGTGAGGTGCCTTTTTTGCTCTACATTTTCTTGCTGTTATCTCTAGCTCTACCTGATATTATATAATGGACAAGGGCTTGAATCAGTTAAGTTAAACTGAAGACCTGCCGCAATGAGTTCCTTCTTTCCCTATGTTTGGCACAGATCCCAAAGCCCAAGCTACACGAGGTTATCAAGTTTCCATATTTCTTTGTTATGAAGCCACCAGTTTTTCTCCTCTTCCTTTCTTAAATTCTTTCCCCCTTTGTCAAATTTCTTTCTTCTCACATTTTTCCTCTAGCTAGGAGGATGGGCCAGCTGGCTCCTTGCTTGACCATGATCAATCCTGCATGAGGAGCAAGAAAAGGGACTAGCTGTCATGCTTTCCCTGCCTTTTCTAAGACACACAAACACACAAATTCATAAGTCTTGCTTCTGATGGATCTTGTTTTCAATTTATATTCCATCCACGAGGCTGGTATCACTGGGTATGTCTAAACTGCAGTCAAAGGTGTGATTGCAGCTTGGGTGGGCCTCCATAGCTTTAAATTGGTTAAAATTAGCTGTGAAGATGCCACTGTGTAGGCTTCAGTGCAAGCTAGCAACATGAGTAGTTACCCAAAGTCTCACCACAGTTTAGTATAGCTCACACTGAAGTCTGTGTTGCCACATCTTCACTGCTATTTTTAACAAGCTGGCTAGATCACAGTTAGTGCAGGTATGTCTACACGCCACTGTCAAATCTCCGGTTGCAGTGTAGACATACCCACTGTCACTGACTGGCTTTATCTCCTTCACAAGTTGTATATTAGTCAGGTGTGTACACGGAAAGCACCCACTGCTGAATAAAAAAATCTCAGTATTTGATAAAAGTTCAAGGTGCATTCAAAAAAAATAGTCATTGTTCTTATTCTCATACCGTTAATGTAAACACATTTAATGGGCTATTGGTCATAGTTCTTTGTTCATGTTCACTCCTTAATATGTCTGCATTGGTTTTGGTTCATAGAGATAGCCTCGATTCTGACCTACTCCTTTTGCAATCAGAAATTGCCCAAAAAAGAGAGAATCTAAATATTGATATAGCAAAGGTAAGAAGCAGAATATTTTTTTTTACTACTTCATTAGTTTTTAAAATATATGAAATGTATGAGATCTTGGACCAGAGTTTATGAAAATGCCTGAAAAACTACACCAATAGCCAGTGTTTCTCAAATGCGGCCACCAGTAGCTTTTCTTGCAGCCACAGCCTCCTGGGCAGTGGTAAGGGGGGTGGGGGGCAAAGCAGCGGCCCCTCCCCCTCCCTTTGCTCCTGGATGAACTGCCTTGGTTTTCTCTGCTAGGGCTGCAAGAAGGGGTTGGGCCCTGGCCCCCTGTGGAGGCAGCTGGGGCACAATGCTGGAGGAGAAGGCAGCTGGTGAGTTCCCCAAGCATGGTGGGGCTCAGGCTTTGGGCTTCATCCCTGCGGTGGCGGGGCTCCGGCTCTAGACGCACAGCTTCAGGTTTTTAATTTATTAGGGGGTCGCACTCAGAGGCTTGCTGTGTGAAAGGGGTCCACCAGTACAAAAGTCTGAGAAACACTGGACTACAGGAACTCCCTTCCCTCAGCTCTTAGCTCCACATGCTGCCTCTGCTGGCAGGCACCGCCCTCACAGCTCCCATTGGCAACGGTTCCCAGCCAATGGGAGCAGCAGAATCAGAGCTGGGAGCAGAGTAGAGGCAGCACGCGGAGCTCAGGAGCTGGGTAGGGAGCCTGCCCCAGACCCATCAACCCTTCCCCCCTGAGCACCTGTCTGCCCCCTCGCCTTGTCCCCCAGGCCATCCCCCCATGCCGCCCCCTCCCCGATAGGCCTTTTTTACAAGTTCACATGATGATGTGTCGTTTGTAATTAGCTTTTGTATATAAGTTTGAGTGGTAGCTGTATTAGTCTGTATCAGCAAAAACAATGAGGAGTCCTAGTGGGACCTTAGAGACTAACAAATTTATTTGGGCATAAGCATAACCCACTTCATCAGATGCATGGAGTGGAAAATACAGAAGCAGGTATAAATACATGAAAAGGTGTAAGTTGCCTTACCAAGTGTGAGGTCAGTCTAACGAGACAATTCAATTGGCAACAGGATACCAAGGGAGGAAAAATAACTTTTGAAGTGGTAATGAGAGTGGCCCATTTCAGACACTTGACAAGAAGGTGTAAGTAACAGTAGGGGGAAATTAGTGTTGGGGAAATTAGGTCTAGGTTTTGTAATGATTCAACCGCTCCCAATCTTTATTCATGCCTAATCTTATGGTGTCCAGTTTGCAAATTAATTCCAGTTCTGCAGCTTCACAATGGAGTCAGTTTTTGAAGTTTTTTGTTGAAGAATTGCCACTTTTAGGTCTGTTATTGAGTGCTCAGGGAGATTGAAGTGTTCTCCTACTGGTTTCTTAATGTTATGATTCCTGATGTCAGATTTGTGTCCATTTATTCTTTTGCGTAGAGACTGTCCGGTTTGAACAATGTACATGGCAAAGGGGCATTGCTGGCACATGATGGCCTATATCACATTGGTAGATGTCCAGGTGAATGAGCCCCTGATGGTGTGGCTGATGTGGTTAGGTCCTATAATGATGTCCCTTGTATAGATATGTGGACAGAGTTGACACTGGGATTTGTTGCAGGGTTTGGTTCCTGGGTTGGTGTTTTTGTTGTGTGGTATGTAGTTGCTGGTGAGAATTTGCTTCAGATTGTGGGGCTGTCTGTAAGCGAGGACTGGCCTGTCCCCCACAGTCTGTGAGAGTGAGGTATCATCCTTCAGAACAGGTTGTAGATCCTTGATGATGCGCTGGAGAGGTTTTAGTTGGGGGCTGTAGGTGACGGCTAATGGCGTTCTATTACTTTCATTATTGGGCCTGTCTTGTAGTAGGTAACTTCTGGGTATCCTTCTGGCTCTGTCAGTCAGTTTCTTTACTTCACCAGGTTGGTACTGTAGTTTTAAGAACACTTGATAGAGATTCTGTAGGTGTTGGTCTCTGTCTGAGAGATTGGAGCAAATGCGGTTATGTCTTTGAGCTTGGCTGTAGACAGTGGATCCTGTGATGTGGTCTGGATGAAAGCTGGAGGCATGTAGGTAAGTATAGTGGTCAGTAGGTTTCCAGTATAGGATGGTGTTTGTGAGACCATCGCTTAGTGGCACTGTAGTGTATAGGAAGTGGACCTCTTGTGTGGACTGGTCCAGGCTGAAGTTGATGGTGGGGTGGAAATTGTTGAAATCTTGGTGGAATTCCCCAAGGGCCTCCTTCCCATGGGTCCATATGATGAAAATGTCATCAGTGTAGCACAAGTAGAGTAGTGGTGTAAGGGGATGAGAGCTGAGGAAGCGTTGTTCTAAGTCAGCCATAAAAATGTTGGCATACAGTGGTGCTATGCAGGTACCCATAGCAGTCCTGCTGACTTAAAGGTATAAATTGTCTCCAAATCTGAAATAAATGTGGGTGAGGACAAAGTTCAGCCACCTCAATGATTGCAATTATTTGCAAAATTGGGGCCTGACAAGGGGAGGGGGAAAAGGGAAGCACTAATGTCAAGGTATCTCCCTCCCCCCTGCTCCTGCACCCCACTTACCCCTTCTCCATATACAGGAGGGTAGGGACACGGACTGCGAGAGACAGAGAGAGTTTAGGGCAGCAGCTGCTGTCTCAACTTCCTGATCCGCTTAAAAAGACAATGTACTTAAGAGTGGGGACAGCATACTTAAAGGGGCAGTGCGCATCTCTCTCTCATGCGCAGTGTGTGTCTCTGTCTGCCATGCTGCCTTTTAGAATGTGAGGCTCCATTAACAACGTGTTAAACCTTGAGGGCTCAGCCAAAAGCTAGTTCATCATTTATCAGTAAGGTATTCCCTGGGAAACATCCCACTCTCTAACTTCACCACCTCAACCAAGCTTCACAATCATCACTGCTATATACAATATTAAATTGTTCGTTTAAAACGTATACACAGTGTGTGTGTATATATAGTTGTATTTTTTTTGTCTAGTGATAAACTTTTCCCTGGAACCTAACCCTGCCTATTTACATTAATTCATATGGAAAAATTGGATTTGCTTAACATCGTTTCACTTAGTCGAATTTTTCAGGTACAGAACTACAAAGTTAAGTGAGGAGTTCCTGTACAGCTCTGGCAGTTTTTTTTTTAAATCACTCCCATGATTCAAAGCAGGCATAAACCTGACTTAACCAGCCAGTTAAATTGGGTTTAAGGCTTTTGTCTGTAGCTGGAGCAGCACAAAGCAATCAGAGTGGACTTGTGAATATTTCCTAGGGTCTGTTCTAAAGAAGCCATGCTACAGTGGAGCTGAAGATTGGGTGAAGCAATAACCCTCATCTACTGTATATCTCAGGGTGTGATATTTTCTTGCAGTGCCCAAGACTGAGAGTCACCTTGTTACCCACTGCTTCCATTAAGAGGAAGTCTAAATTGTAATACCTGGGTGTCAGCTCCCTGACATTGCCAGCCTATCAGCCACTCAGTCATTCTTCTCTGGGCTTACGCCAGCCCTAACTTTGCTTTACAGATTAATACTAGGTGTAACCCAGTCCCTGAGCTCCTCTGAAGTGTCCCCCAGTAGTATCTGGCTTCTGTCATGGGACACTCACAGAAATTATCAGGGAAGCTGTCTCCAAGGGAACAGTATACACACAGCTTGACTGTTGCAAATCAGGATGAGGTCCTTTATAACATTCCTGTGCTGAGCTGTATTTTTAAGGAAACAGTGTATTATCAAAGATTAAGATTTAAGAGATACTGAGCCAGGATGATGGAAACATAAATGGTTACATAAAAAAAACCAAGTATAACCCTTCTTATAGTCTGAACTTAACTTTAACAGGCTAAACATCTGTCTGAAACCAGTTTTATCTCACCCAAAACTTTCTTCCAACGTCACTAACCAAAAATGACTAGGCTCCAACGTTCATGAAGCAAAAAGAATAGCCCTTTTTGCATTCCTCAGTGAAGGATAAAAAAGATGTCCTCTTGCCTTCCTCTTATACACCAAAGGCCACTGTTTTTGTCCCCATAGTCAGGATGACCCCTGTGGTTCTTTTCCTGGGATGCTGGCTCCAAGGTGTCTTCACATACTTCTGCTTAGTCTGCCGGCTGATTTGGCTTCCATTGTGTTGGCTTATCATGCTTAATCTATATAGCCAACAGAAAGACAGGTGGGCCAACATCCTTTCTCTGACCCCAAACCTGTTTGTCAGCTCTACCTTGGACACCAATTTTGGGACATAAACACAGTTCCTTAAATAGTATCTGTACATGTATCTCATAACAGATACGAAGATCAGTACGTTATAGGCTTTGCTAGTTGGTACGACGGGATTCTTAGAGTCACACAGGGGTGCTGTGAAGTTTAATTAATGTAAAAGTCTCTCAGAGTTTCTGATGGAAGGTGATCTGGCAGTACTAAGTATTATTACTATGACTATTAGATATACGTAAAATAGATTAGGAATTAGAATGAATATTTAGTAACTATCTTTGGTCTTTATTTCTAGGTTAAAGAAGAATTAAGTACAGCTGAAGGCCTGAATAGAAAACTTAAACATGAAAATAAATTTATAAGTAGCCAGTATCAGATATTACTGGCGGAAGAGGAAAACTTACATGCAAAAAGGGACGAGGCAGCAACAGAGTAGGTTTAAACTGTGAATTTCTTAATTCCGAGACTTAAGAAGGTTGTAGAGCAGTTTTTAAACTAAGAGCTGAGGGAAAGCCAATAGACATAGAGGAGCATGTGGTTTGGACAGAGATGTACCATGGAGAGGATCTATTAATGGAAATTCTCTGTATCTTAGTAAAGAGGAGAGGATGGAATATGATAAAATACAGGTAGGGTCTGTATCCTAATGCCAAATGAAAAAGAGTCCCATTCACTGATATCACATAATGGCAGACAACTAAAAAGTGACAGGTTTTTTAAGTGCTTATATACAAATGCTAGAAGTCTAAATACTAAGATGGGTGAACATGAGTGCCTCATATTAGAAGAGGATATTGATGTAATAGGCATCACTGAGACTTCGTGGAATGAGGATAGTCAATGGGACACAATAGTATCAGAGTACGAAATATACCAGAAGGACAGAATAGGTCATACTGGTGGGTGAGTGACACTATATTTGAACAAAAGGGTAGAGTCAAATAAAGTAAAAATCTTAAATGAACCAAATGGTACCATAGAATCTCTATGGATAGTAATTCCATGCTTGAAGAGTAAGTATATAGCAGTAGAGATATACTACTGGTCAGGATGGTAATAGTGACTGTGAAATGCTCAGGGAGATTAGAGAAGCTATAAAATCAACTCAGTAATAATAGGGAATTTCACCTACCCCATATTGACTGGGTACATATCACTGTGACAGGTTTCCCATGCACAACCTGGAATTGGGGTGTCACTGAGCCCTCTGTCATAAACCTGGGCTCTCTCTCAAACTGTGATGGTGGGACAAGCTGCAAACTGCTCCAGATCCTGCACTTACACAGACACCCTCAGGCAGGGACACATGCAGTTGAGTTACATGAATATTTCTCCTAGCCACTCATGAACCAGCAATAGAGAGGCTCCAGGCAATTCCCAACAGCTCCCCAACCTGAGTAGTGGAAGTTTATTACTCAGTTTGGCACTTCTACGAAGGAAAGTGGACATGTGCCAGCTTTTGTGTACTGAGCAGATTCCTCAGTCACTTCAACCAAAACACACTGTTTTAGGTAAAATATAAAACAGATTTATTAACTATAGAAAGATAGCTTGTAAGTGATTAAGTAATAAACATACAGATCAAAGTTGGTTACCTAAGAAATAAAAATAAAGTCCCAAATCTGAGTTCTATCAATTAGACAGGATTTCAATCAAGCTATGTCTCACCCTGATACAAAAGCTGGGATTCTCCTTTCCAGCCTGGGACCATCTCCAGACATGTTTCCAAGTGTTGAGTTGTGGGGGGAGTGAGGACAAATGATGATGGCACTTCCCCTCCTTTATAGTTCTTCCAGCTTACTGGAAAAATCTTTTGCTATGAGGTGAGTCAAGCAGTCACCACTGTCTACATGTTCTCTCTGAAAGGCCTCCTTTGTATACAGTTCTTGGGGTAGTCCTTTTAATGAGCCATTATCAATGTCTGGCTGCTCCATTATAATGCACATTGGAAAACATAATTCCAGCTATACATATAAAATGATGGGGTTTTAATTAGCTGTTATCACTCAAAAGGATCTTGGAGTCATGTGGTTAGTTCTTTCAAAACATCCACTCAATGTGCAGCGGCAGTCAAAAAAGCAAACAGGATGTTGGGAATCATTGGGAAAGGGATAGATAAGTCAGAAAATACGTTGCCTCTGTATAAATCCATGGTATGCCCACATCTGGAATACTGTGTGCTGATCTGGTCACCCCATCATGACTGATGTGGAGAAGGTAAATAAGGAAATGTTATTTACTTCTCATAACACAACAACTAGAGGGTCACCAAATGATAGCCAGAAGGTTTAAAACAAAGAAAAGAAAGTATTTCTTCAAACTATGCACAGTCAATCGGTGGAACTCTTTGCAAGAGTATGTTGTGAAGGCCAAGACTATAACAGGATTGAAAAAATAATTAGATAGGTTCATGGAGGATAGATCCATCAATTGCTGTTAATCAGGATGGGTAGGGATGCAAAACTATTCTCTGAAGTGTCCCTATCCTCTGTTTGCAAGAAGCTGAGAATGGGTGACAGGAGATGGATCACTCAATGTTCATTCTCTCTGAAGCACCTGGCATTAGCTGGTGTTGGAAGACAGGATACCGGTCTAGATGGATCATTGATCTGACCCAGTATGGCCATTCTTATGTCCTAATTTTTAGAGAATGAAGTTTTATTTCTGAAGCTTTTCTTTTTGAAGCGTAAACTCACTTCTTTGTATGACTGAGGATCTAACTGTTTTTTCTCTCTGGGTAGACTTGAACGATTATCCAGTTGGCTGGATGAAAGACTTGACGTTCTGTCAAAGCGTGTGGTGGAGGAGCAAAACTTGGAGGATGAAGTGGAGAGACTCGAAGATCTCTTTCAGTATGTCACTTTTCAATATTGACTATATTAATGACCTGGCTGCAGCTTACTCATGGGCCCATGTGAGTTTGGGAAAGACTAAAACTTGTGCATTCCAAGATACTTCAAAGAGACAGCCAAATGAGTTTATAAACCGTCCCAGCAAGTTGGAATAAAACTATATGCAAAGAAGTCTTGCTTTTTTAGTTACCGATAATGCCGCCTGCAGTTTATTATTGCCAGGCAAAATACACACAAACAAGAAGATTAAGAACAAGACATTGATTCAGAGAAATATTATAGAAATAGTATTGAATGCATAACTTCAAAATCAAAGAAGTGTAAATGGCTCAGATCCTGGTCTAGGCCCCTAATTGAGCAGCTGAGGTTTCCTCTGATGTGGTGCAGTCCCTGGGTTGCGTAGACTTGTTATAGCCTGCATCCTGCTCCATGGTGTAGATGATGTGCTTTGGGCAAGTGTTCACAGAGCATTGTTGCATTCTTGTGATCTGTGGCTATTGGTGCAGGTTTTTGGGGCCTGTTATTGGCTGATACATTAGAACAACTCATCCACAGGGCTAAAAATAGCAGTGCGAAGCTTGCAGCTTAGGCTCTCAAGCACATCTGACCCCATAGGTTTGAGACACTGGGCTCCAGCCCAAGCTGCGACATTCACGCTGCTATTCTAGCATGATAGCCCTGTATAGCATGGAGCTCTATCTATCTATCTATCTATCTATCTATCTATCTATCTATCTATCTATCTATCTATTTATCTATCTATCTATCTATCTAATCCTTGAATCAGTGCAACATGACGAAATCATGTGCTCTAATAACTGTCCTAGATGGGCAAGTCCCACATGGGGGGATGGCAGCTCCTTGCAGTTCAACTCTTAGAGCTCATTTTTCTGCCAGAGGGCATGGTCTGGCCCTGTCTGCAGAAAATGAGGTGGGGAGGCCAGTGCTCTAAGCTGTGCATTCCCCTGATGGACCAGAGGCAATGGGCATCTGCACAGATAACCCCTGTCTTTTAGCTGCCACCTGTTTTCCTGGCTGCATGCTGCCTCTTGGTAGCATGGTTCTGGCAGGAGCTGTGCTGCCAGCCTCTTCTTGCCTGCTGATATCCCCCCTGAATCCTTCTTAGGAGCATTTCCTAGCACATCATTAATATGCAGGTGCCCTAGTTATGGATGAAATGTAGGAAAATAATTGTTTTCACTTTTTATGTTGAAGAAGGGAAATGACCCAACAGATATAGTCTGATGTCTATCTTGGTATTTAACTGGAACTGACCCAACAGGATATACCTTCTGTGTATACATGAAACTGAGAAATAATGGGTAAGGAATAGCCAAACAATGTTGTAAAGAGAAGGAAAATATCATATTGAAATACTGATACAGTGAAGTCAGCAGTTCAAAAATATAAGGAGTAAATTAACAAGGAGGTGAACTAATTATCACTGTCTCAATATTATTTGGTTATCCAAAATAATGCTAGGAATGGACCGTATCCTGACAGGTAATCTCCTACAGAAGTGATAGAAGCCCCATTGGGTAAGACTTTTAAAACTAGATTGAGAAAGCAGTGTATCTTATGGAACAGTCCTGCACTCAGAGAGCTGGATTGGAAAGTCTCTTCCATCTCTAATGTCTTACATTTTATTATACAAGTCTGTGAACTCCCATTGACTTAATTGGCACTTAGTGTTTCTCAAGATCAGCTCCAATGTTATGTGCAATGTTACAGGAAAGCAGCGTGATATCGTGAATAGAGCACTGGATGGGGATTCAGGAGACGTGGGTTCTGTTCTTAGCCCTGCCGTGCTGGGTGACCCATACCAAGTCACTGTATCTCCCTATGCCTTAGTTTCCCCATCTGTAAAATTGGAATAATGAAACTGTAGCGAAGCGAAGACTCACTGGCACAGCGTCTCCTGCTGGTTGTCTTGGGAATTAGGTCTCCAGCACTCGGAGCACCTCCTGGTGGCCAGTGACTCGCCTGCCGCTGGCCCTGTGTCCCTCTCGGATCCTGGTGCCTCTTTACCTCAGCAATACCCCCGCTCTCTGTGTCTCCCCTCCCAGGGAAACCCCCAACCTTCTGAACCCACCTTGCCCCAGTGACTACTGCCAGTCATCATCTAGCGCTTGCTCACTGGGGCAGACTGCAATCTGTAAACCACTCATCATTGGCAAGGAGTAGGACCTGCTGCCTTTGCCTATTCCAGGGCTGCCCCTCTGCAGCCCCACTACCTTTCTGGGCCTTTAACAAGGCCTGCATCCTGGGGGTTTACCAGGTTTGAGCTCCCCAGCTCCCCTTGCCCTTTTCCCCAGCTCTGCTTTGCTTTGGTACTTTGCTCCCAGGCAGCTAGCCTTTCCCACTCCAGGGCTAGAGTGAGATTCCTCCAGCTCCCGGTGCCCAGCCCTTTTGTAATCAGCCTAGCTTGGCTGTTTTAACCCCTGTTCTCCATGAGTGGGGCAGCTGCCCCACTATAGATACTGATCTCCTTTTTAAAGCACTTTGAAATCTATTATGAAAATTGCTGTGTAATGTATTATTATTAGCAATTCCGTATGTTACAAGGAGCATGGGAACGCACACACACAAAGGAGGAGAAGGGTGAAGTCTTTGTTTTAGTTTGTTTTTTAAATAACCACCTGTACACAATACTATTGTCTATAAGGGATTTCTCAGAGAACAGGTCTAAAAATCCAGGAAAAATAAATCCGCTGATGAGGGGTGAGCAAACAGAATTGTATAAATTGCTGAATAGCAAAAATACTGGAATTATTTTGCTAACCAAAAGTGGCCAGAATATCAGCTGGGACGTGTCTCTGTGGGGCTACCCCACCTGCGTTCATTTGAAGTCTACTGGGGTGGCAGCCTGAGGATTGGTGTAAGCCCTGCCCTTCAAGCACAGGAGAGTGTCCATTACCACCTAATGCCAAATCTTCATGAGGCTTTGGGTAGCCACTTCTCCATCTTCCTCTTGTATCTCAAAGGAGAGTTGGTCACCGATAACAGTGTCTCCTGAAAACACAGTCAGACATAAGAGAGCAGAATTACATCTGGCTCCAACTACCAGCCTTTTTATTTTATTAAATTAAAATCCTCTAGAATGTGTTGAGTCCACACAAAATTGTTGCATGCTAACGTTTGCTATGGGACTTCTACATTAGCAGATATATATATAATGTGTGCAAGTGAATGTATGCATCCATCTGCCTTGAGGCTTCACATCTGTGCAGGTTCTTCTGTATTAGTTGCTGCACCTAAATCATACTAATTTAACATCTCTGGTTTTCAACTTTTGCCCTAGTGTTTTGGGCTTGATTAATAGGGCCTCTGATTGCCTTCTCTCACAGTGTTATTGATTCTGGAATAAATCAGGACTTTTGGCTTTGCCATAGCCTCTACCAAGTGCCTGTTTAACTTTGCAATCAGAGACAACATGCCATATGATGCACAGAACCATGACTGCACACCAAAATAGGTATATTTCTGAGAAGTGAGTCCCCGGCTGATAGGAGTGCTTAGCTCGCTGCCTTGAAAAAGCTTTTAAAAAATGTATATTCAAAAAATGACATAAAATGAAATAGTATGCAAAGGTTAGCATTATTCTGAACCGTTATTCTCGTTTCAGAAATGCTAAGGATGCCTATGCAAGAGAACTAGAGAATCTGGAGCAATGTTTAAAGAGAGAAAGTGAGATGAGGTAAAATTACAAGTTGACAACTTCATAAGGAACAGACCAACATATTAATGAGTACAGTGACTTTGTTTATATTTTTCAAATAAGACCTAACCAGTCAAAGCTCCAGTGGTCCTTTTTGCTGGATAAGGAATGATTCATCTCAATGTCATGGCCAGATTACATCTGGGATAATTTTATTCTGTCTTCTAACTTCCCCTGCTGTCTCATTTGGATGAAGTATTCTTCGCTTCCTGTCCTGTTGTGTGTGGTAACAGCTGTTAAACTTTACCAAATAGGTGACTGTATCAGCAATGCATTAAATTGTTCTGGTTTGGGTACCAGTTTAATTTTGTAAAGCACTTCAGGATCCTTCCAAATGGAAAAATGCTGTATACTTGTAAGCTATTGCTGTTTTTTTTCCAGTTTAGGGCTGATCTTGCACAATTGAGATCCATAGGTGTTTTGCCATTGATTTCAGTGGGAGCAGGATCAGACCTTGAGTCCGTGTGGCCTAATTTTCCCAAGTGCTAAGCACCCACAACTTCTGTTAAAGTCAATGGGTACTTAGAATGCTCAGCACCTTTGAAAATCATAACATCAGTCTGGTAGACATTTAGGGCTCCAGCTGTTATGAGCACAGTGGACTGGAAAAGAGGATGGTCTGTTTTAAATGATTTTGCATCTTGGATTATGTCAGCTGCTTTTCTGGGGACTGCATATTTTTCAGCCTTTAAATAGAGTCTTCCTCTGAGTTTGTTTAGTAAACTTGGGGAGAGGGAAGGGGGCGCGTGTTCTGCAAAGACCACTGAAAGCACATTATAATAAGAGTTATGCTAAATGCATCCCTGTTGAGGAGATCTGCCAAGACATAACTTGCATCACTCTGCATACTCTGTTTAAGCACTGATGCTTGGATTTAGATGCCAGGAGGCCCTTTCACGTCTCTCTGTAATGTGTATGGGCAGGAGGGAGCTAGATATGGAAGAGGCACCATATTACATAAAGCTGAATTAATGTAACTGGAGTTATGTGTGAGAGGATGATATAATTTTCCCAGTTTACTTTGAAGTTTACCCAGCAAACTCAGAACTCCAAGTGAACCTAAGGGGTGGGGCGGGATGGGCGGAGAAATACAAGCTGAACCATCTTCAGATTCTGATCTAAAACTCAGTTTCACTCCGCTGTGCTCAAGATGTGCTACTCTTCCAAACCAAAAGGGACGTGTTTTTAGATTTTTAGAGGCAAGTTCTATACACTTCTCCTAGGACTTTTTCTCCAGAAATGCTGCCCAACTGCTTGTGACTCTGTTTTCCTCATAGAGGTAAGAACTGAAGCTCTCTGGCCATATTGTTCCCTCTTCTTTATTATCCACATCATTACCCCATTGCATGTATTTACTCTAGGAATTATTTTGGGGAAACTCTACCACCTGTGTTATGCAGGAGGTTAGACTAAATGATCACAGTGACCCGTTCTGGCCTGAAAACTTGTGAATTCATGCTTTTGGTGGGAGCCTCTCAGAATCAAGTTTAAGATTAGCAGCCATGTTAGTCTGTGTCCTTAAAGAAAATGAGGAATACTTGTGGCTCCTTAGAGACTAACCAATTTATTTCAGTATAAGCTTTCGTGGGCTATAGCCCACTTCATCGAATGCATAGAATGGAACACACAGAAGTAAGATGCATTTATATACACAGAAAGCATAAAAAGTTGCTAGAGCTCACGAAAGCTTATGCTAGAATAAATTGGTTGGTCTCTAAGGTGCCACAAGTATTCCTCGTTTTCTCTCAGAATCAAGTCTGTTTTGTTACTTCACACATGCTATGCAGCTCTGATTTCCCAATCAATTACAATGCAATGTCATATAATGGATGATATTGTTTGTGTACTTACCACTAGAGCTTTGCTTCAATGGAAACAACTTCACCTAGCAAAGAAGAAGGAAATCTTGTGGGTAGCAGAGGAGAAATTCTTGAATGAAATGAATATAAGACTTGAGACTGGTAAAAAACGTCATGCTGAGCTAATTGCAGAGGTATGTTAACCAGTTGGCATTACAACAAAGCCTATTCACTGTAATCCCCTACTTTTCATGCTGTTCTTGGCAAAGCGGTTAAACTTTAAGGGCCAGATCCTCAGTTGGTGTAAATTATGATTTAGAAGGTGCTATGTCAGTTTACCCCATCTGAGAATGTGGCTTTAACAAATTATTAATACAATTGTTATATATATATATAGTATATCTGCCATGATCACACAGCCCGGTGTTTCAAATGACAGCTACACCCATTTCACTCGGTGCGGTTATTGTTTAATATTGCAAGTGAGCCAGTGTGTACTGCAGAAATGATTGTCCCTCTTCATTTTGTTTTCTGCCACCAGAGTGAGTGTTTCCAAAAAGAAATTTTGCAGGCTGAGGAACAGGTCAAACACCTTAGTGAAAATGTAAATAAAAGGGAAGTTGAATGCGAGCAGTATGAAAACAGCTTAATAGACGACATACAAGGGCTTGAGGTAAACGTCATTTAAAAAATATTCTTGAAAAGAGTAGTTTAAATGGGGAGACGACGTTTGCTGGTGTAAATTGGCACCACTCTATTGACTCCAGTGGTGTTACACCAATTGACGCTAGTAGGGAATTTGGCCCATGATTACTAATAGTTTTAGGAAAAGGTGATTCAGTGCCATATTAACTCTTTGAATGCTGTACTGATGCTCCTAGAACAAAAGAGGTTTGGGTTGGGTTTTGGGGTTGTTGGGGTTTTGTTTTGGGTTTTTTTGGCTAAACAGTTATGACCTGATCCACAGCCCACTGATGTGTCTGGACTTTGAATCGGGCCCTTAGCACTTATTAGCAGTGGATAAAATTTTCATCTGGTACAAGGCTTTGTGTGCACTGAAGATAAGAGCAATGAAGTTGTGGATTCCATGCAGGGAGCTTTCCCACAGTTACTTGATTGCTAGATACCAAAGATGTCTGATCATTGTTTGGTTTAAACTGCCTTAATCCCACCTGTTCTCTGAACTGTTAGATGAGACCTAAGTGAGAAATAAAATAAAACTGTTTTCTTCTCATTAGTCTTCCAGACAAACCAACAACAAAGGCATCAGTCCGAGTTTTGTAGCTGATATATCATCTAGTACAGGGAGTTGATTGAACAACTCATACTGCTTCTAAATTGTGGCATGCCCTCCACATGTGTGTTCTTATCTATATGTATGTACTCAGATCTATCAAATTGAATTCTGTGCAGAGAAAGTACACATAAAAAGTGTAAAAGATCTGCAATACAAAATGTAAAATAATGTATATTGGACCAAATTCTTTTGTGATTTGCAACCCCGTTAACTTTGAAGCAGTTGCTTGGAGTTGATCAGTGTGAAATTTGTCCCACAATATTTAGATAAACAGCACAGGCTTTATGAAAATATTAGTCTCGCTGCTGACATGATGGACCAAATTCTGTTCTGAGTTACAGAGCTGTAAATCCATTGAAATCGCTGGAGTTGTGTGAGGCGTAATGCAGGACAGTTGGGTCCTGTGTGTACTAATCCTCCAAGTGCTCTATTATAGTATTCAGCAGCCCTCCTTCAGAGACAAAAGAGGACAATGTGAGACTCTGAATAAGAACTGACTGGACCTTCCAGAAACATCAGACACTACTCCCATCCGGTGTATATAGTATTTCCTCTGTCTCTAGGTAACCTTTCCTGGTTGTATGATTCTCAGCCATCAGTCTAATGGTTCAGAATAGGGTGACCAGAGAGCAAATGTGAAAAACCGGGACAGGAAGTGTGAGGTAAAAGCAGAGAGAGCCTATGAAAGAAAAAGATCCAGAAATCAGGACTATCCCTATAAAATCAGAACATCTGGTCACCCTAATTCAGGCTAGGATAAATCAGACATCCTTAATGCCCCAAGCCTCCTCTTCTCTTTCTATTTCAATGCGTTTGTGTGTATGGATCTAAAATAATAACACACTGGATCTCTCCTTATGTGCACTTCCTGACACCTATGCTGTTCAAGAACATACATAACGTATGGTACATGCTCTTTAACTCCTACTCTACTGTCTTTAATAGGGTTTCTCTAACATCACACAATGAATGTGACATATGAGGATTAACCTTTGCCTATGGACTACTAGACTGAGTCAAGTCAAAGATAATGATATTCTCTTTGGGGTAGAAAAATAATTGTAACTATTATTTTTCCTTGAGTGGCTTTTTTTGCTTTTTCTCTTCTTTAACTGTCTCCGTTTCTTCCTGTATCTTCATTTCTTATCATTTTGGTGTTACAACAACTTGTGCCTCTTCCTGGGGCTTCTACTCTTTTGTATTCTTCTCCAGTTGTCCACACCCTAGTCATTTCAGTCATACTTGCTGCAGTCTCTGCTCACTTATTTATCTTATTATAGTCTTATCTGTCTGTAAAGCAATGTGAACACCCATGGCTACACCTGCTGTCTCTCCTATTGCGATGCTCTATGCACCCAGAGTATATTCCCTTGTCAATATAAGTATTGCCAGTACATGCACCTGAATTCACTGCTTTTATTTAAATAACTTTGTAGTTTGCCTGGAAATTGACGATGTGTAATGTCAAAAGAATTACTTAGGCGTCCTCCTCATTCTGGATATTCAAATTGCCTTCATTTTGCCACTTTTCACTTTCAAATCTATGTCTCGCAGCTCTGCAGTTTCCAGTAATTCTGTTCATTTTGTCTTCCTTTGCTACAGTGATTATGCCCACTTTAATAGATCGTTAATTAACATTTATTTTCACTAAAGGATGATGTCAAAAGTAAAACTGAAGAAATATGTCAAAAAGAACAACAAATAATTCTGAGCATCCCTCTCATAGAAGAAAGACGGGTAGAGTTGGAAGAGAAGCATGAAAAATATGAAGACATGAAAAAAGTAGTCTCAGGTAGGTATTAAAGAACTCCAATGCCATTTGAAGCTTTACACTTCTGTCTTAGAAAGAGCTCTGACTTGGTGATATGGGTGACCTCGAAGCTAATGAGTGACTGGCGTTCCACAGAAGGGGAATGCCTGAAAAATTCAAAGCAATTTGAGTTGACTTTGTAGAGGTTTAAGATTAATACAGACCGTGAAGATAGATATTTCGCTTCCCCTCCCTGATCTTGATGCTATTCCTCTTTACTTACTTTGTGTATTCTGGTGAATCTGGTATTTTGAGATGTTTGTTGTATTTGAAAAAATTATTGAAATTGTATATAAATAAGAGATCTGACTGTACCAGAGCTGGCTACCATAGTTCAGATGAACTGTAAAGTACAGTAAAGCTCTGAGGGCTTTGTGCACCAGCTGGATTATGACATCTGGACACTACAGGAACATTAATAATGAATAACAACACCCCTATACACTTGATCACTTGTTGATGGAACATCCAGGTCTGTTGTCTAAGAAAATCTTTTCCTGATTTGTAGAACTAAAAGATGAAGAGTCAAAACTGACAAAATCCATTGATCGGTCAGTCAAGATGATCAGTAAACTCAAGAAGATCATGGTAATGGTTCAAAGCTTGCTTGACATTATTTGTTAAAGTTTCCTAAATCAGTTTCCTTCCTCTCTGTTCTTGTGCTGTTTAATGATCTCCTTCTGCCCTTCTAGTACCATCTCCCTATAGCTGCTATGGAACTGGTCATGCACAGAGATTCCGGCTGGAGGATGCTTGCATAGCTTGATTCAGAGCAGCACTGTCATTTGTCATGCAAAAAAGTGACCTTGATCTTGTAACCCTTAGTCATATGAGCTGTCTCAATGGAATTAAAAGGATTACTTAAGTGAGTAAGGGGCTGCAGTATTGGGCCCTGTGTGAGCTCTGTCCCTGTACAGAAGCTGACCCCTGTTGGTGCAAGAACTTCTGCTGCTTTTTGGTAAAGCTGACCTGTATCTTTGTCTCATGGTCTCTCCCACTCATTGCCTATCTTGACTATGTCAATAGATAACAGCATAAGGAGTGAGAAATTCAGAGTCACACATGGTTTGTGTGAAAGACACAGTACTAAAGAAAGGTGCGTGAGTCACAAACAAAAACACAAGGTTTCTGCCTGGCTGGCCTGATACTGTCAGGATGGAGCTCTGTGATTGCTGGCCCACAAAAGCCGAGAGGCCCAGATGCTATTTCGTCTTCAAGAAGGAAATGCTCTTTCTCCAAACATGTGGTCCCATGTCTGATTTAAATAGGCAGGAAATGAGGTTCAAAGGTTAGTGTATGAGACAGAATCAGGAGACCTCGGTCCTATTCCTAGTTGTGCCACTGGCTTGTTGACCTTGGCAATTCCACTTCACCTCTCTCTGCCTCTTTTCACTAAGGTGTAAGATGAGGATAACAAGATTCATTTTGTAAAGCGCTTTGAAATCTCTCAGTGAAAGGTGCCACATATGTGAAAAGTATTATTATTATCATTAGTAATTCATTAAGTTACACCAATTATAGTCCAAATACACGATCAATTACAATGTAGCAAAATAATGAAGGTTTATTTATTAATAGGCTCAGCTGAAGAATGAATTAAGAATAAAGCGTGACTTGGCATTTGACCAGTTGAAAGACCATACGGAAGTGCTGAAGTTGCTGGAGAGGGACATCTATGAGGTTGACAGGAAGCTCGACATTGTGAAGACAGAAAACTGCAGACTGAAATTAGTGAGTATACTGATGGTTTACAGCACAGCTTGTCAGCATGCAGGTCTCTCTTCAGTTTTCTTTTCACATGGGAAAATAGAATTGGAGCATGATGAAACAGAATAAACTCTCTAAATGCTTCAGTATGCAATATAGGAGCCAAATTTTGCTTTTTGATGCACTTGTGGGGCTCCCGGTAGCTTTGTTGGGAAACACACAGGAACATCTAAGGGCAGGATTTGTCCCGTCAGTATTTTGTCTGTGAAAGGATCATTGAGTAGAAAAAGCACTCTGGTGTATCCAGTCAGGTATATAGGGACAGGCTTCCCTGCTAGCTGTGAAAGACTGGGTGAAAACTGAGGCATAGAAGAGGCCTGTGCTGTTTGGTATTGCAGCAAGGGAGACAATCCCATATTCCTCCTGGTTGACTTACACAGCCATTTTACCTCATTCTTTTATTCTGGAGCGGTGGCCAGAGCACCGTGTGCCAGAAAACCCAAACCCACTAAGTGGTAGGAAATGGTCTCAAGCTGAAACTAGGTGGTAGGTTATCCTTAGAATGGTGCACTTTTGTGATGAGAGGTGAGAAACACTGGGATTCATTGTGGTTACTGCCCAGAGAGGGTTAACAGTGCCTCCCCCCACTCTACAACAGAGCTCACAGAAAAGCTGACTTGTTTTGGCTTTACAGAAGGTTTGCATGCACCATGCTGATGTTCAGCTTTCAGGTGCATTTGCTTTCAGGCACTGTAGGAATCCCTGCATTTTCCCAGATGGATCCAGCTCTGGACTCAGGTGATGACATGATCAGTCATTTCTATCCTTACTAAGCATTTGTTGCTGCCTTATTGTTTTTCAGGGTTAGGGTAGTTTTCAAAAGTGCCTAGTTCAGGGGTGGGCAAACTACGGCCCGTGGGCCACATTCGGCCCGCGAGCTAATTCTGTCCTCTCCCTCCCCTGCCCCCCCCAAGCTCCCAATGCGGGAGGCTACCCCCGGCCCTTCCCCTGCTCTCCCAGAGGTTCAGCGCACCGCATCCAGGTTCAGACCTGGACAGTACTGCAGCGGCATGGCTCACGGGGGATGAGCTTCTGCAGCGTGGCCTGCCGAAGCTCGCCCCCTTACCACACTGTTCCCCCGTACCCCGGAGCCTCTGCATGCCGTGTCCAGGAGCGGCCCTGGACAACACTGCAGCAGCCTGGCTCCGGCGGGGCCTGAGCTGCCGCTGGGAGCGGCGTGGTAAGGGGGCGGGGCTGTGAGCTCCGATGAGCCAAGCGGCAGAGCTCAGGCCCTGCCGGAGCCATGCTGCTGCAGCGTTGTCCAGGGCCGCTCCTGGACGAGGCGTGCTGAGGCTACGGGAGAGCGGGGAGGCAGGGGTAAGCAGCATGGTAAGGGGGCGAGGCGGGGATGGATAAAGGACAGGGAGTTCTGGGGGCAGTCAGGGGACAGGGAGCTGGGGGGGTTGGATGTGGCAGAGGCACTGAGGGGGTGGTCAGGAGATGTGGAATTGGGGGGTTGGATAGGATGAGGAAGTCCTGGGGACAGGGAGTGGGGGGTTGTGTGGGGGGTGCGGTCCAGGGGTGATTGTTGAGGGGAGTTTTGGGAAGGGGCGTTCAGGGGACAAGGAACAGAATGGGTTGGGTATTCTGAGGGGGGCAGTCAGGGGCAGGAAGTGGGTGGGGGTCGGATAGGAGGCGGGACCATCCCTACCTAGCCTTCCGTACAGTTTTGGAACCCCAAGGTGGCCTTCGGGCCAAAACGTTTGCCCACCCCGGCCTAGTCCCATGTCAGAAGCAACTTCGACCTGCAGGTGTGAATTCCAGCTTGAGGAGACATGGTCACACTAACTCTGATCAAGCTAGCGCACTAAAAGTAGAAGTGTAGCTACTGTGGTGCAAGCAATGGGAAGAGCTAGCCACCCTGCATGCATACGTACGGTCTCAGATGGGGTCCATACTTGGGTGGCTAGCCCTGCGTGCCGCCATGGCTACACTTCTCTTTTTAGTGCACTAGCTCTATCAGAGTGCCACTTACATTTCCTCCAGCTAGAATTTACATCTTCCAGCCGTAGACATACCTTTAGGCATTTAAGAGCCCAATTTTCATTGAAAGTCAATAGACTTAGGCTCAGAAATGCCTGAGTCATTACTGAAAATGGGACGTGGGCTCCTAGATATTTTTGGAAATGTTAATCCAAGTCTGCCATTGCTAGGTCCTGTGCTAGGTGTCAAAGTAGCCTACAAGAATAGAGGAATTCCTTCTCCCAAAAAGATCTGAGCACGTTAGACTATTGTGAAAGCAAAGTCTTGATGGCTGATCTATGTCAGGCTGCAACTCGAAGCTGAAGCTACACCTTCATTAGACACAAAGAGCTAAATTTCCAAAGGGCTTTCTGTATTGTGTGTAGTATTTGTGTATGCCCCTGTCTGAATGCACAGAAGCCTGGTTTTACAAGTGCAGTTGCCTGTATTTGCATGCGCTGATATTACAGACGCTACTTAGGAGGCACTTTGAAAATGTGACCTTTTATAATTTATTTTCCCTAATATAAACGTAAGCCTTCTTCGGAAAGAAAGCCCTAGTACAGTTATCCCTCTCCTTGATGCTCAGTATAGGAACAATTTCAAGATGGTCTGTTCATTCTGACACCCAAATGCTGGTTGCTCTAGGTCAGGGGTGGGCAAACTTTGTGACCCAAGAGCCACATCTGGGTATGGAAATTGTATGGCGGGCCAGGAATGGCGGGGTTGGGATGCGGGAGAATGTGAGGGATCTGGGGTGTGGGTGGGGAAGAGGAGTTTAGGGTGCAGAAGGGTGCTTTGGGCTGGGATTGATGGGTTCAGAGGACGGGGAGGGTATCAGGGCTGGGGCACAGGGTTGGAGCATGGGAAGGGCTCAGGAGTGCAGGCTCTGGGCAGCACTTACCTTGGGCAGCTCCCGGAAGCAGCAGCATGTTCCCCCTCCAGCTTCTATGCAGACGTGTGACCAAGAAGCTCTGAGTGCTGCCTCATCCACAAGCACTGCCCCTGCAGCTCCCATTGGCTGCAGTTCCCGGCCAATGGAAGTTGTGAAGGTGGTGCTTGGGGTGGAGGCAGCCTGCAGAGCCCTCTGGCTATCCCTATGTGTAGGAGCCAGAGGGGAGACATGCTGCTGTTTCCGGGAGCTGCGGCACATCTGTGCAGGCCCCGCCCCTCGGCAGTTGATCGAGGGCTAGATTAAATCACCTTGCAGGCCCGATATGGCCCCTGGCCTGTACTTTGCCGACCGATGTTCTATGTTCTCTACTGCTGACGATATAGCAAAGGAACTACAGAAAGAAGAAAATCAGTTTCAACTCCAAAAGTCAGAGCTATTGGTACTTGAAGTACAACAAAGATACTAGTTTGGGACTTGCTTTTGTACTTCACTATTGCCTTGGGTCAGTTAGATACGGTAAAGAGACACAGGGCAATTAAACTGCAAGGGATGAGTGAGTGCCAGTGTCTCAGCAGGTGTAAATCAGCACAGCTGCATTGACTGACTGGTGTAGAGCTGAGGATCTGGTCCTGAGATTTCACTTATTTTGGTTATCATTAATGTGGTTGTTCTGGAAAGTGAAGTGGATGCCTGATGTTGAGGAAAAGTGTAAAATGGAGAGTTTTGTGCTGGAGAATACACCACCCCCTGTATATCTGTAGGTCACACTTGCTAAAGAGATCAGGAAGGAGAGACCAAACACAAATATTTACCTAGCTGCAATGATTTTCTCTGCAGTGCAGTGCACAGATGAAAGCGGATATTTTGACAATGAGCCATGAAGCTGAAAACCACAAATCAACAACAGTAAACATTCTGAGTGATCTGACTGTCCTTCATCGTGAGTAGCATGTCATCAAAGGAAATGTTCAGCTATTTAAAAACAAAAATTACCGTATTCTCAGTATTTGCAGAGGAAGACTATTTTAGAATGTTTATGTTTCCCTGACAGTCTGCTAACATTTTAAAACTGAATTTATTTCAGAGCTTTTTCTGAAGGGATGGTCAGAGGACAGTAGCATTCAAAAGGTGTGTTTCAACATTTTTGACAAGGTATTTTTTAGCATTGAAAATAATTTGATTGCCAGGAAAAAATGAATAATAGATTTGGCACTGTAAATGCTCTACTACAAGAAATACAGAAAATTTCTAGCTCTGCATAAAAATAATTATTGTAAATTTCTTTGTCCTAGGTTGGTTCTGTTCCATTTCCCTCATCCTAGGTTCAAACATACCCGAAGGTTGTCATCTTTCTTTAATTTTTTTTAAAACTCTACCTTCAATAGGAAACTCATGAAAAATCTGCGTAAGAGTTGGCTCTGGATCTCAAGAGTGGGTATGCCAACCCAGCAGAGCTGTACAATTGGTGTTTGGACAATCTGAAAAGTCAGGAAATGCAAAACAAAAGCAGCCTAATGTTTTGTGATTCCTTTTTCTTTGCAAGAAAATGATTTTTCCACTTTGTCTCATTATAGGAATTTGTGGAGAACGAGAAGGAAATCCTGGCTGCAATAGGAGATGTTGTAATGAAACTTCATGAGAGAGAGAAAAAGATAGATCGTATTAGCAAAGGGCTACAAACTAACTTTGATGGACTGGATTCTTTGTTAGAAAGTAAATCCAGCACGGGACCCAGTAAGAGACACAATCCCTTTTCTTTTACTTTATATCCTGATGGAATTATGGGGACTTTGTTCATTAGGAATTAACGGTGATAACACTTCATAAGTAAACTCCATCGGATCCTCAGCAGGTGGAAACTGATGCAGCTCCTTGGAGCTATGTCAGTTTCCACCAGTGAGGATCTGGACTTAACATTCACAGTGGAAAAACTATTGTGTTCATTAGGAAAAGTATGTGTATTTTATGGCACAACCTGGGTGATGTCACATTCTTGTTTCTAAAGGCTAATTCAGTAAGGAAGCTGTGGAAAATATTTAGAGCTCAGCTGTTCTCTTCAGAACCACATTTTAGCTTTTCCACAATGGACATGTGAAAGCTAACACATCAGAGTTGCTGCCTGATCTGGTGCTGCATGATTAGCATTATGGCATGTAAGTTTAATTGATGATTAAGATGCCAAGAATTTTTTGTATGGACAACTTCTATTGTTTAAATTTTAAATACTGCTACACAGGGGCTGAGCATGAACATATCTCCTCTTAGGGCTACTCCCTCTATGCCCCATACCTTGCTACCTGCTCATTTTAGCTCCAGTGCTACAGGCTTGTGCTTTGGATACTAAAAGTCCTAAATTCTATCCCTGGGAATGTTCGTGGTATGTGCATGCATGTGGCTATATTCTTGTAACAGAAGTACAATGGGTTTTTGATTATAGGATTTTTAAGTGGAAAGGTTATTATTGTATTCATACACCTGTGAGGTGACTGGGATGTGGCTACTTGGACAGCAAACTAGAGAAAGGGATGGGTTAAATCTATAAGGAAAATTCTGCTTCAGCTTAAGGCCTGATGCTACCATTATTTCATGTGTGGAGCGTTCACTGAGGTCAATAGAAAGTCATTGCACAGAAGGACCGCAAGGATCAGACAAAAATGGGTCTGTTTAATTACATCCATCTTAAACTAAGTATCTGCAGTTAACCTTTTTGTGCAAATGAGAGCAGATACTGAGACGTGCTTGCTAAAATATGTATTTTATATTTAAATTCCAGATGTTTCTGAAGGGTAGAATATTGGAGTAAAGGAAAAGGTAAGTATCCATATATGAGCCTTAGTCTACAATGACCTACTATAAACCATGCTCCTAACAGTCTACTGCCTAACAGAAAGTTTAGGATTAATATATAGGATTCCCCAGTCTTATCCAATGACAGGCTTATCATTAGTGCTACTTAGAAAGAAATGTGAAAACAAAACCTGACAACTGAGGGCCAAACTTTTAAGCCTGGAACCACACGATCTATGAACAGATACGCATATGCAATTGCTCTTTTGTCATTACCCTGGCTGTGCATGCAAATGGACATTTGTGGTTGGCCAGTTTTACTGCAGTTGGTTCAGAAACCCAGTCACACACAGTGCATGTGCAAACCCAGAACTGAGACTGTACCTGTGTTTTCAGACAACACATCTCAAACCAGACTGAAAGATGCAGTAAGAAATGTATTGTAGAGAACAATCCTACTCTGACCATTTTATGCTTCATTTCCTCGCCCATGTTTTAAAATCTAAATTGTATTGGTCTGCAGGTTACTAGGAGGCTGTATCAGTGGAAGGCGGTTTCCTAGTGGGAGTAAAATGCTAGTATATAACTCCATCTGCAATTTTAGACACTGAGCGTTCTCCACAAACCTCTTATTTTTAGGGAGATGGTAATTCCAAGTGAGGGGGTGACAGAAGCCAGACACTCTACCAGAAAACCACAGCTTTATTTTGCTACTTTATTCAAACAGATGCTAATATACAGCATTGTGAAATAAATAAATAAGGTACAAACAAAACTTGTATTAGAAGGTATGTGGCGCCAGTATTTATACATAGTGAAAAATGTATACAGATTAAGATATTATCCACTTTGATTTTTTACAAGCCCTTCATGAAGTTAGAGTACACAGGACAGCTCTTTCTAAAATTACATAGGGTTACTCTTAGATTTTGTATGGTGTTTTGTACAGAAATGACAACTTTAGTCTAAGAAGAGCTGAAGGGCATAACATGCACTGAAATTCTTTAATCCGTGTCACTGGGACAGTTTCACTGGGGTGTTGGCACAAGTTACATTTAATGTCCATTTGCTCCTTCTGAAAGGATGCGTGAAGGTTCCGTGTACTTTGCAGTAAGTAAGTAAAAGAGAGCAGGTGCAGGCACCAAAGCCAACAGTGGTAAATCCTGGCCAAGTCTCTCCAGTTTGGAAATAGAGATGATTCCATAGGCGTGAAGTAACCAGTGGCTAGAAAGAACGACAAGCCTCTTCTTCCTGACAAGAAGATCCTTGAAAGACTTGTAAAAGAAAAGGTGTTGTTAAGGTTTTCACACTTACGCTGTATTGGACACTTAAATGAGAGGTTGGGCACAGTGCAGAGGGAGGCACTATATATAAAGTCTATTGGGCTTGATAATTATGATTTGACTCTAGTGACTCTATATGATCTTTCCCTAGTCCTCCTTGGGAGAGGGAATTACATCAAGGACTGCCAGTCCATGCTAGTTGCCTTGAGCTGGACTCATGTCAAAAATGAAAAAAGGCTTATTCCCAGAATAAGCACAAGAGTACAGACAAATCCATGAGGACAGGCAAGCTAGCAGTCTCCACTCAAGTCAGTATTCCAGAAGACACTGTTGCATATGAGAGAGATATCTGGCCGTACATTAAGCATAAGCAAGTGTTGTTCATCTTACTTCTCAGGCGTCAAGCTCTGCTGGGAAAATTAAGTTTTAAAATCTATAACTGAAGAGACATTTCTACCTACCTCTACTTCAGAAGCAGACATGTACACAGCCAGGGTAACCAAAGATAACACCAATATAATATATGGGAATGCATAATCTAAAGGCAAAAATTGCATGTATTTAGGGGGAGGGAAAAAACACCACCACAAAAAGTACATTTCAGCAGAAGACATTAACCACTGTGATGTATGTAAATGTTCCACTGAATCAGTCCCTACTTGCCCATGGGTTTGAAATTTAACAATCATGCACTACAATATGAATGAGTGAGACAAGGATGGAAGTTTACTTTTTGGCCCCCTAGAGCAGTAATACTCGGATTGTGGCTCGGGAGCTGCAAGTGGCTCTTTAATGTGTCTTCTGCAGCTCTTTGCAGCACATGATATTAAAACATGGTGCAGTTTAATTATTAACCAATCGGGATGCTTTTACTAGGTTATTAACTTATTTGCTGTGAGTAATTTATATACAAAAACTAAATATTTCCCTGTCATTCATACTACTGAGGCTCTTTGGGGTAATGCTGATCACTAATTTGGCTCCTGAACCACTGACGTGTGAGCATCACTGTCTAGAGGTTTCCAAATCCATCTTCTCCAAGGCCAGAAGGATCATATTTCTACATAACATAGGAATGGCCATACTAGGTCAGACTAATGATCATCTAGCCCAGTCTTCTGCCTTCTGACCATGCCCAGTGCCAGATGCTTTAAAGAGAATGAACGGAACAGGGCAATTTATTGAGTAATCCATCCCGTGTTGTCTAGTCCCAGCTTCTGGCAGTCAGAGGTTTACAGACACCCAGAGCAAGGTGTTGTGTCCCTGACCATGTCGGCTAATACCCATCAATGGGCCGATCCTCCCTGAATTTATCTAATTCTTTTTTAAACCTAGTTATAGTTTTGGTCTTCACCCCACCCTGGCAACATGTTCCACAGGTTGCCTGGGAACTGTATGAAAAAGTGCTTCCTTTTGTTTGTTTTAAACCTGCTGCCTCTCAATTTCATTGGGTGACTTCTGGTTCTTGTGTTACGGGAAGGAGTAAATAATTCCTTATTCACTTTCTCCACATCATTCATGCTTTAATAGACCTCTCGTACTATTAGGTACTGTACATTTTAACACGCATCACTGAAGTTTAATAGCCCTTTGGCTCCCCCTCCACAGCTGTGAACAGAAAAGTAGACAGAAGAACCCAAGTTAGAGCTGGAACGAGCGCTTGCATGCTGAGTGACAGCACTGGGACATGCTGCCCCTTCACAGAGATACCCACAGATTATGCTAATAGTGCAAGGCTGGGACTCGAGGGGAGAGCATAACAGCTACAATTATACATTTAACACAATAGCTTTACCCATAGCAAAGCCAAAAAGGACATACTCCGGCCACTGAGGTGTTTTTGTTAAGGGTACACACACACACACACACACACACACAAAAAACACAACTTACAGAGCAGGCCTCCTCCAACTGCTTGAAGTACAGTTAGAATAGGGAAGAAGTAGAGTGCTGCATAAATACTTTTAAATCGATCTGACTTTCCTAACCCACAGGCAATCTTCTTAACCAGAAGAGGTCGGAGCAGCATCATCAACACCAGACAGAAGGCATAGTATATAAATACAATGGTGTATCTGTAAAGGAAAAAATTAATACTTACTTTTTGCATTGAAGTAGTAACTACCAGCTCTAACAGATGTAGGATGCCTCATGTTAGGCACTGTACACACTCTCGCACAGTCTCTGCCCTGAAGAATTTACAATCTATACAGAGGGTGGGAGGGGATGCCCAGGTTGCTGCTGCCACCCCCCAGTCCAACACCCTCTGCTACATCCCACTCTGCAACACGTTC
Source organism: Dermatemys mawii (assembly GCA_007922305.1). Lineage (NCBI taxonomy): Eukaryota > Metazoa > Chordata > Testudines > Dermatemydidae > Dermatemys > Dermatemys mawii. The sequence continues at coordinate 85,253,227 of ML677332.1, forward strand.
CCTGGGTCAGAGAAGCAGCCGAAGGGCCCCACTTCTGCCCAAAGGCCCATGAGTGCGGACACCTGTGCAGAGCCCCACCTAAGTCAGGGTCTGAGGCACAGAGAGCTCAGCTACTTGCCATAGTCACACCACATGGTAGTGACAGAGGTGGAAGCATACTGCAGATTTCCTGACTCACAGTACAGGACCCTGTCTAGACGACACCACCTTCCAAGGGCAGTGAAAGCAACATGTAGGTTAGTTCTGAAAGGTTCTTAATTCTCTATCCTGAAATGTACTGAAGATGTATTGAAGTTCACTGTCACTGATTCTCTGTACTCCTAAATCCTCATGAACAGGCTCCCGTGCGTGGCTGCTCATTGTAACACTCATTTCTGAGATGTTAAAAGGTACAGGTTGCTACTCTCCAACGTAAGACTACTCTCATTACCATTCCTTGAGCTCTTTGTGATTCTCCCTAGAGAGATGTAAATTTCCCCCAAAGAGCCAGCATGCTGCAATGTGCCAAAACTCTGCCGTAACCATGCAGTCAGAGAGATTGTTGGCTCGCTGGTTTATTATGATTCGCTGTGCTGGTGCTTTAAAGAAGCACCTCAGAAAAGAAGGCTCAGTGAGTCACAAGACTTCAAAGGGTTTTGATAGCCCACTGGTCTGGGTTAGATAAGCCCTTTTACATTCTGCACCTTCAAAGAGGAATTTCTAAAGAAGTCACTGTCGTTTAAACAATTGGGAAAAATCAACATTATAAGCAGAAGAAAGGAAAAACTCATGCACTCTACTAGATCAAAGATTGACTTAGTGTTTGTTGTGTTGTTGTTGCTGTGAATGTTCTGATTTTTTTTCTTCAATTAGTGGCATATGGCTTATTTCAGACTAAGGTTAGTTTAAGCTGACCTCCTTGGTCTATCCTCATTTAATTTAGAACAGCACTCAGTGTATCTCTACCTCTGTCTGAAAGCTAGACAAACTTTAAATTCTAAAGTATGTATTTCTACCAATACCTGGCAAAAATTTTATTACTGTTCACCCATAATTAGTATAAGCTGCTGTTATAGACAAACTCAAATAAACTAAAGTCTAGACTACCACTAGGACCTTCCACTCCTCACACAAGGGCCAGTAAAAGAATTAATAAGCACTTACAGTGCTCCCTTTTTAACATACTGTTAAGATTAGGCATGTGCTTAAGTGCTTCTCTGGATAGGGATGCTTTCCTGAATCCAGGCCACACAAAGTACATTTTGGCAAGCAGATTTCCCTTCTTACAAGTGCTAACTTAGCAGAATATGGCCACATTTCAGGGTTAAACGTACCATAACCCAACATTTTATAAATTCCTGAAATACATATGGTGAAATAGCAAACATAAAAAATACTTTGACTTTATACTCACAGAGGATAGACAGCTTCATGAGTACAGTGTACAGTTGTAATGTAATCAGGACTTGGGTTGTAAAGCATCGTATACCAGTCAGAAAGCATCTTTACTTCGCAAGAACGGATATACAGAAAACCTACTGGATCACTCACAAGCAGTGTAACTATTGCTGCTACACTGCATTCGAATAAGGCAGTAAGATGCTGAAACAATGCACTGGAACTGTAGAGGGAGGAAGAAAAAGGTTCTTTAATACCACTTGATAATTGACAGGGGAAAAAATATCAAATGCTGAGCGAAGTATAAAGACTCTTTAAATTCTAAACTGTCAATTGTGTTTAAATTCACTATGAAAGATAGGGCAAAGCCACACTTATTACAACATGAAGACTGAAGCAAGCATGACACTGAAAATAATCTTCTCTGATTTATCTGAGTCACACTATTTAGTGCACAAGTGCAGTTATACTTCATCTAAACTTCTGAAGCTAACATTCACACCACATTTAGTCTAGCAAAAACTAAGATCAAATATGCAAGGCAGGTGAGAGTTATACAATTTCCTACAACACAGAAAGTTTAGTTTTGCTGAACAAAAAATATTCTAAGTATTGCAACATTATAAAGCCCTGTGCCTAATTCACTGGCAAACAGAACTAAGCACCCTTGTTGATATTTCCAAGGCATTCATTTCCAAGTTACTTATTCTTTATAAATGGTGGTTTACATTTTCATAGTAACTTGCTACATATGTTTTTTAAATAAAAGGGCAAACACTGTAAATCAGATGCATGAAACTGTCACTGGAGCTGAAAGCTGATGTTAAAAGGATATATTTTAGTGGGTTGAGAATTTATGGTATGGAACATTAAGTGTTTAGTATACAGTTTTCACACCACTTTAAACAGGCGTCATTTGTAAAATATTTATACAACATGAAAGAACAGGACACAGCCATGTTCTTTAATAAGTTTGTTATAAAGTGCATTCAAAATCTATGATACTACAGTAAAGGTTATGTCGGCATTATCATCTAAGTAGCTTCCTGTTAGGGGTTATAAAGGTGTAGTAAAACTCTTTAGAACAAAACCTGCCATAGGCGAGCATTCCCTCCTACACCAATGAGGATTACTTCAATGCATTTAAAACAAGGAGCTGGGGATAGGGCATTTCCCGGACACTGTGACCATCTGGGAAGAACTGTGCTGCAGTAATTATTACAGCTCTAAGATGAAAATTAATAAACCCATACGCACATGGTATGCCCAGAAAATTAGCAGTCTGTGTATCTGCCTGCCCAATAGCATGACTCCTTTAGCACAACCTGATTTGCCTTCTCCTATGAATGATACACATTTATGGTGGACCTTTTTATTTTTTAAATTAAATAAAAATATTACTAACCTCTTTTTCCCTGAATACCATTCAATGAAGAACCAGTGCAAAACCAAAGGAAGCATGGCCATAAAGCCAAGGTATAGCCAATCATAATGCCCTGGAGATCCTGTACACTCCCGACAGATTTTATCACGATCCGTTCGCTGTCCTCGTGGACAAACCTACAAAAACAGCACCACAAAACTCCAGGTCAGTGTTTCCCAAACAGTGGGTCCCAATCCACCAGTGATCTCAGGTACCATGTAGGGAGGAGGGTTGAAGAGTGAGCCCACACCACACTCATCTTGCAGTGTTGGCTCCTATCCCACAGAGTCTGGGCCTGCTCCAGGCGCTGCAACCTCATGCATGGGGTTGCAGCACCACTCAGGCTTGAAGGGGCAGGCAAGCCAAACCTGAATGCTGTTGCAATCCCGTGCACTAGGCTGCAAACGCCCAGAGCAGGGACTCTGCTGGACAGGAGCCACCATTTTAGGGTGAGTGCAGAGCAGGCTCTCTCTCCAGTTCCCTCCATTCCCCACTCTGGGGCCTCCCCTCTGCACTAGTGTTAGAGTTGCAGTGGTGGGGCAGAAAATGCTGCTGCTACAGGTGGTCAGTGCCCCCTCAGCAGGGCAAGGAGAAGGACATTGGCGAATTATTTTTGGCTCCTTCCTGCCATGAATTTGTGGATCACGAAAAAAGACAAAATGCATTTGATGGGTCGCCTTAGTAAAAAGTTTTGGAATCACACCTCTAGATCTTCACAGCTAGGCTGTGCCTTAAGCTTGTTGATCTTTTTCTGCATAACATCTCTGAGACACAGCCTGTTCCATCCATTCACACGATTAAAATTCTTACCCAGGTCCCTGTCATCTCATGTCTTGATTCGTGCAACATCTTTTTCTCTGGTCTTGACACAAGAAGTCTTATAGCAGCAGCATTCTGAATGGATGCTACTAAGCTCATTTCCCAAACATGTCACAGGCCAAGATCAAGCCCTAGATCTCTTTCATAACTTCAAGAGTCTGTTGGAATTCGACACTTACCCCACAGTCGCCATATATTTCAGTTGATGCGTTTATATATTGCACCGTTCTCCCACAATACAATCCAAGGCAGGCTGGTTGGATATCTACAGCTTTTAAAAATACAAGAGTTGCAACGCTGTAGAACATCACGTTACTAGAAATGCAACAACAAAGCAGGTGAAACAGTTTGTTGCACTGTACTTAAGAAATGGAGTTCTAGGCTCAGACTGGTCCCTTTGAACCCGATCCTGCAAAGGGAACCACGCAGCTGGACCCCTGTGGCCACAGACCCTGACTTAGGTGGCCCTTCGGCTGCTTCTCTGACACAGGGAACGTGTTGCAGAGCGGGATGTAGCAGAGGCAGCTGGACTGGGAGGCAGCAGCAGCAACCAGAGCATCCCTCCCTCCCCACACCCTTTCCCCCTTCAGCTCCGAGGCAAACCCCCCCCCCCGCTCCGGTGAAACCCCCACCCCACACCCTTCCCCTCAGCTCCTGGGACCCTCCCCCGCTGCAAGGAGGCTGCCTTGACCCCAGCACCACAGGGTCTCAGTCTGGGTCACATCAGGGGTCTCCGCCCTCACGAGGGGACTCCAGGAGGGGCTCGACGGGCGGCGCCTGCTCGGATCGGGGCGGGGCGGGGGAGCGGCCCCGGCCCACTCACGGTCACCCCGGGGGCTGCGCTCACTCATTTTGCTTCAGCAGGACCCAGGATCGTTCCCCCAGCGCAGCACCAACCGCTTCCGGGTTCCCAGGACGAGGAGAGACGAGGCTCCAACCCGCCCTTGTGCGTCACTTCCTTCGTCCGTCTGCCCCATGCGACAACTGCCTGACTCCGCCCCTATTGGGGGCGGGGCTTCACATCCTTGAGATGGGCGGGGCTTCCCCGGCGCTCGCCAATGGGAGCCCTCTATCACATTCGCACCTCCCTATGGGCGTGGTTACCGCTTAAGCCACCAATCCCTGCAGTGGATAACGTCGCGCGGATTCCGCTCGTTTGGGCGTGGCCAGCCTCGACCCGATAGGCCCAGCTTCCATTGGTCCTGCTCCCGCCGCGGGCGGGGCCGCCGCGCGGCGCTGGCGTCCGCCATGGCGGCTCCCGGGTGGCTGCCGCCCGGCGCGCGGCCGGTGGTGCGCGTGGTGGACATGCACACGGGCGGGGAGCCGCTGCGCATCGTGCCGGGCGGGCTGGAGCCGGGCCCCGCCGGCCCCACGCTGCTGGCCCGGCGGCGCCACATGGGCGCGGAGCTGGACCGCGTGCGGCGGCTGCTGGTGCAGGAGCCGCGCGGGCACCGCGACATGTACGCGGCGGTGCTGGTGCCCAGCGAGCTGCCGGCCGCCCAGCTGGGCGCGCTCTTCCTGCACGGCCAGGGCTACAGCACCATGTGCGGCCACGCCGTACTGGCGCTGGGCCGCTTCGCCCTGGACGGCGGGCTGGTGCCGGCGCCGAGCCGCCCCGAGGCCGCCGTCACCATCCACTGCCCCTGCGGGCCCGTCACCGCCTTCGTGCCCTGGGACGGGCGGCGCAGCGGCAGCCGCGTCCGCTTCCACAGCGTGCCCGCCTTCGCCGCTGCCACAGGTACCGGCCGCGCCCGGCCCGGGAGTCAAGACATTGCCCGGGGGAGACCCGGGGCGCCCCCTCGTGTGCGTGTGACCCCCCCCGCCCGGAGGGGCGCCCCCTCGTGTGCGTGGGGACCCCTAGAGACCCTGGTCCCCTGTCTTTCTGTCCCCCTATGATGGGGTAGGGGTGCCCTTTGTGTGATCCACGAGCCCCCCTCTGTAGGACCCCCATCCCCTGGAGCCGTGGGGAAAGGTGCCCCTGTTCTCTCCCGCCCCCAGACTGTCTGACCCCCACGGGTGAAAGGGGTGACTCTGTGCATGACTAACACCACTAAACCTGTTCTTGCTTTCCCACATCTCCCCTTGGGCTGTGGGTGTGAATTTTCTGAGGTAGCTCCATATCTTGGTCAATGCGGGATGTTGCCCCTTTGTGCCTTGGCATTAGGACTCACCTGGCCTCACCTAGTTCCTTTCCACACACTGCGGAGGGGGGCAGGAACAATTTGTGTAGGGCAGGTGCTGAAAGCCATTGAACCAAACTGTAAATCCTGCATAGGGTGGAACCCATTTTGGGCTGGCCGTGCCACTGCATCCCTAGTTCCAGCACCTACAGAAGGGTGTTATGGGTGCTTTGGTACTGATGCAGCAACTGACTTCAAGCATGTGAGCTGGCCCCTTGACTTTGGAAGCAGGTGTCACTGTCAAAGGGTGTGGCCAGGGGCAGCTCTATGTGTTCTGCTGCCCCAAGCGTGGCAGTCAGGCAGCATTGGGCGGCGTTTCTGCGGGCGATCCGTCAGTCCCGGAGCTTCGGTTTACCTGCCGCCGAATCTGTGGGACTGGCGGATCACCCCCAGAAACACCGCCGAAGGCCTCTTGACTGCCGCCCTGACACCTACGGGCTGGTCGCCCCCTGTGGTATGCCATCCCAGGCACGCGCTGGTGCCTGGAGCCGCCCCTGGGTGTGGCACAGCTCTGGAGCCAACAGACTTTCTGCAGAAAAGTTCGTAGTTTGTGGTCTACATGATGCTGCCACCTGAGCCCATATTGGGCTGGCAGCCTTCAATTCTGCAAAACACTGTGCATCCTTATTTGTGGGAGTTAGGGTAATTTAAGACTGTAAACATCAATAGTTTGAAGTAGAAAGCTTGTCCAAGATTGCAGCCTCTTGAACTGCAGGGTAGTTTAAGGAGGTACCACTTATTGAGATCACTCCGGAAAACAGTAATGATTTGTTTTTAACTTTGTATTTTTTACCTGTTAAGGGTGGGAAGGGGACAGGCAGGTGAATGTTTTGGTAGAGAAAGGGGGAGTTTAATGAAATCTGTACCAACTTTTGACTCCACAGAAGAATAGACTGAACTGGATCTGCTTGATGTTGAAATTGGTGACCGGGTCAAGAAGATGAAGAACTCTGTTTTGTAGGGCTCTCTGCAGATGGGCTCCCTATTGTTTCTGAGAACCTTTTTTTAAGTAACAAAAGAACAGAACTTCGGATAGATTAGAGACTTTCACAATACCTACAATATTTTAGGATGATATGCTACCCCAAATTTGTGTCTTCGCTATTGCATAACCATGTTCGGCTTCTGTAAGTATACTAGGAGTCACCCACACTCTTCAGGCTGGTTTCCTGCATTTTGCTATTTCATTTTGCTATTGTATTAATGCCTTGTGCTGTTCTGCTTTCTGCCCTCCAGGATCCTTACCTTTGCAAGACTCATTTCCATTTTATATCTGCATCTAAAATGATCTGTCTACTCACTGTCATTTGTTTTTTGGCTTGGGTTTTTTAATTTTTTCTAATGATGGAAACGCATGACATGATTCTAGAATTGTGTTCCTTGACTTTCCTGTAGAGTTCTGTGCCATTCTCTTGCTTTAGCACCTAGCTTTACATCTCACATCAAAGTAAATCTGACACTTAAATTAAGTTGACTTACCCTACTGTGTGTGTTGGAATCCTGCTGAATTGATGAGTCAGATTGCATTATCTTGCATTAATAAGAATGAGAGAAATTGGGTTTTTTAAAAAAAAAAAAAAAAAAATCTAATATTTCTAGTTTGAAAAGAGTACAGTCTGTATAGTTGACCAAATTCAGCTCAGCAAGGACAAATTGTTCCCTTATTTAGAACCCAATCTGACCCATGAATTTTAACAGGAGAGTTTTTCCATTGACTTTAATGGAAGTTGAATCCAGGTTCTTACAAGACTTAGCACTTACCTCTCTTTATCCTTTGACGTCAAAGTGCTACACAAAATTATCCTTGTAACTATGCTAACAGTTGCATTAAAATCAGCAACGTTGCACTGGGGTGCGAATTAGGACAGAATTTGGTTTCCAGTGTTGGGGGAGAGAGGGAGATAATGTTACCCATATAAGTTCATGCACATTCTGTTTGCTTTTCCCCCTCTCTTGTTCTATTTAGATGTGACAGTTGATGTTCCTGGTTATGGGAAGGTGGTGGTCGATATTGGATATGGTGGTGCTTTCTATGCCTTTCTCAGTGCTGAGAGATTGGGATTAGATGTTTGTTCTTCAAAGACCCAGGATCTTGTAGATGCAGCAAGTGCAGTAACAGAAGCAGTAAAGAGACAGGTATAGCAGAATGCCAACATACCTCAAATACTTTTCTAACAAAGTAGTAATGCAGGGTTTTTCTTACAGAGGAGACTGTTCACAACATTGTTTTACATTCCAGGTATAGAATTTCAACAAAAAGTAAATATCATAGTAGACTTTCTCAGGTGTTTGTGGGTATGACTGTTCTTGCCCTGTTAATGCAGTTAACAGTTTTGTTAACTTAAATCGTTGATTGTTGCTAGAAATGTGCTGACTAATCCACACATAGCCAGACGTGCTGGGAAGTGGGGGAGTTTGTATTTGCAGCTGGACACACACAAAAATTTTAAAATGCAGCACACAGCACAACTTGCTTCAGGAAACATAGGCACTGCCTTTCTGGATCAGACCATGGCACACCACCAGCTGCTTCAGAGGTCTGCCTCCCACATTAGGTCTCAGCATACACTACTATGAAGCAAGTGCATTGTCGTGTTTTGTGATGTCTAGCAATATTAGGTGGTGTATACACCATTTACCTATTAAGTACACACACACACACCCGTCACATCAGGGTGTTGAATGCAAATCATTTATTTATAGAAATATTCATTACATATAGCTGGTTAATTTAATGTTTTCTTCACTGTGGAAGATGTTATATTATAACCTCTCCACGTGATCAGTATTCTGTGTTTTTGATACAGTTTCTATATCACTCTTTAAAGGGAAAACCCCCATAAAGTTTCAGCTATGTTCTATATTTCCCATGCTTTAGTTGTCTTAGCACAATACCGAATTACAGATGCTTGGTGTTACAAATGGCTGTTTTAACCATCATAATATAATTAGCATCTTTCTAGCAATTTACATTTTCAAAGTGCTGTATAAATATTAGTCTTTACAAGACCCGTATAAGGTAGGCAGATATTATCCTTATTTTACTCGTCATTTCAGTGCGCCTCAACTAAAGGCTTGTACACGTGCACTTACTTCAATACAACTTAAGTCACGCAGGGGCTATGGAAAAGCCACTGACACAGCTACCGCTGCTCATGGAGTAATTATGCCAACGGGAGATCTGTCTCCTACTGTTATAGAGTGTCCACTAAAGCTGCCCCACCGTAGCCATTCTAGTGTAGACTAGCCCTAATCCAAATTCAGAGCCTTGGCTGAAGACTCTGGAGTTGCTGTTGCCAGTCTACTATGGTATACTGCCTTCTGAATGATTGATCTTACTAGAAAGTATAATATTAGCATATTTTTACTTTGAATTTTATATTTGTGTATTCTTAATCATAGAATATCAGTATTGGAAGGGACCTCAGGTGGTCCTCTAGTCCAGCTCTCTGCTCAAAGCAGGGCCAATTCCCAACTAAATCATCCCAGCCAGGGCTTTGTCAAACCTGATCTTAAAAACCTCTAAGAGAGGAGATTCCACCACCTCCTTAGGTAACCCATTTTAGTGCTTCACCACCATCCTAGTGAAAAAGTTTTTCTTAATACCCAACCTAAACCTCCCCTACTGCAACTTGTGACCATTACTACTTGTTCTGTCATCTGCTACCACCGAGAACAGTCTAAATCCATCCTCTTTGGAACCCCCTTTCAGGTAGTTGAAAGCAGCTATCAAATCTCCCCTCAGTCTTCTCTTCTGTAGACTAAACAATCCTAGTTCCCTCAGCCTCTCATAAGTCACGTGCTCCAGGCCCCTAATCATTTTTGTTGCCCTCCTCTGGACTCTTTCCAACTTTTCCACATCCTCCTTGTAGTGTGGGCCCCAGAACTGGACACAGTACTCCAGATGAGGCCTCACCAATGTCGAATAGAGGGGAACGATCACGTCCCTCGATCAGCTGGCAATGCCCCTACTTATACAGCCCAAAATATTGACTCATATCCAGTTTCTCATCCACTGTAACCCCTAGGTCCTTTTCTGCAAAACTGCTGCTTAGCCATTCAGTTCCTAGTCTGTAGCCATGCATAGGAGTCTTCTGTCCTAAGTGCAGGGCTCTGCACTTGTCCTTGTTGAACCACATCAGATTTCTTTTGGCCCAATCCTCTAATTTGTCTAGGTCCCTTCAGGAGCATCCATATCTAGCATCAGAATGTCTACTGAAGTCTGTTTAAATGTCTGTCATGTTTGGCGTGTGTCCCACCTCCTACTCAACGCACACATCCCTATAGAGCCCCAGGCGGCAACAGCAGCACACTGAGGGTTTACAGTCTAGGAAATATTAGACCTGAAAAATGCATCATAAACAGAGCTTAGGAAATCAGTGAAGTTAAGTCTTAAAGAAATATCTGTGGGTTTGAGTTGCACACAGGAAATTCCACAGTTCCACAACGTCTGTAGTCTTAAGTGAACACAAGATAAAGAAGTTGCTATCCTCACTATGAGCATCAGTTTGTTACCTGTGGAGTAGAAATAAATGTGCCCAAGAGTAGTTAGAACGGTACATTTATACTTGTGTGTGTGCCTAACACTGTCATCTTTTAAAAACCTTACTTCAATTTAAATGAAAATATTTGATTGTTGTGTATGTCTGTCTATCAATTCTGTATGTTATTCCTAGTTTAAAATTCATCACCCTGAAAACGAAGAGCTTGCTTTCCTCTATGGCACTATATTAACAGATGGAAAAGATGCATTTAGTGATGAACCAACAACCAACATCTGTGTGTTTGCAGATGCACAGGTATGAAAATATGCTACTGTGAGATACAAGATAAGTAATGCTTGGTCTGTGTCTCTAAGAATGAGTTAAATCAAGGGGCTCAAACTGAAATGACCACGAGGGCCACATGAAGACTAGTGCACTGGTCTGAGGGCCGCATCACTGACACGCCCCTCCTCGCTGCCCCCGTCCCCACTCCACCCCTTCCATGAGGTCCCACTCCTGCCCCACCTCCTCCTCTGAGTACGCAGCTCCCCGTTCCCTCCTGGAAAGCGCTAGGCACCGCCAACAGCTATTTGGCAAACATAGAAAGAGCAATATAGGAAGTCCAGAGCTGGAAACACAAGCAAACAAATCTAATTTAACAAGAAATTACCAGCATCAGATGATCCAAGATGATTCAGGCTTTTTTCAAATGTGATATGCTGATAAATCTGACAGAAATTTCAGCCCATGTCAGCCTAATATCAATTATAATTTTATAAAGTCTCCCTCTCCCAAACTGATCCTCATAACCCTGTTCCCCATCCCTACTTACCCCTGTAACCCAGCTCCCTGTGCCCCATCCCCAAATCTCCACCTACTCACTCCTATTACCGAGCTCCCTGTTCCCCCAAATCTCCCCCCACTCATGCCTGTAGCCAGCTCCCTGTGTTCCATTCCTGAATCTCCCCCACTCATCCTCATAACCCTGCTCCCCATCCCCAAATCTCCACCCACTCACCCCTGTAACTCAGCTTCCTGTACCCTATCCCTAAATCTCACCCCACTCACCTCCCATAACCCTGTTTTCCATCTCCAAATGTCCCCCGACTCATCCTTGTAACCCAGCGCCCTGTCCTCAAATCTCCCCACAACCCTGCTCCCTGTTCCCCAAATCTCCTCCCACTCCCCCAGCTTCAATACCATCCCACCCCTAAGCTGCCCCTCCCTGTCCCCCCGTCTCCTCGATCTGTCTCTTTTCAGCCTTCCCGGACTCTCCTCCCCGCCATCCCTTGCCCGAGCCCAGCACTCTCCGCAGGGGATACCGGTAGGGAGGCAGGGGGCGGTACAGCAAGCCCAGGCAGTTGCAGCCGGCCAGAGAGCCGTGGCTTGGTGCTCACCTCTGGCTGCTCGCAGTGCAGCCCCACCCACCCAGGGGTGGGGAGGCTTCTCTGCTGCCTGGCTGGACTGCTGCCGATCCCCAGCTTCCAGGTGCTGCTACTGCGGCTTCAATGAACAAGCTGGGGCGACGCTTCCCAGGAGCCCTCTGCAGCGGTGGCCAGGAGCGGTAAGCCAGGCTCCCCGCCACCTTCCCTCTGCGGGAGGCTTACCATTCCTGGCCGTTGCTGCAGAGGGCTCCTGGGAAGTGCCGCTCCAGCTCATTCATTGAAGCTGTAGCGGCAGTGCCTGGTAGCTTGGGCCGCTGCTGATCCCTGCCAGGCAGCACAGAAGCCTCTGCTTCTGGCCCCTCCCCCCTGCAAACTGCTATGGTGGGGAGTGGGGGCACCAGGAAGCTTGGCGGGCCGCATGTTTGAGACCCCTGTGTTAAATTCTCTCTCAGTGCTGCAAAGGCATTGTCTTCGCAGTGTCGTCTGTTTCTGAACAGTAAACTGTTTCAATACAAAATGAAAGCAGGTAAATACTTCTGCAAACATGAGAGAGGCCTTCACTAAGGATTAAAAATTAGTTTAGTAAGTAGGACTCTCCCAGCTGTCACATGGGAATGATTCAGAGAATAATAGTCAAGAGAATTTAGTTGCTCTAGAATGGGGTTGGGAAACTACGGCCCGCTGGACACATCTGGCCTGCGGAACCGTCCTGCCTGGCCCTTGAGCTCCTGACTGGGGAGGCTAGCACCTGGCTCTTCCCCTGCTGTTCCCCTCTCCCTTTCCCCTCCCCCCTTCCCCTCCCCCGCCACGCAGCCTCCGCACACTGCATGGGCAGCACTCTGGGAGGCGGGGCTGCGCTCTCCTGCAGGGCAGCGCAGCAGTGTTTGGCTCCACTCGGCTGCCAGACACGCTGCTCTGAGTGGCCTGTTAAGGGAGCTGGAGGGTTGGATAAGAGGCAGGGGATCCCAGGGGATTATTGGACAGGGCGAAGGTTCGGGGGGGGGATGGGGAACATGCGGGTTGGATTGGCATGGGAGTCCTGGGAGTCTATCAGGGGCTGGGGGTGTGGATAGGGGTCGAGGCGGTTAGGGGGCGGGGTCCCGGGGGACCTGTCAGGAGACAGGGGTGTGGATGGGGTCGGGGAAGTTGGGGACAAGGAGCAGGGGGGATTGGATAAGGGGGTGAGGTTGGGGGGGGGCTCGTCAGGGGACAATAAGCGGTGAGGGGGTTGAATGGGGTCAGAAGTTCTGAATGGGGGAGTCAGGTGGCGGTAAGTGGGAGAGATCAAATGGGGTAGGGACCAGGCTGTTTGAGGAGGCACAGCCTTCTCTACCCGGCCCTCCATATAGTTTTGCAACCCTGATGTGGCCCTCAGGCCAAAAAGTTTGCCCAGCCCTCCTCTAGATTCTGTTAGTGATTATCTGCAAGTTTACAGACCTGAAAGTAACATGAAGTTTTAATACTTGAATAGTTGTTATGCATACTGTCAAGCTAGCATCTCTCACTCCTAGTATTTTGCCAGACAGAATCATCGTCTAAAAGTGCCCGAACCCACAGTTTCTTTTGTGCTTCTCTCACCCTGTCTGTTTACGGAACCCCAGAGCTAGGAAATGCCGATGTCTGTAATAATTTGGACTATAGGGGGTGCGTTCTCATGTTTTTATAATAAAAGATAAAAATAAGCTAACGAATGTTTAATTTTTTAAATTAGGTCGACAGAAGTCCTACCGGCTCAGGCGTAACTGCTCGCATTGCCTTACAATACCATAAGGGGCTCATCCACATGAATCAGACCAGAACCTTTAGGAGCAGCTCAACCGGGTCCTTATTCACTGGAAAAGCCGTGAAGGCAAGCAGCAAACCTCTTCTTTTCTGTGTATTTTTAAGGTGGTTTTTGTGAATTTTGTGCTCATGCCAGTGAGAGACTCTAACAGCACAGGCGTAAATTAGGCATAGTGCCTGCCACTACAAACAATTCTGCCGCTGTACTCACTTCTCATCTTTCCATGTTGTTTCACTCCTGGGCCTGTTCTGAGCAGAGATTGCAAGTCTTGACAAATTGTGTGTAGAAGAGCAGTGTGTTATGGATAAATAGGGATGAAGTTTCACATGGCACAGTAATCTTTCCATTGTGATCATAGGCTGTACAGAAAGGAATAAACAATATGATGATATTCACAAACAATACAAAATTGGAAGGAGCTGAGAATGGAAATAATTCAGATGCCTAAAATAATTAGGAACATAGGCAGAAAATAATACTATGGGGGGGAGAAATAATCCAAAACAGACATTGTTTGACAAACCGAAGAAGTGGTACTGCTGAAAGAGACTTGGGGGTGACAGCCAAAATCAGATTGGAGAAGAATTTGAAGTGAAAATCGGTGGGGGAAAGGACCAGTGGAGTTTTGCACTGTGTATACAAAGGCTTCTCAACAGAGGAGGGAAATATTTGTACGGCTTTAATATAATTACAGCTGGAATCTTGCTTTCAGCTCTGGGCACTTGTTCTCCAAAGAAAGATTTCCAAATTGCTGGTGCTTTTCACTCAACTCCTTCCAATGTGGACTGGTGAGACTGATTTACAAAGAAAATTGGGTTAAGTTGAGTGACAATTAGAGTCATAAGAGGCTGCATATACTGGAAGGTGGCAAATGGGATGAAATTTTCCCTCCAGCTATTAGACTAGGAAAGGGAAGGAGCCATGTATCTGTGGCAGACTTGCCAAAGGTGTAACTGTAGTTCCATTTAAGTGCAAAACCTGTTGATTAACAAAACCAGTAAGCAAACCCCATGATCTTAGGCCATGTCTACACTACCACCTGTGTCAGTAAAACTTGTGGTGTTCAGGGAGCTTAAAAAAGACACAGTTGAGCAGCATACGTTCACCAGCATAAGTTTCTCCGGCATAAGTGATGGGGTGCACAGCGCTGTGTCAGCGGGAGAGCTGCTCCTACTGCCGCTCGTGGGGGTGATTTAATTATGTCACCAGGAGCGCTCTTTCCCATTATCATAGAGTGGCTATATGAGACATCTTACAGTGATGCAGCTGCATCAGGGCTGCTCTAAGGTCTCTAGTGCAGAGACAGCCTTAAACTGTGATTTCTGTTCCTGCAGCAACAGTGGAGCCTTTCCTTCACTTCCCTTGACTTCCTGGAGCTCCCAGCAGAAATCAGCATAGGCTACTACAGACACTCCCTGAGTTATGTAAACCTGATGTACGCAAATCCGAGCTTACAGAAAAAGTTCCATAAGCTAGAAATAGAAGTTGGGGGTTTTTTGCACGTAATGGTCCGAGATACATTTCTGACTTACGGAAAATTTGAGTTACGCAAGGTGTTCCGGAACAGAACGCTCGCATAAGTCGCAGGGCGTCTGTAGCTCAAATCTTCTATGCAGCAGCTGTACCCTTGCCTGTTAACTGATGGCTCAGTCCAAGCTAAGTTGGCCTGTGCCAAATAAAAGCCATTTTCAGGGTGTGGCTCAGTAAGGCCTGGTCTGCTCTTAAAAAAATTGATTGGCATAGCTAGTCAGAGGTGTGAAAAAACACACTCCTGACTGTCACCATGCTGATCGCTATCCCCCAGTGTAGGTGGGTTATATCTGTGAGTGACACTAAGTGAACAGAAACCCTCCAAATGTAATTTCAATTGGTCAGAGCTGAGGGACACCCAGAGAAGCAATGCCATTGGCCACACAGTTTTATTGTACTTAACCACATACTGTGTAGTAATACTCTTTTGTAAACAGGGAAGAACCCCTTAAATGCCAATTCAATTTAAATCTAAACCTTTTCTCTTCTCAGGAAGCAAAGTGTGGTGACTATAACGCTGTTGTAGTAGAAGTCTCAGGAGAAGCCTTTTATACTGGAACAGCAACCTTTGTTGTTGAAGAGGAGGACCCACTGAAATATGGATTTTCTCTAAAGTGACCTTGGCCATCATTCAATTGTCAGCTTTTAAATCGTAACCAATATTGAAAAGATGATCTTTGTAATCTATAGGGGGGAAATTTTAAATACACCATATTTACTTAGCTCATATTTTCCTAATAGTCTACTGCATCTATGGATGGTTTAAAAACAAATTCATTTAAATATCATAGAGCAGAGCTAAAAAACTTTCCTGGTATCCATGATTACTTATATTACAAATAAAGATCACAGGCTATAGTATTCTGTAGTCATTAGCATGTATTATACAAGTCTGAGTCTGTTTGAAACTGCATTTACAATTCTATTTCAAACACCGGATAGTAAACAAAGCTAAGCTTGAAAGGGCAATTTCAAATGTAAGTGCCTCTTGTAAAGACATTATATACTTTAAACTCTACTTCAGTGCAAGAATTCTATTAAAATGCAGTATTCTGACCTCACATTTTCTTGTTTTAATTCTTGTAACAGGGCCTCAGTCACTGACCTTAAGCAGTCATTGTTTTGGCTCATTTGCCCTGACTTGGTCATCTGACTTTAACAATCGTACCCTGTCTGGCCATGCTGCTTCCTGGTTCAGATCTCTTAACTTCAGCTCTGGTATTTTTTGTTGTTGTTTTTTTAATCTTTCCTGCTGTACAAACATTACCCCTGTCATTGGGTACTTCTACTGACATGCTGTCTCAGATCACTTCGTACTCAGGCTTCTTGTCATGACCAAGGGCCTACCATGCCTCTGCCTGCTATTCATGTCTTCTTTCCGTTTCCTTGGCATTGTGCCTTTTGATATGCTGTTTTCTGCACCTCGCGTAGGCTGGGTCGTACTTTGTCAATACTTTTGCCCTTCCAATCCTCTGGCCTCCATTTTTTTCAAATATAATCCCTCCTTAATAATTCCCACACTTTCTCCAGATATGTAATCCAGTGTCCTCTCTGTTTCAGATCACAAATTCGTTGGGGCAGGGGTTGTGTCTATATGAGCCAAATCATAATCCCAAAGAAATCAACAGTAAAAATCTGACTTCAGTAGCACCAAGATTGGACCCTATGTTTGTAAAGTGGCGTGTATGTTTGTAGCAGTACATAAATCAATATGAAATCCACTCTTTTGTGGTTAGATGTAATGTACTAAATAGTAAATAATGCCTTTCACTTGTATAGCTCAACCCTAGGCTTTCACCTGTTGCTTGTCTTAGGCCCTCATCTGCAAACACGCGCACACTTTAAGCATGAGTAGTTAGGACAAAAGTGTTTTGCAGGCTTGAAGTCTCAGATTGTAAATTTGTCAAGTCAGGGTCTGCCTATGTGTGAGAAGCATCTGGCAGACAGGATGGTTACTACCAACCTAATAATACATGGCCAGTTTGTAAATATAGATTAAGATCTAAAAAGTAAACTATAAAGTTTTCCCTGAATTGTAGTAGGGCTTTTTTCAATACAATATGCAGTACTTTATAATTTGAGTATAACAAGACCATTTTGCTGTGATTAATACTTGTTGCCTGGTGATGGTATATCATTACAGACAAAAAGAATCCTGGAAATTTCTCTTATTAAAAATTTCTAAAGGCCAGGACAATGCTCTCTCCAAATCTCCAATGCACCAGTTGACAGCTAATGGTACTGGAGGCTTTGAAAGGAAAAGGTAAAATTAGAGTAATCATGAGACAGAAAAGCACAGATCTAATCTGCCAGTTCCATAATATACTTTAAAACCATAATTATCATGAAAGAACAAAAATAGTTAACAGGTTGACAGTGTGTGTTCTTTGAACTTACTTTGCTAAAGCAGGATGCCTGGGTCACTGTGTTCCTACCTTTGCTACTCATTTTCTGTATGACTTTTGGGCAAGTCACTTACAGCCTTGTTCAGCTGTGCTGAGCAGCCCTAGCTCCTGTTAAAGCCAAATGGAGCTGTAGGTGCTCCGCACCTTTGAAAGAGAGGTCATTTGTTCCTCAGTTTCCCACTTGTAAAATTGAGGGCAAAAGGAGTGGGACCCCTGAAGGCTGAGCATCACCGTGTCTAATTTAGCTGTGTAGAAAATTAGGAGCAACGCTGTGATCCTCAAAGGCCAGTTAGGCAACTAGGCTCTCTGGACAGTGATAGGGAAAAAGAGAGGGGCTTTAGAACATAATCCACGAAAGCCATCATGCTAGGCAGGGAGCTGCCTAATCTAGCCAACTGGCAATGCTGATCAGAGGCAGGGGATTGTGCTTAGCGATCCGCAAATGGGCACCTGCAGTCAGGCAGCTTTCTCAAGGTCCCTTCCAGCTGCACACTGATTCTAACAGTTGCGTGCTCAGGCTCTCCATATGATGTCGGGGGGAGAGAGAGAGATGCCTAAAAGGGGATTCACAGAAACCAGCAAGCTAAGCGGGCAACTCCCCTAAGATAGTCACTAGCAAATGGTGGAGGAGGGGGGTGTTAGCCTGCCCCAAAGAGAGCCAGGTCAGCCCTTTTTCTACAGACACTGAGGGTGATATCCATGCCTTCCCGTATACACAATAGGCCAGTGTTTAGAGCACTGCCTGACTCAGAGCAAGGGCTTGAACCCAGAGCTTCCCCCCTGAAAGCTCCATCCACTTGGCTCCAGGGTAGTGCCCTTATTGACAGAGCTGTCCTATGTAAGACATGGGTGCTGATTGTTCCATCAGACCTGGCACTGGTGAGGCCCCAGCTGCTGACTGTGTCCAGGTTTGGGTGCTGCACTTTATGGAAGATGTGGACAAATTGGAGACAGCCCAGGGGTGGGAAACAAAAATAGGTAGTGGTTTAGAAAACTTGACCTGTGAGGAAAGGCTGAAAGAACTGGGCATGTTTAGTCTAGTGAAAAGAAAGGGACGGGACGCCTGTAACAGCCTTCAAATATGTTGAAGATGGTTATAAAGAGGATGGAGCTCAATGGTTCTCTCTGTCTACTGAGGGTAGGACAAGATGCTCAGTGGTTCTCTATGTCGACTGAGGGTAGGACAAGATGTACTCAGCGTGCAGCAAGGAGATTTGGTTTGATTATTAGAAAAAATTTTCTGTCTCCAAAGACAATGAGGCATTGGACGACAGTTGTGGAATCCCTGTCACTGGAGGTTTTATAAGATCATGTTAGCTGAACACCTGTAAGAGATGATGGAGGTATACTCAATCCTGCATGTGCCGGGGGCTCATGACATGACCTCTTGACACCACTTCCTGCTGATATTGCTATGACTCCGCTGGATTTCTTTGGAGGGGTTCCACTTTGTATAAATATTGGAACAGTCATTGGGCCAGAGAGCGAAAATTACACGATAGCCAAACACTCGTGGGAGACCCAGGTTCTAGATCCTGCACGAACAATTAAGTCAATGGTCTTCAAGCTGTGTGCCAGCCCCACAGGGAGTGCCATCTGTCCCTACTTAGCACCCTACTCTGCCCCCACCCCAATTGCAGCTCCACCACCCTTATCCCAGCTCAGGCCCCAGCTACCTGCAGCTTCATGCCACCCCATCCTCACACTGTCCTCAGCTATAGCTCCGCTCCACTCTACCCCAGCCCAGCTCTGCCCTCATTCACTCTCTGCTCCCCTGCCCTGCCTGGGCCAGCTCCACCTCAAGCTCCAGCACCAGGTCTCCTACATCATAGGTGAGTACGTTAACCACTAGCTATTGGGCTTAGGGAAGCAGGAAGGGGTACCATCACTAGGATTGCCAACTAGCTAATTGCACAAACCCAGACCTCCTGCCCTTTCCCTGAGGCTCACCCCTGTCTTGCCCCCTCTCTGAGCCCCCCAACTCACTCCATTCCCCCTTCCTCCATTACTTGCGCTCCCCCACCTTCATGCACTTTCACCAGGCTGCAGCAGGGGTTGGGGTGTGTGGTGCAGGTGCTGGGACCGCATTTGGGTGCAGGAGGAGGGGGTGAGATGTGGGCTCCAGGAGGGGGTTTGTTATACTAATTGCCATTCGGGGGTGGGAGGTGGAGCTGGTCCCATCAGCCTACAGAATGGGGATGGGGAATGCAGGGGAGAGGATGCAGGAGGGATCCCAGTAGCAGCCAGTCTGTGTGTTGGGGCAGAGGCTCTGAAATGCCTGTCACGGGGTGCTGGGACCCTCATCCACAATCTGTTTGGGATGGGGGTTAAGAGGGGACTGTTGGGAGGAGCAGTCTCAGTCCCTATTAGAATCATAGAATATTCGGGTTGGAAGAGACCGCAGGAGGTCATCTAGTCCAATCCCCTGCTCAAAGCAGGACCAACACCAACTAAATC
>ML677332.1:85297979-85324614 GCA_007922305.1 Dermatemys mawii
GGGGGGGGGGGTTGGATAGGGCGTGGGAGTTCCATGGTCTGTCAGGATGCCGGGGTGGATAGGGGTCGGGGCAGTCAGGGGACAGGGGGGGTTGGATAGGGGGTAGGGTCTCAGGGGGGTGGTTACCGATCCCAGGGGGAGGGGGGACAGTCAGGGGACAAGAAGCAGGATGTGTTGGGGATTCTGAGGGGGACAGTCAGGGTCAGGGAGTGGGTGGGGGTCAAATAGGGGGCAGGGCCAGGCTGTTTGGGGAGGCACAGCCTTCCCTTCCCAGCCCTACAATTTTGGAACCCCGATGTGGCCCTCGGGCCAAAAAGGTTGCCAACTCCTGGACTAGTTGGTTAGTTGGACCTAATAGAGAAGTGAAGGGTAACTGACCACACATCATTTAGGGCAGTAGTTCTCATCAAAGGATCTGCACATCCCTGGGGGTACTCAGAGGTTTTTCCAGAGGGTTCATCAATTCTTCTGGCTATTTGCCTAATTTTACAACAGGCTGCATAAAAAGCACTAGCAAAGTCAGTACAAACGAACATTTCATACACACAAAATGAGAAAATAAGCAGTTGTTCAGTAATGTGCTGTGTATATTTTTATGTTGATTGTGTTGTAAGGAAGTAGTTTTTCAGAGAGGTGAAACTTGGGGTACATAAGACAAATCAGACCCCTGAAAGGGGTACAATGTCTGGAAAGGTTGAGAGCCACTGATTTGGGGAACAAAGATCACATAAAGGAGACTTTTAAATTCACCCTTAAGGCCACTTTTGGGGAACTTTTCTCGTTTGTCTCATATTTTTAGGCTCTCTTTTATTCACATCACACAGGAAACCAAGAGCTCAGAAAGCTGTCGGAAAACCTGCACAGAAGTGAGTATTGTAAAACACTTCCTGCAGCACAAGGTGTATGCGGCAATGTTTGAGTAATTTAAATTTAAAGTAAATGTTACACTAGAGATGGAACATAAACTTCACTTACCTTTAACCAAGATGGCTATGGCTTTCACTGTGCTGTCCTTGCTGCGAGGATCATATGAGCCCAGGGACTAAAGCAGGCCAGAGTAGTTGAAGGCAAAGCACATACAGGATCGAAAGGACATTTTGTTTGTAACCATGTCAGCTGGGGCACAAGGGGATTTGCAACTCCTTGACTTGTGTGGGCAGCTGCCCCAGAAGGGGTGAAAATTATAGCAGGAATAACCATCCCCAGCCCCGCCAGAAAGCAGCAGCTTTACAATGCAGCTGAGTTCTGTGGTGGAAGCTCCCTGGAGATGTTCTGAATCATTGCAACTCCTGGCCACTCTGGCTCCATGCCTTCCCATTCTTGGGACCATGCCTGCTGCCTCCAAGTCCACCCGGCAGAGTGGAAGTTTTCTGGAGCAGCCTGCACCACTCTGGCCTGGCTGCAGGTGGACTTTCTGCTGCTAGGGTCCAAACACTTGGATTCTGCCAATGCAAATCTGAACCTTATAATATCAATGAATTAAAAACAATCCTTACCTTGTTTCTGAAGAATTTGTAGCATTAAGAGTTCTGAAGAGTTTGTAGCAAGTAGGCGGTGTATTATTTAAAATTCATATTGCAGTAAGCACCATGAGCGCCAGTCAGAATCTTGGGCTAGGTGCAGTACACATACAAATACACGCCCCAAAGAGCTTACAGTTTTCAGGAATAATGTTTCAAATTAGGTTTAGACACAATATGTTTCCAGAACTAATGTTCTATCATTCAGGAATAGGTTAGTACAGAGAATGTATGGAGTAAACTAGGTTTATCTAAGCACTGTACACTCATTGGCTTCAATGGTCTCTCCACATGAAGAAGGCTTGTGGTATCTGGCCTTAATTCTCCCCCATAATTACAGCCAACCCTAAGAGTAGCACGAACTGGTTGAAAGATTGTACTGAAAGAGTGGTTAGCAATGGATTGCTGTCCAACAGGGAGGGCGCATACCGTAGGGTCCCACAAGGGTCAGACCTAGGTCTGGTACTATTCAGTATTTTCATTATTGACCTGGATAATGAAGTGGAGAGTATGCTTATAAAATCTGTGGATAAAACCAAGTTGGGAGGGATTGTATACACTTTGGAGGGCAGGATTAGAATTCAAAATGACCTTGACAAATTGGAGAATTAGTCTGAAATCAAGACAAAATTCATTGAAGACAAGTGAAAAGTACTACACTTCGGAAGGAAAAATCAAATGTGCTATTCAAACTGGGGAATAACTAGGCTCTCGGGGTTATACTGGATCACAAATAGTCTATGAATCAACAAAGTAATGAAGTTGCAAAAAAAGCAGCTATTTTTCATTCTAGGACATATTAATAGGCAAGATACTTGAGGTAACAGACCCACTCTACTCAGCACAAGTGAGGCCTCAGCTGGAGTACTGTGTCCAGTTCTGGGCACCATGCTTTAAGAAAGTTGTGGACAATCTGGAGAGTCCAAAGGGGAGCAACAAAAATGATAAAAGGTTTAGATAACATGAGCTAACTGGGCATGTTTAGACTTGAGAAAAGAAGATGGAGGGGGGACTTGATAACTGTCTTCAAATATGGTAAGGGCTGTTATAAAGAGAATGATGTTTGATTATTCCCTATGTCTACTAATGGTAGGACAAGTAGTAATGGTTTTAGGGTGCAGCATGGGAGATTTAGGTTAGATATTAGGAAAATCTTTCAAGAGAGGCTGTGGAATCCCCCTCTTTGGAAGTTTTTACAAACAGGTTAGACAGTCAGCTGTCAGGGATGATCTTAGTTAACTTGGTCCTGCCTCGGTGCAGGGGACTGGACTTGATGACCTCTTGAGGTCCCTTCCAGCCTAAGATTATAAGATTATATGCAGTTCCAATTTGTTCTGTACTTATTTTCTTGGTAGAAACCAAATCTTGCAACTTCAGCAAAAATAGGCCATTATAAAAGACCACTGAACTCAGCTTTGTGTTTGTGAAGTAATGTTTTCCAAACAGGTAAAATCCCTAATTTAATGAATAAATTCCCATTTATGATCTTTTACATTTTCAATCCTACAGTATACGTAAATGACTTGTAAACCTAGCCCTTCTTATAAATTAAGAAACATGAAGACCTCTTTAAAGTATTTATAATCTTAAACATCTCCATAAATCCTCTGTCTGTGCTAGGCAATTTATCTGTAAGCACAGCCGCTTGCACTAGACGACCCTATCTATAATTTAGATCTAATATCACACACACACAAAAACTATGTACTTTGCTTTGGAGCAAAGCCATTTAGGATTTGTCTCTTGGCATCCTGCTGATGCGCAGAATCTCATTCATCCTTTCCCAATACTAGAGTAGAAGATGGCTGCATGTTAGACTCAGGCCTGGTCTACGCTGTGAGGGGAATCGATCTAAGTTAAACAACTTCAGCTAGGTGAATAACGTAGCTGAAGTTGACGTACTTAGAACTACTTACCGTGGGGTCTTCACTGCGGTAAGTCAATGGCTGACGCTCTCCCGTAGACTTCGCCTGCGCCTCTCGCCCTGGTGGAGTACCGGAGTCTCCAGGAGAGTGCTCAGCAGCTGATTTATCACATCTAGATTCAACTAGATGTGATAAATCCAACCCCGCTGGATCAATCGCTGCCTATCGATCCAGTGGGTAACGTAGACAAGCCCTTACTTGGATGTTGTTCAAATCCAAGTGAACTTTGATTTGTTCCAATAAGTCTCTCTCTCGAGGTGTTTGTATTTCCCCATATAAGGGTAGCTGAAGGGATCTGGCTAGAAGGTCATGCTACAGCTTCATGAAGAACAAAAACAAATGATTCCTATAGACTAAGAACCTCCGAGTCATATACATGGACAAAGTAGTGAGACAAATTTATTTTGAATCACTGAACCGGCAATTCCCTCACAACAGAATAAATTTAATTTGATTATCCACCCCAGTAACATACACTGACCTAGTCTCAGTGTTAGGAAAAACATTCTGAATAAAAAGGTCACTTATTTCTATTGTGAAATCTAATGTACCAAGGCATTTCTCCTCCTCACTGAACTATGCCCATGGCTGCTGTGTTTAATCTGGTGCA
This sequence comes from Dermatemys mawii, assembly GCA_007922305.1. Taxonomy (NCBI): domain Eukaryota; kingdom Metazoa; phylum Chordata; order Testudines; family Dermatemydidae; genus Dermatemys; species Dermatemys mawii. Next base: position 85,302,035 of record ML677332.1, read on the forward strand.
TTTTACAGAGCATTTGATAATACATTAGCCCTGAAGTTGTGTCAAGTTTTGAATTAAGCATTTCAATGTGGATCATTTCCAGAAAATGATTCAAGCTGTAATCTCTCCCTTCTCTTTGGCTGGAATGACCCATTATAGAACACTTCATTGAAAAACAAAATTATTTTGAACAGATGTTACAATTTGGCTTGACTACACAGCAGGCGCTCTCTGCACAATCATTTTGGCATCCTGAAATGCAGTGAGACACACACCAAATTAAAGATTGATTTACCCTGTTCATAGGTCTTCCCAGGCTCCAGCTGTGGCAGTATGTTTCGATGCTGAGACTTTATAGCCGAGGTGGTCAATAGTTCATTGTTTGCTGAATTACTATGATGGCATTTTTAACCAGCATTAAGAACAGCCCTACTGGATTAGACCAAAGGTCCATCCAGCCCAGTATCCTGTCTACCGACAGTGGCCAATGCCAGGTGACCCAGAGGGAGTGAACCTAACAGGTAATGAGCAAGTGATCTCTCTCCTGCCATCCATCACCACCCTCTGACAGAGGCTAGGGCCACCATTCCTTACCCATCCTGGCTAACAGTCATTAATAGACTTAACCTCCATGAATTTATCCAGTTCTCTTTTATAGTCCTAGACTTCACACCTCCTCAGGCAAGGAGTTCCACAGGTTGACCATGCACTGTGTGAAGAACTTCCTTTTATTTGTTTTAAACCTGCTGCCCATGAATTTCATTTGGTGGCCCCTAGTTCTTATATTATGGGAACAAATAAATAACTTTTCCTTATTCTCTTGCTTTACACCACTCATGATTTTATATACCTCTATCATAGCCACACTTAGTCTCCTCTTTTCCAAGCTGAAAAGTCCTAGCCTCTTTAATCTCTCCTTATATGGGACCCTTTCCAAACCCCTAACGATTTTAGTTGCCCTTCTCTGAACCTTTTCTAATGCCAGTATATCTTTTTTGAGATGAGGAGACCACATCTGTACACAGTATTCAAGATGTGGGCGCACCATGGATTTATATAAGGAGCTGATGCCTACTGGCCTTGGGAATCACATGCCTTTTAATGGTTTATTGCAAACTTCTCCATTCTCTTGAACTGCCCACTTTCAGAAGGCCAGTATAATCAGATCTGCCAGTGTATAGCTTGGGAAAACATGGCAGACATGTCAGTAAACAGCAAGGAGAAGAACCCAACTACATTTTGGCTGCCCCATGCTGTCTAGCTCTCCCCTTCCCTGTACCAAAGCTAATTTGTGCCCTAGTGCAGCCTGGTAGCAACGTCACAGACACATCTCACGTTCGTTTATCCCGTCACGCTCTTTTGAGTGACATGAAACCACAGCTGGTCTGAAGTCACATGGGCCGGGGGGCCCTGCACACATTGCAAGACAGGCCAATTTCAGGAAATAAGCAGACTGGAATATTCAGGGTTGGAAAACTGGGACCTACCTGCATGGCAGGCCTGCCTGCTTTCTTTTGCAATGTAACATGTGAGTGACAATAAACCTGAGCTGAAAGAGGGTTAGTGGAGTTTTCGCTGTATTTTCTAGCTCTCCTTCCTACCGGAGCAGAGCCCCATGAACCAGGAACATGCACACAAATCTAGATCTCTTTCTAGGGATAAGTTGCAGAACACTGACCATACATTCTGCACTGGGGAAGATGGCTCTGCGTCTGTTTAAAAACAAATGGCAAAGTGAATTCACCAAGCTCATCCAGAGTTCAGTTTTCTGAGCTAAGATCGCCTGTTAAATCCAAACTAAAATGATAATTTGAGGTTCTTCCGCCCCACCCACCCATGATTTGAATATCACTGTAATCCATGTTCACTAACCAATAATCGATCAGAAACAATCAGTTTATGGGCACAAATTTGTTCAGTAATTAAAAAGGCTTCCAAGCAGGACTGAGTTGATTAAACAATTGTTAGTGCATAAAAGAAAAGATATACATGAGCAAATTCAACCCATTAGAACCAATTCCTACTGCCCTTTGCAAGCAATTGATATCAGCCTGCTTTGGTCTGCTTCCTAGTTTTCAGCCTACCACACTTCTACCCCGAGATGCTTGAGAATGGGGGGGGGGGTTACAGATTCAGCTTCTAGGCATTCCTCTTTCCTTCCCTAAATATATCGTAGTTTAATACTGTTCCTGATTTTGCCATCTGTCATAAATTTCCTACCTGTGTAATTAACACCTGTTCCTTACCCATTGTTTCTGTTGTTGGTGCACTATATTTATATATATTCCTGATGATTGAGGTTAAAACATTACATGCTCAGCCAAAAGAGCACGGCACTTGTGTTAAACATCACTAGACATTTCTTAACAAGTTTAGCAAGCTTGTAATTTTTCCCTTCTTAGCACGATCACAGCAGTTTATGGGAGGTCTGGTTCGTGAGTGAGCTATAGGACCTTAAAAAGTCTGGTTCTTAGGTCAACATCACATACTGAAGAAGTTCATAATGAAATGCTACCCCACATTTTTATGTTCAGTTATTTGCACAACTGGGTGTCACTAAACCTGACTGACACAGGCATGACTCAAATGAATTGGTATTAACGTGGACATCATGGGAGTCTGCATATAACACATGAAATTTTTGCTGTCCTGGGCCCTGCAAAATGACACTCCTTTAGGTATGCAACAGAAATGTGCTAAATGCAGAGACAACCAAGGGCATTCTGGAGTTCTCCCCGAGGGATGGCTCTTAAAGTTTAAATAGCTCAAACGTGCCACCAGAGAGCACTATTGCTTTCTCTATGGTCCTTTGCTGTTGACCTGTAGAATCTCACCCTCATACACGGAATCTTGTTTAAAGCTGAAAAATAGAAAAGGTTCCGAAATCCGTCCAGACATTTTGATCAGAGCAGTGTAACCTCCTGCCTAAGGAAAGGACATTGTTTTTTGTGGGGCAAGTCTCTCCTTGTTATATACAATACCCAGCACCAGTCTGGCTATCACAGCCCAGATTGCGTGTCAATGGAAATGTTAAAGGAGGGCGTGGCGGGGGGGGGGGGGGGAGAGGCAATAGGGAGGAGGAAGAAATCCTGTGGGTTCTCCCAGATGAGTTCTCTTGCAGAGGGGGTTTTGCACCTGTAAACCAACCAGCAGTTCTGTCCCCAAATTCCACAGATCCCAGGCACTGCACCAGAAGCCGCGGGTAGCTCTGCTGATGTTCTGTGCTTTCACACTGGCGCTGAGTCCCCCTGCTTCCCTCCCCAAGCAGTACAGCTTACGGTACGTGAACTTTGTGCTAGATTCCCTGCCTGGCTTGGGACTATGATATGAATCCCTACCCCCCCACTCCCCACCCCACCCCGGGCCTACGCTTCAGGGATCGACAGTCCCCACTCAGAGGTCTCCGTGGGATCTGAGCTATTGAGTTCTCTGACCCCCACAGGTTCCAGCCAGTTTCTGAAATAGTTCCGAACCTGATACCTGCTTGACTATACTTACAGCTAAACCACATTCTTCAGCAGTTTGGCTGCACCCTTTGTCAGCAACAGGCTGGTCCACAGTTCAGACAAAGCTAGAGAAGCTAAGTCAGGGGTGGGCAAACTTTTTGGCCCAAGGGCCACACTAGGGTTCAAAATTCTGCAGAGGGCTGGGTAGGGAAGGCCCCGTCCCCTCTATCCGACCCCCACCCACTTCCCACCCCTGGACTGCCCCTCTGACCCATCTACCCCCACCTTCCTTGTAACCCGATCGACTGCTCCAGAGAACCCCCCCGACTCTAAGTGCTCCCCAGGACCCCATCCCCTATCTAGCCCCTCTGCTCTCTGTTCCCTGACTGCCCTCTTCCGAGACGCCCTCACCCCAGCCACCCCTCCCCCCGTAACTTGCTTACTTGCTGAGCCGGGCGCGAGGCCCCGTGGCTCGCAGTACTCCGCCTGGCCCCAAGGCCGGGAGCGTGGGCTCACGGCTTGCCATATCCGCCGGCACTCTGGATCGGGAGGGTGGGGCCACTGGCCCCACCCCTCGGCCCAACCTCGCAGGCCAGCTAAAAATGGCCGTCTGGCCACATGTGGCCCACAGGCCGTAGTTTGCCCACCTCTGTTCTCGCTCCTCTGATGTGCGGGGAGAGCGGAACCAGTGCAGTGGGGCCTGCTACCATGGTGGGACCCTGCATGCGGCATCCTCCAGCCATGCCGCCTCCCTGCCATACCCCATTCGTGCGATGACAGTGGTGCCTCTGGGCAGCGAAAAAGGGGGCCCCACTGTGCTAGACCCTGTGTGAGCACAGAGTAGCGGACAGTCCCTGCCCCTAAAGAGCTGATCGACTCCCTTTACCACTGGCTGTGAGAGGGGTTGGCTCTGCACCACCAGGGCCTCCCCGTCCTGCCAAGCACGCCACCTTTACTGCTGCTTTGCACCCTTGAAACAGCACCGAAGATCCAGCCCGTGATTTGTACAGGAGCGCACGTCTCCAAGGAGCCGGTGGCCAGAGCACGGCACCCACTGAACCTGCACCTCAGCCCCACAGCTCACAGAATGGCAGGGCCTGGCTGAGCAGGGTGATGCCTTCAGTGCCCGATACATTATTGTGATAAATAACCTAGCGCATAGCAGCCTTTGACCGTTACATCAAAACGGCTCGTGCCATCCCCCGGATACAGTGAATATAAACGCTGAGATACGTCCAGAATTCAGAGTACAACAAACCAGGAGCGAAGACACTGGCCTACTACCCATAATGCACCAGGAAATGAGCACACCGGGTCGGGGGGGTCCTGGCACACTCCACTGTGTAGATGAGGCAATGCTCAGTTTTGCTCTCCGGCTTTCAGATCGGAGCTCCTTGCAGCCAAGGAGTGTGCGTGCAAGAATCACATCAAATCGCGCACTAGTGATCGCCGCAGAAGTGCTGAGAGGGCCAAACCGTGCCGCCGCTGGTTCGCATCCAGGGGCGGTGCTAGGGAGACACCCCTGAACTGCTGGCTCATGCTGCTTGGGGGCCAAACGCTGACGTGCAGACTCAGCTGGCAGAACTTCTACTCCCTTTGTGGGTGAGAGGGAGCGCGCAGGGGCGCACCGGGCATAACGAAGACCCACTCGGAGCTCAGCCTTCACCCGGGACCAGATCCTCTGCTGCTGTCAATCAGCATCACTCTGACGACGTCAATGGATCTATGCCGATTGATACCAGCTGAGGATCTAGACCCCCGTGTCTTCTTCCGCTACAGCGCAGCCTTCATCCCACATGCATGTTAACTCACTTGCTGCCCCCTGTCCCAGCTTCGGAGCAGTCAGGAAGAACGTGGGTGCGTTAATTCCTTGGTGGGAGAGAATGCCTGTCTGCTGGTAAAGGTCTCTTCTCCCAACGTAGTTCTGGGGTCAGGTCAAACACCTAGATCGATAAACTCCTCCTCTGATCTTACTGTTTTTATGAATGTGCAGCTAAAACAAGAGCAAAGCTCACACAGCTGGAGTACCCCCCTTGGGAACTCCGGCAAAGCAGCTGTGTTCACGTCAGCCAGAAGGCTTTGCCCACCCAAACAGGCCCCCGGTGCCGTCCAAAACCACAGTCTCTACTCCCCCTGCACTTTTCAAAGTCCTCCATGAGCTGAATGTGCTAGACCTGTCTTTTCACAGTCCGCACCGTAACAGGGCTGTGGGGAGGCTGGCGGAGGACTGAGTATTTTTATATCAATCCCTGCAGGATAACACTCCAGCTGACAAAGTTTTCTGGCTGCTCTTAAAGCTGAACTCTCCCACCAGCTTCTCCAGTCCACTCAGTCCCGCCTTCTCCAGACTAGCCAGGTCTCTGGGAGGCCCTCCCTGATTTCCAGACTCTCCCAAGGTGGATGGCTGGCGCTGCTTTGCTTAGTGCCTTGGGCACTGGCGCACGCGTCCTCCTGGCTTGGGGAGGGCTGGCTTAGGTTTCTGTGGCCTTTCTTTCCCCATACTGACTGGCTGCACAGTATGTCACCAGAATGGAGTATACTCAGCAGCTGCCTGGTAAGGGAAACCCTCAGTCACCTGCCTGGACCCGGAGAAACAGCAAACTAGCCTCTCTAAGGTCAGGTGGCTGAAATGCAGAGCGTGGAGTGCGCCACATCTGTAGGTGTGGCACATCAGGAACCGTCCACACTGGGGATGACTGTGCGGGTGACCTTTGGTGGGAACTAGGAGCCTGTGGTAAAGGTTTCCTAAAGGCCTATTCAGAATAATGGATGTTTCCTGCCCTGTGACATTTACTCTCTTCCAAATCCTTAAAATAGGAACTCCTGCCAGGGCAGTGATGAATTTACCAGGAAAGGCACAGCGGCCACTGGCTGGTTGTTCCTGACTGGTGTGTGTTGTGTGACATTGATCTGAAATTCAAGATGAATAAAATCTAGACGTTTCTATAGAAAAAGCAAAGGCTATTGCACTCCATCAGCATTCATCCAAGGCATCATCTGAGTCCTTTTACCTTTCCTATAGCAGGTTGGGCGCTGTACCACGTCTGAGACAAGGAGACTGTACGATCAACGATACGAAGCAGGTTGTTAATCACACTGTGAGACAAAGCTCCCAGCAGGGAGACATGGAGTAGTGAGAGTGATGGATTAGGATTATCCCCTACTAGGGATGACATCAGGAAGGCGTGCTTTTACTTCTGTTTCTAATTACTACAGAAAGAAAGGGGAGGAAAGAAAAGAACCCTCCCCACCAAGAAGGGTTTAGATCCCTCCAAGGAATGCTAGTAGCTTGTCCACCTCCCCAGCCATTAGACGTAGGAATAGACAGGACAAAATATTCTCGTGAGATATATTTCTACATGCTAAATGTTACTTTAAACCCTTCCTATCTCCTGGGATTTTTGTGGTATAAAGCCTGTACTGGTTGCACATAATGTTAACAATCAAACCGTACAGTGACATTCTGTAACAAAACAGCTGTGATGTTAATCATCACTACACTGTGCAGCTGGAGTTTGACAAAACATGAGGTCACACAAGTGCTCTTCAGTGGGAAGCACTGGTCTATAAATAGGAAAGCCATCCCATATTTGCCAAGCCTGACGTTGCCCATGTGTGACCACATTAATAGGCAGCTACAACAAATAGACTAATGGTGAGCTGGACAGAAGTGTTCTGAATTTCAGGCATCATCAATGTACCATGTTGTGCTTAACTTCAGTGTTAGTGACTATCTTGAAATTAAAGTTTTTAAATGCAGGCACTTCGTTTGAGCAAGAACATTGATTGTTGTCTAGGTGCAATGATCATGACCTAATCTCATTTGCTATGTGCAACCAGACTACGGTCCCAACAACAAATATATTTGATGCTTTTAAAAAAGTGGTTTCCCAAAGCTGAAAACACTTGTAAGCAAAATTGAGTAGGAGAAAAGGAATGTGAATTATAATTGGGAATTGTTTAAAAATGCTTTTTAGATCCCCAAACTACACAATACCACAGTCTGGAAAGAAAACATCTTTGGGTAAAAAAAACCATCCTGATTAATAGGAGAGATGAAAATAGTAGTGCAAAATAAAAACAAATATAGCAAATGGAAAAATGTGGAAATTGATAGCAATGAGCACAAATTGACACTTTGGACATGAAGACAATTGATAAAGGAAGCTAAAGTATTAGTGAAACATCTATGGCTGGTAGGTGTAAGGAAAATAAGGAATTCTTTAAATATATCAGTAACAAATAAAATCCTAGCAGTGGTACAGGTATGATACTAGATAAGGATGGAAAAAATTTAAATCATGAAGTAGAAAAAGCAGAAGTGTTCAATAAATATTTCTGTTCTGTATTCAGAAAGATGATGATGTATTCATATCTTACTCTGATAATACAATACTTTCTACTCAGTCAGTAACTAGAGAGGATGTTAGACAGTAACTATTAAATGTTTTTAAAACTACAAGAATGGATAACGTGCATCCAAGAGTATTAAAAGAATTGACCAAGGGGATATTTGAAATATTTGTGTTGATTTAAAATGGAGTGGTGAGTAATGAAAGAGACAAGTCACTTACACAAGTCTACCTGGACCACTTGGTAAGCTTGGTTTATTTGAGTAACATGTGCTTTAATATGCCCAAATGCAATATCTAGCAACAAAGAATATAGGTCACACTTACAAGATAGGGGATTGCAGCCTGGAATGCAGACACACATAAAAGGACTTAGATATAACAGTAGATAATCTATTAAACATAACCTCCCAGTGTAATGCTGTAACTAAGAGGACAAATACGATCCTTGGATGCATAAGCAGGAGAGTATCAAATAGGAGTAAGGAGGTGGAATTACCTCTATATATGATAAGAGTAAGACCATTACTGGCATACTGTGCCCAGTTCTGATATCCACACTTCACAAAGCCTATTATGGGAATTATTATTAGAAATTACAAATATTAATATGGGAGCCCCCCGACCGAGATGTTAAGGTAACAGTAAAGTCCTTTATTAAGTTTGAAGGCCAAATGGTATTTTATACAATTGCTCAAACTTGCCTACCAGCCTAAACATAAGCAGTCACCATACCGAAGACCAAGGCAGTAAGATAGTACTCATAAGCATGTGATCCGTGTCTTACAAACAGGCAGCCAGTGGGGAAACCCATTCAGGTATCAGCCCGTTCAGGTAAGGTCTGACAAAGAACTCGCCAATTCCAAACTTGTTTTACACCCTTTCACAAACTAACGTCACCACCAAGTACCACTGGAGCTAAGAACTAATTTAAGGCAGTTCAACCTAATGAATCCAGAGAAGAATTACAACCTCCTTGCTCTTCTCCTCCTTCCTTCTGACCAACATCTTTTCATTGCACCGAACACTGGTATCTGGGGTGGTTCCATGTTTGCTCCTTTAGTTGGGGTTGGTCCTGCTTTGAGCCAGGGGTTAGACTAGATGATCTCCTGAGGTCTCTTCCAACCTTACTCTTCTGTGATTCTAAGGCACATTCTTATTGTCTTATATTTAAAGCTCTCTGCACTCACCTCTCTGGTCAGAGGCCTTCTTTTTAGAAACTTCCCCTTCTCTCATCAGTTATTCTTTGAACCAGACACTCCGCCTACCTCATTCCTTCTGGCCCTATAACTCATTGTTTTCAAGGCCTTCCTTCTCCTCACTGGTCAGGGCCTTTCTTTACCACCACACATTTCCTTAACAAAACTTATGCTAATTCAAATTCGTTTATTTCATATTTATCCTACGGCTGGTGACAAATTGAAAAGGGCTCAAAAGGGAGCCAGAGGCTTCTGAAGCTCAGGTTGTGTAGTTTATTCATGAGAAGATGATTTGGTCACAGTCTACAAGCACCTATATGGAGAAGAGATTTCTGAGAGCAGATGGCTCATTAATGCAGCAGATAAATGTGTACCAAGAGCCACTGGTCAGAAGTTAACACTAAACAAATTCAGACTAGGAATACGGTACAAATTTTTAACACTAAGAGCAATTAGCCATTGGAACAACAATGGGGTGGTTTCTCCGTCACTTGAAGTTTTTATAATCAAAACTAGCTTCCTTTCTAAAGAAGATGCTGTACCACGAACAGAAGTTATGGCTCGATACAGGACTTACTGGGGGAGGCTCTCTGGCCTGTGAGATGCAGGAGGTCAGCTGAGGTGAGCTTCATGGCCCCAGTTCACCTTAAAACCTATGCCTCACCCCTTATAACGAGGCACTTCCCTGTTGGCGCTGTGTTTTCTCTCCCACAAGTGAAAACACGTCACAGCATAGCACAGCCGCTGCCCAACTCCAGCTTCATCTTCTAACATGGGAACTTGTTTTGATAAATGGCTGATAAATAACTTCTTCGATGCCACACCTGAGGCTTGCTCAGGAATGTTGTTGTTTTCCTCAGCACCGTCTTAGACCAGTTAAAGCTGAAAAAATCAGAACTCGGCAGATTTGCTCCAAATCTGATTTGCTCCAATGCCCTGTTTTGCATGTTTTGATGAATATGCATTGATTATTTTACGTAAATACCCGCAAATAGCCTGATTACCCAAATTTAAGCCCGACAAGTGTGTGACTTGGAACACTTTTTAGGAAGAAGGTGATCCCTGTGCTCCTGGCTGGCTCTGGTATCTTACCTGGGTCAGGGGCCAGGTAACTCCTTGAAGCTTTGCCCTATTGCTCCTCCTTGGGGCTAGGGTGTAGCTGTGTTGCCAGCACTAGATTGGGACGGGGAATCTAGCTGCTTCTTGACATCATTTGGGCTTTCGCTAGCTGGGCTGCTGGACCCAGTGGAGACGCTTTCCCCTCACTGCCCCTGCTTGCTACGCCCTTGCCTTGCTTGGGGGAGGAAGGAAGGTGCTGGGCAGGCAAGAGGAGGGTCCTGGCTGGCCCTGCCTGCTGCTCTCTGGCTGGAGATGGAGCTATAGCCACATCTCAAGGTCATTCTAGCCATAACCTTGAGGCCCTGGCCAGTGCTGGGTTGGGGGACTAGGCTCTGGGCACCATTCTGTGGTTAGAGGACTGACCACCCCTCCCGTGCCAAAAAAATCCCATAGGGATAAAGCCTAGGACCTCTCTTCAGCATCTTCAGAACAGGCGCCTCCCCACAGGAGCCGGATCCCCGTACCACACGACTGCTGGCTGTCCTTGCGTTTTGGTGGGCAGGGCAGGAGCCCTGGATGCCTTTGGCTCCTTTAGAGAGCCACTGTCATAACCATTAAGTAGACTAGAATTCCTTCTTACCTGTAAGGAGTTAAGAAGCTAAGAGAACCTGGCTGGCACCTAACCAAAAGGACCAATAGAGACCAAAGATGCTTTCAAATCTGGGGGAGAGAAGGCTTTTGTTCTGTGTGCCTGTGTGTGTGGCTTGTTCTCTTTGGGGATTTCAAAGGAGCCAGACAGCTTTTTCTTCCCACCATCTAATTTTACCTGTGTCTCTAATAATCACAAATAGTAAGTAATTAGCCAGGCAAGGCATGTTAGCTTATATTTGTTTCTCACTTGTGAGTTTCTCCTGCTTTAGGGAGATATCCCTGTGTTTTCTCTGTAACTTTGAAACTAAGCAGAGGGATTCCTTTGTGGTATGGGTTTTTCTTTTAATCTTTTGTGACTCTGTAAAGTACTTCCACACTGATTTGATAGAGGTAAATTGTTTTTCTTTTTTCTTTAATTAAAATCCTTCTTTGGCTGATTTTTCTCATTGTGTAGATCCAGGCTTTTGGATCGGGCTCACCTATAAGGATTAGTGAGGGGTTTACCTCAAACCTTTCCCAGGAAGGGGGGTGTAGGCTTTAGGGGAAATAGGGGGCTCCAAGTGGTCCTGTCCCTAATTATTTGTTTACACTTGGTGGTGGCAGCCTATCAACCAGACACAGGAGAAACTTGTGCGTTGGGGAAGTTTTAACCTAAGCTGGTAAAATAAGCTAAGAGTCTTTTCATGCGGGTCCCCCCATCTGTACCCTAGAGTTCAGAGTGGGGAGGGAACCCTGACAGCCACAAAACAGATGAGATGCTGAACTTAAAACATCACTGGAGCTCCCCACATGCAGACCAGGGGCTGCAGCAGGTGGCCTGATAGCTCCTCCGTTTCAGACAGATGTGGTCTATCAGCTAGAGCAGTGTTTCTTAACCAGGGGGTCATGCGACACCCTGGGAGGTCATGAAAGGCAGTCGGGGCAGCAGGTAGCAAAATGTTGACAAATTTGTACTCTGAGCACACCCAAAGCTCTCTCCCCCACTCCCCTCACTGTTCAAGACCAAGTATTCTCTGTTAACCTCTGGCAACACACACACAACTTTTATTGGCCTTTTGGTGTTGTCACTGAGACAGGTTTTTTTCCTATTTATACAGTAAACGTAAACGGTTGCAAAGATTTTTGACTACAACTAAGGGACCGTGAACCTGAAAGGCTGAGAAACACTGATATTAACTAATCATCTTTGTGTTACCAAAGCTCCTAGAGACCTTAACTGAGACACTGTAAAACTATGTGGTAAGAGAGAATTCCTGCCCCAAAGGACTAGTTTAGAAGCTAAATTCTGCTCTTACTCGCATGTGATTAAATCGAGAGTTACACCCATACTTTTCACCGGAGTTACTCCAGATTTACAGTGGTGAAATAGAGCAGATTTGCATCTAAGTGTTTAGAAATGTAAATGTCCATTGGTTGAAAATATACCCAGTGTAATCAAACACAAATGTCTGTCATAGAAGTCTGCATATAGGACCCAATTGGTTGTTCTGCCCTCTTTGTGCCTTTCTATTTTTTAAAATATGATTTCATGGTTTTCATATTTTTTCTTAGCACATTTTCCTGCCATTTTTTTTTGTCCCTTTTGGGCCGCAGAACAATGACACTTCACACATGGACAGTTAAGGAAGGAAAGTGACAAAGATGCTAGTCAGTTTCCCCCTCCAGTCCTTTGTGGTTTTTGCTCTTCATAGGACAGGAAACTGACAAGGTGCCTGCTCCTGGAAACACTTATTGCCAGGTGTATGGGTCCTACTGCGAGCAATGTTATAGATGTCTCAGTAGTGTTTGCAGGATCAGGCCCTTGTATCGCAAGATCACCATCCGCCTTTGTGGCCAGCTCCCTGTATAAACAGCTTGCCCTAAAAGGAAACTGACTAATCAGTCAATCTCTCTTTGCAGCAAATGCCTTTAACAGGAGCCGATTACCAAGGGCAAGAGTGGTATTTAGGTGCCTAGTAGGGTGTTCCAAAAGCACCTAGGCACCCAACGCATCTAGATGCTTTTGAAAACCCCACAAGGTGCCTAAATACCTTGGACATTCTTAAATCAATTTAAATGATTCTAGCAGCTTAGCTTGCCTCTATGCATTTACAAAGGCAATCTAAATCAGTATAGCCATTTTAAACAGGGGTGTGTGTGGACGCACACAAACTCCGGGGTTTGCGTTAGTTTAATTAAAGCAATGCAAGGGGGCAGGAGCGTGTAGACAAGCTCTCAGCTAGGCACAGGGACTCTTAGAACCAAGGACAGAGGAAAGGAGATTGTCTTGACTCTAACATGTTTCTTAAGTCTCTTAGCCCAGCCAGAAAGTGCCCTAGCTAAAAAACAAAAACACAGTGCCTCTCCCTGATACTCATTATTAGATGAACATGTTCCATGCTGCACCAACACACATTGATTTCTGATCACTTCTCCCTTCATATCTCCATTAATATTAGAAAGTGGAGAAGCAGCATTTCAACATCTACTCTCTGGAAGGCAGGATGGATCCTGGCTGCAAAAACAGGAAAATGGTGCCCTGAGCCTGCATAACTCAGAGTAAGTACATGCTGCAGGACCTGTAAAGCTTGCCTGCTTTTCCCTTGTGAAAATCAAATGGCGTCTGAATTCAGTAATCAGCATTCTGATCTTCATCCCCCGTGAAACCATGCTAGAGGGTGGAAGAGCGGCAGGCAGAGATCTGTGCGCAGGGCTTCCATGAAGGTCTGCTTCTGCTGTCATCTCAGATGCAGGAAATCCTTTGTTTACCACAAAGGAAGCATGTACATGGTTTTGTCCTGCCTGGTTTTCTTCCACGTGAGATCTGAGCTGAAAACAATGCTGTTACTGAGGCCACTGCTCTAGAAATGAAAAATAATTGCTAGGAACATAAAACCACAGTGCAATCAGGTTCTGCAGCTGTGGTCACGGTGCATTTTAGACAGTTTACCCTCATCGCTCGAGAATGAACGATTTCAAAGTAACCCTTATCAGCTGGGAGCTCTGAAAGCACTCGCTAAAGAAAGGTAGGCGCCACTATCCGCATGGTGAAACAGAGGCGCCAAGAGATTAAGGCCCAGAGCCAGTGGGAGTTAGGATGCCTTAAGTAACTTGTCCAAGCTCATTGGGATGAATCAGTGGCAGAGCCAGGAATCAAAGCCAAGGTGCCAGGTTCCTACACAAGAAGGCAGCACGGCTGGCAGGACTTTGGGAAATGTCGTGTAATGGTGGCTGGGCAGAATTCCGTTTTTATTTTAAAGATTTATTTTTATCTTCACAGGTGCTGGCAATGAAGGGGAGGGAGGCGGTTTCGTACTGACCATGGGGCTGTAAGGGGCTCCCTACCCAGCCAGTGGGGCCAAGTCGCTGGGGCACAAAGCTGCAGTGCTGGCTTGGTGGAGCAGAGACCCCTAGCCAGACTGCAAGCAGGGCCTGGATTAATCTTCTGTGGGTCCGGCGCCAAACATATTTGTGGGCCCCCCATGGGGGCCAAGGAGCATGGTGTGGGGAGGTTGTTCCCCCCAGAACAAGGGGCCAGTCAGGGGCAATGGGGCATAGCATGGTGGGGTCGGCCCCGCTCCACGCAGCCCAGTGCAAGGGCACGGTATAGAAACTGGCAGTTGCCAGACGCACATGGGCTTGCCCATCCCTGTGCTGCCAGCGTGACCCTTCCCCTCGGGGGAGGGGGCCCATGCTGTGCCACACAGCCCCCCAACTCCCTATGCCCAGCAGCCCCTGGACCTGCTGTGCCCAGCAGCCCCACATAAAGATCCTTCACCACAAATGCACAGTGGCCTGCACATCACGACCCCTGCCCAGCACCCCACCCCCAATGCACTTCCCCACAGCCCACCACCACAACTACACAGCACCCCACTGAGACCCCCCACTGCCCAGGATCCCAACACACAGACCCCCCCCACTGGCCCCCAAGAGACCCCGCCCACTGGCCAGGATCCCAACACACAGACCACCCCCCTCCCTCACTGCCCAGGATCCCAACACACAGACACCCCCCTCCCTCACTGCCCAGAATCCCAACACACAGACCTCCCCCACTGCCCCCCAAGACACTCCCCTCCCTCACTGCCCAGGATCCCAACACACAGAACTCCCCCATCGGCCCCCAAGAGACCCTCCCCCACTGCCCAGGATCCCAACACACAGACCTCCCCCACCGCCCCCCAAGACACTGCCCAAGATCCCAACACATAGGCTTCCCTCACCGTCCTCCCCCCCGAGATCCTCCCACTACCCAGGATCCTAACACACCAACCTCCCCCACTGTCCCCCAAGAGATCCCCACACTGCCCAGGATCCCAATACATAGACCTCCCTCACCGCCCCCGCTCCCCACGAGACCCTCTCACTACCCAGGATCCTAATACACAGACCTCCCCCACCGCCCCCTAAGAAACTCCCCCAATGCCCAGGATCTCAATACACAGACATCCCTCACCGCCCCCAAAGAGACCCGCCCACTGTCAAGCAGCCTCCCCCAACACAGTCCCTGCCCCCTGGCCACACTCACCAGCCCTACTGGAAGGTGACGGTGTCTGCCAGGCCGGGCAGGCAGTGCGGCCAGAGCCGGTCCAGTGCCCGGACGGGGAATCGCTCCCGACTCTTGGGAGTGGGGCGATTAGCCAGGCCAGGATCTGCCCCCGCCCTGGCCGGACTCCCTCAGGACCCACTTGCCTGGAGATAGGCCGACCAGACGTCCCCGTGTGGCCGGGACAGTTCCTTTTTTTCTCTGTCCTGGCCAGTCTGACTTTTTTTTTTTTACCAAAACGGGTATTTATCCTGTTTGCTCTTGTCAGCTGATCACTGGCCAGAGCAAGTGAGCAAATGCCCAGATTACCCAAAAAGTTCCTAGTAGGGTGTGGAGGGACCTGTGGGGGAGGGGGGAGTTGGCAACGTGAGGTGTCAGACAGCAGGGAGAAGGTGGCCAAAGAGCACGTGAGACCTTTTCCTCTGCCACTTGCTGCCTGGCATTTTTCACATGGGCTTTGTGCTGCTGACCAGCGAACGCCTCGTCTACTCGCCTTTCCCCTGGGCAGGGGAGTGATGTTCACATTCACACCCCACCGAGACACAACTGCTCTCTGAACAAGAGACTCGTCTTCAGGGCATCGCAAGGAGTTTCTTCCATTCCCCGCCCCCCTCAACCAGTGGGGTGGCAAACCCCACCGGAGCAGGGCAGGAAGGGATTAAAGGACCCTGGTGGGGCTGCCAGCAGAGGCCAGCCGCATCCCACCCCCTTGCTGACAGTTCTGTTCTCTAGCCCAAGGCCCATAAGGGCAAGTGGCCACGCTGCAGCCTGGAGCTAGAGCCCCTGGAAGAGGCCAGCTGGCAGTTAACCTGTCTCACTGATCTTCGGTGTTAATGTAATCAGATCCCAGCGAGGTGAGCCAGGGCCCTGGCTGTGCTGTCTCCCCCCTCCAACCCCTGCTGCCCCTACTCCCACACTGTGCCCATATTTCCATCCCACAGAGCAGCAGCAGGGCCTCTACCCCCACTTCCTGAGGGGCCCCCAGAACTTACCCCAGCTGCTGTCCTGGGTGGACCCTGCTGGGGTAGGGAGAGAGGCCCTCCCCCCCAGAGCAGCAGGGCTTAGCCTGGTCATGCAGGAGAGATGAATGCGGCAGTGCACGCCTCTTGGACCTGTTGCTTCGGGCGCTGGTTAGACTCTGCTCGCCGTGCCAGGCTTTTCTTGACAGACAAGGGTCAGAGGTGTCCTTGTTATTTATTTATTTTTAAACCTGAGCTCCTGACACCCCCATGACTCCAGGTCCTGGGCCCCTTGCTACAAACCCAGCCCTGCCTGGAGCAGGTGGGGAAAGTCACCTACTTCCATCCTTCTTTTAAGAACCTATTTTGATTTAGCCATGCGGAGTTTGACAGCTCATGGGACTCAGTACGCAGCGGCCAGCACAGTGACTTCCCCTGTGACAGAGTTGGACTATTCACATCTCCCTAAAACGCTTGTCATCCTGCTCCCATCGGGTGAGGCAGAAGATAGGGTCTAATTCCCCAGTGAGCCAGGCCCTAAGTGGCTGGGTTCAGGCTGTTTCTTCACAAGCCGGCTGAAGTGCAACATGCAGATCTCCCCAGCCTCAGCCCAGAGGTGATAAAGGAGAGGATCATTTCTCTTGCTCCCTGCAGTCCCACGGGGGCTCCTTCTCAGCACACAGCACAAAATGCTGCCTTGTCACCCAGGGCCATGTGCAGGAGTGGGAACAGCTGAGCAGAACATTCCAGGGCCATTCTACCTATGCAGGGGCCACCCAGGGAAATGCACTTGGCCATGCTGCTGCCCCTGCTCCAAACAGGATCGTTGTGAATCACCTCTGCTCCGAGCTGGCCTCTGCTGGGACCTGCACCATGGAGCACCCCTGGGTACACTCGCTGGGCCCAAGGCATTAAGGAGCCGCTATGTTGGGATTGTTTTGTGCCTGCACTTCAGAGACAGAGGGAGATGGGGTGGGGGGGTGAAGGTTCCTGAGCCTTCTCACCTCCCCTGTCCCATGCAGCCAGCGAGCAGTTTGCCTGAAGTAGGTAACAGGGTGGCTGCCTGAGAAAAGAAAATTAAAGCAGCTCATGGAGGATCGATCTGTCAATGGTATTAGCCAACGTGGTCAGAGACCCAGATGTCCCTAAACCTCTGACTTCCGGAAGCTGCGACTGAATGACTAGGGATGATCACACACAGTTGCACTGTTCTGTTCATTCCCCCTGAAGCATGTGGCTGCTGTCGGAAGACAGGATACTAGGCTAGAAGGACTGTAGGTCTGGCCGTTCTTACGATTTCCAAAAACCAAAAGCACTAGGAGCAGCAGATGGGCTCCCCCAGTGTGTTCAGAAACATGGCAGGTGCCACAACTCATCCTTCTGCTTGGCTGCAAGCGGTACCCAGCCAGCAACGGCTCCTCGGTATGGCACAGGCCTGTCTCCTTCGCTGCACCAGAAGCAAGGGCATCGGAGGGACTCGCTGTTCCCCAGATCCAGGCGGAAGGAATTCAGTAATCACAGGAGACAGTTTCAGAGGTTAGGAAGAGGATACATGTAAATGATTGTGCCTTAGAAACAAAAATAACCTTTTCCATTCATGGGCTCAGCACGCGTTAGTAAACGAGTACAGCGCTGACTGCTGCATCCGCTTTGGCAGTAGTGCCTTCGCCACGGGCTTCAGGTAACCGATACAGCAACCTCCTCTCCCAAACCTTCCTCCCACCCCCAATCTCTTCTGAGCAGGAGGGGCGGGGGCTGGATGCACAACCTGTCCTGCAGGAACATCTGGAATTGGTCTCTGCACACTGAAATCTAGGCCTTGTTCAGCCCTGTGCAGAGCAATGACACGAGACCAACACACCACTTATGTCTTGTGTCAACTCACGGAGCTGGGCATGAGTGGGGCAGACTCTTCACACTGACTGCGCCCAGGCGGACTGCAACCTCAGACTGCAATCAGCAACTGACCCGCCCTTTCCATCACCCAAGGGCACTAGACAAAATGTATTTCTCCCTTCAGCCCCTCACTTGGCTGTTCCTTGCTCGAGTAGCCCAGGTCTCCCCTTTTGCCTGTCCCTCCCTCCCACAGTTCCCTACCCATGTCTATGCTATCCCCCTTCCGTCCATGTTTTCAACTCCCAGCCCTTTGGGTACCCCAATCTGACCACCCTCATTGCTCTGCCTGCTCTCCCCTCTGCTCCACAGCGAACACTAGATCTCTCCCTACTCAATTTATTGCTCTCCCTTGGGCCAGGCTCAGTTTAACGGCAGCACCTCTTCCACTCTGGGCTCCATTCCTGACTTCCAGAGACGTCCTGAGTGACCTGGGACAAGTCACTTAGGCAAAAGGACTAACCTGACTCAGGAGCCTAAGTCCCATTGACCCTCAGACTTCTGAATCACTTGAGTGCTTTTGGAAAGCTTTGCTTTTAAATCCTTTGTTCCTCGGTGAAATGGAGACAGTAATTCCTCCCCTTACAGGGGTGCCACCAGGGTGAATTCACTTGCTGTGAGGTTTTCAGTAGGCAGACTGTACGAGCACACAGGTTGATACTCCAGCCTGACACTGGAAACTGGATAGAATCTGGCCCTTTGTGAACTCATTTAAAAAAACAAACATACATGTTTTTTGTTTCATCTGTCCTTAGGGATCAGCAGCCTACTCGCTACCATCCAAAATAGGCAGCTTCACTTTCTTCTGAGGACACACAGGAGCGGCTGCTCTACAAATCGGCTTGAAAAATAACTCATGGGCTCCGTGGACATACACGCAATGCAATTCTTTTGCTTTATTGCATATTGCCATCTTAAAAAATGTACAGTCTCATAACATACACAGCATTTCCTGACAGCTAACCTACTAACATTCTTGCACCTAACTTGGTCGACTACTAAGCTAAAAAGGTCCGTGACGTATACTTCAGTTTACAAGTAATTTTTTCCTTTTTGGCATTATTAAAAAAAAATCTGTAAAATACACACCCAAGAGAAAAGAGTGGCTACTGACACCAGCACCTGTTTAAAAGTAGCTTTCAACAATGGCACATGGAATTACCTGCACACGGCCTTTTGTTTGGAAAGAAAACTACATGGCAAACGCAGCCCAATAACCAGGCTGTGGAAAACAAGAACAGTCTGGAAAGGCAACTAAGCCCCCGAGCCTCCACTGGAATCCCATAAGGTGAAGCCCAAGAGCATCGAATGGCTACGCAGGCTGCGGAAGCAGGATCCCAGTGCAGGACTGGAGGCCTTTTCAAATTCAAAACGCATTATTCTAGCTAAACGATTAACTGACCATTCCTCGGAACGTCAGACATGAGACTCCCCCGCCTACCAGAGTCTGTTCCCTAGATTGTGTCAGCCCAAATTTCTTAAGCCATAAATAGAAAATATAAATAGAGGCACTTTAGTTAAGGAACAAGAATCACCATTAAACGTTTTTTTCCCCTCCTCCTCCTCCTTAAAACAAAGTGCTTCTTCACTCCCAATCTTTGAAAATTTGCAGGCTCCGCAGTTGCTTTGATAAGAGGTGCAGGACTTTACTGAGCCGTAACTTTGTATTTATTACTGCTTTATACGCTTTTTTTTTTTATACTTACGGTGCGTCGAACGTTGCAATGAGGAAAAACAAAAATCGTAAGACCACAGCTCTTGACAACTCTTTTTAGAGAGTGATACTTCACAGCTTTCAGAGAGCACAGAGACCCCGTGCCGGCTCTAGGTGCTAAGAACCATATTTTTATACAGTTAGGTTAAACAGCACATTTGCTAGACAGTACATATAGGAAATATGACATCCCAATCCCAACGATATTACCCATTACATGAAAGACTTATTTCGAATGGTGTTACTATTTAGTGCAACAGGGACAAACTAATCTCTCCACAGGAAAAAGAACAAAAAACCAAGGAGCCTAAGAATATTGATGGTATAAAAGAGTTTGTTGGTTTTAAAAAATTAAAACCACCACAAATAAATAAAATCAAAAAGTAACAATCTTCCATATATTCTATATAATTTAAGAATATTAAGTGTTACTATGTTAATGGCATTTACTTTTTATTTTCCAATTTTTTTAATTTTTTTTTTAATGTATGTATTTATTACTTGTTACTATTTTACTCCCTGAGAGCTTTGGAGGTTTTTTTTGGACTGATATTTTACAGGTAGTTTTGCTTACAAATTTTAATGACAATATAAACAGCAAACCACTTGAAAAAGTACATTGCTAAGAGAAAAATATTTCTTGGCATCATTACTACTGTATGTCCGTTAAAAAACGGGGCCCTGTTCAAAGCCCGCTGAAGTCAATGGGGGCCTGTCCATTGACATAATGGGTTTCGGATCAAGTCCTTTGCACATTGGTTTAAATGACCTTCAGTTCTGATGTACATTTAGATTACGTCTACACTAGAAAAGCTACAGCAGCATAACTGTAGTGCTGCGCTGCTGTAGTGCTTCAGTGTAGACACCCGCTAAAACTATCGTCACTGTGGGTAGTCCATCTCCTCAAGAGGAGGTTGCTAGGCCAACAGAATTGTTCCATTGACCTAACTGTCTGCACCGGGGGTTAGGTCGGCTTAACTACATCGCTCACAAGATTTTTCACACCCCTGAGCGACATAGTTCAGTTGACTTAACTTTTTAGTGCAGACCTGGCCTTCAGAGGATACAGTTTGTCCCACTGAACAGAAAATGGAAAAAAAAAAAAAAAAAAAAAGTAATGATAATAAAAAAGAGACAACACAAAAAGTTTATGCTCTGTCTCAGCAGAACACCTCTCCCTCCCCCACTTCCCAACTGTCAGGGGCAAGGTGATGTTGTAAAGATAGAACTAGGTCTATGTGTTGTTACAGCAATAAGCACGCTGTGGTAATCTGACTTCAGCAAGTGCAGGGGTTGCAGAAAGAGAAGTACAGTGCTTCCCAAAAACAACTGAAAAGGGATTATCAAGAGTGTACAGTACAGCACTCATTGGAACCCGCACAAGAGCACAGATATTCAAGTCTTGAATCAAAATAAAATGGAGAGTTTCCACTTGACTTTTTTTAAACGCACTTCAGACTGTGTGTCAGGCGTTCTCAGTAGACTTTAACATATTGTATTCTTACACCACCGCTACGGTCTCAGGGCTGGTCCCCCAGCAGTCCGTGATGACACCCCAGCACCAGTGGTTTGGATAGCGGCGCTGTTTTTGTTTCTCTCTATGCTCTCCGACACCAGTTACACCAAGATAAAGAATTCCAAAGGGAAACCAAGTCGAAAATATTTCTCAATGCCTTCATTTACTACAAGGAATGTTTTTGTCACCTCTTTCTCGGGAGACACAATGTTGTGCTTGTTCACCAGAATAACTACTTTTTGAACAACATGGTTGAAGGAAAGAAAATGGAATTTGCACTCAGTGACCAGTGTCTATATACGTGTTTGTGTGGCACATATATATACACTGTCCCGCTTGACAGAGAGACAGACACTTATATTCTCCATACATACCAACAACCAGACTTTTTATATACACAACACATATATACATACATACATACACAGAGTGTGCCACTGTTTCGGTTTGAATTACAAGGCAGTATAATGAAAAATCCTAGCCACTTCAAAAAGACTGCTAATCAGTTTTCTAAAAAAAATGTTTACAAAACCGAAGGCTCAGAAGTTGAGCTTGGTGACCGGCCTCTCGCGGCTGCTGTCCGTCAGCTGGTTGGTGATGCGCTTGCGATTCCGTTTCAGTTTCGAAAGGTCTTTGTCAAAGACTTCACCTGACCGTAAAGCCGAAACGAGGTCGTCAAACTCTCCACCTTCCTCGCTGTTCTCTTTAGCCTTCCTGGCCTTGCGTTCCCTCTCGCGCTGTTCTTTCAGCTGGAGAGGAACCAAGAAGAAAAATAATCCAGATCAAATCAAAATGGTTATACTGTTACAGCCACTGGAATGGATGCAGTTATATTAGTACAGAGGTGACTGACTGGTCTATTTAGCCTCCCTCTCATACCGGAAAGCTATAGCAGTATAAAGCACATACATCATAGTATACCCGAATCCAGAGCATGGGGTCGTATTGCTTTAACTGTGCCAATACAATTAAAGTAGGACAACCTGTTAGTGTAACAAGCCATCAGGTACCACTGTGAGAAGAGATATGTTGCTCTAGCACAGGTGTGGGCAAACTACAGCCCGTGGGCCACATGTGGCCCTCTGGCCGTTTTCATCCAGCCCGCGAGCTTGGGCAAGGGCTGGGCTGGCGTGCCGCAGGTCCTCACGCTCCTGGGCCAGGGGCCGGGCTGAGCACAAGGAGCCGTGGGGCCCCGCCCTCCCTTGCCGGGGGCCAGGTGGAGGACTGCCTAACTGAGTAAGGTTAGGGGAGGGGGGAGAAGTTAGGTGGTGGGGTCCCGGGGGG
>ML677332.1:85324714-85409477 GCA_007922305.1 Dermatemys mawii
ATCTCGGGAGGGAGCAGTCAGGGAACAAAGCAAGGGGGCTTGATGGGGGGTGGAGTCCCAGGGGGGAATCTTGAGATGGGGTAGTCAGGGAACAAAGTAGGGGCGCTTAGATGGGGCATAGGGTCCCAGGTGGTGGTGGTGGTTAGGGTGGGGGGGAACTCAGGAGGGGTCAGTCAGGGAACAAAGAACAGGGGGGCTTAGATAGGGAGTAGGGTTCTGGGGCAGCAGAGTGGGGGTGTTTCCGGAGGGGGTGATCAGGGGACAAGGGCAGGGGGTTGGATGGCTTGGAGGTTCTGAGGGGGGGGAGTCTGAGGGCGGAAAGTGGGTGGGGGTCGGATAAGGGGCAGGCTGTTTGGGAAGCACTGCCTTCCCTACCCAGCCCTCCGTACAATTTTTAACCCCAATGTGCCCCTTGGGTCAAAAAGTTTGCCCTGCCCTGCTCTAGCAGCACCTTCAGGAGCCCCCTGGTCTGCTGTGCGTACATGTTGTGCCCCCCAGAACCACATAACATGCATGGGAAGCGGGCCCTCTGCACAACACACCCTTTGGAGGCGGCAGCACAGGCCCCTGTCTGTGCCTGGCCTGGCTGAAACATTGACACTTTCTGGATTTCAGTATTGAAAAAAAAATCCCCATAAAAAAAGGAAAAGGAAAAATTCAACTAACATGCCCTCATGGTCTGCCCAGTGCTCGAGCTAGTCAGACACTCACTTTACACATTTCAATGGGAGGAAGGAAAAAAGGAGGAAATTCTTTCCGTGTTTTCAGCCAGGCCTGGCAGTGCTGGCTGAAGGCAAGGGGAAGGGGTGGAGACAGATGACGAAGGCTCCCCAGCCCCATCTGTCCCCGAGCCTATTTGGGGTGATTCAAGCCCCTTAATGCACTAGGAGGGAGCAGCCTTTGTGTGACGGGCCCCTACGCCACAGCGATCTCATCCTTTATTTTAAAAAAACCCACGACAAGTGCCAAGGAACCAGTGTCCATTCGACTGCTGGCCAGCAGACGCTGTTATCCATTTCTGTCACAGCTTAGCAGCTATGTCTATGGGTGGGATTCCAATACAGTGACTGAGGTAACACGGTGTGCTTCCTAAACACAGTGCAGCAACCTCACACCACTGGTGGTGCTTTGGAGAGACAATCCTGGTTTTGTCCTTCTCTCCTATGAAAGAGGCTCAGGCATCTCAGAGTGACTATCAGAACTGAACACCATGGGGCCAAATTTATCCTTGGGGCAAGCTCGGTAAGGTCTGTGGAGTTGAGCACCCCAGTGAACTTGGCTCCTTTCTTCCATCAAATCATGAGAGGCCACACACTGAGAAGCTGAGTCTGCAGCATCTCCTGCCTACAGAGATGACGACCAGTCCACAGCAGGAAGTTGCACCTGCCAGGGCTCTCATAAGGCGACTCCGAAAAAGATTTGGGGGTCACGGTGGACAACCACCTGAACATGGCTCCCACTTCTTCTTAGCGTACATGCAACCTGTATCAGGCAGCACGTGGCCAGGATTCATCAATGGCTGGATCATGAGCGTCCCCGGCCTGGGCGCTGAGGGGAGTGCGATGTGAACAGCTCCCACTGTGGCCAAAATGGCTAATGAGATTCTGGGATGCGTAAATAGGAACAGAGTGTGTCCGTATTTGACACTGGTGCAATTTCTGCTGGAATTCAAGAAGGATGTTGATACATTGGAGAGGGCTCAGAGAAGAGCCTTGAGAATGATTCAAGGAATCGAAAACATGCCTTACGATGACAGACTCAAAGAGTTCAATCTATTTAGCTTAACAAAGAGAAAGCTAAGGGGTGACTTGATTACAGTCTATAAGGACCAAATATTTAATGGGCTCTTCTGTCTAGCAGAGAAAGGTCTAACACGAGCCAATGGCTTGAAGTTGAAACTAGACACATTGAGACTGACTATAAGGCATAATTTCTTAACAGTGGGAGTAATTAATCATTAAGCAATTTACTGAGGGTTGCACTGGATTCTCCATCACTGACAATTTTTAAATTAAGCTTGGAGGTTTTTCCTAAAATCTCTGCTCTAGGAATTATTTTGAAGAAGTTCTGCGGCCTGTTTTCTACAGCAGGTGAGACTAGATGATCACAATGGTCCCTTCTAGCCTTGGAATCTATGAAACATCTGGTTTAATGCAAGATATCACTTCCATCCTGGCTCTCAGTTTCCAAAGGCAAAATTGTTGTGCCTGGTCTGAAGTGACTTTATTGGACTGCACTCTATGGTTATCTTAAAGCCACAGGTCCCTTCTGACTCTACTTCCTGGAGCAAAATTGATTATGCTTTGAAGAGAAGCAATTAGCAGCATGTACTATTTGTATTACAGTTGCACCTAGAGGACTTAACTGAGATAAAGGGACCACTGTGCTGTGTGCCACACATACACAGAGGTAGAGAGTTCCCTGTTCCATAAAGCTAACCATCTAAATCGACGAGCATGGGAGGGGGCTTGTCCTGGAGACCTCACAATCTCAACAGACAAGACACGCTAGAGTGGGAGAAATCAAGTCAGAATTATCCCCATTTTACAGCTTGGAACCAGACTCAGAGAGATGAAGTGACTTGTCCAAGGTCACAGGAAGTCTGGGGCAGAGCTGGATAGGCTGGACCCAGGTCTTGTTCATCCCAGTCCAGAGCCCTGTCCACAAGACCATCCTTCCTCTCAAGGGGGAGAGAGAGAGAGAGAGAGAGAGAGAGAGAGAGAGAGAGAGAGAGACACCGAGGCAGTTCCAAGTGGGATTTCCAAAAGTTTTCAGCATAAGCTCAACTGTTCCCATTGAAGTCACTGGAAGTTTCACCATCCATGTCAATGGCAGCAGAATTAGGTCAAGATGCAGAACTTCCAGAGTCCCACCCCCCGCCAGCCCCGAGGACTGAAACGAATCCCACATTTCTGAGCACATGCTAATGAAATAGTCACCACCTCAGTTCCTCCCCACCCCTTCCTCCCTGTCTAGCGTCCTGAAGCACACACTGACATTGACTCAACCATGCCTACAGTACTAGCACTGGAGGTCACAGCGAGCCAGCTTCCCCCTAACCTGTGCTTCCATGCGCGCCCGACGCTCCTCCTCCTCTTTCCTTTTCCTCAGGTTTTCATTCTCCTGCTTGGCCTCAGTCACAGCTTGAAGAAACTGATCGAAGATCCCGAAGAACTCATCCGGCTGCATTTTGCTCGCGTCTTCCCCAAAGTGCTTCACTGCCTTGGCAAACTGGGGAAAGAACAGGAAGGAGTAGCTTAGTAAGCTAATGAGAGAGTCCACTGAACCAATAAAATCCTTTCCTGAAAACTATCTACCTGACAGGTAACCAGAGTAATATTTAAGGTGGTTTTTGATGGAGCGTGGAATTAAAGGGGAAAAGATGGTCTACTAATTCAAGTCTCAGGGTGGTTTTTTTTTTTTGTTTTTTTTTTTTAAAAAAAAAAAAACATACTTTGGCTTCTGCTCATTAACTGATGGCTTTTAAGTGAAGATTTTCCAAGGGACTGTTCCTTTAAATCATGTAAGAAGTTTTACACTCCTGTTTCTGCTTAACTTCCTTTATTACCTAACTCAGTTTTATTAACTAAGCAGTAGTAAAAACAAGGAAGCAAAATATTGTGGTGCCAAAGACTGAAGACATAAAACTAACAGTAGACACGGCAGGGGCAGGAAACTTGCACTTTTAAGTTTTCTTTGAAGTACTTTTTGGAGGTATTATTTATTGTTGCCACATGGTTTAATATTGAAACCAAATGTGTTAGTGAAGCTTTTAAAAGGCATTTATTATTCAGTCAGAAACTACATCAGTTAGAGGAGTAGGAAATTTGCAAGACCTATAGTACCATTCATGGACAATTAATGTGATTATAGCAATGCTGCAGCTAAGGTCGATGCAAGACTTCCATTACATGCCCCTGCTTCTAGGTGCCTTTAAAACGGATAGAAGTTGTCCGCTGGACTGAGGTTCCTTGTGCTTATTTGCAGATGTGGAAGAAGGAAAGGTGGGGCAGAGTGAGAGAGAATGTGTATAAAGCTTGTTAAAACTGTGACTACATTTGGGATTATTGAGTTTTAAAAAACAAAAAAACCCATTTACTAGTTACTTTTGTTTCCACTCTGATGGTGAGTAAGGGGATAAAGATTACAGGTAACATTTTTGGAAGTGCCTAAGTGCACTTATTTTCAAAAGAGGCTTAGCCACTTCCTAAGTCTCACTGAAAGTCAGTGGGACAGACTATTAAAGAACAAATTTTAAAAGGTATTTAGGGGCCTAAAGATACAAAGAGGTGCCTAGTGGAATTTTCCAAAGGACCCATGTGACTGATTCTCATTGAAGTCCATGGCAGCTAGGCAGTGCTTTTGAAAATCCCACTAGACACCTATCCTCACCTTTTAGCTCCTAAATACCTTTAAAAATCTGGCCCTTTATAGTCTAAGTGCCACTGATTTTCAATGAGACTTAGGAACTGAAGTGCTTACAGGGGGGTAACTCCCCTTTGCAGGCGTGGAGAACACAAGCTACAAGGTACCTGCCTTGTGCTAACATAGTGCTGTTGGAAAGAGGATGATGTTCACGCAATCTAGGTACCTCGCACCCTCAGCATCCACAAAGGGGAGGTACCGCACAGCACACTAGCACAGGGGTGGGCAAACTGTGGCCCGCCGGCCATTTTATTTGGCCAGTGAGCTTGGGCCAGGGGAGAGGTGCCAGCGGCCTCGTGCTCCCGGGCCGGGGTGCCAGGCCAAGCCGTGGGGCCCCGCATTCCCGGGCCGGGGGCTGAGCTAAGCATGGTAAGTGGGTGTGGGAGAGGAAGGGGTTTAGGTGGTGGGGTCCCGGATGGTGATGATTAGGGTGGAATGTGGAGGTCTCAGAAGGGGGCAGTCAGGGAACAAGAGCAGGGGGCTTAGATAGGGGGTGGGGTCCTGGGGGGGCAGTTAGAGTAGCGGGGTCTCCAAAGGGGGCGATCAGGGGACAATGAACGGGGGCGTGGGGTTGAATGGGTCAGGAATTCTGAGGGGGGGCAGTTAGGGGGTGGGAAGTGGGTGGGGGGGGTCAGATAGGGGGCGGGGCCTTCCCTACTCAGCCCTCCGCACAATTTTTAACTGCAGTGTGGCCCTCGGGTCAAAAAGTTTGTCCACCCCTGCACTAGCATGTTCTGCAATTCACACCCCTTAGTCCGAACTGCAGGGCCATGCAGGCCTAGCCTTAGGCAATTCTGAAAACGTTACCCTCCTGCCACCTGGAACATTCCAGAAGATTGACCCAGCATCCCCCAAAATACCGATAACAAGACTCAAACCCAGGAGGAGCCTTTTAAAAATGAGCATCACATTAGCTGAAGATGACACGAGGTCCAGTGCATGGCTGCTGCGCTGTCTGGCAGCTGTTGAAGCAGCACCTCAGCCATTTTAGAACAGGCCTTGAGTGACACTTAGGACTTGTCTACACTAGAGCGATCCGTCAATTGGAGCATCTCCACTGACTGAATGGACCTTGCATCTATATATAAGAGTGTACCGGCTGATTGGCCAAAGGGCAGCACTAAGTTACCCTGACAGCTGGTACAGTTAAGTGTCCACTGCAGCTCAATACACTGAGCACCAGCATGGATGTGACCCATGGGGCTGTGACTGCCGACAGGTCCCGTCTTTGATCGTTCGCTCAGCCAGGGAACATCAGAGACCTGCTGGTTGAGAATCCCACAATCTCACTCTGCACCCTGCGGATCAGGATTGGAGGTGGCATTTCCACAGGGTGGGGTGGTACAGTGGGGAGACATGATCAGAACACTGATAGGGCAGGAGGAGGGCTGAAGACCTGTGGTGCTGGAGTTGGGGAGAAGATACCTGTGGGCCATGCCTGGGGGAGGGGTGAAGAGGAGACCAAAGATGTTCATCATTTTTGACAGCGGTGAGATGACAGCTCACATGCTAACTGGGCTTAGGTCAGCCCAGCATGGACAGGCCTTATACTAGCCATGTGCGCAGATTCCACTGGCTGAAACATAAGGTGCGCTAGGGCAGAGGAGCCCATAAATTGCAGGATTTGAGAACATCTTCAGTCACCACGGGGCTAGCCCTCTCTTTCTCCAGAGACAGTGGGTCAGCCACTGAGGTTATGTCTAAATTGTTATTTCGCCCGAGTAACTTTCTGCGAGTGAGTCTTCTCTGTTTGCAATCGATCACATGTATTGGTGTATGTACTAGCTGTATTTTCTGCTAATCAATCGCTAGATAAAAAAATCCATTGGGTTTGAGAGAAGGGTGGGTTGTTTTTTCTTAAAATGAAAACCAAATGCGAGTAGTTGATCTGTTGTTTCTATCCTTTGGGGTAGATCTACGGACATACGACACACTATGCCAGAAGGTCCTTTAATACCGAACCGCCCCCGTCTAATATAATTCCCTATGAAGATCATGGATTATACCAGGGATCTTACCAGTTCTTTAGCTTCCATCAGAAGATCTTCAACGTCGGAGAAGCCAAAGCTGGCTAACGTGATGAACTGGCTGACGACTGACACAAACTTGTCTCCTGGCTGAGAGGGCTGTGATTTCTGGTATTCTAGTTCCTTAAGGAAATGCATTTAATTTTGGTCAGTGTCTGTTTAAAAAGGACACAGAATCGAGCATATTTAACAAACCCCAAATTTATCCTATCTTAAAAAGTGCTTTACCAGTCTCTTCCCCCATGTAGAAGCTATAGCAGGTGAGATTTCAATTACTTTACTAGATGGTCTGACCTAGGTGTCTGATCATGGGCACAATGCTGTGACATTGACTCTCTATTCTTGCGAGAAAGCAGGGTGTTGAAATGCATCAGAACATAAGAATGGCCATATTGGGTCAGACTAAAGGTCCATCTAGCCCAATATCCTGTCTTCTGACAGTGGCCAATGCCAGGTGCTTCGGAGGGAACGAACAGAACATCAAGTGATCCATCCCATTGCCCACTCCTAGCTCCCAGCAAACAGAGGCTAGGGACACATCCTCTCTGCTCAGAACAGGTACACTGAGCAGAGGTGATGCATGGCAAAACACACCTGGAGGTGGCAGGCCCCATTCTAGGGATATCTGTCTGGACAGTGTTGCCATAGCAATAATTGATTGTTATCTCTTCCTGTTCTGCCCAATTCCTTGGGGTGTGACTGTGCATAAACAGGACAATTTTGTGTCTTAGTTGCCCTCTGAACCCAGCGACACTGTTCGGAATTTGTCTGCTGAAGGAGTGGTGCTGGCAGAACCACAGCTTCCCAGATTAGCACTTTGTTGCCATGGAGCTACACAAGGGAACACAGTACTGTGGAGTAACAACAAGGCGGAGCTGTTATCCTTGAATGGAGCTGTGCACAACAGGATGCTTAGGAATTGCACGGTAAAACATGCTCTCTCATCACTTACAGGCTCAATGTCCTGTCAGGTGATCAGGCCAGGATTATTTTGGTGCTCGCTCTCTGTCTACATCTATAAATAGAATTATAGAGAGCACCCAACTATCAACAGTTCGCCTTATCCTACTTGCATGGATATATCTATCAGTCCATTTGTTCACCATTTCCTTCCCATGACTCATGTGAGCTCAAGACCAAACAAGAGGAGCTGCTGTCTGATCCGGGGGCTCCATGACGGGCAGTTTTAGAGTTGCAAGCTGAGTACTCATTGGTTTTGGTCAACACACCAAATAACTAAACTTACCCAACTCCCTGTGAATATATTAGGCGTTTGGCTGATTTATAAGCAGTGTGCAGTAACTCCTGTCCCAAAGCAGCCTTGAGAGAACAGGCACACATGCAGGGCAGGAAGGAAAGACAAACTGATCTCCAGGAAGTCAGATAAAAGCAGCTTTGCTAAGGGCTTCCTGTCCTGCCTCCCTGAGGATGGATGCTATGAAGCTTGGAATCAGAGTAGACTATTAAGTGGGTAAATAATACTTACAGTTTCCACAGCCTTCAGTCCACTCCTCAAAGTGTTTATTTCTTTCTCCAGCTCAGTCATGCTGTTGAAAATGGCAACGCTTTAATTTTAAGCCTTTCCCAATGAATTGCAGAACTCTGTGCTTGAATCAACTGTGTTTTCCTCATTTAAAATAATCCCTCCCGGTGCTTCCTGTTTTCAGAGGAGCAGCTTTCAGGAGGCAAGTTACGTTGACACACAGTGGCCAAAAAGACTGATGAATGTGAAACTGGTTATGGTTGTTTATTTTGAGCTATGCACACTTTGTTAGAAAAGGAACAGTCTCAAGATAAAAATCATGGGCCAAATCTCCAAATCTGTGGAGCCGTGTATGTGTTTTGGGGGAGGCCACCTTACCCGCGACCCTCCCGGTGGCCACGTAGCAATGGCTGGGCCACCAAATTCTTCCTCAGAGGCACAGTCTGTCTCCCCGCTGCTCCCTGTTCCCTTCCACCTCCCAGCTGCCACATATAGCCATTGGGACACAGGGGAACGACATCAAACGAAATGGGGGCTCTGCAATGTCCCAACACAGATCGATATAGCTGAGTGGTAGCTGAAGACGAAGGCTCAATAGGCCCAGCAGCCTGAAGGCATCTCTAAAAGAGCTGTCAGCTGTGGAGAGCGGTCTTGTGGCTTATCGGGGCAAAGATTTCGCCTCCTCTTCCTGAGAGGTTGCGGAAGGAGACAATAAGTTAGATCCTTCCTGCTCCCCAACTGACAGTCCCTCAATCTTCCAGTCCCAGGAGTTTTTAGATGAATACCACAGGGGAACTCTCCTCAGAGTGGCAAAAACCACCATCGTCCCAATGTGAAGGATACAGAGACCAGGGTCTGCAGGGAGCTGGTTATAGGGTTAGGGGATTAACCTCATTTATATAAGGCCTCCCCTAACCCAAACACTGCTCTCTGCTCCCATGGTGTCTCCACCCATATTCAACACCAGGTCCAAGCATCCTCGTGACCAGTCTACCTGGTCATTGCTGTCATACCCCTTACTGCTGAGGATTTTGAGATACAATATATATGTGTGTGTGTGTGTGTGTGTGTGTGTGTATACATATACACATATATATAGATACACACAAAATTTTATTACTAAAACTCAATCTATTTTAAATATTAAAACACTTGCCACTGTTTATGGCATTTTGCACATCACTGGTCTTGGACAGTGAATCTAGACTTTGCATTAAAAGGGCCCTTTGAAACAAAAAGAACCATAAGCCATGATGAGGTTTTGTAAATTCCACACATACCCATCTCACCCCAACCCTAGAATTTAGGATTAAACTACCTAACACTGTCCCTTTTAATATGTATCAATATATCCTCAGACACATGCAGTTCAGCCTTAGACATGCCTTCACCTTTGACTGATTAATACATACACAAACCCCACAGCAGCAAAGCAGACATTTTGAAACCTCATTCATTTTAGTGTGACTTAAGCATGTGCTTAAGGGCTTTACTGAACCAGGGTTTCAGTCTGGTCATAGAGAAATCCAGTCCACTTGCAACTAGTTTAAAAAACAAAACAAGTGGGCAGAATTTAGTAAGCCATGGGCCACATTTTCAGAGTATGCAGCAGATATCACAAGGCTTGTATTATTGGTTTAGACATCCTTGGGTGAACAGCTCCTCACTTTGCATGCCCTAAAGCTGGGTCACATGCAGAAAAAGGAGTGCACATATCTGTGCAGACATTGCATTCACATTTAAATATCGGACCTAAATCTGCAACCCCATCTTTGTACAAAATCCATTCCTTCATTTTAAAACTGGGTCTACATTCATACACCAAGTATAAAGGCTTCTGCAGTAACAGGACACGGTTGTTCTAAGTGGGCTCTCCTCTTGTCACAATTAAGAGATTTACAATTCTTTTCTGTTATGACAGGGATTTAAAACCTGTACAGTTGACGTGTGCTTTGTCAACAGCCTTTTACTTCTCTCTAAATAGTGGATTCCAGACACTGGTTGGGGAGGGAGCTCATCTGAAGAAACGCACGCAAAGAAGAACACAGTAATATTATCGCATGTACAATATTTTGTTGGCTTAAAGTTGGCACCTTAACTTCTACCTACTTTACTTTGGCTGCTTGAGGGATGTCTTGCAGCTCTTCATGAAGACGGAGGACTTTGGGATATTTCTTCTCAACTATGGTTATGAGATAGTGCAAAAGGGTGATGTTCCTATGATAAAAGAAAGATGACATTACAGATATTAAACTGTCACTAGCCTCAGAAGTTGGGTATTAGCCCCAGTGTCCTGGCCAAATTCTTGTTTGGGTCATTATGTTCTACATATCTAAAAACTCTTCTGGCAGCTCCAATTAGTTATGGCATTCTTCACTTCCTGTCCTGAAAGGCTGGGAAGTATTGGACACACTGTCAAACAACAGCTGCCTTCCACCCCCAAGGTGGCTGATGCTCTCCACCCAGACCTGGTGCAGTGCACAAGATGGCTGCTTGCCTGTTAGGCAACTTTAGCTGCAGGGGACATGTTATCTCCGTGCTCTAGGAACTGCATCCATTTCCTATGCAGTTCCAGGTGTGGACTTTGGATTTATCATTTCTTACCAGGCTTGAGGTCTGGCTATTGTGGAGGCAGCCTCTCTAATCCCAGGAACCAAGGTCAACGGAGGAGCTCAGGCCAGGAGTCCCTACAATCAGACATCTAGGGAATGGTGGCCAAGGATTCTCAACTAGACTCTAGATCAGGGGTTCTCGAACTGGAGCCCCTACCATTGCAGGATCCGCTAATGTTCCTTTCCAGAGCCTGACAGAGACATGTAAGTACCCTACTCATGGTAGCTGGTGGGAATCATTTCAATGGCATGTCCTCTACCCCTGATATTCTAAGGTCAGTGTCTGTCCAAGTGATTTCTTAGGGGCCTACCACTATGGTATCCTTGAGCATGCCCAGAAACGCAATTGTGATGCTGGCAGACCAGGTGCCAGCTCATGCCAAGGCCTCACTGAACACTGACAAATGACAAGCTGGAAACCAGTGTGGCTCATCTATGTATTAGAAGTGTTATAAGAGCGTGTTTATACTTGATGAAATGCTTGTAGGATGCTGCATGTATTGATCTCACTGGTAACATCTGTATCCCCCGGTATAAAGCTATACTGAGTGTTTGCATTGTAAACCTCTATAACTGTGTCACTCCAACAGGAAAGACACATGAACTAGTGTAAAACGCTGGATTTCTACTGAAGATATTAGGTGTTGCTTAAAAGGCAGCCATTAAAACCTAATTAGCCATTGTGAAACATGGACAGCTCCCCCCACACTTATGAAGAAAGGAGTGGTTATGGATCCTCTGAGCTATTCAGAATCCATAAATGCTTTCACCAATGCAACAGGATGAGCTGCTCACTTGTCAATGCTGGACTTTGTGTCTGCAATCTTGTTTAGGCTGACGATTTTGAACCCAAAGGCATTGCCTCTCTGGCCTTTATTCATGTAGTTTCCAAGGGCCAGTACCACCTCCAACAATTGCTTCAGGCTGTTACTCTGAAGCACCTCCTTTGAGCCAGTGCGGATTGCTAAAAGGGAGGGAAAAACGTTTTTGCTACAGTTAGGTTCTGGCAATACACAACACAGAGAATAGTTTGATGATTACTTTAAATACCAAGCCATCGTAACAAAAGCTATCTGGAACTGCAGACCAAATGTTGTAGATTACCTGTGGCAGACCAGGGGCCAGCTTATGCCAACGCCTCTTGGCCTCACTGAGCCTTGACAAACGCGTGCTGGTTCACCCGTGTGTGAGCTTTGTTAAACAACATGTTAAGTTGAAAATGTGTTCGTGTTTGGACTTTATGAAAAGATTGTGAGCTGCTGCATGCACTTGTAAAACCTGGACCCTATGTTGTACGGTAATATTTAAATGTTTGCTTTGTGACTATAGAAGTGTTGGCTCTGAAATTGGAAAATCCCCAGTCAGGAGAGAAACATTACCAAGCGTGAAATACTAGTTTAAACATAAGAGGTGTTCTCTCTTGCCTAACTGAAGGAGGCCTATAGACATCAGACAAGCCATTGTGGAACACCAGTGGACAAAAGACTTTGTTGATTGTTCCCCCCATGCCCGGGAAGAGGGGATGTGCATGAAACCTTGTCCCATCACACTTTGATGTCTAGGGGAAAAGAATAAAAATCCCTGACCAAAGGATCTGCATCACTGCGCTGTTTGGAATTTGAGAGGGAAATTCTTCTAAGCAAAAGCAAGGGACCCCCAATCTGCTTAGCTTGGCTTAGCCATAAAGACCAAAAACAGAGCTTGCGCGTTACAGCAGCATCTATTACATTTGAAACCTAAGACTGTAACTTATCTATGCGTGTGTATTACCTGCTTTAACCTTGTAAATAACTCATTTCTTTTTCCTAGTTAATAGACTATAAGCTTTGGTGAGAGATCCAGGATACAATTGACCTGGAGTAAGTGACTGGTCCTTTGGGACTGGGAGTAGCCAGACCATTGCTGGGGTTTCTGATGTAAGGACTATCTATCAGAAAGACAAGCTTGCCTAAGGGTCAAGATAGGTCCGGAGTGCCCAAGGGGACCGTCTGCAGCTCCATGTTAAGGCTGTTACAATGCTTGAAGAATTCAGGCTCGATACTTGGCTAGTGAAATACAAGTATAGATCACACAACCAGTTTGGTATTTTAGCCCTGGCTTGTAACAGGGTTCCCTGAGGCTGGGAACCACATCTGTGAGCCACTCCAACCAGCTTGACAACAACCCCTTATTGGGGTTGATGAATTCAAGCTATGAGATAAAAACCTCAGTGCTCTGCGCTCCCACCCACATTTATAAAACAAACAAATCAACACACCCGTCCATCAGGAGGAAAATATTTCTGTTTAGAAACAGATTTCTGTCTCTGGATTCCAGGGCCTTGTCAGACACAAACACATTTGGTTTCATTGTGAAGAATACGTTGAGCGAGTCTGGGCTTTATGAATAATGTGAAAATTGGAGAATTCTTGACACATCAGCAAAAGCTTTCTAGCAAACCCATCAAAACAACAAAATCCCCATTAACTTACATTCAATCTTGGGCTTAACTTCTGCAACTCTCTCCGCAAACTTCTTTTTGAAGTAAAGGGACTGAAGCCTTTGCTGATAGTGATTTATCCTGTCAGAGTAAAAGATGCACACGTTGAAATTCATTTGCTACTGACGGGACTCAGCCACTCCACTATTCACAGCTGCAGATTGGAAGGGCCAATTTTACCTTGAGAACACCTCTCTCTTTGAACTGTAGTGGGACAGAAAAGATGGTGCCTTAAACAGCCATCTCTTAGGCCCAAATCCAGGTAAACATATTCTTATGTCCATCCCCCTTCAGGACATATCACCACTTGCTTAACTTTTAAACACGGATTTCAGTCCCATTGAATTCAATGAGCCTCAGGCATGTGTTCATGAGCTGTCCTGAACAGAGATGCTCTCCTGAACTAAGTCCTCAGTACTTCTGTAATGGGCCACAGCTGCAGACAGACAGAGACAACACAACTACCAGTTATGTGGAACCTGCAGCCTTCAGTACCAAAAACGCTGGTCTCAACAGTTGGCCAAGTTCCTCTGAAGCATTAAAGGCACAACACCAAGGCTTTGGGATATGTTGGCTTGAAGATCTTTGCCGGCATGGCAAAGTTTCTGTTCATAGGTCCTGAAAATGCAGCATCATTTGCTAGGTTATTTTTTATTTCTGGGTAATGAAAACTCTACAGTTAATGGTAAAAAATGTCTAGACAGAGGGCCAGATTTTCAGCTGGTTTAAATCCGTGCGAGTTCTACTGTTTTACACCAGCTGAGAATCTGGGTCACAGTACTGAAAAAGGAAAATTGCTCCCGTCTTGCATCATTTGGACAGCGCTTTCTACTCTTTACCATACTCTTTGCAGAGAGCTCTAGCTTTAAACATTCTGCACTGGGAGGTGAAAGTTGCAGATGGAAGTTCCTAATTTATCCCCAGGGCAGCAAGGTAACAGGCTCACACAAGTATATGTGAGCTGCAAAATAAATAAAAATATCCAAGTGGATTTTCAAGCTAGGCCTCATGAGGCTCCAGCTGCACTGCACAAGATTATCTAGCTCCACTAGCCAAATATTTTTATAGAAGCCCTGTGACTAATCTGCTCGGCTGCCATTCCAACAGGTCTAGTGTGTAACCTGCTGACATTCTGCAGCTGGCAGATTCAAGCGTACCTGCTCATTTCAAAGAGGAACCTGTCAGCCTTGGCCATGCGATCTAATTCATGTTTGTGCTCCTCCAGGAGGTCAATATCACCTTTCTCAGGAACAAATTTCAGGAGCTAAAAGGAGACATAATTTAGACATGAGACCTACACTTATTTTTATGCCGCCCCTTTCTTATAATGGAGCTTTGGTTTCATTAAAAATGAATAGAAAATGACATTGCTATGTCTACGTCCAACCCAAAACCTCCCCCATGTACAGAGGGTGCAATATGGAGCTATTACAATTTGCCTAGGAAATACTGAATGTCTGCCATTTCCCACACACGTTACTGTTCAATACTTTCTACCATGCCCTGGACATATGGTTTGGTTTTACACTGACTAAGCTGAATCTTCACTCAGTCTGTTAGAACACAATTATTTTAGATGGTAGCACATTGGTTCTGAAATTTCCTAGTGGTCAGATCCAAAGAAAGAAAAACCCCACTAGTGTCAGCTCATGCTGGTTGAAAAAAAATATAGACAAGACATTCGTCTCCATGCTCCCAAAATGCAGTTGTGTTGAAAGCAAAATGTTTCATGGAAACATAGTGGTGCCAATGAACATTTCACTGGGAAAGTTTTTCAGGTCCAGAATGCAACAGAGAGCAAGAACCACCCCAAACTATTCAAGAACCCACAATAGGATGTGGATGACTCAGGTTCACGTCTTGACTGTGCCTGATTCATAGCAGGGATTCCTGGGTCTCTCACTTTCCAGGTGAGTGTCATCACCACAAAGCTATTCAGGAGTGTCTCTCTCTCTCTCTCATGCTTTTTCCATGAAAAGTTTCGAAAGATCTTAGCCCCATGATAACAAACCTCAAAACTTTTCAGAAAATGGAATTCTTGTTTTCTAGCCAGCCCTGGTTGCCATCGAGGTGTTTTTACTTACAAATTATATTCCAGCTAATTAACCCCCGCAACTCTGCTCTGGAGGTAGAAGTATTATCTCTGTTTTACAGACAGTGGATAGCTCTCTGTTTATTTCCCTGAGATGCCCAGGGTCTCGTGGCAATTTAATGTCAGAGCTAGGATTAGAACTCAGGTATTTTAGCTGAGACGTTGAGTTGGCTACAATGTGCCTCTTTGGTACTGCCGGGAAGACAGCCCTCAGTCTGCTGTCAATGCACCCCCTCTCCCCCGCTCACTAGTGCTTGGCTGAAATCAGCTCCTGGCTAAGGAACAGCTGATTGAAGCTGAACTGGAGTAAGAGGGAGGTGACGCTGGTGGGCAGAGGAAAACACGCAGGGGAGCTTGCAGCCCTGGTGTTGTCTCCTCCTGTTAAAGTTACACCCCCACAACCAGTCAAAGCAGCCTCCAGTTTACAGCGGCCCAGAACCCCTGACGGATGCTGAGCTCTCCTACTCCAGCATCCCCAAGTGACTCGCTACCCCCTCTGGCTGGCTAGGAGACCCTGTGTCAGGCTGGCAGATGACACACCTTCCCAAATGGACACCAGCAGTGCGACCACCTGGGCACGAAATCGTCAGTCCTTAGGAAATTCCAGCGAGAATAAACCAACACAGAGCTGCTCTCAATTACACCCAGCTGCCTGCACCCTTAGGGACTGGACAGGCAGGGAGCTGCTCTCTGGGTTTATCCCCACAACGGGCGGTTCCTCAATTCAGCCAATACCGCTGTGCAAAGGGGTTCACAGCAAGATGAAGGCTCTTGACTCGCCATTTGAACACTGCATGTCTGGCGAAAGCCACGGCCCTTACGTTTTAAATGGATAAATACACCCGTCATTTCACATTTCTGCCTGGAGTGAATCGATCTGGCAGAGCAAGAGTCCCCTGGAGATAACATTGCTCAAGCAATGAGGCACTCCGGGGTGCGGAGCTGCCCTCCCACACAGAGGGCCTGGCCCTGGGTGTGGTGATGTTAGTCAGGCATCACTGGACTCTGGTGCCTACTGCTTTTCTAAAATGTCTCTTTGAAGAAAATCACCCCCAGGAGGGACATCTGCCCTGCCTCCATCAGGAAATAACAACCCTTTTCTTTTGAGTCACTTCTAATTCTAACTGCCACTGCACTCCATTGTCTGTGTGTCACTAATCTGAATGGAAGTGTTTACTTCCAAGAGCTGGAGCCTTGTCTCTGGTTTGTATGAGAAGGGCCAAGCGCCCCATAGGAGTTCAATCAATAAAGAAATCAGGACCACAGCAACATTCATGGGCTGGGAGTCCCAGTGACTCATCAGATTCTGAGGGAAGTAACATGGCATGTCCAGAAGTCGCAATGAATCTACGCTTGCCAGTTCTCGCTTTAACAGAATGTCATCTTCATGCTCTGCATATCGACGGGAGCCCTCGTTCAGGGAGCCTGCAAACCAGCCCTGCCAGGAAAGGATCTGCGGCCAGACTCACCACTGCACTGCTCCAGCTAGGCACCAGTGTAACTCCACTGGTTTTAAAAGCGGTGAGAGAAGCCTAAAACCATAATAGCGCTGGTGGAGAAAACCTTCATCTGATGTATGTCCAGAAATTGGGATTTTGTCTAGCAAAAGCAAACCATTGATTGGACTGAGCAGTCCCCTATGATGTCAGATGCACTACTGGTATCTGGGCACAATGGTTTGCGCTTATGAAAACATGATCGTAAACACTGTTTAGGTCACATTTTGCATGTTTGCCGAGCGGCCCATCCTCTGCTTTGGAGAGCAAAGGTATAATAAAGGCTGTGTGGACAAGCTCATCTCTGTGTCGCAAATCCCAGCTACTCACTCAGAGTCATTTTAAACCTACCATTCATGAATCTGTCACAAGTCTTGGCCTTATTTTGAAAGGCATCCAGTACTAACGCCCAGGCGCAACAAGAATCATGACGGTAAGCGTCTGTCACTCACCTGCTCTAACATGTCTTTCGGCAGGTCCTCTTGTTCATCCATTGTTAAAATTGCACGTTTGATTTCATCATTTGATAATTTCAGCCTGGGAAATTAAATAAATGGATGTTCTGAAGAGGGTTATTCACACATGAAACACAGCCTAGTATTTGTGTTATCAACACTGGTTCTTCATGAGACTGTTTTGCCCGGACAATTTAGGCAAGACTCATCCAGT
This sequence comes from Dermatemys mawii, assembly GCA_007922305.1. Classification (NCBI taxonomy): domain Eukaryota; kingdom Metazoa; phylum Chordata; order Testudines; family Dermatemydidae; genus Dermatemys; species Dermatemys mawii. The sequence continues at coordinate 85,341,998 of ML677332.1, forward strand.
AACCCAAGTGCACTCCCTGACAATACGGCAAATCCTTTCTGCAGATCTGAACTTCCCTCAGGGCCTTACGTAAGAGTCAGGTCAGCTCAAGGGATCCAACCAGGACCCTCTTCTGTTTGCCTCACTGCTGTGGAATTCCTCGTATTACAAGGTCAGGGGGAGGGCAATGCAAGCTGGAAGGAAAGGTTAGTTTCATCTCATTATATAATTTAACACCTGAATAACAAGACAGCTCTTCTACTCCATGCTATGAGTGACACAGAAGGAGAGTGGAGGTGATTAATACCTTCCTCCCTTTGGCTTATTACCACCCAGTTGTTTTTCAGCAGACATTTATTATTTGGCCAGCTGACATGTTAAAAAATTGCAATTTTATAGGAGTAAGATTACTAAGCGAAGTGTTTCTAGTTAAAATCGGTCCTTTCGGTCCATTCCACGCTCATGGCCTGGATCAATCACTCCACTGTACGTACTCCGCCCGAGAGGCAATGATGCAGCTCAGGCAAGGGCTTATTCGGTTACAAGACTGGATAGTTTGGAAGCCCACGTAAAGCTGCAGAAGATCTATCTCCCCAGCCGAAGGGGAGACCTGGTGATACTTACCCTTCCTCCTGCTGCCACGTGGTCTGGGAACGTTCTCTGAAATCATGTGCGTGTTCTTGTCAGCCATCCTTTTTTAAAAACACACTACACAGTCTGTTATAGCTGTGACACAGTAATTCATCTCTTTTTAATGGAGTCAAATGTTAGGGGCCTGATGTGATGGCTGCCATCTTGGCCGATACGCTGGGGATTGACTTCCAGGGCCAACACCATGAGCTGCTACAGTTTGAGCTAAAGAGTGAGTGCTTCCTAGATGGGGCTGTAATATACTCATATCCTCTGTGGATCGGGTACAGACAGGGACCTGCAACTCACCAGTTGGTTACACTGACTCAGGCAACTTCACCATCGACTTTAATGGGAGTTTGACTAAGCCAGAACCTCTAGATTTGGCTCATTATTATTATTTTCACATGATTATTGGACAATTTGTGTGTGTAAATTAGCAAACTTTTGCTGCCCCTTAACATCTTTTTGAAGTTTCATTTACTTTTCCCATTTCCTCTGACACCAGACAACCTCAGGCTGGAGTCTCTTAAAAATCAAACAATCTAAAAAACCAAAACAAGAGCTGAAAGTTTCAGCCGTAACTAGTCATTTTGGGTGTCTCGATCTTCAGGTGCCCAACTTAAGACACCCAACTGCTTGACTTTTGTAGAACAGGGGCTCAGAGCTTTTTGAAAATCAACCCCTTTCACTGTGTCTCAGGCTGAAAACCAAAACATGGAAGTACCCAAAATTACAAGGGGTTGTCTACACAGAGTTCATGTGGGGCAAGCCAGGGTGGGACTCTACCTTACTAGTTTACTGCATATTAAGCCTCTGTGTGAACCCTGCAAGAGCAGACCTGTTTCAAACAGCTGTACGTCAGAGTTCACGATGGACTTTTAGTGCACAGCATGGCCAGTTAGAGCACAGCAGGCCAGTCTGCTGTAGATTCACAGCCTAGCTCTCCACACAGACAAGTCATTAATCCCTTCTGAAAATGCAGAACAACAAGTAGAAAAATCATTTACTATATTCCCTATCGATTTAGCACCAAACACCACAGAATCTAGGCACTTAGGATGAAATCCTGGCCCCACTTCAGTCAAAGAATGGAGGTACGGGACTGGGGGGAATGGGGAAGAGGAAGTAAACAACAACAAAACCTACACATTCAGCTCCTCCTCCTTGGTTCCACCAGTTACTGATTAGGGCTAAATGCATCTGCAGACTTTCCCACCCAGCTCGCTGGAAGGGTTTTTTGCTTGCTTCCCTTCCTATTTTCCATTATGTTGGACGGAATAATTTAGATGCAAACGGAAGACCCTCTGTAGGGTTAATGAAAGGGTATTCATTCCAAGGAGTGAGCATGGGATTTGCATATTATTGGAAGCCAAGGCTGTTTTATTTTCAGCACTGTCTTTTTGTGTGCTCTTCGTACCCTCTGAGGCTTTGTATGGAGTCCACCTTATTTAGCCTTGGTTTGAAGAGCACAGTCTCTGTTTCTCGTTAAATGCCTGCCTACAAAAGACAGCATTATAGGATGAACTCGCACAAGAAAAACAACAACAGAACTTGCACATGTTACAGTATCAGGAGCTGGTAGGGATGGTTGAAGTCAGTATTTGTAATTCCCTGGATTTCACACACACCAATCTACTGAAAAATTCATTTTCTCGCATTTATTGTCTATGCATTCTCTGCCTGAAAGCCATTTCCCACCCTTGCCCTTGGTAAAGTTTGAGCAGAGTCTGTTCAGATGTTTATTTACAAGTTACGTGAGACTGATCACACACTTTTCCAACTGTAACATTATTCTAACCATCATCCCCCTGGGCTTAAACAGGATTTGAGAGGTGCATGGGTATCATGCTAGCCCCCTGTGCACAGAGCGAATTACATCCTGAGTGAATAAATACCACATTCAGCTGCACATGAAATCAGCTCCAGCCAAAGCATGGCAGTGAGTTGGCCTTACAACGGTTACAGGAAATAATTTAGCAAACAACCATTTTGGTATTCCTGTGCAAAAATAACTACAACGCATTTTCAGAAACAGAATTTGCTCATTTGGGGGGAAATTGTAAGAATTCTTAAGATTCATTGTTAAAAGCAGAGTATTACTTCTATATACATAGAAAGTCTTTAGAAAGACCAACCAAGTTAACATCTGAAAACGTACAACTGTACTTAATTAGCTAGATCTATTAACGTGAAGTATTATTTGTTGTGATTGTATAAAGCGTGGTTGAGACCATTACTGGAAACATTGTCCTATTCTGGTGCTCATGCTTCAGAAAGGATGTTGCCATATTGGACAGATTTCAGAAAAGAGCCACAAAAATGATTCAAGGCCTATATAAACAACGAGGAGTCCGGTGGCACCTTAAAAAACAGATAGATTTATTTGGGCATAAGCTTTTGTGGGTAAAAACCCCACGTCTTTAGAGGCCTATAAATGAAAATGAATTCACACAACTGTGGCTCTTTTGGGTAATGTTGATCACTAATTTGGCTTCTGAAGCACTGAGTATCACTGCTTTAGAGAGACTTAAGTTCAGTCTATTTAACTTAACAAAAAGAAGGTCAAGAGCAGACTTGACAGTGGCTTAATAGTACCCACACTGGGAGAAGATTTCTGATAGCAGAGTGTGCTCTAATGTAGCAAAGACATAACAAGATCTGATCGCTGGAAGTTGAAGCTACAGACATTTAAACAGGAAGGCATATCTTGATTTGAACAGTAAGGGCAATGACCCATGGGAATAATCTACCGTGGGATGTGATGATTCTCCATTACTTTGAATCTTTCACGATTGGGGAACAAATCCTGCCCCCACTGAAGTCAAGGAAGTTTTGCCATTGACTTCAATGGAGCCAGGGGTGGGCAAACTACGGCCTGCAGGTCCCTCCTGCCCAGCCCCAGAGCTCCCGCCCGGCCTCTCCCCTGCTGTTCCCCCTCCCCTGCAGCCTCAGCTCACTGCGCCACTGGCACAATGCTCTGAGCGGAGGGGCTGTGAGCCCTTGCCAGGCAGTACAACTGCAGAGTCATGGCCTGACCTGGTGCTCCGTGCTGTGCTGTGGCATGGCTGGCTCCGGCCAGGCGGTGGTGCTGCCTGTTCTGGTGTTCTAGGTGGCACAGCTGTAGTGTTGCCAACCACCAGTGCTCTAGGCAGCGCGGTAAGGGGGCGGGGAGGTTGGACAGAGGGCAGAGGAGTTCGGGGTCATGGTCAGGGGTGTGGATAGGGGTCAGGGCAGTCAGTGGGTGGGGAACAGAGGGGTTGAATGGGGGCAGTCAGGAAGGAGAGGGGGAGTTGGATAGGGCAGCAGGAGGCAGTTAGGGAGAAGGGGTGGCTGGATGGGGCAGGAGTCCTGGGGAGGCAGTCAGGAACAAAAGGAAGGGTTGGATGGGAAGGTGGGGGGCAGTCAGGGGACAGGGAAGGGTGAATGGGGGGGCGTCAGGGAACGGGGGGGGGGGTTGGATGGGGTAGGAATCTAGAAGCAGAGGGGGTCAGATAGGGGGTGCAGGGCACAGCCTCCCCTAACCAGCCTTTCATACAATTTCAAAAAACCAATGCAGCCCGTGGGCCAATAAGTTTGACCACCCCTGCTCTAACCAATGGCCTGTGTTTTGCAGATGGAGAGATAAGATGATCGTAACACTCTCTTCTGATCTTAGAAATCTATGACTGCTCAATAGGACAGGCTCAAGAGAAGTACTAATCATTAGAGTCGACTGCACTGAGCAGAGCCATTTGTAACATTATCTCCATGGAACAGGACAAAGAGTTTGATGGGATTTCAATAGCTCAGACACAGGTTAGGGGTTTACTACAGGAGTGGGTGGGTGACATTCTGTGGCCTGCATAGTGCAGGAGATAAGACTAGATGATCATAACGGTCCCTTCTCACCTTGAAGTCCATGAGTCTAAGTCACCTTGGCCTCACTTCCCTGCCTGTCAAATGGGGATAGCACTTCCCTGTCATCACAGGGCTGTAGTCAGGACACACACACCAACACCTGCAGGATGCTCAGATGCAACGTCGATAAGGACCAAGACTGAGACAATCAGACCAGCAGGGTCCATTGGGTTTATTTATTTAAGATCACACCCTTCAGTCACACTTGCGTAGCTTGTCGTGCCAATGAAATCTCACTGCATCGCCTCAAACAGCGGGACACGGCTTATGCTGCTTGTGGTCTGCAAATGATTCAAAGGCTGAAACAGGCATGAAATCATTGGTTTCATATGACAAAACGACAGCATGGTTTTCTCCGGAGGGGACAGAAATGCAGCCACTCCCTTATTCTGTCTGATCAGTCCCAGTGGGGTGGTTGATCTTGTCCTCTCCTGAAGCTTAACTTGAGGGCCACTAGATTAGCTTCACTCCTGCCAGGGAGCTGTCCTGTCCCTCTAGTGCGGTTTCACGAGGATGGGGAACGAAGCAGCCCCTCTCTCTGCGCGGACGGTGCTGAGGTAACCCAGAGTGGAGACTGCCAGGTTATCATGGCCAGTTTGCCCCTCAAGTGGAGCGGAGGGCGAACGGTCACTGGCGACTTGTCCCTCCTCTGCGGGGAGGACAGCACCAGCAGATGCCGCAGGTCTGAGGCCGCCTCCACCGCCTCTGGCGTCAACAGGAGCCGCACATCCTCCCGGTGATCCAGAGTTGGGTTCGCACTCGACTGAACCTCAACCGGGGCAAGAGTCGATGAAACCTTAGGCGGAGACATTGGTGGAGCGGCTTGTCCCAATACGCCCGTGGACCTCACTGGCTCTTTATGATCCTGGTGGGGTGACTGACCCCTTACCGGCCTCCTCTTCTTCACGGGCACTGGGGATGGGGAGCGGTGCCGTATGGAGGCCGATTTTTTATGTCCTGAGCTATGGCGGTGCTGGGCCTTAGGATCCTTAGACTGGGCCACTTCTCGCGCCATCGGCACCGGGGCACTGTGCACCGATGAAGACGTACTCGGTATTGTCTCCGCGAGTTCCGGGTTGGAGTCTGGCCACAGTGCCACCTCCACCAACAGAACTCTCAGTCTTTGCTCCCGGTCCGTACGGGTTCTGGGACGAATACTCTTGCAGATATGGTACGGTACTTTCTGGTGACTCTCACTGAAGGTCACTCTTCGGCATAAACTCGCCACAGTTTCTGCAGGGTTTAAACCCCGGGGAACCAAGCATACTCCAGGAGAGGAGAGAACATTGTCGGGGGGAAACCCCCCAACAACCAATTATACACACTAAAAACTAGAGACAGTGCTAGAGCGTTTGCTGCAAGAATGAGCAAAGTTCCAGCTAGCTGTCACTGGCGGTAAGAAGGAACTGAGGGGGTAGGGAGTTGGCAGGGCCATATATCGGGCACCATGGAGGCACCACTCTAGAGGGTGCCGAAGCAGACCCTACAGGTGCTGCTAAGGGAAAATCTTCTGGCTGGTAAGCATGCAGCACGCACACACCTCCTTGGAATGGACGTGAACAATCACTCAAAGAAGAATTACATTTTCATCGCAGTCATCCTGGGCTCTAACTGGACTGGAGTTCTACTACGGACTTTTCATAAAGCCTGTTCATCATATGTCTAGTTTAAAAACTTTTTCCCCAGAACTGACCTAAAATGAATGCTAAGAATTGCAACGCTTCTTAGAACTAGAGTGTTCCTTAGTATCTTGAGAGAGAAATCACCTGGTGCTGGAATTAAACAACTTCTCAGATAATTTGATGGGAAAGAGGCCAGTGAAAGCTACAAGCTTATCCATTTCCACAGTAATGATCACTGCTGCAGCAGCTGTCGAACGCAAACCATCGGAGAGGAACTGGGTCAGTATTTGCTGTCACGGGGATTTAAACCTCACAACTTAGAGATGCAAAGTGACAGCTCACAAGCTTGACCAATGCAGGGTATTTGGGGCGGCTTTGCAGAGGCAAATGGAGAACCTAATAAGTGTGAAAGGAAAAAAACAAATTCCACATTGAAAGAGGCACGCCCTCTTGAAAAGCCACATTCAATTAAGAAACTTGCTCGACACAGGCTTGCAGAAGAGACACAAAGCCAGCCATTCACCGACACAAGACTTAGAAATACACACTACAGTATTCATTTGCATCTTAGAAAACACACTACATGCCTCCTGCACTACAAAAACCTGACTAGAGCAGAAGCTGTGATGTGGTGGTTTGTTGAAAGAGGCCCAAAATGCATTGACATCAGCATGCTTTGAGCTATACTAAAAAAAGCAACATCAAAAATATTTCCATGTTACATTACTAGTTTGAGGAAAATCCAGTGATCTCACTAAGCAGTAATTTCTCCAGAAACAAGAAAAACAAACATTGAGAAAGAGAGATAAAGTATCTAGCCAGTCATATTCTTTCCATGCTGCAAACCAGACAATGACTGTTTAGCTTACAAATGTCTAGGCTAAATGAAGAGCTGACTGTGCAGTCTTTTCACATGCAAAGCTCCAATAAAAAACTTCTACTGGTGTTCTGCAGATACAGGAACAGGACAGCATTCACCATGAGACAACTAAATAACTCTCTCTAGGTTCACACAATACACCATAGAACAGGTGTCTCAAACACATGGCCCATGGAGTTATTTTCTGTGGCCGCCAAGCTCCCTGTGGCCCTCCCCAGTTATTTCTGGCAGCCGCCAAGCTCCCCTCCCCCACAGTGCGCTATATCCCTGCTCCTTTACCTACCTCTAGGCGCTTCCCACTGCCAAACAGCTGTTTGGCGGTGCTTAATGCTTTCCAGGAGGGAGGGAAGGGGGGAGCCGCATACTCAGGGGAGGAGGCAGAGAAGAGTCAGGGCAGGAGTGGGAGAGGTGGAGCAGGGCCTCATGGAAGGGATGGAGAGGGAGAGAGAGAGAGAGAGATGCAGCCCGTGGGCAAATACGCTAGTCCTCATGTGGCCCACTTGGTCATTTGAGTTTGAGATCCTGGCTGTAGAACAAAGTGCATGAATTTGTCCTCAATACCTAGGAGGCAGGGCAATGCTATTATCCATTTTAAAGATAGGGAACTGAGGCACACAGAGACTAAGTGACTTGCCCAAGATCACCCAAGTAGTCTGTGGCAGAGCAGGGAGTTGACCCTAGAGCTCCAAAGTCTCAGGCTAGAGCACTAAACACTGGGACATCCTGCACAGTGCCTTCACCGCAAGGCCCTCCCTCTTTGCAAGGCCCTCTTTTCTCTCATCCATTTTATGTTAGGAGTAAGCAGTCTGCAAGCTTTAAGGGGCAGGGACCAGATTTCTCACCTTCTTGTAAAGAGTCATGTAGCTTTACGGTACTGCACAAATAACTTAAAGGCCTTGATGCTAGCTTGGGCCTAGATCCTCAGAGGTATTGAGATGCCTAACTCGCACTGATTTCAACAGGAATTAGGCACCTCAATACCTTTATGGATCTGGGCCTTACAGCTGAGCATAGCACTGCTTCTGTAATTCTACTGGCTTCACTACTTACAGCAGCAAAGGTTTGAAGGATCAACCCTAGGGCTGCTACCGAAGCTCTGAAAGTTACTGTTGTATAAACCCCACAAGCCTCTTCAAACATGCCATGAGGTAAAATATCGTCATGACAGAGTGGCTTGTCCTCCTGTGTCATTAAATTGAAAACAGGCACCAAACTCATGCAGTCAGTCAAAGAGAGGCCTGTCCTTCAAGCTCAGTAAAAGCTCACAGCAGGTCAAATTACCTCTCCGCTACAGAACTACTATTGTCCAGCACACAGAGTTCAGGCTGTGCATAACTGCAGGCTGAAGGTTAAGGAAACATCAAACAGCCCATTCTGGCAAATAGACACTTGGCAGATCCATACAGAGCTTATTTTTGGCTTATTTCACTTCTTACATTAAGGAGAATATAAAAAATAATGTACTGTAATTTAAAAATTCCTGCAAAAGACCATAGCATTCCCCTGTTAGTAAGATGATTTGGTGTTTTCCACAGTCAAACCAACTTTTGAATATTAATTAGTATTCAACACATCCTATTAGGGAGATAAGCATATTTAACCCACTCTTTCAAAAGGGGAAACTGAGGCAGAGCAAGTTACATGACTTGTCCAAGGCCACAGAGGAAGCCAGTGTCAGAAGTATGAAGAGAACATGATAGCTCCCGGTGAGGCTCAGGTCACTTCCCATGAAGAGGGGAATCAATGGACTCACATGCTTAAATGTTCAGTTAAAGTAGGGCCGAAGCCAGTTCACAATGCGAACACAATCAACTTAACTTGTCAGGGAGTGATGCAACCAACTTTCTAAATGCTAAGCTACTTTCCTTTAAAGTGCCTTGTTTAAGGAAATTTCCTCAATGATGAGACTTTTTATTCAATTTTCCCACCCCTTTACGAACTTATTCTGAGTTAACATTTCTTACCCCGTCCTTCTTTGTAAGCAAATCTTTGGAGATGAGGCAGCAAACAGCTACCGGAGGGGTGGGGGATGGAGTGGGGGAGAAGATACTTAAAATGCAAAGGTTTACATACAGCTTACTGTATTGAGAGTTAACTTTGTCTCCAGGACAAAGTGAGACATCTAGAATACAATCAAGAAATGCATGGCAGTGAAAATTAACCACACTTTTTTTATTAAGTGTATTTTTTAAAGAGGTATTGCATAATTTTACAAGAAAAATAAGCCTCCCCTTCTTGGAAGCATTATTTTTATTTACTCTTACCTAAAGACATGGGGTTGGAGAAATGGAGACTGGAAGACTAAAGCTAGCCAGCCAGTGGAGTTCACCAGCAATGGAAAGCAGAGAGATGGGGGTTGGGTTTTTTCCTCTCACTAACATGCAGATATTATACAAGGAAGATCCCACAATGGGAGGAAAATGGCACATCAACTCCACGGTTAGCTCTCCCTCTGCCTGCACATGAAAGGCTTTCTGATTCTGAACGCTTCCTCCGAGGCCCTGAGTCTTGACTTTCTAGGAATGTGGCCAGAGAGTTCTTTAAATACATTAGGAGCAAGAGAAAGAAAGGAAAACATAGGTCCTCTGCTTAGCAGGCGGAAGGATTGTTAGTAACTGATGACATCAAGAAGGCTGAAGTGTTTAATGTCTATTTTGCTTCAGTCTTCACTGAAAAAGGTTAATAGTGATCAGATACTCAACACAACTAATAACAGCAATAAGGGGAAAGGAACTCAAGCCAATACAGGGAAAGAACAGGTTGAAGACTATTTAGATAAAGTTAAATGTATTCAAGCTGGCAGGGCCCGATGACATTCATCCCAGGGTACTTGAGGAACTAGCAGATGCAATCTTGGAATTGTCAGTAATTATCTTCTAGAACTCATTGAGGATGGGTGAGGTTGCAGAGGATGGGTAAAGGGCAAACATCGTTGCTATCTTTAAAAAAGAGGGCCCAGAGTATTATAGACCAGTCAGCCTAACTTTGATACTCAGAAAGATACTGGAAGCTCGTGGGCCTCTGTCTGAGACCCATAGGCCATGACAGGATTACAATTTAAAATAATTGTGACAAATTAGAGAATTGGTCTGAAATAAACAAGATGAAATTCAATAAAAGACAAGGGAAAAATAGTTTACTTAGGAAGGAAAAAACTCAAATGCACAACTACAAAATGGGGATTGCCTGGTAGTGCAGCTGAAAAGGATCTGGGGTTTGCAGTGGATCACAAATTGAATAAGAGTCAACAATGTGATGCAGTTGTGAAAAAACACAAATATTCTGTGGTGCATTAATAGGAGTGATGACAGACACAGGAGGTAATTATCCCAGGTCACACATGGAGTCCTTTATCCATTCTGGGCACTCCCCTCTAGGATAAATTGGAGAGAGCCAGAGGAGAGCAACAAAAACCATAAAATGTTTAGAAAACCAGACATATGAGGAAAGATTTAAAAACTGGCCATGTTTAGTTTTGAGAAAAAGAAGACTGAGGGGGGAACCTGATAACACTCTTCAAATTTGAACGACTTATCACGAGGATGGTGAGTAATTGTTCTTCATGTCTGCTAAAAGGAGGACAAGTAGTAATGGGCTTAATCTGCAGCAAGGGAGATTTAGGTTAGACATTAGGAAAAACTTTTTAACTATAAGGGTAGTTAAGAACTGGAACAGGCTACCAAGGGATTATGGAATCCCCATCACTGAAGATTTTAAGAACAGGTTGGACAAACACCTGTCCTGGACGGTCTAGGTTTATTCAACCCTGCTTTAGCACAGAGGGTTGGACCTGATCTCTCGAGATCCCTTCCAGCCCTACATTTCTATGAAATATGGAATTTAGGCACTAAAAAGCTGAAAAACTGGACCTATCCAAATTCCATATGATGTATTTAAAGTGATTCTTTGTTGAAATTACATATAAGCTTTTTAATGTACTGAAGGGAACATTTTCTAAATGGGACAGGCGAGGGTGGGTTTTATTAACAAGTATTTATCATTTATTTAATCATTCACATTTGCACACCAGACTAGACTGGCTTGTATTTTCACATAAAATTAGTCAAATCCATGTACTTTGCAAAAATGATCCTTTTAGCATGTAAGTAGAATTTAGTTTTAAAGATTAAATTTAATTACTCATAGTAATTAAGCAACAATGTAACCCCTTCCAGACTGTGAGACTAATTTCATCAAAGGAGTCCAATGACATCACATCCAGGGTAAAGTCAGAGCGATTTTGCTTATAGTTCTGGATTTCTTCAGTTGAATTATAGTCTTGATGAATGTAAATCTCTTCGGGAATGCGGTGGGGTTTATTGCCCATAACCCTATAATTCTCTCTCTGTTCCTTAGTATCTCCTGCTAAACCTTCCCTTGTTGCCTCCTAATCCTAGTAGGATAGTTTGAAACTAAAAATCATTCACACGCCAAAAATCAAGTCATGTACTGACCCCTCCTTACTAGTATTGGATATCACTTTCCAAACAGCATTCCCCACCATTTGAAAGCCTACATTTAATAATGACTGCCTCTCAAGAGGCCAGTTATCCTTGGGTGTTCTGCCTAACTGAGCACTTAGAATCTATTTCCTTTTCTGATTTAGCAGAATCTATATTCCTTTTCTTAAATATCACCAAAAAAGTAAAGAAAATCTGGGGTATAAAAAGGATATAAAAACTAAACCTCTCCGAACAGCAATAATGGTTCCCATAACATTCCCACACCAACATCGGGCATTCTCGTGTATCCTTTTAAATGCATTTGCCTCCGCAAAACTATACATAAATGGAAGATGTAATTCCAGATCTGGGTTCAGGTGTCACTAACTCCTCTGGTTTTCTTCCCAGTGTTTCTGCTATTAGAATCCCTCGAGAGAGAATTACAGCATGATCTCCAGTTCAGGGCACATTATTCTTTACAGCTCACAAGTATCAGACCTTAGAATGACACAGTTAGAAAGAAGTTTCTAGGTCCTCTCGCAGAACACAAATAGCACCCAATAACCTGTTGCCTTGAAGGAAAAAGCTATTAACAATACCTGGAGAGAAGAATATTGCAGTTCTGAGCTCTCCGCCCATCAATTACCGAAAGCTCCTTGACTTTATGTCTGGAACTCAGTGTGTCATCAATGGCATCTTCTTTCTACAAAAAGTATGATGAGAAAGTATGAAGCAACACAGCATATTGATATTTGGAAACCTCTGCACACACCAGTATCGTATATAACCGGTCTCCATTAATCACAAATGTCACTAAGGCTTAGCACTAAAACCTGCAGCCTGTAATGGAAATATAAGCAGCCATTTTATAACCCAGAGCTTGCTCTGAAAGCCACTAGAGAGAAAAGTAAATAAGTTTTCACACAGGAAAGTTTGAGAATCCACAAATGCACATTCACTAATGAATAAATAAAGCAAGCCTTTCCTAGCATATGTATTTGAGATTCTTCATTAGATCTTCAACTGAAAGGCTGTGTTATGGATTCTCACAGACTCAAGATCACTTTAGTTCTTCTACTGCCACTCTAAACATCTGCAGCATCCACTCACACAATACTACTCAATACAAGGTGAACACAACCTGAAGCATTTATTACCCTTTAAGGGGGAGACTTTCAAAAACAATTTATGGGATTCAAGAGCACAAGTCGACAGGACTTATGCTCCTAAATTCATTGGGTGGTTTGGCAACATCCCTCAAATGATTTACAATATACAAAATTGCAGTTACACATGCAGCAGAACAAAACTGGTCAGAAATTTCGTAAACTTGGCTTATGAGGAAAGGTTAAAATAACTGGGCATGGGTAGTCTGGAGAAAAAGACGACTGAGGAGGGATCTGAGAACAGTCTTCAGACATGTTAAGGGCTCTTAAAAAGAGGATGGTGATCAATTGTTCTCTATGTCCATTGAAGGTAGGACAAAAGGTAAGCGGGTTAATTTGTAACAAGGGAGATTCATCTGATGAAGTGGGTCTTAGCCCACGAAAGCTTATGATCCCTAAGATCTGTTAGTCTATAATGTGCTACAAGATTCTGTTGCTTTTGCAGATCCAGACTAACACGGCTACCCCTCTGATAAGGGAGATTTATGTTAGATATTAGGAAAACTTTCTAACAAGAACAATTAAAAGTACTGGAACGGGTTACTAAAGGAGGTTGCGGAATCCCTGCCATTAAAGGTTTTTAGGAACAGGTTAAACAAGGACCTCAAAGAGAGAGTCTAAGTTTACTTGGTCCTGCATGAGTGCAGGGTGGTATGGACTAGATGACCTCTTGAAGTCCCTTCTATATTGCTGTGATTCTATCAATGGTATAAAATACACAGTAACAAATGTAATTAATATTACTGTGCTACACAATGGTCACATTTCCTCTGATTTTATTTACAATGTTGCAATAATCTTGATTATTGTTAATAGGTGAATGTCTATTCCATTGATTCCCCAAGGAACACAACACTGGCAAGAAAGGTGATAATGCTAGCAGATGTGTACCAAAATGCATAAGCATCATCAACCACTTCATACGACAAAGGTTTAAAGTGAGCAAAGACATGAATTTCTCATACGGAAGACATTTGCAGTCCAAAATAACTAAGTATCTTTTGATCCTGTTACCATCTAGGAATGAAATTTTCAAAAGTACTCAGTGTTGGCCCAACTCTGCTCCCAGGAACTTAAATGGGGCAACTTGGAGTGCTTTTGAAAAATCTTATCCTAGGAATAACACACATTTTCAAAAGCATCTTAGTGACTTGGAAATTTAAATCCCATTTTCAAAAAAGAGTTGTAAGCACTTTGGAGTCCAACACTCATTAAAAGTCAATGGCCTTTAGGATAAACTAAACCACTTTTTTTTCAAAAGCACCTAAGACCCATTTTTAATTTTATACTTGCTCTCAAACCCTTGCACCTAAGACAAATCTGCACAGATGTCAAAAAGCATGGAGATTTGGTATTATCACTATACTGTCTCAGGTTATGCTGTGTGGCTTTTTTTAGATTCTAATTAAAATATTACTCATATTTTACAATTATTAAAATATAATATCCAGTAGCACCGCATAGAGCACTACCCTACTTCTAGGCAAGTGCGCTAAACTGCATTAATTGCTCAAGCTAAACATTAGCAAAATCATTAAGTTAATAAAAATAAGATTTCAGCAGAAGCTCACTTACCTGTTTGGAGTTATTGTTCACAAAGAAGTCCTACAGCCATAGCAGAAGCATGGAAAAGGCAGTAAAAACATGTGCAATTCAGTAGTGACAGCAAAAGAAAAAAAGAGTCAAAGCAGAGTCAGGAAGAATGTATAATACAGAGGTATCTACTGCAAAAGAAGAACATGGGGCATACGCATTCTGACAATGGATAATGCAAATGAAAATGTACTAAGAAGAAAAAGAATGCAAATGAAAGGACACTGAATGGGAAAAGCATGCAAAACAGTGACAGGCGGGGAAGCATCAGTATCTACTGTTTCATCAATGAACCATGCAGAGGCACTCTAAAACAAAACATGGAAGAGAGAGAATCCATCCAAACTTCCTGAAATTCTGCAATCCCTTCATGCAAGAATCAAGAAGAGCTGTGCAACAGAATCAGTGCTCGTTAAGCAAACACTTGGGAGAAAACTGCTATTTCGATGAGTTTGGGGGAATTTCGAGGAGTGAAACGCCAACACATCTGCCAGGAAATAACAGAGCTTTGAAATGAAAAATGAGACTCTCCTTCCAGAGCAAATTTTGCAATGGCAAAACTTTACCATTTTCGATGGCTATGTGTTTGCCTAGGAACTGTCTTACGGGAGAAAAGCTACATGAGAACTAGGCAAGACCCCACCATGTGGAGTCATGTTCAGAAGGTGCAGAGATACCTTTTTGAATCAGAATGACTCGAGATGAGATCTCTCAGTGTTAGGTTTACTCCAAATCAAGTTACTACACAATCATGTTTCCTTCCTGACTGTTATGGCTAGAAAGCAACTGACAGTGCGGATGGCTGTTTTAAGTTATTATTAGTCCCTAAACAGATTTCCATCACTACAACAATTTTAAAGGAAGCCTTTTTTTATGTAGGTCCCTTGCTGGCTGGCTGCCAATCAGTTTATTAGCTCATGAATGGGGTGGGGTGGGGGGGGTCACAGGGAGAGAAAGAGAAAGGAGAAGTGATTATAAAATTACTCCAGAAGTTTTGGGCATTGATTAAACTAACAGCTAGTAATGAATCTGAGTTTTAGCCTTTTCTTTCCACAGTGCTGATTTCAGCTTCAATAAAGTGTCAAAATGAATTTTCAAAAGCTTCCTAGAGTTTTGAAATAAATTTAATCCAATAGCAGGGAAAACACTCTCACCAAAATACAAAGGAAGATCAGCAAAACACTGCCCTGAACGCTATATCACTGCGTGCACAGCTGATGTGCCAGAGTTCTCTTTCACAAACAGCAATACACGAAGCTTCACAAGGACCTAGAGTGGTTATGAGCTGGAGCAGAGCTATGATGCTCTAACTCCACCTTGAAACGCTGTTGGAGCAGAACATGTTTCTGCTCCCATTAGGGGCGGGGCCTTTCTTCATTCCCTGGGTAGCAGCCCCCATTTTTGCAGACTTTACCTTTTCGTAGTATTTGTACAACAGCAGGTTGGTGATGGCCCCTAGGTCCTGGAAGAATTCATTCCACAGGCTGGGGCCAGCCCCCAAGAAAGCTCTGTCCATTAACTTCACTGAGACTCCGCACATGCTTACAGTTAAGCACATGCTGAAGTACTTTGCTGGAGCGGAATCCAAGTGCACAAATTGCTCTTTCCTATCGGCACGACTGGGCCGCTTATAGGGTGGGATGACTGAACTGCCTTTCCTGGGAGATGACATCTAGGGCAATACCGTCTGTTTGCAATGGCTGGAGACAGGGAGGAAATAGCTTTGTGGCCATTGAGAAAAGTAGAAAGAAGAGCAGAGTGGAACGCACTGAGGTAGCTCCACCACCGGCCACTTTAAAGAGCCCAATCGTGCAAAAAGAATGCTGTGAATCCCAGTGGTAGGTCTGCACCATTTACTTGGGAGCAACCCTTACACATGGCAGTAGACTTTGCACCGCAGCCTACAAAACAGCTGTGTGCGGCCTTGATTCAGGTAAGGACTCAAGTACATGCTTAAAATTATGCACATCACTTCTGTTTGTACAGCACCTTATGCAATGGGCCCTTGCCCATGATTCGGGCTGACAGGTGTCACCTCAGTACAAATAAATAAATTAGTAATAGTGAAATAATGAGGTCCTATTGTTTTCAATGGGACAAGCTTAGTGTATTCCTGAATCAGAGCCTTACCTGGGAAAAGAGCTTGTCTTTTTCACCCTCATATTTGAATTCAGATTTTAATAACTTTAGCAAAATGCAACTGAGAAGCCAGTGCAGAGGTGGGCAAACTATGGCCTGCGGGCCACATCCAGCCCGACAGATCATTTAATCTGGCCCTCGAGCTCCCAGAAGCAGCAGAATGTCCCCCCATGGCTTCTGCATGTCAGGGCAGCCAAGGAGCTCCGCATGCTGCCTCCACCCCAAGCAGTGCCCCCACAGCTCCCATTGTCCAGGAACTGCGGCCAATGGGAGCTGCAGAGCCGGCACCTGCAGACAGGGTAGCATGCAGAGCCACCTGTCTGCACCTCCGCATAGGATCCAGGGTGGGGGAGACACATGCCACTGCTTCTGGGAGCTGCTTGAGGTAAGCCCAGCGCCTGCACCCCTGAACTCCTCCATCGCAAAGTTCATGTTTTGCCCCAGGCATTTGAAAGGGAAGGGAATTTAGCAGGGGAGGGGGAGGAAGATGAAGGTTGTAAATGGGGAGAAATTGTTGGGGGAAAATTAGGCCTTGAGTGGCCTGGTTTGCTGGTAGTAGTATACTGAATTGCACTGTTCCACTTTACTTATGTTTGGAACAGAACTCAGATCTCCTGACTCCCGGTCCTGAGCTTTGGCCAAACCACCACTCGCGCCTTCCCTGGCCCTTATTGATGCTGCTGTCCAGCTGTGCTTAACGCCTTATGGACTATTACTATTCAACACTGTCACTTAAAGCAACATTGCTACATAGCTGAGTTCTAAAATCTCAATTCTGTAACAAAAATGATTCTGCAGAAAACAATGTGTCCCTGAAATACAGTCAGAGACGGGGCTTGAAATGTGCCCCCTCCAATTGCACAACATTCATTTAAGAGATCAGGGACTCCAATGTAAGAGCCCTGTGGATGTGGACCAGAAAGTTCAGCTGATTCATGTAGGTTCCACTGTCCAAGCAGAGTGATGTGCCATAAACAGCTGAAATGCTCTACTAATGGCAAAAAAGTGATATTGATGTTAAATAATCCTTTACCTGTATTAGTCAATGGTGTGTTACCAGTAATAGGGATCTGTGTTCTTAAAATCTTGATAGAGTCCCTCTAAATATTGCTGAGTATTTTGAAATATTTTAATACATATATATTCAATGTTCTCAGCATTGTTCTATGTGTGCTGGGGTGTGTGCACACACACACGGCTGAGAACACAATTTAATTAATATGCAAAGGATGCACCATGCTAAGTCATGGGTGATCATTTATATACCCAGGCACTTCGAGAGCCACAAGCTACACCCTTCAGGAAAAGAACACCACGCCTTTCTGCTCTCCCGCCAACACTGCTTATTTAAATGTCTTTTGCCAGCCCCTCCCTAGCCTTTTGCTTTACTATGACAAATTCCTCATTCACCCAAACTTTGGCTTGATGAATTCCTGACCCTCTCTCTCTTTCAAAGCTCCTTTTGATTCCAACACCTCTCTAGAACTATACACATTTCAACGCTCACCAGTACGCATCTACTCAGGCTGAACAGTTTTCCTGTGATGTTATTCCAGGAGGTACATTTCTATGCCAAAGACGTGGCCGCAACGGCTGTTCAGAAGTGCTGGAGAAGGTGTTTTGCTGGTCATGTCTCCCAGCCTCTAGGCATTCTGGTGCTGGGAGGTATTTAGAGCCTTTTAAACATCTTTGGTCCACGCTCTGCTTTACTTTTCATTACCATCGGTTGCTCTCCCAATCAGGCCATTGGCATTACAGACCAACAGCTGCTCAAATTAGGTGTTTTTGTCCCTCCTGAGCCCTCTTCTCCAGAGCATTTGAAATATTCCCTACATATTGGCCCTACAGCCATTGTACCATGCACCTATTTGAGGCTTCATGCTGCTGTACTGTCAGCTGAGACACAAATTATTTTTAACTCTCTGTCTTGTAACAGTCTCGTATCTAATCTATCTGTGGATTAACTGGCTCATGCTGATGACTAGGAGGACAAAGACACAATCTCCCCCCAGCTCTCTAGTTCTTGCTTCCCTCCCATTTCTTATTCCTCTCTCACCTTCCACCATGCCAGGAACCACGTTGCAGGCTATTCTACAAATTCAAGAATGGATCCCAACCGCAACTTCGTCAAACTCAAAGCAAGGGGGAAAGAATCACTCAGTGACCTGCTCGCAAAATATACTCTCGCTGTGCTTCCTTCTCTTAGGAACTCTTGACATCTGCCCTGTTCTAATCTGGCAGTGATCTTTACCTTGATTAGCAGCAGGAAGAAATTAAGCTCCTTATAGAAGGTGCATGTTTATCTGTTGAATCCATTTGTTCCCTGCAAAGTCCTTCTGCACCTGCAACTAGCAGAACACCCACTGGTCATTCTGGCCAACCGACTAGCCAAAGTTCACTATACTTAGCATTATGAACTCCACTGCAGTCCCATCTCTTTTGGCAGCTCTCAATCTCTGTTGACCCTCATATCATGTTAAAAATCTCACTCTCTTGCCCATACATGGCCCAGGAAAGCAGGTGTCTATCCTGATGTAATAAAGTTAGTTGCTGAATCAGTCCTTTGCTGCTTATAACACATTGAAATGAAAAGTTGAGACTTGTTTGCCGTGTCATTTTTTGTTTAATACTCAAACTTCACTCTGGGCTTGCTAAAAAAAATAAGGATCGAGATCCACACGTGGCTGATGTGGTTAAAACTACATCTTTTTGGCTTGCAACAGACATGAATTTTCAACCCAATAGGTAGAAGTGAAGCATTTGCTCTTCGGAGTGATCCAAAAACATGACTGCACTCTAATCACACCTGCGTGTAATTTTTAACCATTCCCAAGAATTTCTTTTGTGATCCATCTTCATTATGTGCCGCTGCGTACCCTGTAAAGCATGCTGCCGGGTGTGTATGCGGTGTGAATAGATCTGTCTCAGGCAGTTAACATTTAAATGCAAAAAACAGAGGCATGCATAGGGGAGTGTAAGCCGACTGAGCTGTGCTGACAAGTTAAAATGGCATTAGTGTGAAATAATGACAAAAATGTATATTCTGTGATTACATCGGACATGGACTGATTGAATCTGTGGAACACAAACATGAACACACACACACACACCCAAAACCATTACCTGCTGTCTCTGGTAAGCTGAGAATGTCCTTTCAAGGTCTTCGAGATCAAGGACTTTAAACACTTTTGCATCATCAATGTCAGTCCACACGGTGCCTGCCAGCTTGTTCTGAAACACACCAACATTAGTAGATGCTAGGTTTATCACAGCAAAATCGGCTGTTTCAAACACTGCTGGCACATGGCATGTCACGTGCCACCCTCAGTTATCTGAGCAGGCTGCCCAGACCACACCTCACTCGTCCCAGATTCCTGCACAAAGCTCAAGTGATGGAGCGAGACTTTTTTCCCTTACTAGGAAAACAAAATCATTGAACTGTCTGATCCATGATCTCTTCATAGGGAAGAGAGTGGCACGTTAAACAGCAAGTGAGCACGCAGGGCTTACCTCAGGCAGCTTAGACCAGTTGAAGGATTTGAGGGCATTCGTTGGCTGCGGAATGTTTTTCTTTCTGAGGGCTAAGCCCAGTGGTGCTCCAGGAGATGAGGTTATCCCGCCTAGAGGAGGGGGGCCAGGTGGAGGGGGTGGGCCACCAGGAGGGGGAGGTGGGGGTGGTGGGAGGAATCCACCTGGTAGAGGGGGTGGAGGAGGGGGAAGAAAGGCTCCCGGAGCCTGAGAAGGTAAAGGTCCACCAGGTGCTCCAGGTGGAAATGGAGGCTCTCCTGGAACGGAAGCACAGATTGCCCTCTGAAAGAGAGAGAACAAGTGGAGTTACAAAAGGGCGCTACAGTCACTTGTTTTAAACACTTATGCACATTAACCTAGCCCAGGTGCTGATCACAGAGGGCTCCGTTAGCAAAGATGTACATCCAGGGTTGACACATTCTTAAAGATCAGGAAACCAGTTTAGGATGTCCTGCACTTCCTGGCAAAGGTCCAGGACAGGGCATCGGAATAGCTGCCATCCTGGAAGACACGGGGGTTGAACCGGGGAACTCCTGGAAGGCATAAGTCTCTACACCTTGAGCTAAAGAGCCACGCTCCATTGCTGTGTGTTGTAACCAGCTAAAATCCTCTGAGGATGGATACAGAGCACTGGGGGCGAAGGGATCACATCTTTCTTCTAGAAGCTCGCCTTGAGCCCCGGAGGCCCCTAGCGGTTTGAATCCTCAATGGGCCCCCATTTACGTCCACCATCTTGACGGACACCTGGGTTTGAACTGGGGATTTTCACAGCTAAAAGCACAGGTCTACAGCTTCAGCTAAGGAGCTAGGCCAGTAGCTGGTAGCTGTAATAGATGGACATCCTGTTTAATTTGGGTTATATAAAAGAGCATCTAACAAGCCCACATGAGAGGCAACCAAGGAACAAGGCATAAGCCATCAGCTATAATAAGGCTATTTCCATGGTTAGTTTAAAGCTGCCCCTTCCCCAACCAACTACAACTCTGATTTCTTGCAAACATTGTTGGGCCTTTCCCACACTCAAGACAGTTTTCTATCCAGAATTCTTCAGCTGCAGTCTCTGCTTACTGCAGCGAGAGAGAACCTGGAATTGAACCATAAATGGGAAGTCTGCGGCATGTCCTTACCCTACTCAGCTCATGGAGCTGTGCTGTGAGGTCTGCCACCTGTTGCTTGACGTGCTTGTGCTCGGTAGACTCTTTTTCGAGTTTCTCTTTCATCTTACTTAAGGTCTGCATCATCTCCTCTTTCTCCTGAGTCTTGGCATCACACTCTCGCTCCTTCTTTTCCAATTTCTGCTGGAGCTCATTGTGTTCTAGCCCACCCGACCCCAAAAAATTCCATGAAGTCACTTTTAACGACACGTTCTTCCTGATGGCAAACTATACACATACACGCGCACACACATAAAATCCTTGATTTCTAAAGAAAAAGTAAAACCAATAACCAAGGAAAAAGCAAGACTGTTGAGTCAACAGGACAAACTAGGACCATTTACTCCTCCCCACTTGCGCAAAGGATATTAACTGCTTCTCAAACGTGATGGCCAGGACTGGCCACTGCATCTAGTGTGACTCTAAGACAGATCATACACAGTGACAAGGAGTTCAGCAATGCACAAACAGGGTGAAATCCTGAACCTACTGAAGTCAACTGCAAAATTCCCACTGATTTCAATAGCGGCAGAATTTTATCCTTAGTATTTCTGAGAACAGTAGCTTTGGAGAGGTCATATATCATGGACTCTCAACCGCTGATGTGGATATCAACATTGATACTGTAGTCTGGGCTGCCCTGCCTTAACTTTAGCCTCCTAAACCCATTAAAGTCACTGGGACTTAGGCACATGCTTAAGTGCTTCGCTGAATCAAGATAAGCCTCCCTGCTGGGCCCACGTGTCCCACTGTTACCTATCCTCTTAATTCTGCTTCAAACATCTAATCCACAAGGTAGCAAGAACTAGTTGTTCTGCTCACAAGAGCAGGCTTTGGAGTAGCCCAAATTCAAGCGAGGGTTAAATGACTGTGCATAACTGAATGGGAGGCAGTGAGCATTGGCTGATAGAGCTGAGGTCCCAGGGCAGTACAACAGTATGGTTGGGCACGGAAAATCAGGGACCTATGCTGCTGTACCAAGGGAGATAAAGAGCAGGCTTGCTCTCGGCTAGCAGAGCATTTAAAAAGGATTTAATTTACATGCCGCATTAGAACATGAGACTCAGGATTTCTCCACTTAAACATTTCCTCTCACAAAAAAAACAGCGATTCAACCAAAATTAAAAATTCTTCAGAAAATTCATATTTTGATCTAAATATTCCATTTTTTGACAAAAAAGTAGAAAAATACTGGGTTTCAATTTTTCATAATAAAACCAATACATTTTCACTGGAAATAGACTTTCTTCCTCAAAATTTCCTGTAAAAAATAATTTGGCATTTTTTGACTATCTCTAGCCATAGGCACTATGGATATAGCATAGTTTTAACCTATTTAGATGCACAACAATTAAAGATAAAAATCAGGGAAGATTCCAGGCTGCGAGTGTGTGTGTGTGTGTACACATACACACACTTTATCTTAAAGCATGTACTCACATATTAGATTTAAACTTATTTTATATTTTTTTGTCATTCACCTTTTCGCATTTTTTCTGCTTGCTCTTTCCACTGTTTAACTTCATTTTCATTAACTAGCCTAAAAAGAATAGAAAAGTAAGTTTAGGAAATAATCTAACAAAAGAAATAATACAAGAAGCAATAAACGAGATTAAAGTAAAGTTGGGTGTAGATTGCAAAACAGCATTTGCAAATACTTGTTGAATGCAAATCCCAACCTGACTTCACTGGTGTTGACAACACCTTCTATTTGTTTTCATGAACATTCACACTAGCAAGTTTTTGTTTGCCAAGTCTTTGCATGGCCATCTTGAAAGTTCTGTGGGTTTTGGAATCACTCAATCAGGAGATACAAATAACCTTCAATTTAGGTGGCCACTCATCGTACAAATAAAATTATGAATAAGTAATACAGGAAAGAATAGCCATGGGAAATAGTTCATGGGCAGTCCATAGGCTGAGTGTGATTCAGATACACACTTCATTGAGTAAGTTCAATTAAACAAATTCCTAAACATCAAAGTCTACCACAAAGAATTCACAAACGGGAAGAGGGAATATATTGAATATCATTCCCCACAAATGGTTCACCCTGCTCTACTTCAGATGTTCAAGAACAGGAGGCTGAAAAGCAAAGTCCACTTTCAAGTTATTAAACACTAAGCTGTTTAAAGGAAAACTAAGAGCAGATTGTTAAAGCTGCCTTGAGTGTGTGAATTAACCTGATAGCTTTAACAGATCACAGCCACATCAAAACACGGCAATTAGGACAACTGCTTGTCATGTGAGCATAACGGTTCCCAAAGGAGGGCATGCACTTACATCCGGACGACGTTTTTAATATTAAAGTTTTCCAAGGGAGTAGAGTCGGGGTCCTGCCCTTTATCATTCTGTATGACTATTTGCTGTACAATCCTATCAAGCAGTAGCCAGTACTGGACAGTGTTGCCACTTCTTTTAACTAAAGAGAAAAAGGGAAGAAGTAGTAGTGGGAGGGAAAGAAACAAACAAGGAAGGGTTTTTGGAAGCTGCTTTTCCACAGCATCAAGCAGAACCACACAAGGATGCATTTGTAAAAACCAAATTTCTTATATCGTGTGTCTAGAGACCCCAGCTGAGATCAGGCTCCTGCTGTTAGGCATTATAACAAGTCCAGAGTTTCTAAAACAAAGAGCTTTAAATCTATGGGAAGGTCCACACCTGTGTCGGTGTGTAGAGTACAGACACTGCACACCCAACTAGAACGGATAGAAATAGCGTAGCCAGCCAGGCACTGCTTAGGTGAGTAGAGACATGCCTGGCTTTTACAGTGTGTGTCCGCCCTACACAGCTCTCTACACATTCAAGCAGTGCCTCCAATGACTACTCTGCTACTTTTAGCAGTGTTGTGGTCCATTGTGGGAACCTTTCCCTGATGCCTCCCCCTATCAGAACCTTTCCAGGGCACATGTATTTTAGTGCAGTGTGTAGCTACACTGACCTCTATACGGCACCACAAGTGTAAACAAGGCCTCAACAGAGGAGACGGACAGGGAAAATGACTTGGCCAAGATCACACAGTAGGTCAGTGGCAGAGCTGGGACTAGAAGCTAGGTCTCCCAATTCTCAATCTAGTGCTCTGCCCACTACAGCACACTGCCTCTTCCCATGCTAGCTTTAGTTTGCCACCAAATATTAAGAAATTAAAGGCATCCACATTGAATTATGCATTGTAATTGCTCTACTTCAGCCCCAGGTGAAATCAGAGATTTTCTGGCAAGGCTGAAATATGAAGCCACATGCAACCTCAATTCCTTATGCCCTCCTGAAGGGCTGTAAACGGATTTGTCTACTCACAAGGCATTTGGAGACAGTGATGAAGGATAGACATAAAGTGCGGATACGCTTCTGTGTGAGTCAGCCTCTTCCTTGTCAGTTCAAACATCTGAGTGGCACTCTTCGTGTCTATGTGAACCTGTGGAACAAATTGAACTCAAAGGTAAAAATAAAAGACATGGACCCACTGATGTTATTTAGCATTCTCACAGCTCTCCCAATGGCAGGTCAACAAGCCAAAGAGAACTTGAGCCAACCAGCTCAGAACTAGAGCACTGCATGAAAGACTAAGGACATAATCTAGAAAATAAATTAAATTAGAATATGAAATGGGTAGGGCACAATCTACCCTGGGATCAGTTTATTTAGGTACTTGTATAGGTCAATCAAAGTATTGCGGTGCCTCAAACATTTATGCATTTATCCGCAATACATCTCTGGTAGGTAAGAAAGCACTATCATTCCAAGTTGTATTACAGAAGAAGAAACCAGGGCACAGGACAGCTTAAATGTCTTGCTGAAGGTTGCACCAGGAGCCTGTAGCTGAGATAGGAACTGAATCCTGGTCTCCCAGGATCAAGGAGAATCCCATTCCCATTCCATTGCTCTAACTGCTAGGTCATCCTCTTCCATACAAGAGTACTTTACAAACATCAGTCAATGTAGGCTGCAAACCTCTCTAATGTGAGTATTATCTCCATTTTACAGAGAGGACACAGAAGCAGAGATGGGACAAGTGGCTTGCCCGACATCAATATAGAATTCTGGCTTCCCCCATCTCCCAGTTATAATCACAACGACATGCTGATTTCAAACAAACCTCAATAATTGCAATAATAGGCAGCATACATACTAGTTCAAATCTTTTGGCAAATTCCAGTTCATCTTCATTTCTAAGCATTTCAAAAAAATCTAAATGCCTGGTGGGGAAGAAAAACAGAATTTGGAAAACAGATATTTAAAACAAAATAAATAATTAGCAATGAATTTCTAGAGAATACCAGCAACATCTACAAATTTATAGGACGGTTAAACAGTAATAGCAAAATGTCAGTTATCAGAGTAAGGCCGTCAGCTATACACTCTAAAATGTTTAAGAACACCTTAGTCAGATTTTGGTCTGGTTAAGTATTATAGTAATGCACTCTCTCTGACAGCTCTTGGGAAGAAGGAAAAATTATGCTCTGACAAACTAGGGGTGAAACTCACAGGGTCTATAAAGTCACTTAAAATTAAAGTTAGGGTGAAGATAGGCCCTGCGCCTACCCTCTGCACAGGGGTGAATTTCACCCTAGATGTCTGAATAATGTAAGCTTTTAATACACATAACAGGCCAGGTGCTGAGTGCATTAACTTCAGTGCGGGTTAGGCAGAGTTTTGCCAAACGTTATGCTACATGGATTCTGCTTAGAGCCAAAAAATCTAGAAACATGTGGTTGTCACTCTGAGCACCAGTGACGGAGTCCTTAAAAAGATGAAGCTGGCACACAAGAAAAGGGTGAATACAGCAGATGAGCTGCAGGTTATTGAATCGTTTTCCTCACCTGTCTAACGTTGAATTTTCATGCTCCCTTAATTTATCAATGACCGGTTGAATTCCTAGCATTAGAAATTCGTATCTAAGGTGGAGTCTGAAATCCAGACTTTCCTGAAAAGAGAAGGCAAAGGGTGAACGTTGCAAGATGGGACTGTACTAAAAACTCTACTTAAAAGAGCCCCCGCAAAGAGCCACACACAACTTACCACTCCAGCCCCTTGGCTTAGGACCGCGTTAATGAAGGACATGATGGCTGTCTTTAGATTCACTTCGTCTCGATACCTTCCTGTGCTTTTATCCAAGTCATTAATCAGCGTCTGCCAAACAGACGACAGATATGCCACAGAGTGAAAACACAAACCACGAAGATTTGAATGACTCATTTGGGGGCTCCCAGAAACCTGACAAGCCCCCCACACTTCTGATAATGGTAAGCCATTTACAGAGTTTAAACAGCTAGACAAACCTTTTTACAGCTGTACAGTGCTGCTTAACATTCCCTGCCTTGCCATAGACTGCTAATGTCAAATTGTTACATCATCTCTTCCAGGAGTGTTCCAGTCCTGGAGCCTTAAGATTCCAGTTGCTCTGCCAAAGCAGGTTAGTTTGTTTTATTTCCTTCTAAACCAGTAACTCTGTTATTCAATCGGATTCAGCTTGAAGGACAGCAGGGATTGTCAGGCTCCAAGACTACATCCAGCCTCTCCAAGGTAAAGCAAGGAGATGCAAGGGAGAACCCCAGTTCCAATTCTCTGGTTTTCTGCTCAGCCCGGGCTCATACTAGAGCAGCTCTGGGGCTACTCTAACTTGCACTATCTGGCAATGGCCCCCAAAGGGCTATCCCCTGGCTGGAGACTGCCAGAGTGCATTGTGCCCTGGCCTCGCCCACTCTCCGTGTGCCCCCTGAGGAGGAGAGGCAGGAAGTGTCTCTGAGCAGCTAGGGGCTGACATCTGGTTTCCAATCAGGTAGCATACAGGGAACAGAGCAGGGTATCTTCCTCTCTCAAACGCTGCGTAAACCTGAGTATAGGAGTTTCCGAAGCATGAGGAGAAAACAAAGACCACGTACCTGAAAGCGAGTCCTTTCGTTGGCGTATTTCTGGTAGTGCAGCATGGCCTCCAATACCTTTCTGTGACCCCCCGGAACCAGGCAGACAGCGCCCATGATTTCCAGCACTGCCACCTTTGTCTTTATGTTCTCGGTGCTCAGACTCTGAGCAATGACATTAATACTCTCCGGATGGGCCAGGACATGAGCCCGTCCTTGAGAGTTGTTCATTAGTGCTTTTATACACCCAATGAGAGAGGTATGTATTCGAGACTCCGAGGTCTCATAGTCCATGCTTTTCAGAAAGTTCAGAATACACGTCAAGCCATCCAAGTCGATAAATCTGGTTACAAACCTGTCATGAAGAAGAGCAACGTTAAAACCAGTGGGAAGAACCCCTTGATCTACACATTAGAGAGTACTGCATTTGTTAACTCAATCAGCAGATGCCGTGTGTGGCAGGTGCATTCTCCCCTGGCAGAAGGCACCTGCTGAGCGGATGAACACACAAGGATCATGCTGTTGATTCCAGTGTACAGCAGAAGACAACAGCAGATGTGGCAGATGCCCAGCACTAAAAGGGTTAATCGCCATCTGAGGGCTTGTCTAGATGGCAAATTAGCCCCTGGCTAGCTGCGGGGTGTACATCTACAACACACACTACTTTTCCACGCACTAACTGGCCCTTTGGATGCTGCTATAGCATACTAAAAGTGCCCATGTGCACTTTGATCAGCTCCTGTTCCAAAGCGGAGCAGATCAAAGTGCACCAGGGAATGTTCGGCCATGGCAGCAGGGTCCACACAGCGGTGAATGTGTGATACACTAGTGCGCGGCAGATTTACACCCCAGCTTGCTTCACACCAGCTCCCAGTTTCCGCAACCCTCAGGAGAAGGTCATTTGATACTCTCAGGCCGCCTCACTCTCCAGCTGAAGGCCGGCGGCAAAAGTAATGCTCATTTCAGTGGAAAAAAGAGTAGCCTCAAAGGGAAAACATTTTGTAAGTCCCTACATCCCACTGCCTTTCAATGGGGGATTCAGGCTCCTAAATCACTTGGGCACCTTTGAAAAGTTTTGTCCAAAGGTAAAAGGCACCTAGGGAAAGGAAGTACTTAAACTGGATTTCAGTGGGAGTTGGATGCTAATGCCTGAGTCCCTTTTGGTGATGCATCCAGCACTGTTTATTTCACAACCTAGCCCTGGTCTTCACAGGGGCACAGGAGAGGGGGCGAAATCGACCAAACATACGCAACTTCAGCTACATGAATAGTGTAGGTGAAGTCGACATATTCAGGTCAACTTACCTCGGCATCTTCACAGCACTGAGTCGCTCCCACATCGACTCCACCTGCGCCTCTCAGCGCGGTGGAGTTCCGGAGTCAACAGGAGACCGCTCAGGGATCAATATATCGTGTCTAGATGAGACACGATAAATTGATCCCCTAAAGATCGATCTCTACTCACCAATCCAGCGGGTAGCGTAGACCTGGCTCTATTGTTTAACTGTGAAGTGGAAATACTTTGAGCCACACACATTTGCAGCACTTTTCATACTCAAAGGGACACCCCATGAAGTAGATACTGAAGTAGGCTGAAAACAAAAACAGTTTTCTGCCAGAAAATACTGATTCAATGAAATCTAAAGGGCATGGGTTGATTTCAGCAAAACTTTGTTTAAAAAACAAAAAAAGTCAACATGAAACATTTCAATTTTTTTTTTCCAAAATAACTTTCAGGATTTTTGTTATATTTTAGCAAAATATAAAATGAGTCAAAACCAAAACAAAAGGTTTTGACAGACCCAAAACAGTTTTTCTCCCCCAAATTTTCAAGGGAAATTTGAATTTTCAGAGTTCCACTCCAATCTGGAGTGAAAGCAAAGGTTGAAAGCACAGAATTTCCTATAAAATGGGAATTCTGGTTCCCACACAGTCCTAGTAGAGATCGTTATGCCCCATCTTTCAGATGAGGAAACTGAAGGAGAGTTGGCAGCCCGATAAAATAACTAATGTCTGCGCTAAGACTGCAGTTCAGGAGTCCACAGTGCCAAGGCTCATGTTCAGCACTGACTATGCCTCTCATCTATCAATAATATAAACAGATATTTCTATTTTAAGATTCCTGTGTTGGACTATGGTGGAGATGGGAGTGAGCATCATCCTTTGCAATTGGGTATTTTAACTGGATGGACCAACTGCAGCTGCCTGGGTTGGAATACAGTGGCAACAAAGCAAGGAAAGAGAAAAGAATTGCCTCATTGGTTTTGTCCTCAGTGCCGTCTTCAAACTCTCTATTGTTTTATTTCTCTCCTCCTCATCTTCTTTTTCCAAAGCGATCAGTGATTTTCTCTGTAAATGGAGAAAGGCAGATTTATACAACAGGGTTTGGCTCTCTGTAAGCAGAGTCAAGACATCATTAGCGTTAGGGGCAGTGCAATAGCAAAACGGACATTTGTTGTACTATGCAACTTCTAGCAAATGTACCTAGTATTCGTCGAACTGTGTGTACAGTAAAGGCCTAGGAGGAAGTCTGCATTTGTACTGCAGTAGGAATAAGAGTCCCAGTCACAGACCGGGACCCCATTGTGGCAGGCGTTCTACAGACACAGAAAAAAAAAGACAGACCCCCCGCCCCAAAGAGTTCAGATTTTCTATTTAGTAGCCAGGAAGAAGTTCATTCCAAACTCAGCAATTTAGATCTAAAACTAGCTCCTAATTTGCGTTATGGTAGCACCTTGAGGCCCCAACTGAGAGCTCACAGTCCCTTTGTACAACGCACATTGTAAGAATCTGCACTTGCTATAAAGAGGCCACACATTGCTGAGGCACGGGTCACCTGTAGGTTTAAACAGTACAAACGGCAGATTCGCTGTAACTTGAAGTCTTTACATCATGATTTGAGGATTTCAGTAACTCAGCCAGATGTTAGGGGTCTATTCCAGGAGTGATTGCGTGAGGTTCTGTGGCCTGCAATGTGCAAGAGGTCAGACTAGATCAGGGGTAGGCAACCTATAGCAGGGGTAGGCAACCTATTGCGTGCAAAGGCAGCACATGAGCTGATTTTCAGTGGCACTCACACTGCCCGGGTCCTGGCCACAGGTCCGAGGCGCTTTGCATTTTAATTTAATTTTAAATGAAGCTTCTTAAACATTTTAAAAACCTTATTTACTTTACATACAACAATAGTTTAATTCTATATTATAGACGTCTAGAAAGAGATCTTCTAAAAGCATTAAAATGTATTACTGGCACGCGAAACCTTAAATTAGAGTGAATAAATGAAGACTTGGCACAACACTTCTGAAAGGTTGCTGACCCCTGGACTAGATGATTGTGATGATCCCTTCTGACCTTATAGGATCTATGTCTAATCTAAGGGTGGGTCTACCCTTGGAGTTGGAAGTGTAATTTCCAGCTTGAGGAGACCTACCCCCGCCAGCTCTGATTGAATGAGTGTGCTGAAAACAGAAGTGTAGCCATGGCAGAGCATGCCGCAGGAGGGGCTAGCCACCCTGAGTAGGATCCTGAGCTGATAGGCCTGTACTTGGGCAGCTAGCCCCTCCAGCCAGTCACACCACTGCAGCGACACTTCTATCATTAGCACGCTAGCTTGATCCGAACTAGCGCAGATTATATCTTCTCCAGCTGGAATGACCCCTCCAGCACGAAGCCCAGATGTACCCTGAACAAACCAGACTAAAGATGGAGTGGGAGCAGAGGCCCAGAGCGGGGAAGTGCCACACAGCGGCCTAGAGGCAGAACCTGGAATTGGACCCAGATCTGAAGAGTTCCTTCCCCGTTGGAGCGCACTGCCTCTCCTGCTCATGGGTAAAGGCCCATCCATTTCACCACCGGAGCTTCAGCTACAGTTCCTTGATCATGAGAGAAGGGGTGGATGTTATGCTGCATACTCGATGGGCTCCGTTTACAACACAGCTGTCTCTGGATTAAAAATTCAAGCCAGCGTGAGGGCTGTGCATAAAGGCTATCACTCTGCACTACCCTGCCAGCAGATCTGAACAGACCACAGGACTCTGCAGCAGAGTTTGTGTCTGAGTGGAATTCCTTTAGATATCTGGAGCTGACACACCCTTAATTTCAGGTGCTCCGCATTCACGCTGGGTCCAAAAAAGAAGAAAAGCCCTACTAAATACTCATGGAAATAATCTGCCAGTCGTAAATAGCCCACTGTGGATTAACCATGTGCCATGTATAGGTCTATACACCGGCTACATACATGTTTATACAATTTAGCTTTCATTTGGCTTGCGCAAAGTTTAGTGGCTGTGAAAACTGCCAGACTGATAACCTTGTGATGGTCTTATCCATGGGCGCAGGCACAACTAGAGGCATCGCTACTGGCAGGCTTCCCACACTGGCTCCGCCAGGGAGCCTGAAATCTGGACTTGGACAGGCCATTTATATCAGCACAGGCAAGCGAGCAGTTCAGTCTCAATAGCCGGTTCAAGCCCTGGCCTCTGCAGAGATTGCTGACAAAGGGGCAAATCAATCAGTATACTTCATAGTGGGGCTCGGGGCACACGAATGCCAGACCACCGGGAACTGGCCTGAGATTTCCAAACTCACTCCATATAAACCACTCAACAGCTGCTATTTTTCTGTCTGGTCCCACTGAGGCAAGGAACTCTGACTGGGAAGCTAGTCTGGGCTTTTCCGCCTGGCCGGCCAGAACCCAACCATCTAGCTAGACTTACCGTTTCCCAGATAGTCATGTCTTGACCCTCAACAAGTCTCTGACTTCAGCGGGATCACCCCCATTTAACAGCCAAGGAAACGGAAGTAGAGGGGGCTAAGATCTTGATCCTCAGGCATTCAGCCACCCAACTCACACTGGTTTCAATGGGAGTTAGGGGCCTAAATACTTTTGAGGATTTGGGCCCAAATGACTTGCACATTGGCCACAGCCAGAAAGAGAAGCCAAATCTCCTGACTTCTGGTCCTATGCTCTAACCACTAGAAGACACTCCCCAGAAACTCCTCCTGCTTTACTGGGGACAGGAATGTGGACTGGAAGGGTGATTGCAGTACTGCCAAACCCAGCCAACAAATATGAGCGAGGCCCCCCAAAAACCATTTGTTTTTTCAAATCAAACGCTGGACATCCCCCTGCTGCAATCTGGTTTTTCAGCCTGTTGAGTTCCCGTATTCAAGCTTTTCTCCTCAAGCAGGAAGGCCAGACATTTACTTTTAAAAATCAAAGCTGACTCACAATAAAAATCATGAGTGGGTAACACCAGAAAGGAGTATGCAAGTTTGAACATAATAGGCCTGAGCCTGCATATATAAACACGCAAAATGGGTTTTAAACATGTGTGTTAAATTTAGCCTGTCTCTCTCTTGCACATGTTACTGTAACAGTGAGTATTACAGACTTATAAATCTGGGATGCCCACAGAGGCATCAG
This sequence comes from Dermatemys mawii, assembly GCA_007922305.1. NCBI lineage: Eukaryota > Metazoa > Chordata > Testudines > Dermatemydidae > Dermatemys > Dermatemys mawii. Next base: position 85,374,317 of record ML677332.1, read on the forward strand.
CTTGGTCCAGCACATTACTCATTGGCTCGACCCCTCATTAGACCGCTGGATTTTGTTTCAAAACAGAGGGAAATGGAGACCAGTGAGACTCCAAGCAAAGGTGAACACACACGAAAAACGAGGGGGTTGGTTTTTATAATGGTTATTGCTTCCGCTCAAGCTGCCTGATGGTTGGTGATGCAATTGGACAGCTGTCACCACTGTGTTACAAGGGAGGAAGCTGCCCTGCAGAAATGTCTGATGGATGATGTCACCGCTCCATGAGAGCAATCCACTGTAAAATCCAACTGAAATCCAGTGGGGTACATTTAATCTCCTCCAGCACAGCTGAAGTGTTTTATATATGCCAGGACAATGAATAGTTGAGGCTTTCATGATCACATAACTCGGTATTCCTCAGATGTGGGCACCAATATGTGGTTTATCCACGCTAGGCTTACTGAACCATGGGAAAATTACAAACCCTCAGGCAAGAGGACTAGCGCATCTCTGACTGGCAGCAGGTAGGCAAATGCCTCTATTTGTTCCTTTCAGCAAAGGGAGAAGGGGTTTTTCATCCAGGGGAGAAGGTGGCTTGCAGAATTCTAATTTACACATGAAAGGGGGAGGAAAAGGGTCACATACCCTTGGCCTATTCTGAGTAGCTCTGAAACCTCCCACTGGTCAGCCAGGCAGTCACAAAACACGGCTCAAAGACTCCCACAGACCAAGCAAGAGGGACACCTCAGATACCATTTTAAGGTGATCAGATAAAGAAAGCCTATCCAGAGAGGGGTCTCTCTCTGATGTCGGTAGGAGTACTCAGTCGTTACCCTGCTCCCATTTGAGTCAATGGGAAAACTCCCATGATTACAACAGCAACAACAGCAGAGTTGGGCCAACACGGAGCCATTATGAAGACTTATTTTCCAACATTTCTGAGGATGCTCATGAAGCTGGAGAGGAGGAAATGCTGATGCAGCTGGGAGTGTGTGTGTGTTATATAATCAGTAGATAATGCCACAACTCAAGGCCTGTGTGCACAGCAGCAAGCTCTAGGGAAGCTCTTCCAGTTTTGATGTGATGAGCCAATGCTGAATTCTGCAGCAGATTCACTTAGGAGGGGAAAAAACGCCCAAGTCCAGACTTTTGGGAAGATTAATACAGCCAGTGCATTGTCCCATTTCAGTGCGCCATAGGTGTTTGGACTGACTATGCATAGCTGTGCTATAGAAGCACCAAGCAGAAACCAGAATGTTAGACAACAGGGCAGGGCATAGCCGGTGTGTTAGGGAAGCAGTGGAGACTTTTACCAGTTGTGACGGCGTCAGACCAGAAGGATATAAGAGAGTGCTGGAAGGCAGGTATATTAGTCTCAGGATGTGCAGGTCCCTGTTCCCTGGATAGCCAAACAAAGGCCAATCAAGACACCTGGGGCCAATTAAGAATCTTCTAGAAAGGAGTAGAAACAGCTAGCCTGATTGGGACACCTGAAACCAATCAGGGACTGGCTGAAACCAGACAAAAACCTCCCAGTTAGTCAGGTGGGCTGTGGGTGTCAGGAGCTGAGAGAGGAAGTTGTGTTGTTGGTGAGACTGAGTGGTGGACAACATATCATCCAGAAGGAAGGAGGCCCTGAGGTAAGGGTGATGTGAAGTTTGAAGAAGCGGGGACTGCTGTGGGGAAGTAGCCTAGGGAATTGTATTGTGTTCTGTGGATAAAAGGTCAGCCATCTTAGCTGATACTATTAGGGTCCCTGGGCTGGAGCCCAGAGTAGAGGGCGGGCCCGGGCTCCCCCCTTTTTCCATCTTCCATACTGGCCTGTGATGAAGGTAACTCACTAAGTGGTGACTCCTGCCAATTATACTGAGAAAGGGAGGTCACTCTGGGGCCTAAATGAGTTTCTGAGGCCCCTAAATCTGCCAGGAAGCGCAGGACCCACAAGTACAAACTTGGAGCTTTGTCACAAAGTACATAAGGGTTGCAGCTTCTTCCCTCTTCCCCGTGTGAACACATGCATCGTTAACTTGGCCTCTCACTTCTCCACCGCAGCAAGCCTCAACAGCAACATCTGCTCCACTGTATCCAACAGCAATGGACCCACATATTAGCTGAACGACCAGCAGCAAAGTAGTGCATGTCGTCCTCAGGGTTACCATTAGGTTCCAGAGTCAATACACCATAAAGATGAACGGATCAGTTTGTGCAACTCAGACCTCTTGTTTCAGGCTGCCTATCGGCAAATTCAGACCAACCACACAGCGCTAATTCATACTTGGAATGCTGGCTCTGCAACTGTCAGACCTAGACAAAAACTGCATGAAAGTTCAGGTTCTCATCAGCAGGTCAGTCCTTGGGAGACAGCAGCTGTCCAAGAGGCAGAAATAAAAATCCAATCCAATCCATTTGCAGTACCCCGATGATCTCCATTTCCGCAGACAGATTGACATTCACCATGCTGCCTGGGCAGGAGCAGAAGCACTGTCGTTCTTTAAGCATTTAGGAGAGCATTAACCCAGATGCCAAAGGAGCCTGCACAAGAATCACATTGGTCCTCCACCATCCCGGCACAGAAGGGCGGAGGAGTGCAAGAGGATGCTGTAGCACGGAGGTAGGTCGTTTTAGAGGAGGCTCTGCACTCTTAATGACCCAGGGGGCTCAGACTCCTATGACTGTGCAGGGACCATGGAGGGGTCACAAGACAGCCCTGCATGGGGCAGAGGGGCTGTGCTCCCTGCTGAGCTCCCCACACAAGCCTGGCTGCACAGACTGTGGTGGAGATGGGAGTGAGCGTCACCTTAGCCATAGGCCATTTTTACAGGACAGTCTAACTGCAGCTGCCTCTCCCCAGAATTCACTCCTGCCGGCATAACTAGGTAAGATGCTAACTGCCCAGTAAGCAAGGTACGTGTAGATACTATGTCTCTTCCCTTTGATCAAGGGCCTCTTGTTAGAGCCGTTACAGTGGCTAGAAACAAATATTGTGTACTCCCAGCACATGTGGCACTGCTCCATTGCAGCTGCTTGGACAGCTGGGGGCATCTGAATGGGCTGTTGCTTCCGACACTTCCTCCATTGTAATCACTACAGACCCAGCTCTGCCACCCTTCCAGGAATATGGGTGGCAGAATCGAGCCCTTATTGATGGTAACTGGCTTTGACATGCGTCTTTGCCTACGACACCATACGGTAGCTGGCTGCTCTTCGTGAAAGCTGCCGGGTAGGCTTGCCTCATGGCCTGGACAACAGAGCAGAGGTAAAGCCAAAGAGGGAAAGAGAAGTTCAGGGCTTTGAGATGCCAATAAAAGCAAAAAACCATGTTCCCTCTCTTCTTCAGGCATGCTCCTTTAATGATGCGTCTGCACTGCCAGGAGATCAAAGGCACTGCAGAGCTCCCGGAAGTGCTGAAAAGCTTTGATCACAAAAACTCAGCTCCTACACACAGCTACTCCCAGCCCAGCTAGCTCCCCCTCATCCCCTTCTCTGAGCACATGCACCAAGGTCTTCCCAAACTGCACCCCAAGTTTCTCTTGACCTTCTCCAGCCCACCTGTTCCCTTGCTCCTTAGGCTAGCCCAGATGGGGGAAGCTGATCTTCCCCTGTGCTCCTACATTTGCCTCTCTCTACCCCGGTATTGCTAAGGCTCTAACACTGTGGTACTGAGCGCCTGTCCCAAGGCTACATACGCAGTCTGATGATATTCGGTCATTCTGAGTTACTGGAGCTGAGATTGATCTTATCAGCACTCCCGTAACTAAACAGCAACTGACCAGAAGAAAGTATATTGCCTCTGAGCTGACACCAAACATGGGGAGTTTCAGCTCAAAAAAAAGAGTAAGTGTTTGAGGATGAGAAAACACCAGTCTGGATGTAAAATTAACGAGGGCCTTGTCTACACTAAAGGGAAAAGTTGATCTAAGATATGCAATTTGAGTTGCGTGAATAGTGTACCTCAAATCGACACAGCTTAGATCAATTTATTGCGGGGTCCTCACTATACGACGTCGACAGGAAATGGTCACCTGTCAACTTCCCTTACTCTTCTTGGGAGAGCGATCGGCTGTCAATTTAGCAGGTCTTCACTAGGCCCGCTAAATCGACCACTGATGCATTGATCGCCACAGCATCGATCCTCTGATAAGTGTAGACAAGCCCTAGAGCCTTCGATGTCATTATGCAGCGAGAGCTACAACACTGAGACACTTAGGATTTCAAAGGGTGTAAAATCAGGCCCTTGACTACTAATTGTCTTGAACATTTTGAATTCATTAAGATCTTTGCTTCTGCCATTCATACTAATTTTCAGGTGAAGTGATTTGCGAGCAGCATGCAATTAAGTGTTGCCTCTCCGGATAGTCGAACTGCCTATGCACTGTATAGTGGCAATCAGTGCTTGAAGAAAGATTTTGATATTTGAAGAGAGATGGAGAAAAGGCAAGAGACTTTAAAATGCCAAGCAACTGTGGTTTGAAAAGCAGCTATTAAAGCAAATACACTATGGTCTCCCAAAGTGTTCTTCCTTCATCTGTGTCTTTCAGCTTGCAAGTTCTCATGGCAAGGACCATGTCTGTATTGGACAGCTCTGCAGTGTCTTGCATAGCTCTGGGCAAAGTGACTGTAATCATAATCATTTTGTATCCAGAAATGCACTCCTGTCTGCACGCACATCAGAGAGATGCTGTTGTGGTGTATGCATAGAATGTTTAGTTGCATCACAATGCAGAGTCGATAGCCCTTGAAAAATGTTTCCATCCATAGTCTCCAGGATTCACATATCAAGAAGCCCACAATGTAATACAGTGTGCCTGCCAGGGGCAAACAACACAGGAATCAGTAACAAGATGAGCAGGGATCCAGATTTGTTGCAAATAGTAGATATTGAAGAGACACTGGGGCTGGAACTTTCAAAGGAAAATAAAGGAGTCTGGCATCCATCTCCCACTGGAATTCACTCGGGTTCCTTTGAAAAGCGCAGCAGAACTACACAGCAACACTGTTCACCTTCAGTCTAGTTACTGTAGCCAACTCACAGCTCCGCCTGATATGACAGCAGTTGCAAAATTGGAACAACTGGCTAGGCAGCAGTAGTGCTGAAAAGGAGCTGAGGGTTGGAGTGGATCACCAACTGAACAAGAGACAATGTGAGGCAGTTGTGAAAAAGGCTAAAATCATTCTGGGGTGAATTAACAGGATTATTGTCATGATGTTGCACTCTATGATTTTACAAATATATGCTAATGTTTGTGAATATAATGTAACTGGAATATGTTTCATGGAAATGGTCTCTCAAAAAGTATCATTACAAAGCTTACAATCTATTAAGTGTGATCATCCTATTTGTATAAATGTATCACTCTTGTACCTAAAACTAGAAATATGATATATAACCCTGAGGTCCTATTGTAATTGTGCAACGTGGGGGACATTAATAGTGGTTTAGTAGCTTGAGGACTTCCATCAACCAGGATGACTGACTGTGGACGGCTGTTTGCAGGCAGGCCTTCCTGTGAGTCAGGCTGGGAGGAATGAAGGCTTGGAGTCTCACATGACGTGACCATGTCACCTGGTGCTGAAATTCACCTGAAACCTGGTGCTTTTCCATTTAGAAGGAGAGGTGGGGAACCAGAGAGATAAAAAAAGATTCCCACCTTGTGCCAAAGCTATATGAGAGTGTGGAACAAAGGGGGCTGCAATCATGAGAAATCCCCATGAGAAATCCCCTAACTACCACCTGAGCTGAAACAAGGCTGTACCAGGGGAAAGGATTGTGCCCAGACTAGGAAGGTGTCCAGTCTGTGAAAAATTTACTGGAACATCTCTGAAGGTGAGATTTTCATCTGTAATCACTTTCTTACTGCATTAGACTTGTGTGTTTTATTTTATTTTGTTTGGTAATTTACTCGTTCTGTCTGTCATTACTTGGAATCACTTAAATCCTCCTTTTTGTATTTAAATAAAATCACTTTTTACTTATTAATTAACCCAGAGAATCTATTAATGCTTGGGGGAGGGGGGCAAAACAGCTATGCAGATCTCTCTATCAGTGCTATAGAGGGCGAACAATTTACTGTTTACCTTGAATAAGCTTTAAACAGGGTAAAACACATTTATTTGGAATTTGGACCCCACTGGGAGTTGGGCATCTGAGTGCTGGAGACAGGGACACTTCTTACGCTGTTTTCAGTTAAGCCTGCAGTTTGAGACCTGGGTCTGTGTTTGTAGCAGGCTAGCGTGTCTGGCTCAGATCAGGCAGGGCACTGAAGTCCTAAACAGCTGGAGAAAATGGGCTCAGAGGTAGTCTCAGCACATCAGTTGGCAGTCCCAAAGGGGTTCCAACCTGTCACAGTTGTACGTAAGAGAAGGGAGCTAACTGTTCCGCTCTACTTGGCAATTCTGAGGTTTCAACAGGAATATTGTGTCCACTTCTGGGTGCTCCAGGTCAGGAAAGATGTGTATACACTGGAGAGAGTCCAGAGGAGAGCAACATAAATGATATAAGGTTTAGAAAACCTAATTTATGATGAAAGATTTAAAACAAGTGGGCATGTTTAGTTGTGGAAAAAGACGACTGAGGGGAGACCTGATAACAGTCTTCAAAAAAGTTAAGTGCTGTTATAAAGAGGTTGGTGATCAGTCGTTCTCTGTGTCCACTGAACATAGAACAAGTAGTAATGGGCTTAATCTGCAAAGGAGATTTAAATTAGGAAAACGTAACTATAAATGGTAGCTAAACACTGGAATAAGCTTTCAAGAGAGGCTGTGGAATTCCCAACCTCACTGGAGGTTTAGAAGAACAGGTTGGACAAACACCTGTCAGGGATGGTGTAGATTTACTTGGTCCTGACTCAGTGCCGGGGGCAGGACCTGACATTGAGGTCCCTTCCAGCCTTACATTTCTGTGAGTAACGTGACATAAGGGTAAACGCAAGTCAAACTGCATGTTATGCATCCTGTCATGACACTTCAGCTACTTACTCTGTGTGCGCATACATACACCTTATGCAAAGCACACACTGGAGACAGTAATATTCTGAAGTGTAACAGCTGATTACATCATAACTACATTGCTAAAGAACACTTTTGTTTATTCGACATATGCCAGAAAAACAACTGTAAAAATACTTACAGCAGCCATTGAATTTAGCTGATCAATGTAAAACTCAGGCCAGCTAGTGGCTCCTTTATTTTCTTCCTGGTCCTGAAAACGAAAAGAAACTCATCAAGTTTAAATTTCCGCATCCTTTTACCATAGCCACATATGAAGACTGAACATATGGCACACAATAATTCCATTATACAAGTCTAACTAAGTTTGATTTTGATCAGACTAGATGATCATGATGGTCCTTCCTGGCCTTAAAGTCTATGAGATTTCCGACATTCTGAGCCGCCATCCCAAGCATTCTGATCTAGGTATATTATTTGGTCTTTTTAACCAAAAGTTCTATGAGATAAGTCTTTATATGCAATCTGCGTTACCATATCTGCTTTTAACCAAACGCTTCCCAATTTAACCATGGCAATCTTCCGGTTCCAAGGTCCTTAGAGAAGAACTTTGAAATTCTAGACCCAGATCTCCCAGTACCGGCACTTGAAAATTTCCTCCGTTGAAAGTTTTTGACTGTGTAACAGTCTTGAATGCAGTGAGGTGTTCAACTACCTGCTTTTGAGGTAGTTTGCTACAACTGACCCAGAGTAAATAAAGGGATATAAACCGTATTTCACTCTTCTAGGAAGTAACCATCACTTACCAAAACTCAAAATGGGCCATTACACACTTCGTCATCGATACAAGACTCTCAGACTGGGGGTTATGATTTCTCCATGAGTATTAGAGGTAACGACCATTAAATTACACTCTTTCAAGGGCTTTTGACTTTTTTCCCCATCACAGTACCATCATTTTTGCAAGTGGTCACCCTCAGACCTGCTGCAGGCACCTTAGCTCCCCAGTGTGCAGGATAATGTATGGGGCACTCCAGGCTTAGCGAGAAGTAGTGTGTGTGTAGAAAAAGACTCCTAACGTTCCTTGTATAAACAACTGCTGACTCCTGCCTTTGGGTTCATTCTCGAGGGACTGAAAACCATTGAGCTACGCTGCATGATTTAGAACTCAGCTCTCTCGGCTGGAAATTACGACATGCTGCTGGGTGGAACGCACCAGATAGCTTTTCAGGCTCTCCTGTATCTTTGTACATGAGTTACTTGGAAGAGGTCAAATTTACATTGGTGACATGGAATAGCAAGGAAGCACGTGGGGCAGGAAAATGAAGCAGTTTACAGGTTCAGTACCTTGCTCTCACGCTAACAGTTTCTCAATGACAGAGACTTCTAGATTTGTTCTCTCTTTCGAGACCTGCAAAATGCTCTCCACACATCTGAAAGTTCACTCTTGACTCACAAAGCAACAATATGGATAGTTTTCTGTTATGGAAAGTTACACAGCATGAAGAGGCCTAGGGCCACGCGAAGGCCGAACACGCACTTAACTGAAAATCTCCGACCAAGGGCTCAAGAGATACAGGCGCACCTGACGTGCAGCCACAGGGACACTACTAGAAGAACCACCTGTTATCACAATATTTGCAACACACCAGATTCCTTATAGCAACAGGGTTATGCTGACTGACTGACACAAGGCTAAACAGTGCACACCCCTGTACACTCCTGGAAATAGTTACAGCAATGTTCCTAACACAAAACCCCACGTTTCGCTATCATTAGGCTGTGGCTCAGAATTACAAAAGCAATTAGAGCTGTAGCTCTCTGAAGTTTTGTTGACTCTTCTTGGTAAACCAAGTTACAACACCACACATAAGGTCAATCCCCATATAATTAACCCTGCTTTGGCTCCCAGCAGGGATTTGAACCCAAGATCTCTCACATTCAAAGCACGAGCCTCTAGCACTGTGTTAAAACACTAGCCCTTGTAGCTGGCAGGTGCAATATATTTGTTATCCTCTTATGTGGGCCTGCCACTAGAGGGGGACAAAGACCCATATTGTCCTACTACAAGACCCTTCCCCAGCCCATACACATCCACCCTTACAAATACCAGGATGTTTTTCTCACTGATTGGGACTACAAAGATAACATTTGGTTTGGGGCTGGCTTCAGAAACATTTTGTTTCCCCTGTCACAGACAGAACTACTGTTCAATTCTATAGGCAGTTTCCCACATAGCTAGCCAGATTTAAAGGGAGAAAATTACTGTTTTCGCTTCAAGGCTTAAATCTGGATGCTACATTAAAAAAACTAAAGAAAAACAAACAAAAAAAATCCAAGTACTTTTCCTAGCTGAGCTATTTCGACCTAAGAAATATATGGATTTGTAACAGAAATCCTGATTCAGCTTTAATTCTAGCCTTGAGAATTGCACAGATAACAGAAATGTCAGGCAGTCACACTGTCAACATTGTTTGGAGTGAGGGCTTTTTGGGAGGATGGAGGAGTGAAGGCAGGGATGGCACAGAGATTATCTGTCCAAGAGTTCGTGTCTAGGATCACACAGACAGAGGAAGAAAAAGTTCTTGTCAGCTCACAAGAGCAGGTGGATGCAAGCTTTAATTGCAAGTTTCCCTGTAGAAATATTCAGCACACAGCAAGCCTGCTGCTGGTGCATCAAACACCAGATTACCTTGTAAGAGAGCCAAGTCTGCAAATGAACCTGTTTCCTTCACTTACAAGGCTGGTGAATTCACGGTCAGTTCCCCAGCTCCCCCGGGGAGGAAAAGAGGCATCAGCTGTCTCACACCAGCAGCATATATTACCAAACGATCCAACAATAAAATTAGGTCAGTCCCAGAGAAAACCGTTAGCTTGCATTAATGGCTCACAGCCAAGAATCGGTATTAGAAACCACAGAAAAACAATTACACTGTGTATAACCCCCATCCCACCCTCCCCAGCACACAAGGTCACAAGTAAATACAAAGACAAAAGTCACATAGTACATTTTGTTAAAGACTTGCAGTTTATGTTCTGCTTTGAAAAATAAGAGAATGCCAAAGTTTGCATGTATAGTTGACTGAATTTAAGGCATGATTGTGATCATCTAGTCGGACCTTCTGCAAAATACACAGGCCACACAATTTCATCCAGTTATTCTTGTTTCAAGCCCATAACTTTGCTTGAGCAAGAGCATATCTTTTAGGACCTCTATAACATGAAAAAAAATCTATTGGCTTCTTTGCTCCATGGACCTGAGCATTTTATAAAGAAACTCCCTAACTATTCGCCAAGTGTTAATAAGAAACATCTGCATCAGATACATTTTGCCGTCTTGGTCAACACCCTAGTTCTGATGGGATTCCCTAATGCCAGCAACACAGCATGTCAATAACCAGCACAAACACTCCAGATCTGATCCTACTGGCTTAAAAGCCTCTGAACCGTTGGGCTTTGGCAAAGCTAAGTGGTAGCAGCCTCTTCAGAACAATTGTTGTTCCTGTTTTGTTAGTGATAAGTCAGACATACTTGCTATGGAACAATGACCTGATTTTCCCTAAGGTACTGAGCACCCTCTATTCCCACTGAAGTGGCGGAGGAGGTGGTTCAGCTTCTTAAGAGATCATCCAACAAGTCTTTAAAGGACCGGCAGCACCAGGCTTGTTCTCACATAAGAATCTCTTCGCTACCTCACTGACTTCAGGGGTCTGATTAGAGCTGGTTGGAACATTTCCGCATCCCACCCTCTCCTCCAAAAATCCAACATTTTCTGGGAGAAGTCAAAAAGCGACACACCACAGTCTCAGATCAGTGAGGGAAGACTGTGCATCGTGGGAGATGTAGTCCCACTGGGGATCCCATCCCATTGAAGAGAAAGGGAGCATAAAGCATTCAAATTACAAATCCCACAAGGCACATAGCAGCATTTCAGTATTAAAACACTAAAACGAAAATGGTCAGATCCATGAGGAGGGCAGACTCTAGAGTTAAGAGTTCTTCATCAAAAAGGCTTTGTCTCCAGCAGCCAATTTCTCCAGCCCCACCACCGTTTTACAACCAAGATCCATTAGCAACAGCTCTGCAGCTGATCTCAGTGTCAAAAAGACTTGAGAGTCTCACAGCTGGAAATGGAATGTGGTTTTCAGGCCAACTCCTCCGGCTACACTTTTCAGAGTCAACACCCAATGAGAAGATGCCCCTAATGACAAGAGTAAATGTGTTTTTCCTCCATTCACATGCACAAAGCAATTTAATAGCAGGTAACAATACACTAGCAAATGCAGTTCTGATTCCTGAAGCAATAGGATCAGCCTCCAGGCTGAGTGCTTTCCATGAGTTCCAGACTTGCCCTGGTTTTCTAGCCAATTTAGCTCTCAGCACTTTCAAGGCCATTGACCAGAGATGCTCCCACAGTAATAAAAATCACTTCCTGTGCAGAACTGTAGCAGCCTCTCTCCTATAAAAGTTGTCCTGGCAAATTTCTGCACAGGCCATCAACTCTTCCCACTCAACCATTAACCTTTAAGAAACTCCCAGTGCCTCACGCTTTCACAGCTAAGTTTAAAGACATTTAACTGGATGGATTAGGAATCAACAGTCCAGACACCCTCTTGCCCCTGAGACTCAGGTGCAAACGAAGAGTTCAACCGCTTCCACAAATCTACACCCCCATCCGCTTGAGTGTCTTTACTGGGGCAGAGTGGCTGGGCCTGGGATATATATTGTTCCCCCATGCCTGTATTTCCTTCTCCAGTGACCTATGGTCTGAGGGACAAGCACAGCCAGAAAATGCTGCTGCTGAGTGTGACTATGGGCCTGCTGAAGAGGATACCACTAGAAGCCAGAGCTTTGGGATCTGCCACCTTTGCAGGCAGGCCCTGTGGCATTTCCTTTTTGGAGTGCAGAGGAGATGAACCTGTCTCCAGCTGCGCTGTGGTAATGTTTGAGTGAGTGATCTCCATGGGGACATGCTCACAAAAAGAGTCTCCCCTCACCACCACCTGCTTTGAGTGTTGATGAGCTGGCTTGGGAGTAATGGGGTCAAGTTGATTCTTCTATTCAGTGGCTGCATTAACTAAATCCCTGCCCTAGGGAAATCCTGCCATTGATATAAACCTCTCTGCAAGCTTCAGCTCCCATGGAGATCAGAGAGTTTACGAGAAAAAGCCACCGTTCTAAGGAAACCTTATGTGGACCCTCCCCATCCTCTGCTTTAGTTAGAGTGTTTTCCTTCCTTCACCCCCCCCCCCCAAACCAAAGACAAATACCAGGGGATTTTATTCAATGCCCGAGTCACCTCCCCCTGACATTTTACATCCATTAGGAAACAGATTGCAGATTTTTTTTAGTCAAATTAGAACAAAAAAATATGTTGTGCCAAGACTAGTGCGAAACCTTATGAACCTCGAACAACTTGTGCTGCTTTACAGAGCCTGCTTTTGTATGGATTGCTCTAAAGTCATTGATATTTATGCCCTATCAACAAGCTAACCTTGGCTGCCAAAGCTCAGAAATGCTACGCTCCAGGTCACTGCTCCATTCAGGACCTACATACTCAATTCCAGGAAGAGAAAGCAGGTTCGCTTTGCTTAGATCAACTTTTTTTAAAATTCCCCAGTAACGTGCCTTCATGCAAAACAGGGCTGCTTTGGTCTCATACCAATAAGGCTTAAAAGGAATGTTAACCTTTTAGCTGTGTTTGCAACACAATGTAATACAAAAATAAAGATAGGTACACAGAGTACAATCTAATTTTACAAAGCAGCTACAACAGTAAGGCCTGTAAAACTTTAGTAAAATACAAGTGCAATCTTTTGAAAGGCTACTGAGAACCATACAGTGCTGTTAAAAATGCTATTAACCAAGAAGCATTGCAGAAGACAAACAAGTCTTTCTTGCTGTTCTTCCTCTCCATTAAATGCATCATTCATATATTTATCATTACAATTTACTTGTATTGCAATAGTACAGAGAGGTCCTAACCAAGATGACAGCCCCATTGTGCTCGGTGCTGTACAGACAGATGGTAAGAGACAGTCCCTGCCCCAAAGAATTTACAAGCTCAACAGACAAGATTGGGCTTCCATTTTCTTCCCCGACTTTTGTCAAAAGAGAAGTGACTTGTCAAAGGCCACCAAGCAGGTTAGTGGCAAGTCCCATTTTAGTGCCCTATCCTCTAGGCCACACTGCCTTACACTGGGGTTTTCTGAATCCCTGCTCGTCTACTCCCTGCCTTACAACGAACTTATTGTAAAACATCATCTTGAGTGACTGCAGCAAGTTGGGGGGAGAACCCCCATAGAGAGAAAACATCTCTTTCAGAAGATAAACACAGTGCTGTAATAGAACAATATCCTGGGGTTCTTAGAGCTGCCAGTCTCCGGTACATCTTTCGCCACATTCATGACTATGCATTAAAACTGCTGGCTTCCAAAACCTGGTTTGGCTGACTGATACGATCACCGCAGAGGAGAGGCTTCCACAACTGTCAGGAAATTTAACACCTACTGTTTTAGTCCAGGAATGTTATTCATGTCCCAGTGAGATCCAGGCAAGGTTGTACTGCCATGAGGAGATGGGCTATTTATTGACCATTTAGTGAGAGTTTAAAGTGAGGCAACTTTGTATTTTTAATATTCACTGAAAGCACAGAGTTTACACACTTTCCCTAGATCACTAAAGTAGCTCACTCACTGAAACAGGCAGCGGCAATCTATTTAGACCCCCAAATTTAGCATCTATGAAAAGAACTGATTGTTTAGATAGTAATGGGCAGCACCCAGGGGTTAGTGCTTGGAAGTTAACTCAGTAGTAGTACACAATGTTCTGAACTTATTTGCTGTAACTTAGGTATGCAAGAAAACAGCAAGGCATCAACGCAGATGACTAGTGAAACTGGGGGCATCAATTTTGTGAGGCCCAACCTGGACACTTTAAAAAAAAGTCTGGTTTTTCAGAAGGTGCTCATCCTTCAGCCTCTGGGGACCAGGCCATCTGAAGGTGTCACAAGCTGGACACCTAAAAGATAGATGCACTCAGAATCGCTCGCCACTCTGGAAAAATCTTAGCATGAGATCATCCCCGCGTGATAGGCCTGCGCTAAAGCCGAAGCCTGAGTTATTCACACAACATGATGGTCATCTGAATCGCTTTCTTCAAACCAGAACAGACACAAGGGGAGGGAGAATGAAAGTACAAACAAATGATTCCTTCAAGGCTGGCTGGATTGGCTACTGTCAGGGGCAACCCAAAGTCCTGTGTGTAGGGCTTGCCCTAGGTGTTCTGCCGTCCCAGGGCAGAAAATGTTTTTGGTGCTCCCCTGAAGTAGCTGAGCAAAAAACCAACCCCCTCGAATTTGGTATCCCCTAGATGCAGATTTGGTGCCCTCTGCGCTGACTGACTGCCCCTAAACCTGGCCCTGCCTGTCGGAAATAGGACCCTGGTGGGAGTGGACAGGGTCTCTTTGGTGTGTGTGTCCTTCCCAGAAACACCTCAATGGATAGTTGTGGATGCCAGTGCCTCTTCCTGGCGAGCTCTCAAACATGGGGTCCTGTGGGGCACTGTTCTGCACTCCCCTTGTTTAACGGGTAGGTGGGGGCTCGTCAGGAGTTGTGGGTTTTCAGCACGCTGATGGCAGCCAATCGTGGGTCTCCAGCTCATCCAGCTTGGACAAAGCAGTGCAGCACTCCAGCCGCCCCGGGTTGATAGCAGGGCATGGACGAGACCGAGCGACCTGAAACTCAACCCAAAGGAGACTGAGGGGATGACAGCTGTGCTGGGGGAAGCAAATGCGGGCAACGTGAACAGAAGGAGTATGTCTGCCAGTTACTAGGCAACGCAACTTCAGGCCCCAGCTGCTGTGGGATGATCACATGACTGCAGCGACCCACACAGAAGCTTTCCATCTGGATCTGGCTAGGCGGACGCTGCCTTCCCTTTCAGGCTCAGCCGGTGCTCCCGTTCTTGTCCTACCTCAAGATTAGACTGCTGCAATGTGCTCTACATGGGGCCGCGACGTACAACCATGCGGGGACGGCAGCGGTAGCAGCCTCACTGGTGCTCCAGGATCCGCACTGGCTGCCTGTTGCTCTGCAGGTGGAGTTTAAGGTTGTAACCCACCCCCTAAAAGCCCTGAACGGCCTGGGACAGGCCCACCTGGACGGTGACCTCTCTCTCCCCTAGCCAGACTGCTGCAGCTAGCTGTGGTGCCCAACGCTGGAACCTGTCATTGTCAAAGAGAGCGGGGTAGCTGGCAGGGCATTCTCTGTGAGGGTTTTGGGACTGTGGAATTTTCCCCCCCTTCACCCACTTCAGTCCACAGCCTTCTGAACGTGGTGACTTTCCAGGCATGCTTCATTACTGCATGATGATCGACGCTCTCCCCTATGCTGGTGCTTTCCAGTGAAGTCAGTAGAGCTGCAACCACTTTGTATCAGCATCAGATAAGATCAGAACAAGACCTGGGCTTCACCTTCAAGGCAACGGCCTTGAACTCAAAAGATCTGGGCTCTGTTATTCGCTACAGACTTGCTGCGTGACCTTGAGCAACTCACTCGAGATCTGACTCCCTCTGCCTGTCATCATCTGTAAAACAGGGTCAGTACTTCCCTCGCTCACAGAGAGGTCATGAGGTTAAATTCAGACCTGTTAGTGAGACGCTCAGTTAAGACAATCATGAGGGCCACAAAAAACATCTAAACAAATCCACCCCAAGGTAGGGCACGCCATCACTAGCATGAATTTGCACAGGCCACATTAGCTGCAAAGTCTTTATTTCACGGCAGACCATAGCACCTGGCGTTCAGATACCCGCAGACCATGCTTTGCATGATGGATGGAAGGCTGACAAGCATACTACCTCCAGAGCCTTCTGCGAGGTACAGTGGAGCAAGAAGTCCTTCTGCCTTTGCGGTGACTGGGAGTGTCCTCAATGCTTAGGCCTGCACCCACTTTCAATGCACAAAGTTCTTCTTCCAGACACTGTGTCTCTAACAGGTCAGGCCTCTTGTCAAGATGCTTTTGAATTCACAAGTAAAAACAAAAAACAAAAAACAAAACAAAAAAAAACAAACATGGATTTCTTGGAGGTAAATTTAGAATCTTGTTGCTGACTCACTGAGCAATAATAATACGCTTCAGTGTTCACTTCGATGACACATCAAGCACAACATTCCTATGAGGCGCCTGCAGAATTTGCTTAATATAGAGCAAAAAATAAAATGTTTGCTATAATAAAAGAGCTGCCTCCTCTTATTTTCACAAGTTAAGTTACATTAGCATTTCAAGTGAGCAAAATGTTAGTGGTCTAAACAGGTACGCCCTAATAATATTTAAACCAGGGGTTGTCAACCTCTCAGAAGTGGGGTGAGAAGTCTTTAATTTATTCACTCCCAGTTAAGGTTTCACGTGCCAGTAATACATTTTAACGTTTTTAGATTCTCTTTTTATATAACCTATAATATAGAACTCAACTATTGTTGTATGTAAAATAAATAAGGTTTTTAAAATGTTCAAGAAGCTTCATTTAAAATTAAATTAAAATGCGGAGCTCCCACAGACTGGTGGCCAGGACCCGGGCAGTGTGAGTGCCACTGAAAATCAGCTCGCGTGCCACCTTTGGCACTCGTGCCATAGGTTGCCTATCCCCGATTTAGACAATGATTTTGCTCATAAAGGAAAGGGCTCCCCATTCGGCATATGCTAAGTGCTTTTGCATCTGGTTGCATTGTCATTCATGCCTTCAGTTTAGAATTTTGTACAGACAAATACTTGCTATGCCAACAATAATCCCTATAATAAGCACATCCATTCTCTCACACATCCTTACGAGGGAAATGCAGGTTGTTTGCAAAAATGTCATAATCCTCTCTTGAGCTGTGCAGCTGCTGTGATTCATGGAGAAAATATTTGGGTGCTAATCAGCAAGAACAAAATCACTTCTCTAAAAAATATTGGGGATAATATATACTTATGAACTTCAGTGAGAAAAACAAAATATATGGTATTTTTTCATGGAGGAGAATGAATGCTTTATTGCTCACTCTCATAAGATTATTAAATCTGATAAGCAAAAATTTGTAGGGCTGTCAAACAATAGAATTAATCACGATTGAGAGAAAAACATAATGGTGATTAATTGCCATTTTGATCACACAGTTAAACAATAGAATACCATTTAAATATTTCTGGATGTTTTCTACATTTTCAAATACACTGATTTCAATTACAACACAGAATACAAGTGTACAGCACTCACTTTATATTTTTTTATTATAAATATTTGCACTGTAAAGAAGATAAACAAAAGAAATAATATTTTTCAATTCGTCTCATACAAGTACTGTAGGGCAGTCTCATTGCAAAACTGCAACTTACAAATGTAGATTTTTTTTTTTTTTTTACATACCCTCACTCAAAAACAAAATGTAAAACTGTAGAGCCCACAAGTTCACTCAGTCCTACTTCTTGTTCAGCAAATCGCTAAGACAAACAAGTTTCTTTACATTTATGAAAGATAATGCTGCCTGCTTCTTATTTACAAGATCAGCCAAAAGTGAGAAGAGGCATTTGCATGGCACTGTTGTAGCCGGTGTCACAAGGTATTTACATGTGAGATATTCTAAAGATTTGTATATCCCTTCATGCTTCGACCACCATTCCCGGGGACATGCTTTCCATGCTGATGGGATCTGCTTGGTAACGATCCAATCCAAAGCAGTGTGGACAGATGCACATCCAATTTCATTATCTGAGTCAGATGCCATCAACAGAGGGTTGATCTTTTTTGGTGGTTCGGGTATTGTAGTTTTCAAATCAGAGTGCTGCTCTCAAGACCTCTGACAGCATGTTCCATACCTCGTCCCTCTCAGATTTTGGAAGGCATTTTCTAAAGTGTTTCTACTTGCTCTCAGAACATACGCAAAATGCTGTGTCATACATAGTATGACTTTGCACAGACCACTATAAGAGGATAAGATTTGTTAACAAGGGTGGGGAACTGTAGACCATAGGTTATCAATGAGAGGTGTGACGGAGTCAGACCAGAAGTATATGAGAGTGTGCTGGAAGGCAGGTATATTAGTCTCAGGATGTGCAGGTCCCTGTTCCCTGGATAGCCAAACAAAGGCTATTCCAGGCCAATCAAGACACCTGGGGCCAATTAAGAACCTTCTGGAAAGGAGTAGAAACAGCTAGCCTGATTGGGACACCTGAAGCCAATCAGACACTGGCTGAAACCAGATAAAAACCTCCCAGTTAGTCAGGTGGGCTGTGGGTGTCAGGAACTGAGAGAGGAAGTTGTGCTGTTGGTGAGACCGAGTGGTGGACAACATATCATCCAGAAGGAAGGAGGCCCTGAGGTAAGGGTGAAGTGAAGTTTGAAGAAGCGGGGACTGCTGTGGGGAAGTAGCCTAGGGAATTGTATTGTGTTTTGTGGATAAAAGGTCAGCTATCTTAGCTGATACTATTAGGGTCCCTGGGCTGGAGCCCGGAGTAGAGGGCGGGCCCGGGCTCCCCACTTTTTCCATCTTCCATACTGGCCTGTGATGAAGGTAACTCACTAGGTGGTGACTCTTGCCAATTATACTGAGAAAGGGAGGTCACTCTGGGGCCTAAATGAGTTTCTGAGGCCCCTAAATCTGCCAGGAAGCACAGGACCCACAAGTACAAACTTGGAGCTTTGTCACAGAGGGTCATAAAGTCATCCCTTTCCAGGGGACCCTGAAACTTTCTGTTGCCACATAGAATCATGGTATGGCAAAGGCCACAAAACAATGCTTCAGGCTCATCCTAGGAGGCAGTTTCAGTCACGGTCCTACCGTCACTTGATACCAACATGGATGTTCAGAAGCATCATCAGTAATCCCTATTTAGAGGGTGATGTTAGATGTATCCCATATGATGTACACATAGTCACTCAGAGCCACGTCATCTTGAGTTCCAATCATGTAAGACATCACAACCCAAATAAGGCAGAGGCCTGATCAGTGTTTGTAGGGATATTTTCGAGGGGGTGGGGAGAAGGGGGCAGCACGCTAATCTTCAAGACGTGATGCCGACAAGTCAGTATTTGGCACTCTCCTAGCTTAGGACCAAAGATAAATCAATAAAAATCAATGCCCCGGGTGGTATTGGGGGGCACTTCTACACTACTGGAACCATAGCAGGAACAAAGGTGATCAGGCACTTAACTGAGGTACAGATCACTTGTGGTCATTCAAGATACCATGGCTTCCTCCCTGCACGCCAGGAGAGGAGCAGTCCTGGAATCCTGGTCAAATCCCTTCCCAACAAGAGTCCGTAACTAAACCCTGCCCACTAGACTCATTCTTGGACCCGGCCCCCTCCTTCCACTTCCCACCCTACCCGGTCCGGCAGCTAGGCTCCACATTCCAACCCCTTACACAGCTGCATTTCAGGATCACGTGACACGAGCCTCACACAGGCATGTGTATCTGTATTCCCACACATATACTCCAGGGGATCCTCAGGGATTGGGGGTGGGGATGGGAAATACAGACCTCAGATATTATCACAGTCCCCATTGTGCTTGCCTCATTTCACTTTGTATCTGGAGTCATTTGATTTTAATAGGGCTCCTCATGCTGAATGGCAATGAGCAATTACCCTTCACTTGACCCCATTTCCCCATCTGGCATTTTAGGCCTGGGGGAAAAAAACAAGCAAAGGTTAAATGAGATGGTTTCCTGGGAGGCTCAGAGGATCCAGAACCTGAAGCATGGCCAGAGGGTTTGTCCTGTAGTGTGGCAAAGCAATGACATCTAGAGACACAGCATGAGCTGTCTTATTTGGCCCTGAGGAAGTACAGCATGGAAGTATCGCACACCCCATAGGGATATCTGACAGCTGGCCTGTCACCACCTTGCAACGAGCACTTAAAATTCCTTTACAGGAGACCTCATTTGGTTCCTAGCACTAATTCAACACTCCCAAGAGGAGGGCCACAGGAAAGATGCCAGAGCTGCTTAGCCTCAAGTCTAGGCGTTGAGATGGTCTAGGCTAATGTAACCACTAGATTCCTCCTTCCCTACTACATACTGGGCTTCCTCGGAGGAGGGACGGGGAATTAGATACAGGGCAACAGCAGCAAGCTGGAGATAAAGGCAGAAATAGACAGGGGAGGGTGCAGGTGATCCTCATGGCAGGCCTTCTTCCATTGGCTGCCCGCTGTTTGGACAGCTGTTACAACTTCCCACAGCTGTGACTGAGCCACAGGCGCAGAGGGGAAGCGTCGGAATGGGTCAGCACAGCTTCCTGCTGATGTGCACACAAGACAGGACACACGCCTGCATCGCAGGCTGAAAGGGCGATGGAAGCTCTGTTTGCGTCCGACTGAAAGGAAGTGGTGGGGCAAAAATATCTCTAGAGAGGAAAGCTGAACACCACATCATTTCACTTAGAATTAACTTGCCGAATTATAAATATTTCCCTTTCTCAGCTCCCCCTTGGGCTCTCTTATTGCTGCCTCCCAGTTTAAAGACCCCTCCCAAATAAGTGCAGCGAAACCTCCTTAATTCATGCTAACAACCAGGCAAACTCAGCGTAGATCACTTAATCCTGCAACTTTGGTGAGCAAAGTTCAGACGAAGAACAAGGACAATGCAGCACAACATGGACTTCCTTCAGATATTTGTAGAGGGTCGCTGAGTTGTCATGATTCAGGGCAAAAGTCTGCAGTACACCAGTGACTGTGATTTAGTGTACGCTGAACAGTCATACATCTTCACTGAGCAGAGTCTTCAATGCGTGGGAATTTGTGGGTATGAAAATTAGCCAAGCCATACGAGTGAGATCTTACTGTGCAGAGCATGTGCTCAGCACCTGCTCACAAAAGGCTTTGACCTTTGGACTTTGCAGAGCCCACAGCCCCCCACCCACCCACCCAGACTGGGAGGACCTGGACATGTGAAGCTGCATTTCAGCTTTCCTTAAATCGCAGTAGTAAGTTCCTAGCCCTTTTCCCTGGGAAGATCAGCTTAGAAATGGAAATGGATATGAACAATGGCAAGCCAGTTGCTGAAAATAACCAGCAGCTGGGCTCCACACCTGCAAGAGGTGGCTAGAGGCCACCTATATATCCTCCCATCACGTACCCCTATAGAAAATGAGACAGTGGCCTCTGAATGTACCCCGCAAATTAACCTCCTTAAAAATCTTCAGGCCTCACTTGTACAATGCAGGGTAGAAACAGCAGAGAGGAATCAATTATGTTGGGGGTGGAAACAAGGCAAAAAGGGGTTTTGAAGGCCTGCCTAAAAATGCTACATTCAGCTTTCCACCCATCAGTACCATCTTACTGAGAAGGGAAATGCTGGGCAGGACCCAGGGGCTATGGGAACTTTGGTTTAGATACACATGGCAACTTCTAACTGTACAGCACCTCCAAGTCCTGCATCGGCACGAGGCCAGCTCTAGTGGGAGAACTGGAATCCATGATCTCTTGTCTGACAGAAGTAGCAACAGCTGATAAAAGGCGGGGTTGCCTCCTCTTTCCCCTGGGCTACAATCACAACCTCTCTGTCGCTGCTGATTAATGTGAGGAAAGACCTGCATCCATGAATCACACTGGTGCTAATTGTCCGTATAGCTATAGAGAACAGATGGAGGAACAGAAGAAATTCAGGGTATACAAAGCCACTCTGCCAGTGATTCTATTCACTGTGTGATCTCAATAGGTAAGTTGTACATATGCTCTTGTGAATGCAGAGGATAAACTAGGAGACTGCTGTCTCAATGTGTCCAGCTGGCCAGCTCCTGAATTCCTTCAGGTTCTCACAACTTGTTCATTTTCTTTAATAACCTCTTCAGACGATGCCTTTGCTTTCCCTTCCTTAGATGGATGGAGTGAGGCTGTTGGTAGGTCTCCCTTTAAATTTGCTAGGCAAGTGTAAAGTGGTTGTACAGGTCCCTCCTCCTTGAGCGAAAGCTTCCTTCTCTTGTGCTTTTTAAAAGCAAGGCCAGATCCCCATCTAATACTCAGAATCCAGTATCATTTTGTTGCTTACTAGAAACTGCTATTTTAAGACAAACAGTAGGTGAAATACTGTACGTTAAACACTGTGTAGCATAATCAGTTGTGGGTTTCAATTTGTAATATTTATTGTGAAGCATTTCAGGCAATTGATCCGTCTGTTACCCACGTGATGTTTGTTGCAAAAATTTTTGGACCAGCTCTACCACAACTATCTGGTCAACATGTTTGCTGCTCTCTGTCGCTTCCATCCTTTTAAATTTCTTTCCATTCGGGTGTCCCGTGATCTGGCAAATGAAGATGAAATGGACTATGATCCAAAGGAGCTCTTGTACAGAGCTGTGGCTCCCTGCCTGCTCCTCTTTGGCAGTGTGAAATTGAGACGCTGTGTGCTCTGTTTCACACCATTGCTAAAGTCGTTGGTAACTGTTACTGTACAAGCTTAATTAACAAACCTAGTCAATCTTGCTCCCTCAGGGGAAATGGCAATGAGATTAGGTGCCTCATTAGTACTTCCAGGGGAAGGTCAGTACTCCCTAAGCCCTGGTGGATATGCACTGGCAGTGGGTGACAGTTTTGTTTTCATCATGTGCCACATCTTATAAATGAGATGCTGCTTTGCTGAATTGTGATTTGAATTTTCATCTATTCTATACACCCCATTCACATCTCCCATCTCCTGGGGCATTTTGTATCCTTTTTGCTCATTCTGCTGCAGGAGACAAGAACACTCTCTTAGCAAACACAACCAGTCCTCCCCTTGGCACCTTACAGAGTAACAAACTTCCACTTCCATCTTGGCTGCGTTAGCACTGACCCCCTGCTTGGTAAGGCAACTCCCATCTTTTCACGTGCTGTAATATACAGTATACACCTGCTTACTGTATTTTTCACTCCATGCGTCTGATGAAATGGGTTTAGCCCATGAAGGCTTATGCCCAAAATAATATGTTAGTCTCTGAGGTGCCACAAGGGCTCCTCATTGTTTGTGCTGATACACACTAACATGGCTACCCCTCTGAAACCTGTCCCCCAGCAAGTCTCCGCCCCTCACTTTCTTACCATTCTGCATCAATGATTCACTGGCTGTTTGTTCTCTGGGCCTTCCTAAAGAACCCAGCACTACAGCAGTTTAGTGACAAGCACAAGAGAATCCGTTCCACCGCTGTGGAGTCTCGTTCGCCGTGACACGCGCCCATGCAAAATTTGGGCCGTCATCCGGGCTCTTCATTGTGACATTCGCAGCAGCTCTACGACAAACAGCTCACCCCCACCTGCAAAGAGTTTAGAAAACTACACCAGCAACGACGTGGCAAGAATAAAGACTACCCTGAAGTTCCCGTCCGCTTTGTAACTACCACCCTAGTCCTCAGATCAAAGCTTCAGATCCCAGCATGACTGTACAGCATGGCCCTTTGGCCACAGCACTTCCATCTAGCAATGAACCCAAGACTTTGTTTCTGGCAAGCGCTAAATTAGCATCTCCAAAAGGAACAAAAGCCAGGCCTGGAGAAGGGAGGAGAAGCAGCTGTGCTACTAAGAACTAACTGCCGTGTCTGCCCGCAACCCCCTTTGCCTGACAAGTACAGGACAGGCAGCCTGAGCTGTGATCGTGGTGGATTTGGAGCTGCTCTATAATAATTTATGAACACCATATATTGCCCTGTTTATTGGGATATTTACTGCATGAATTCACTGGGCTAGCTCAAGAGACAGCTGTCTGGAGAAACTGGCAGGAAGGAAAAAAATGGCTCAAGGTAGCCACCTCTGAGCAAATACTTGAGAGATGCACAGGACAATGCCAGAACTACTAACTTTGACGATTTCACCTCCCTTTCCAGCCAACCTGCCAAACCGGTTTAGATCAGAAAGAGTTCAAAGCCCAGGAACAAGAAGAACAAAAGTACTATAACAGGCTTTAAAAAGGGCCTCTCCAGAGAAAGGGGGAACCAGACTGAGACGCGGGCACCTGCTGCGGTGTCTGGGGAGGTCAGGCCTGCGTACGTTGCCATCAGGGGACAGTAAAGCCTTTAGATAAGACAGGCATGTATGCAGACTGTGTTATTTTAAAGAACAAAAACATGCACCATTTTTCTTTAAGTGATTTGTTCCTACTTCTGAAACAAACAATGCTTTGTTTTAAGAAGGCTGTCTGGTCAGTATACGCCATGGGCCACAGGGAAGAACTGCACACGCATAAACTCCGTCAGACTTGCAGGATAAGAACAGCTGGCACAGATCTTGGAGTGGGGGAATTACAAAATTCCACCGCAACAGAGGAGACGGCCTGAGGGGATGCCCACAGAGAGACTAGAACAGGAACATTTATCTGCGCCTTACCTGACAGTTTCCCTTGTTGAGATAATGAGGTCCACAGATCCAAGACACTGGGTCTCTGCTCAGGAAGGGGACAGAGATGCAGCTAGCTCTGCAACTGTGACAGTAGCATTCCTTGACATAGAGTTAAGTATCTATGTATTTATATGGATCCCTTCACGGTGCTATGAGAGCACTATGTAGCAAGCCAGCCACAGAAGTCTTGAAAGATCTTGAAGTTTAAGAAAAATAGCTCATATTTTAGAAAATGAATTAAAAGTAGCTTCAGGTGCATCACCTGCCTCTGAGTTTCTCTGCAAATCTCCTTTGGCTTTGCAATTTTTTGCCAAATTTCCTTCTCCTTTGTTGCTCTTGAAAGACCCAAACAAAACAAGCAAGGGCAGAGTGAAACTGACTACATACCAAATGCTGACAAACTCACAAAGCAAATAAAGATTGACATACATTCCCCCCTTTCCACCATCATCTTTCAGTGTAGCCACCTCAGATTTGTAACAAAAATACATTTGAAAAAAAGTGTTCAGATAGCAGCGTGTTTGATTTTAAAACTGACAGGACCAAATTCTCTAGTAGTTTAAAACTGGCACTGCTCCACTGAAGTTAGTGGAACTGTGCCAGGTTTGCACTAGCAGAGAATTTTGCCCACCACTGGCCCTCTAAATATTTAGCTTCACCCCAGCCACTTAGTTTCAGAAGATGTCCATTTAATCAACATGCAACTAATGATGTTTTCCATTACAACACCAAATGCTTTTGAAACGATACTGCTAGCACAAGTGTTGCCGAGAAGTGTTGAAATTTAATAGGATTGCTCCTTGATCTGATAACCTCAGCATCCAGATCAGTACATTGCATTATACACCAGTCTATTTTTTCTAATACTAACACACACACACTCCTTGCTTTTCCCAAGATTTAAAAATTATGCTAACAATAAGCAAATACAGCATGACCAGATGCCTTCATGGTCAGATGGTTCATTGTTTAAAAAGCTTCAGTTTAAAATCCAAAAGATTGCTAACAGATGCAGTTTTTGGCTGGGGATTGGGAAAAACCTCTCAAACAAAAGAGTGTGTTGTGATTGGAACTAAAAAGGGAATTACCTTTAAAGATAAGAACTACAAACATTTCCTATTGAAAAACACCCCCGGACATGTAAACAGCCATTTTCTGTACCTTGCAGTGAGAAAAGTTAAAATATCATCTGCAGAATGATGCATCTGGCATAATATTTCAACCTGTTGTAGCAACAACAATTGTAGGCATATTCAGGATGCAAACAGGCCGTGAAATGTTTTTCCTTCATCTCAGATGACCAAAACAGGACAAAATTCCAAGTGATTTTTTTTTTTTTTAAATATCTTTGTCAGTCTCCAGTACCACAGTGAAAATAGCTTTCAAGTGAAGGAGACACAGATATCTCGTCAAACTACCTAAATGAGCCATCCAATAAAGATATGAACACAATTGTTAACCGGAATATGAAGATCCCTAGAGATACAGGAGAAAGACACTTAGGAAAAAAGGCCATTTGGCTGGGGTGGGGGGAAGCATTTGAGACTCTCACTTTTCTATTTACCCCATTCTTCTTCAAAATCCTCTCTGCACTTAAGAATCAGAGAGGGAGCCGTGTTAGTCTGGAATTGCAGAAGTGACAAAGAGTCCTGTGGCACCTTAAAGACTATCTAAAGTATTAGAGCATAAGCTTTCGTGGGCTAATACCCACTTCGTCGGATGCAAGCAGTGGAAGTATCCGGGGCAGGGATAAATAAGAGGCATTTATCCCTGCCCCGGATACTTCCACTGCTTGCATCCGACAAAGTGGGTATTAGCCCACGAAAGCTTATGCTCTAATACTTTAGTTAGTCTTTAAGGTGTCACAGGACTCTCTGCACTTAGTTGTTTCCAGTTTATACTATAGTAGAATCCTGATTTGAGAGTTTAGATTTCAAATGTAGGCTTTAATTGCGAACTGTTCAATATTTCACTTATTTGCACCTGATATTAATTGCACTAAGAGGTCTTTGCACTTTCAAAAATCACGTTACTAATACTGCTCTGAGTCGTACCGTCTCTTCAGCTCGTGTTTCATTTCTTCCCAACCTCTACTCTACTTTTACAAATGTTGATGTGACCAGAGAGCTAGTTTTAAAAAGCCATAGTGCCACTGTATTTGTTACAGCAGATTCTAGCTAGCAGCCCATTCCACATGGTTATGTGGGATCAGGTTCTGCATGAACCCTGCATTTCTCCATCTGACTTGGGAGCTCTACAAGAGTCTGAAGTTTGTACTTCAGACAACATGAGCAATGAGGTTTTGCAACTAAGTGTTATTTATTCACTTTAACTGGGACTTCTCTGCTGTAAGGTCATCCTGAAGCACTTTCTTTTCAATGGAAATAAACTCATTCCCTCTATCTTCACCTCATAGCCAAACAACCTAAAAGCTGGGCTCTCTCCCCACGCTTTCTAACAATGTCCTTCCTAGGAGAAAGGGAAGAGCAGAGAAGAAAGTGCTTTAGATTAGTTATAAAACAAGTCTTTGTCCGATATTACTTTTAAATTTGTATTTTATCCTTCTGCTGATGCATCTCCATACCCTCTTGTCCCTTCTTTATTATAGCCATACACTAGACTGCCAACTTCAAAGGATTTTTCTACAATAAGCCTTAAATCCCTTTCCTGATCCGAGTGCTGCACGACTGTTCTATTTAATGCAGGCTCCACTCCCTGTTTGGGTCACTGCCCACAGACTTGCTATTGAACATAACATGGCTTTTTCCTTTTCCTCCCCTCTACATGGCTCCCATTAAATAATCAATTCAAATCCTAAGTCGGGTTGCTTTGTTTCTCATCAGCTGCCGTCTTGTGATACTTCCAGCGCCCTCAGTTTAAGAATCAGCCAAAGCAGCCAGTTGTGAGAGAGCCAGAATACCCTGTGAATCCAAGATGGTGGCTACGAGTGCTGCAAGTCAGCAGGAGTAGCTGCCATGCTGGGAAGGTCATGTGGCAAGGCTGTGTGGGTACCGACAGGGTCCTGCAAAGTCTTGCTCCCACCCCCAGGGTTACACCTCAGCTTTCAAGTGAGGGCGCGGCGCAGTCTCACATGAGGTCATTAAGATGAGGCAGTTTGTGTACATGCTACCCAGTGACTGATCTGAAGGCCGAAGTCTATAGGTTGAAGACAACCCCTCGCAAAATGAGGCCATCAATACCAGTCTACATCTGAGTTAAGGGTTTCATGAGTGTCTGAGCAACCTGAGCCTCTGTTTGGCAAAAGCTGGGAATGGGTGTCACATTCCTGTCACAGCAGCCAGCGTTCTGAGGGCTCTGAAATGCTCCAGACTCTTGTCAACTACCACAGCATTTAAGAAAAAAAAAAAAGTCTTGGCACATCTGTTGGTGCTGCATTGTTTTGTGCACGTGTGGCTTTGAAGGGGGTATCACATGCCTCAAACTCCAGTGCAACCCAGTACCTCCTTAACAGCTGCCACAGTCCACATCAAGGGTCCCTGGCATAGGGGAGTCCTCCCTAGGTCAGTGCATGTCAGAGTACAACAGATTCCTGTTACAACTGAAGATATTGCTACATGGCAGCGGGAGGTGCGATTTCCAGTTCAGGCAGATACATCTGTGCCAGCTTTGACTGTGCTAACAACAGAGGAGCAGCGATGGCGCAGGCTAGCCACCTGAATAGATATCCAACGTCTCACCTGGGGTTGTATAAAGGCGCCACCCATGCCACCATAGGCAGTCTGCTACTTTTAGAATGCTGGCTTAATCCGAGCTGGCGCGCGTACAGCTACCGAAACAGGGATTTACAGATCCTGCTGCAGTGTGCACGTACCCTTAGAGGGTAGAGTGGCGTTAGGGCTTAAAGGATCAGCCCAGTTATGATGATGCAACTTCATTCATTTGCAGAAGCTTTAGGATTTAGAGAGAATGTTTAAATTACAGCGTCCAGGGACAGAAGACTGTTCCATTCCACGAGAATATCTCCAATCCAAGCATGAATGTCTGGGGTTGGGACCCTGAAAAGACAGGAGATTTGGAAGTAAACCCCAAAGGGGAGGAGGTCACTGATGATGCTCCATCTATTCACAGACGGCTACTTTGAGACTGTGCACTGCCTCGCTGCTCTCTCTGAAGAGGGCTGAATTGCTAGCGAGCCCTGTTTTAGGTTCGGATGTGTAATTGTGAACATCTAAGCCTACTTCAAGTCAGAATAAAGAAGTAGCACCGAATAAAAGGAAGGTGGGGGACCCTAGAATTGGGCAGCCCATCCTTAGGAACTGCCATACTAGGTCAGCCCAAAAGACCATCTAGTCCAGTATCTGGTCTCTTAAAGTAGCCAGCACCAAAGACAGGTGCGAGAGCTGCCATGGTTGACAATGGGGGACCTAACTGTCTTAGAAGGGTATCACCTTAATTCAGTCAAACATGCTGGAGCCAATCTCATTGGGCCCACCCAATGACAGTGTTAAACTACATTTTAACTGTTTCAGACAATGACATGCTATTACATCAGGGCAAGGCAATTATAAAAAATTTCAACCTATACAGAGTTTTTAACGTCACGTGATGACCTTGGCCACACTGATTGTGTTTAGCAATTTAAGGTGACCTAGGTAAGCTCCAGTCCTAATCCATGAAGTATCCTTCCCCTGCTGGAAAACAGAATATGTTTCTAACTAGAGAATATCAAAGAGACCTAACTTTTTGCTGAGGAGCCAGATATTCGAGACTAGCACATAGATGGTTTGCATTTATTTTTTTTCAAATGTCCAAGTGAGATTTCTAACAAAGTGGCTGATCAGAATCAACAATTCTGTTTAGATTAACCTGCGATCCTCACCATGAAATCTCAATGCCAAGGCATCCCAGATATAAAACTGTCTCTACTGAATTATTTTAAAACGTGCAATTTCTTCCTTCTAGAACAGTCTCCAGCCTTTTCATGCACAAGATCACTTTTTGAACTTAAAATCAATTTAGGATCTATCCCGCCCCACTCACTCTATTCCCCCCTCCTTCCACCGCTCGCTCTCCCCCACCCTCACTTGCTTTCACCGAGCTGGGGCAGGGGGTTAGGGGGTGCAGGCTCTGGGCTGGGGCTGAGGGGTTCAAAGTATGGAAGGGGGCTCCAGGCTGAGTCTGGGGAAAAAGGTGGGGTGCAAGCTCTGGGGGGAGTTTGGATACTGGGGTCTATAGTCACACGGCACCTAATCCCATAGAATCCACTGGACATTTAATGAATTTTACTCTTTATTAGTGTTGTTTGTGGTTTATAGATCCCAAATCCTTCAGGGGTTGTTACAAATCAGTGCAACATTTGCAACAGAGGGGTGTGCATTGGCTGAGCCTGGGGCAGGAGGTTTGGGGTGCAGGAGTGAGAAGTGCAGGCTCTGGAAGACAGTATGGTGCAGGATGGTGCTCCAGGCTGATGCAGAAAGTTGGGTGTGTGTGTGTGGCGGGGGGAGTTTGGGTGCAGGAGGAGGATGGAGCAGGGGGTTGGAGTGCAGGGTCTGGAAGGGATTCTGGGATGCAGGTAGGAGTGCGAGGTGCAGGCTCCGGTCAGGAGGCGCTTACCACAGGCAGCTCCCAGTCAGCGGCACAGCAGGGCTCAACTAGGCTAACTATACAGCAAAAATGTGAAAAATTGGGATGGGGCTGGGGCGGAATAGGAGCCTATATAAGACAGACCCCAAAATCGGGACTGTTCCTATAAAATCAGGACATCTGGTCACCCTAGTCTCAAACAGGCTGCCTGCCTGCCATGGCCCTCGCCGCTCCCAGAAGCGGCTGCCTGCTGGCATGTGTCTGTGTGCAGCCCCTGGAGAGGGGAGGGAGACAGTGGGTCTCTGTGCACTGCCCGTGCCTGCAAGCACTGCCCCCGCATCTCCCATTGGCTGGTTGCCGGCCAATGGGAGCTGCAGGGACGGTGCTGAGGGCAGGGGCAGTGCATGGAGCTGCCTTCTCCCCACCCCCAGAGACATGCCAGCAGCTAGGGGGAGCAGTGTGGGGCTATAGCAGGCAGGCAGCCTGCTTGAGCCCCACTGTGTTGCTGGACTTTTAGTGGCCCAGAGATTGTGATCGACTGGTTGGTGACCACTGTTCTAGAATCTGTACCTACCTGTTGAAGCATTTGTATGTACAATTTCAGTCATTTTAGTGATAGAGCGATGGGAAAACCAGCAGTATTTATTCCCTTCCTCAGGTCTACTACGTTTTTACTTGGAAATAAGATTCCTCACATGCTCTGTGACTAACCCAGGCTGTCAGGGTTGTCACATGTTCAGAGTGGGAGTGGCTAAGAACTACCAGATTAGGGAGGAGAGTAGAGTACCTTAACATACCCCAGGACTGCTGGAATCCAACCGCTTCACAGGATTACATTTTTAAGTGATCAGTTATTTTAAAAATCCTTGTGAGGTCAAACTGTTGCATGCAATTTGTAAAGCATGTATATGTGCTAGAACAGGGAATGAAGAGAGTACGTTAGTTCCAGCAAAACCACACTCCATCAGATTAGATAACACGCAGGCTCCGTACACCATATAATTATAGGGCTGTGCTTGATTTAAGGCTTAATTGCTCCTGTGCTTATCCAGATGTGCTGGCGTATGACACCATCGAACCTGGAGGCAGTGATGAACCAGCATTTTCTTCTTGTTTTCTTGCTGGTTAAGACATGTGCCCATTAATTTGTTAGCTTCTCTTCTCCCCTCAAATTTAAGCCAGAGACATTTTAGTCCTATTGTGTGATAGATTTCAATATTATTCACTAGAGGCTTCAAACACAATCCTAGAAGAGGAGTATAAGCCTTTTGTTGGCCTAACATCATGAAGAAAAGGGTTGGTGTCATCGAATAGCACATATTGTGTGAATGTTATGCCTTTAAAAAGAGAGCAGATGCAATTTACAAGAGGACCCCAGAAATCTCTGGTATTTCAGGGCCAGCGTCTACAAGAAGATTGAAAAATTACTGGCATGCCATGGATCCACCACTAAACTGCTGGCATAGGCAGAGTCCAGTTGTCAAATTCCACGACCCCTGGCATTCTAGAACTCCATGGCCAGACACAAGCTCACCAACTCACAAGATTTAATCCTTTCAGGGGTCTGCTCTATAAAGCATTATCCAAAATTGGAAGAAAAAAGAAGCAAGGTACATTACAGGGCCCTGGAAGCCATCGCTGGAGGTGAGGTTATGGAATAAGGTGACTTTTATGGAACAAATAGAAAAATTTGTCTCCCTAACAAAAAGTAGTTATTAGGGATGCATGGACACTAATTAATTTTGAACTCACTAGCATTGTGGGCTCAAAATCACCAAAGTTTCTACTCTGCTTAGAGTCGACCACCCACAACAAAGGGGTGTAGCAGAATTCCTGGCCAGACGGTTTAAATCCTAGGCACTTTAGAAACACCAGACACACCGTAGGAGCTGCAAGTAGACTACAATCTCGTATCTGATCAGACCTGTCTCTCTCTCAGCACATCTGAACTCTGGCAGCTCTGCTCGGTTTAAAATTACAGGGACAGGAGGGGGAGAGAGGAAAAGGTTAGCAAGCTCTCTTGTGAATCCAAAACTCCCCAGGATCAGCCCATCCCTAGATTTGACTTGCCCCACCCATTACTGAGCTAGCACTTTAAAGCCCTCTCAGCACAAAGTACAAGAGGATAACTTGGGAGGAGGAGTCGGAGAAGAAGAAGAAGAGATTCACCATCTGACCAGTGTGAGAAATGAGTTAGTGCACGAGTAGGCAACCTATGGCACGAGTGCTGAAGGCGGCACGTGAGCTGATTTTCAGTGGCACTCACACTGCCCGGGTCCTGGTCACCAGTCCAGGGGGCTCTGCATTTTAATTTAATTTTAAATGCAGCTTCTTAAACATTTTAAAAATCTTGTTTACTTTACATACAATAGTTTAGTTCTATATTATAGACTTCTAGAAAGAGAACTTCTAAAAACGTTAATGTATTACTGGCACATGAAACCTTAAATTAGAATGAATAAATGAAGACTCAGCACACCACTTCTGAAAGGTTGCCAGCCCCTGAGTTAATGCACTGAATAAATCATGGGCTACCAGAATATTAAGCTAACGAAAAGGACGAGACGATTGCTGTTGGGAAGAAAAGGGGAAAGAGTTTTTTAAAATGCCTTAGTCAATGTTAATAGTTTTAGTGGCATCATTTCAACAGCATGAAGGTGTCTTTTCCCTTCCCGCCCAATGCCATGTTTAATGGCAACTGTGGTGGGGAGTGATTAGATCAACAGAAGAGCTAGTTAAGTGATGGCGCTATATTTTGTTACATCACTTCAAAGCCAGTTTCCTCCCTTTCCAGTTTTATAAGTTGTTCAGTTGTTAGAAGAGACAGTATCATTATTATTGAAAACAAAACAAATCTTTGACTGCCTTTATCCTGCAATGCTGGTTACTTGGAGCAGGTACATTAGAAATATCTACGCATCTCACTTGTACTCCATTTTCTAACAGGAAATGTAATAGCACCAGCAGATATGCTCGTGTCACTTGTGCATACATTTGAACTTTGCATTTGTGTGCCAGTTAGGAGAGCATCAAGATTTCACTCCATCAGACATGGAAAATGCAGCCAGAAATTGTACCTGGATTCTACTGGATTCTATTTTGTGCCTGCAGGCCCATTAACACAGTTTCGGCCAATTTCTTTATTAATGAATTGGTGATTTAATGACAGTCTTGGTCTTTTATCAGAGTCACTTTACTCTAATTCTGTAGAATCCTGTTGGCTTTATCCCTTTTTAGTTCTAGAAGATTTCAGTGCAAGATATGTGGGGGTCATTGATCACCCAAAAAATGAACTTCATATTGAAAGCAGTAAAGCATACAATTTATATTCAGTCTTGTTTGGACTATACCTTATCATCTCAGCCTTTATGTCCTATAAAACTTCCCACCCACCTACTATACAGCGGATTTTTCCAGGTCTTCCAAAATGCAGCCTGTGTTTACGCCAACATTTTTTTTTTGAGAAAGGCAGATCATTTTCTTTATCTCGTAACACAAGAAGAACAAGGAGACATTCAATTAAATTAAAAAGTGGCAAATTCAAAACTGATGGAAAGAAACACTTTCACACAATGTGTAATTAGACTGTGGAACTTACTGGCACTGGAAGTCACTGAGTCCAAGAACATGATTCTAAAAAGAGATTAATTATTCTTGATATCCATATCAATAGCCAATGACAGCAAAACTTTGAAAGGAATATTAAACCTCAGACCTCAGGGTATAAGCCAGGCACTAACAAGAAACGTGGAGAGACCTAACGTCAGGGCAGGTTAACCACATTTCCCTACTGCGGGGTTCCTACACTGCCCTTCAAAGCAACCAGAAATGGCCACTGCCAGAGACTGGATATTAGACCAGATGAACCTCAGGTGTGATCCAGTCTGGAATTCCTGTGTTTGAATCTCAAATTCAGTGTCAGGTCAGCAGGTTTTCAGAAAGAAAACGGAAAGCTATTTCAACAGAGCCTGCCACTGTGAAAAATCAGGACTGGATTCTTGGGACCACCCTCTGATGGCTAGTGGAGCTGCAGATCACAACAGTAGTGCAGTCAAACAGAGTAAGGTGCAGTGGAGAGAGAAAGAACAACTGTTGCGTGCATAACTCAGCAGAAACTCCTCTAGCCAAAAGCAAGAGACTTCAGCACTGCAGAGATTCCTCCCCACTCCTGTCTGGCTAGAAAGACGTTTGTGGCAATTTTAAGGCCTTGGAGGAATGTATTCTGGGGACAGGACGAAACAGTCTGATCCTCATCAGTGCGGGGGTTGAGGTCTATATTTAATTGGGGAAGTGCAGGGGGTCAAACATCCTTTACACTGAAGTCTTCTAGAACTTAAAAGGGATAAAACCATTTAGAGACCTACAGAAACATCAGAATTTTGTAGAAGTTACTCTAAAATCCAAAAGAATTTAGCAGGCAAGAAGCTGCTTTCTATATTTTTATTCCAGAGACATTCTCTAGTACTCCACAGCACAGATGCACTCTTATTCAACCCTATAGGATGGTTCCATAAGCCCTATGGAAAGATTACTGCTTTCTAATAAATGTTACAGAACCATCCACATTTCCAGAAAATAAGGAATACAGACGACAAACCCACATCCATTTCTCCCTCTCTCTCTCTCACCCCGCCCCCACCCCAAATCCATGTCCGTTGCTCTTGCAAGCACAGAACCAGTCTCTTACTTTTTTCTTACTGCAGTAGATCTGCCATTTCTTTTCTGCCGGAAGTGCAAACATGGCTTCTCGGTGTTTGTCTGTGAGGTCCAGTTCATCCTAAGGGGGAAAAATACAAACATAGAATTTTAATAAAAATAAAATAAAAAAACAATCAGGCAGGTAATGTATGTCAATGGAGAGCTACAACACAACATACTGACTGCCACATAACTTCGCTCCCTCCAAAGACTATTGATTTGTCAAGATCAATAATGATAATTATCATTATTATTCGTGACCCATTTGACTTTGACATCATGACTGGATTCCAGGAACAAGCAGGATGTAAATCTCTTTGCACAGCTCCTTCTGAAAAACACACTTTATTACATTTAGAAAAAACATGCATTTTACCAAGTACAGCCAGCTAAGCAAGAGCTGGACCCAAGCTTCCTATATATTACAGCAGGCTGAAAGTAACTGTACAGAACAGAAAATTAAAGCTCCACGTGAAGTAATATGTCTAAGACGAACATGATGCAGAATGGTAACTAGAATCAGAGGGGTAGCCGTGTTAGTCTGGAATTGCAGAAGTGACAAAGAGTCCTGTGGCACCTTAAAGACTAACTGAAATGTTTTCAGAGCATGAGCTTTCGTGGGCTAATACCCACTTCGTCGGATGCATGCCG
>ML677332.1:85409877-85421356 GCA_007922305.1 Dermatemys mawii
AACATTTCAGTTAGTCTTTAAGGTGCCACAGGACTCTTTGTCACAATGGTAACTAGGACGTTCCCAGCCAACTTGAATAATCACTTCTACTCTGCATATCCTCATGGAAGCAGACTACTCCCATCATCCACATTCTTATTATTTCTATTACAGCAGTATCTAGAAGGCTCAACCAAGATTGCTACCCCACTGCACTAGGTGCTGTACAAACATACAGCAAGAGCCAGCATCAATCCCAAAGACCATACCAGTTCCTTTCTCCAGCAAACTGCTGGAGAAAGGAACTGGTATCATCCCCATTTTACAGATGGGGAACTGATGCACAGCGAAAGTAAGTGACTTGCCCAAAGTCACACAGAAAGGCTGTGGTAGAGGCAGGAATTGAACCCCAAACTCCAGAGTTCATTCCATTGCCCAGAGGTAGAATGAGCATGGCTGTACAAGGGGTAGTGAGAACTCACTTCAATAATCTACCAGATTTGCTGCAGAAGTTTCCTGTATCTCACCATTCTGTCTACTCTGCTTTGCAACTGGATGACCTATGGAGCTCAAGACAGACCATGGTTGTGACAAGAAAAAAACAAAAAAAAACACCAACATAGTATCATTCTGAAACTAATACCTGAGTTCAGTGTGCCACAGAAAGAGTCCTCCCCTATACCCAACTCCATTAGAAAGAGCTGGAAATGTAAGGTGGATTTTTATCATTAAGAAATGTATAATTAAGAAACTCCACTGCCCTAGAGTTCCCATTGTGCTAGTATTTTTTGTTTAAGACAGTCATTAGGTTGGCCACATTTTTTGCTTATAGAGAAACCATCTATTTTTACTTTGAAGTCTTGTTAAGAAACATGCCAGTCATCAGAAGACATTCTCACAGCATTGCGGTCTCCGGCAGCTAGACGTACGTCAAGGCTTTTATCGGGAAATTAAATAAATAAATGTCCAGGCAGAGCAGAAAGATGCATTTCCAAAGTGAACACTAATCTTAGGGTTGGGGATTTTCATCAGAGAATCTGACAGCCTAAAATCATGTTGTCTAATGGATGTTTTGGTGCTGTAGTTAGACATTTTGACCATCCACATTACAAATGGCCCCAGGAACAGACCAGTGCATGCATCAGCCTCAGGATCTGAGAGACAAGCTCTGTGGCTTTTTTAGCATACAAGAGTTTGTCTGGCTGAATTTTAATTTTTATCAATAATTTTATGCGTTTTTTGGTAACACGGCAGCCTCCGGGGCCCATTCAGGGATCGGAACCCCATTGTTCTGAGCACAGTGCGAACACAGAACCAGAGTGATGGTCCCCGCCTCAAAGAATTTACAAGCCGTGCAGCTAGGTTGCCAGTTTTGGTTGGACATATTCCTGGAGCTTTCATCACATGACAATCTTTAATTAAAGATTAACCTTTAATTCCTAGAGATTCCAGGACAATCCTGGAGGGCTGGCAGCCTTGCACGCAGCAGTCCATCTGGTATAATCCAGGCACACATTCCATTCAGTATAATCAAAGATACAGGAAAACAAGTCTACATCTTGGAAAACAAAACCCCAAAACTATGGCCATGCATGCACAAAGCACACCAGTTCATATTACAAGTCACCCTGTACCATTGGCTTTTTTTATTACAATAAAAAGGAAACTAAGTAGTTTAAAAACGGATGCATTACCATTGATGCACAATAGCTTCTACCAAAGGAGGTGTGCACAGTGCTATTCACTTACAGTACAGTTCCAGTGGGTAGAAGCGGGGGAAATAGTCAGAAGTGAGCTGGATACAAGTTTATCTAAAAATCCATTGCACATATTTGATTTCATTTCCCAAGGTCATTAGTCCAGCTCAGAACAGATATCTTGGAACATTTTCAATTACACACACACTGAGGAGCTTTAAGTCTTACATTTATTGATCATTTGTTCAGATCAATGTGCAAACTAACTTTGCTAGTACGTGCAAGAAGATTTATAACAAAATCCTGGGTTTCTAGAAGCTCAGATTACTACAGCAATCATTACAGTTAAAAAAAATTAAGCAAAATAAGTTGATAAGGGAAAGAGAAAAGAATACAAATCCAAGCACAAAAGAAATAAAAACTCCCATCTTTTTTCAACCTAGGATGCACAACAGAAAAGCCCTGAATTAGGGCAGGATCCAGCATCCACTGAAATCTGTGATGATGTTGTGGCTAAGGAAAGGACTGGGTCTTGAGAAATCAAGGCTCAA
Source organism: Dermatemys mawii (assembly GCA_007922305.1). Taxonomy (NCBI): domain Eukaryota; kingdom Metazoa; phylum Chordata; order Testudines; family Dermatemydidae; genus Dermatemys; species Dermatemys mawii. The sequence continues at coordinate 85,412,105 of ML677332.1, forward strand.
CATCTGACTCCGCAACAGGCTTCCTCTATAACCTGCAGCATGTCACAATCTCTATGCCTCAGCTCCCCATCTGTAAAATGGAATTAATACTTCCTTTCTCCCATCCTTTGTTTTATTTCGACTGTAAAGCCCTTTGGAAAAAGTGACGGTGTCTTACTATGTGTGCGTGTAGGGCCCGGCACAATGGAGTATTGAGCTCAGATAAGGCCTCTACACGCTGCTATAATAAATGTTATGAAAATGACTGGACAAGTCTAACCAACGGCTAAGCATTGGTTACTGTTGTTAAAGTTACAACTCCCATGTGGTATGCTTTGCAGACAGCCATTGCTTTATATTTTAAAGTTAGACTCTCAACAATATTTACCGCATTGTAAACAACTTGTGCAGAAGTTACATTTTATTGACTTACGGGGAAATAGAGATCAAGGCAAAGACAGAGCTTGGTGAAGAATGGATATCTTTGGTTCCTGAGCCATTCTGAACATTTGAAAAAAGTTTTGTTTCTGGTTGAACCAAAACAAAAACTTTTCCAAAAGTTTTCAGTAATCGAAAAATTTCAACTTAGGTTGAAACTTTTCATTTTGAGCCGACCTGAAAAAATCTGCTTTGATTTTAGGCATTTTGACAAAAACAAAAAGGAGGATTACTCTGACAAAACGGCCAGCGGAAGAGAAGGTGGTCGTGATGATGAGTAGAACATACGGTGGGTGCGTAGACTAGATTTTTTGATACGTTTTCAAGTTGTAAAAATGTATTTATCCTTAACACAGTACGTTTCTCTATATTCAATTTCCAGCGTTTAATTGTAGAACACAACACTGCATTACCCAGAAACTCCTATGTAATGACGTCCTATATTATACCTGAAAGTGGCATGTTTAAGTCAATAACGTGGCAACAAATGAACGTGAAATTCCCTATAATCAGTGACTAATGAGCATTATTGTCAGCAATAACAGAACATAAGAGTGAAGGCCTGATTCTTCATAGTCATCTGAATCCATGGAAACTATTTCATACTGTACATGTAAGGCCACTTCTGGCTTTTTGGATTTTATGCACTCCCACAGAGGATTTGTATCCCAGGAAAGGATCTTGGTATTCTGCTCCATGGACACTCAAAATTAAGCAGTCATGGATTGTGGGTTTAAAGGACAATCTCTTTGAAACTGGGGGTGGGAAAAGGAATTCTATTTCAAGTTTTTGAAGCCAACAGTTCAACTCTCAATTTACAAGGTTCACTTGCAACTCTGACGCAGAGCCAGAACAGTGCATAGCTGCATTGTGCAACCTCAAATTCCTGCGTAGATCCAATTAACCACCATGCACTGAATCATTAGACACCGGGAGATTCCAGCTGACAATTGACTTTGTAGCCCATTTGTAATTTGTGCTCATTCTTAAATCAGGTGAATCTAGTGCCAGTCTCAGTGATGGAAGGAGAACACAGGCTAGTCTAGCCTAGTAGAAGCTGGGTTCTACACACACACACACACACACCCCCCTCCCCTTCCATTGCACTTCAGCTCAGTCTCTACCAGTCTTGCCACTCCACCCTTGGCACACTCCCACAAAAAGATTTGCCATTTCAAATATTTCATTTCCATTACATCTAAGGCACGTAAAATAACTGACTCAGTCTGCTACTAAAAACAAGTCTCAACCCAGGAGTGTTTTTACTGAAAACAGATATGCTACTTCCCAATATTTATCCCATACAATTAAACAATTAACCTTCAGATGAGGAAGCCCACTTGCACGTCAAAACTCTATTTGAAGAGGAGTTTGAAAACATATTGGGGATTTAATTCAAAAGGCTTTAGAGGTTGCTTCTGGTAGGTAGGGTTACCATATTTTGCCAATCAAAAAAAAAAAAAAGAGGACGGGGGTGTGGCCTAGCTCCGCTCACTCCCTCCCACTTCCTGCCCCCCTCCGAACCTCCAACTCCCCCCACTTGTCCCCTGACTGCCCCCTCCTGGGACCCTGCCCCTAACTGCCCCCTAGAACTCCACCCCCTACCTAAGCCTCCCTGCTCCTTGCCTCTGACTGCCACCTCCTGAGACCCCTGCCCCAACTGCCCCCCACCCACTACCTAAGCCTCCCTGCGCCTTGCCCCCTCCTGAGATCCCCCCATCCTAACTGCTCTCCAGGATCCCACCTCCTACCTAAGCCTCCCTGCTCCTTGGCCTGACTGCCCCCCCAGAACCCCTGATCCATCTAACTCACCCACTCCCTGTCACTCGACTGCCCCCTCCAGAAATTCTCTGCCCCTTCTCTAACCCTCATCCCCCTCCTTTACCGTGCAGCTCAAAACAGCGTGTGGGGCTCCGCACGCAGCTCGACAAGCTGCTACGCTCTCCAGCTCAAGGCACATCCTGAACCCACATGCTCAGCAGCAGGGGAGTGAGCCTGCCCGCTGCTCTGAGAACGCAGGGGGGAGTGGGGAGGGAGAAGCAGGGGGAAGGGGAGCTATAGCTGCCGGAAGCTGCAGGAGAGAGAGGGAGAGTCCGGAGACTTTGATTGCGGGAGCCCAATGCCGCACTCTGCGCTGGGAAAAGTCCCGGACATTTTTAGACTTTTACAAATTCCACCCCGGATGCTATTTTTAGCCAAAAAAAGCCAGACATGTCTGGGAGAATCTGGATGAATGGTAACCCTACTGGTAGGTACAACATGGCAGCGTAACAATTTGCTTTGCTAACGTTTCAAGGCATTTCACTTGAAGCAACTGTAGCTGCTCTGAAGTCTCTCTCCCTTGAGCACAAGTAGTGCAAGCTGATAACATACAGTATTTTTGTCAAAAAGTTAGTTTTAAAACCAGGTGGGCTTTCAGTTCATTACTTGAAATGGTGAACTGCATAGCAAAGAGAGTTGAGAAGCACTACTAGGTGTTTAGTGTAGTTCCTTTCCGGGAGAGAAAGTGACAAATTTTAAAATGTGGGGTGAATAATGTGCCAGGAGTAATGGCACTGAAGAGTTTAGGAGCAAACGAGAAAGTAATGAGAGGTAGAGTGATTCAAGGAGGATAAGCCATTCCAAACAAACAAGAGTCCCTGCCTCAAAAGAGCTTACAGTTTAAAAGCACAGCCACCAGAAAGAGGGCTCCGAGCTGGAACGTCCCACAGAACAGGTGGTTAAATCAGAAGTTTTTCTGGTAGGGTGCTTGCCAGACACGTCACAGGTTGTTCTAACAAGGCACAAAATCTGGACATGACAAAGGGATTCAGAACATTTTTTTCTTCATTATTTTTGTTAATATATTATCTGTATCCTTCCAGGGAAAGAGACAGGACTTGCAGAGCTGGGACATGTTGGAAAAATGAGGCATCATCAATGAAAGGAACATTCAATGTGTAGTAAGAGATCCAAATTCCAACCCTGACTAATTGGTGTAAAACTCCACTCACCCAGGCTCTGCAGTAGGGCACAGAGTGCCGAATAAACTCATTATTTGGATGGAAGGGCCCTAATCTAGTAATTTAACCCTTTCACGAGTGTCATGTATGCCACAGTGGAAAGTAGGATATGCAACATCTTCTGTGTTCAGTAAGGCAACAAATCCCGATCGATCAGTGAAAGTGGCAGGAAGGGAGGAAGCGCTGGGCTTTTACAAAAAACTAAATAATAAAGTTCAGCCATCACCAATTCCCCCAGAGGAAAAGCTTTAAAAGTGAAGTAGCTTGGAAAAAATAAGTTTATCACGTGGGAATATAGGAATGATGGCACTGAGGAGCATCCATATGCTCAAAGGGAGATTTTCAAAGACAAAAAGAGCAGCTAGGGCCCTATTTGCCCTTGAATATCTCCGGGAGTTGGGTGCCTTGGAAAATCTCCCCCCTTAATTATTTTATATCTGCTGATATTTAATAACACCAAAGTATATGTCGCAACACAATCCTGACAACCCTTCAGATGGACGCCAGGCTGTTGTGATTGGATTCAGCTCCTGAATCTCTCATGTTCCTAAGCCCCTGAGTCTGGGCGGTGACTGATCTCTGTTCTTCACTCTGGGTCTCTCAAGCGCACTCCCAGGTGCAGACCCCACGCCCAACACCCTTCTTGGGCTGTGGAACTTTGCAGTCCAGCTGCCTGGACACTGGAACAAGTGCCACAGCTCTCCTAGTTGCTTAGTCATGTTCCCCAGGATCCGCCTGGCTAGGAGCACACTAGTTTTCCTAGTTTTACCTTCCAGGGACCACGTGGCAGTAAAACAAGCACATACGGGTTTAGCAAGGGAATTTCTTCCCTCCTTTTTCCTCCTAAATAGCACTAAAGCCAGATCAGAGGAAAACAAAAAACTCCTGGCTGCCTTCCCCTTGGTGTGACCTTACCACCCCTGTGAGTCCTATCTGACCAGATGTCTTACACCAGGAGGTTCTTCCAACCTTCTTGGTCATGTGTCACACCTCTGGCAGTGGAACAGCCACTTGCTTAGAAAAGCAGACTCCTTTAAAAACTGTCACCTTTCTTGCCCATTTCTTTGGGGGATTTCCAAGCTCCAGCTCCCCTCCATCCCCAACCCTGATCGGCTTTGGGGTATACCTAGTCTGGGTTCAAATTAAATAGCCCCTGCCAAAAGCAAACCCATTGTTTCACTAGGATAGAGCCATCCAGTGTTAATCGCCTTAGACTTCTCTGTCACAGCTTCCCAAACATAGCCTCTCCAGGCAGTGTCTAGTCTCTGCTACAAGGTAGATGCTCTAAATAAACAATGAAGGCTACTCTCAAAGTGATGTTCAAAAGACAACATGGAACACAACTGGACTCTGACCTATTCCCAAACTGTCTCAGTTGCCATCTGGGAAAAACGGGGCTATGTCCACACAAATTAAACTAATCAAAACTGGCAGCTCCTGCTATTGCATTACAAAGAGTCCGCATCTGTGTACATCCCCAGGGCAACACCACAGTCCTGTTCCGTTTTGTACAGTGCCTAGCACTACAGGGGCTTGGTCTGTGACTGGGACTCCAGTCTGTGATTGGGGCTCCAAGGTGCAACTGCAATAAAAAACAAAACAACCTGCCACTCAGGGTATATGGTGTCAAGTTTCAAGTGGCCTATTTACCTTGTGGAATTTCTTTTACATGGTGGCCAGCACAGCCTACCTTCATTGAACAATGACCAGGTTTAGGGTGACCAGACAGCAAGTGTGAAAAATGGGGACGGGAGTGGGGGGTAATAGGAGCCTATACAAGAAAAAACCCAAATATCGGGACTGTCCCTATAAAATCGAGATTCCTAGGTCACCATAACTAGGTTTACGCAACCAAACTCCTTCATCTGATTGTCTTAACTGGAATTAAGAACAAAAGGGGGCTTTGCACCCATCCAACTGAAGTGCAAGCAACAGCACCACTTTCTTCGGGCTGCTGGGGAAATATTTGTGAACGGACATTAAACACTTTTGTAGAAAGGGTCTATGAAGGAACAAAACCCATTAGCTTGCCGAGATAAAGAAATTAATTGCCGGTTGGGATGCTGCGTGCATTGTTCTTTGTCACACTTTAGGTCTGGTCTACACTACAGAGTTAGGTGGATGCAAGGCAACTTATGTTGACCTAACTACGGAAAAGCCTACACTTAAATTTCGCTCCCACAGCTGTAATTCCCCTGCTACGCCAACTTAACTCCACCAGTGGTGTAGAGTCGAGGTTGATGTAGTTAGGTCGACACAGTGTCAGCGAAGACACTGCATTGCGTATGTCAACTGATACTGGCCTTCAGGAGCCATCCTACAATGCCCCACACTGATAGTACTGTACAATCAATCCACATGCTCCTGGTTCCGACACACCACCGACACAAGAAGCAAAGTATAGACATGCAGAAGTGATATAATTACTATGGCAGCTGCATGCCAACATTAGTTAAGTCAGTACTCGATTTTGTAGTGTATACATAGCCTTAGTCTAGTCTGCCCTATGATGCTGAACAGACAGTTGGGTAACTGTAGTTTTACACACAGCATACTGAGGAGACTGTTACAAGGAGGGGGGAATGAACTCACGAAAAATGTACCAGGGCTTTGGTTTTTTGTTTTTTTTGTTTTGGTTTTTTTTTTGTTTTTTTAAATAAACTTCTTTGAAATCAGGTATTTGTATTGTGGTTTTTCCAACACATCCAACAGTAAGCAGCAACCACTGGACCAGTGAATGAGCAGCATTATAAAAAGCAGGTGCGACATATGAGTGCAGGATGTAATTACGTGGATATCGCTCAACACTCCAAGGACTGGGATGAGTCCACAGGGATGAGAAACTCAAGCAGATGGTTTAGAAGGATGCCAGTAATAGTAGCTGCTCAGAAACTAGACCTTTTCTTTAAGCTGAGACACGCTTTTAAAGATAGGGAACAATTTTGAAAACATTTTACATTAACTGGTACAATATGGGAATTTAAAATACACACTGGTTGAAGCCTGCATCTACTTCTTTTCTTGGAGGTCATACCCATGTTTGTGTTTCTCTCCAGTCGTTCTTCTCAGAGGTCACCAATTTGATTTACCCAAGTACGCTGCAGTGCGAAGGAAAGTTGCAATCAACATTTTTTCCTCTGCACCCCATCTAATCCTCTCCTGCCTCTAAGCAAATGTGTTGCCTCTTATGACCTCTTTGCTGATGTCAAATGGAAACTTGTTTCTTGCTGTTTAATTAAGCGCACACACTACCTGCAGAGCGCGGATTACTGCACCAACCACTCTGAAAACACCGTTCCATTGCAAGCTATTGCACCTGACTGGACTGGGGCTATATTATGGGAACATAGGCTCCTCACTTTAAATCCCCTTAATATTTACACAGTTACAAGCTCACTTTGAAAAAAATAAATAGCAACTATTGTCTTATTGATGATCTGTTACTGTGAAAGACTGCTATTTCTGGACATTAATACAAATCATAAATCAAATACACCGTAAGCTTCTCTAGACAATGTCCGCACCTGGTGTGTCTATCCTGTACTGCAATAAGCAGAGTGGACACTTACTAAGTGAAGGTTTCAGTCACAGGTGCCTGAATTCAGGCACCTGAGGGCATGTATTCACTAGCAACATTAAAGCGCTGCCATGGTAGCGCTTTAACATGGCTGTGTCGTCGTGGCACCAGCGCTAGGGAGGAGCTTTCCCAGCACTGTAAAAAACCCCACCTCCACGAGGGGAATAGCTCCCAGCACTGGTGCACTGTCTACACTGCCACTTTATAGTGCTGAAACTTGCAGCGTTCACGGGGATGTTTTTTCACACCCCTGAGTGAGGAAGCTGCCCTGCAGACAAGGCCTGAGACTGTATTTATACCTCTAATAAGTGGCCAGGTTTTTACAAGGTGCCAAGAACCCCCAGTAGTGCAGAAGTCAAGGGAGCAGCAAGGACTCGGCACCTCTAAAAAGAAAAAAAAATACCAGGCCAGTTTATTAGGTGTACAGATATGGATTTAGATGCCTAAAGGGAGGCACCCATGTTCAGCTGGGTTTGTACTCATGAATGATTCATTTTTCACCAAACTGCTCAAAAATTGCCCAGCTAGATGTGCCCAGCTGTGTACCACCAAAGCTCCATTAGAGGAGCCAACAGGGAATAAAACAAGTGTTACTGAAACATGACCGAGATGAACAGCTATGCATGCAGGACTGGACAGATGCAGACAAAGAGGACTCCGCTTATTGTGTGCACCTACTGGGAATGTGCCAGAGGAAGAGGCAGCTCCTAATTTGGACATTGATATAATGTGAAACTAGGCTCCCTAGATACAAGAGGTGGCTATTCCGGGGCGAACAGGGAAGCTTGGTTTTCTTACAGTCCTGAACCCCTAAAATTCTACCTCTGCTACAGGTAGAATTCCATTGAAAGAGCCCAGAAGTCCTGGTTCTGTTGTTTTTGACACTTCTGCCCCGTAGAGAAATTTTAACTCACGGACTGTACAAAGCACAGAGAGATTCCTGGATGATGGAATTTCTGGATCTTGTGCTAAACAAGAAACTGAATCATAAGCTGGCAGCAGCGGGCGTTATAACTAAGCAAATTCCTTCTTGCTCAACTAGCAGTCTTTGTAGCTGTGGTCACATTCTGCTTCACGTCTAGGATGTACTCCTGAGCTAACCTTTCCCTGTAAGGCAACCCAATTTGTAAGGCTAGTAAAGATGGGGTATTCCATTTTCAGGAGCCCTATGGAGGGAGAAAGCTTTTGCCCCAAACTTAAAGAAGGCGGTGGTGTAGGTGTCCAAGGTTTGTCCACACTTAGAACGCTACTACAGCACAGCTGCTCCGCAGTAGTACTTCAGTGTAGACACAGCCTACGCAGTTGAGATGGAACTGCCCATCGGCATAGGTAATCCACCTCCCCTGGGGTGGTAGCTAGGTCGATAGAAGAATTATTCTGTTGGCCTAGTACTGTCTACACAGGGACTTAGGTCAGCTTAATGCTGCAACTCAGGAGTGTGGATTTTTCATGCCCCTGACACATCTAATTAAAGCAACCTAATTTTCTAGCGTAGACAAGACCTTAGGGCAGGGGTGTGCCGAATCTTCATTTATTCACTCTCCTTTAAGGTTTTGCGTGCCATTTTAACGTTTTTAGAAGGTCTCTTTCTAGAAGTTTATAACATATAACTAAACTATTGTTGTATGTAAATTAGGTTTTTTAAATGTTTAGAAAGCTTCATTTAAAACTAAATTGAAATGCAGAACCCACCCCACCCACCCCCGGTGGCCAGGACCCAGACAGCATGAGTGCCACTGAAAAACAGCTTGCCTGCTGCCTTTGGCACCTGTGCCATAGGTTGCCTACCCCTGTTTTAGGGACAGGAGAATTGTGATTCCCTTTCTTTGCGTGGTGCTCTGAGGAAGACTACTATGGAATAAGTGAGACTGGACTGAACGGGCTGATATTGGATACACTTACACACAGTAAATATACAACTTCTGGTTCAACAGACCTTATGGTAACTTAACCAACCCTCTGGACATGAAGTTGGTATCAACTCCATCATGGTATTTCCTATGAACCTGCCAAAACAACCAACAGAAATCTGGAGAAAAGCCAAGAATGATTTCTAGCAGAACTCTTCCCTGCGCAGACTATTTCTTAGCCATTCTAACAGCAAAGCAATCTCTACCTCCATTCACTCTTGCCTGTAATCCTCACCAACGCATGAGGAACACAGTACAAAACTAAGAAGTGACAAAGTGTCCTGTGGCACCTTAAAGACTAACTAAAATTTTTTTAGAGCATAAGCTTTCGTGGGCTAATACCCAC
>ML677332.1:85421756-85493095 GCA_007922305.1 Dermatemys mawii
CGTGGGTATTAGCCCACGAAAGCTTATGCTCTAAAAAAATTTTAGTTAGTCTTTAAGGTGCCACAGGACTCTTTGTCACTTCTGCAATTCCAGACTAACACAGCTACCCCTCTGATTCAGTACAAAACTAGAGCAGGTAGGAACAGGAATAGCCAGACTGGATCAGATCCATGGTCCACTTAGTTTAATCTCCTGTCTCCAGTAATGGCCAGCACCAGAAGCATGTGTGCTCGAAAGGAGACCTGAATCTGGGACCCTCCGATTAAGGGCACATGCGCTAGTTCTACTCGAGCTAGCACGCAAAAAAGAGCAGCATCCTAGGTACGTTTTCAGGCAGCTAACCCAAGTCATGCCCCGTTCCATGGAAACCACACTGCTATGTTTCCTGAATTAGCTCAAGAGGAACTAGCATGTGTACATCTTCCTAAGCTAGGAGTCACACCTCCCAGCCGCTATCTACACGTAGCCTACAAGTCTGATGCACTAGTGACCAAGCTATTCAGATACACACTGCGTGCACTCCTCTTCTATGGTGTGCAGCAGGGAAGGCACTTCACTGGTAGAATGTGTCATTTTTCCACCTCACAGCCCTTTTCCTCTGAAGCAAACGTTTCCTTGCTTGCCTTCTACCTGCGACCAGCATTCACACCATGTTATAACACAGTCCCTTCACAAAATTACAGGTTTGGAAGAGTGAGATCCTTACTCCAAGAAATGCCCATGTGCTGTTTTGGCAGCTGTAACAGATATTGCAATTGCACAAACTGTTCAGTTGAGATACAGCTTCGCACTGGGTTATTTTATTCCAGTCTGTAGAACATGTGTGGGCAGAAATTTCTCATTTCCCAGATGAGTAGGCGTGTGACTTCTAGATCAGACAGTTACTGATCAAAACATATGTTTAAGGGATTACTCGCGATTGCACAAAACATAAAGGTGGTAGAAACAAATATGGGGTTATTAGATAGTGAGTGACAGGCGGAGCAGAGAAAGACAAACAAATATATAGATCACGAATACAGAGCAATCACTAGCTCATGAGGTTTTGTAAGGAGAACAAGCAAAACCCAGCTGTCCAAGTGGTTGGTATCTTGGCTGGTAGCAGGAATTGGACATCCCATTGAAGCAGTCTTTGCACTGCAGGGTCCTCCTGGAGTGATTTTAAGCACACACATGAACCAACCATTGATTTTCCCCCACAAGAAGTGAATTTACATTTAAAAGGAAGGCTGGTCTTGTGCTTAAGGACTCAAGAGATCTGGGTTTAGTTCCTGGCTCTGCTACAGAATCCCTGTGAGACCCTGGGCAAATCACTTACTCTCTTTGTGCCTCAGTTTCCCACCTAGAACATGGGAAAAATAATCTTTCCTCCCACCTACTTCTCAGGGTATATATGTGTAGTGCCTCATTCAGTGGAGTCCTGATCTCTATTGAAAACCCGCAGTGCTATCGTAATTCAAGTAGTAACAATCAGAATGACCCCAATTCCTGTCCCCTTGAGGAACAACTTAAGTGAGAGTAAACATGGAGAAAGACTTCATAAAAATGGGGAGAACTTTGTTCTCCATGAAGTTACTTCTGTGGTCGTTTACACACTTATCAGGACACCAAAGTCGAACCCTCGTTCTGCAAAGCAGCAGCATCACAGGATCCTCTGACCTCTGCTGTGTCTAAAACTCATGTGACTTTTCTCAGGAATAAGTATACAGCAGACCCAACCACAGTTGGGCCTATGAGGTCCACAGAATCCAACCCGACCGGGTCAATATTAAACTTCTCACAGCTGCATTTAGTTTGTGCACTAAATACACCTCCATTTTTGTATGCAATATATTTTAAAATAACTTTAGAATAAAATTTTGCCTTAGCCTTTTGTAAGAGGATCTCAACATCATGAAATTCCTGGTAGTGCAGCGACCACGTGGCTAGGAATAGCACTTATGCCCATAGCATTTGTTTGCATGTAATCTTTAAATATGAAAGCTTTGCTTTGCATCTGATGCATCAGCTGTTGCCTGAACACTATGTCTTCTGCATGGGCAAAAATTCACACACTCTTATAACCAGAAAAACTAAAAACTAAAAAGACCAGAAACCAGAAAGAGCCAAATACTAGCCAGATCAATCTCAAGTGATAGTTAAAATTTCCCAGTTGCCATTCTTATTCACACACATAGTGTTTGATAAGTCACCTTCTTCTAATTTCTATGTTACTTCTACTGAAATCCTGAGTTCTAAACAGCATTTTGAACGCTTAATGAAGTTAATGGATTGCTAATGTAGCTTTCAAAAACCTATTAATTTACAAGCATTAGAATGCCACTGCAGTACAGCGTTCATAAACATTAAAAGATAAACACCACATAACTAAGTGCTTAAAGGACTAGTGGCTGGAAGGGAGGGCTGCTGTTCTCATAGTCCACAGAGGAAAGCCATGAATTATTGATCTGCTAAAGTTTTACATACACAGTCATGGTGCAACTAGTGTACTACTTCAAAAAGTGAAGCTTCAAGAGTTTTCCCATGAGTAGTTAGTTGCCCTGGGATCAGAGTTTAAAGATACCATGAACAAGTATACAACTAGGCCCTTGCATTCAAAGACTCCATTCTATTCTATATGTGATAGCATCTGAGTGCCTTCCAGTCACTCATTAAGTGACATGAGTGACATCTATCCTACTGGTTTGTTCCCTCTCTCTCATCCTCCCTATGAAGTCATCTGGACATGCAGAACGCGAAACCTCAGCAGATGCTCCATTGCACAATATTGTCAAACACAGAGAGCGGAAATCCTTCAAAAGTGCTCAACGTTGACGCTGCAAATAAAACTGCAGTAACCAAAATGGGGTTGCACAAAACAGAAGCCTTCACGTGATTGGCTTGTTAAAATGCATGGAGTGTTCCACCTCGTTCAATGACGGCACATAGGCTTAGCCGCGCAGTGTTCACAAAATCATATGAAATCCCAGGATTAAAAATTGTGATTATACATTTTATGACCCTCACGTACGGTAGGAACAGAGTAATACCAACAGCACAATATAAACACGATGGGCAGTTTCAAAGGTAATGCAGCATTAATCTCAATGATTTGGGATGTTCTTTCCTACACGTAGTAGGATAATTGAAAGTCAAATCTCTAACACACTACACTGAAGAACAGAAATGTTACAAGTATACCTAAACAAATGCATATGTATTAGAACCACACACAGCTTTTTATTAATAAAAAGAATCTCTAATTCCAATTGATCCATCATGCATCTGAATGAAGCAGCAGAGTTCAGTGTTACAGACGGGGAAGCTCCAAATTACACCTTCAGAGAACATGTCTTCCCCTCCAGTAGATTCCCGCTTAATGCGGTCACAAATAACTGGGAACATCAACGATTCTTTGCACTTAAGGGTTTGTTCCACCCAGACCAAGTGGAGTAAGGGATGCTAGGGAGGTAGAACTGCCTGCCCAGCACTACACAGTTTGCGGGATGTAGAAACATGGGAGAGAAGAAACACACTGCTGTGGATGAATTTCTGGTTGACCAAAGAGTGGCAATGCGCCCCATAGGGAGTGGTGAGTGAGATTTTCGAAAGAACCAAAGTGATTTAGAAGCAAGCGGCTCAACAGCTTTCAAATGGGACTCGCCCTCCTGCGTCACTGAGGCACTTTGGAAAATCCCTCTGAGTGTTTGGATTTCATCAGCTGGAAAGATGAGTCAGCCTGATGCAGGGCCTGGCAGGGAGTGAGGCTCTGGGACATTTCTAAAAGGTACAACTGTGGTGAATCAGTGAACTGCTCTTGGAAGCCAACTAGTTCTCTTCTCCTCCACGCCCCTTTAACAAAGACGGAGGAGCAAAATGCCTTATATCAGAAGCTACGGTATCTCTGCTTGGAACCTCTTCACGCCACCTTCAAAACCATGAGGCAGCTCACTGGACATGCAAGCAGAAGGGACAGAGGCCCTGATCCTTAAAGGTGTTATGTACACTTGAGCATCTGGCCCCAAATACCTTGGCAACCACTTCTAATTAAAACCATGGAGAAGATGCTGAACAGAATACAATTAGTTTCACACAGCCTGCTCCAAGCATGCGGCACCTCACCGGGAAACAAAGCAATCCTAGATCACTCACTTGTTTGAAAATTCAGGTGGTTAAATGAGTCAGTTATCATGCATGTTGCTATTTAATTTATGGGACGATCGTGTTGCTGTGACCACTTCTACAGTGAACACATCCAACATCACTTGAAAAGCTCAGAGTGAGGAGAAGTCAGACAGAGGACAAAGGGACCATCACACTGGCTGTGAGAATCAATACTATCTACAGGGGAGAGGGTTAAACCTTTATCAGCAGATACCCTGGGAATCTGGTAACCTGTGCCGGTAACTGTGTCCCATTGTGTTGCTACCTCTCACTGGGCTTCCTTCCCAACCTATCATTCTTCACAGACCAGCTGCCTCCCTGCTGCTCTGAGAGGGAAGCCAAAGTGATATTCACAGAACAGCACCCAAAGACTTGCAGGCTTTCCTGATTGCGAGCCTGGAGTGGGGATGGTCTCTTGCTAAATATACATACAGCCCCTAGCACAAGGGGGCTCTGCCTTAGCCAAGGCTTTGCAGTGCAACCCCAAAAGAAAGGGATAAACAAAGTTGTTCTTCAGGCAACTTAACAGTCCACGTTTAGCAGCAGCTCAGAGAGCATCATCCGATTCCCAATGAGGGGCAGTGACATAATACCCACAGCATCCAGTCCTCCTACCCCAGCCTGACTGGAGTCACTCTTATGATTTTATTAAGACAACTGTGTGCAGGAAGGAGAGCATGCTGCAGCAGCCACAAGCCAAACGGTAGCTGTTTCTATCATGCCTCGGGAGAAGTATCTTCATCCAGCAGTAAGTAAATTCAGTAATTAAATGTACACTAAATTATTCCCCCTGTCCTCATCACTGCCTTCACCACAATGCCTCTGTGTCACGGAATATTTTGAGGAACTGATCTAGTGATTGGGGCAGCGGATTGGGAGTCGAGTCTCCTGGATTCCATTCTGTTGCTATAGACTCACTTTGACTTTCCTTGGGCAAGGCATTTAACTTCTCTGTGCTTCCCTTTATCTACTTGTGAAGTGCAACATAATACCTATGTACCCCCTGGGGATGTTGTGCAACAACAGACGCTCCATGTTTTGTACAATTTCTGCATAACAGCAGGTATCAAGGAGCTGTGAGGGAATCAATCGTTCACCGAGCAGACGGAAAGACTAGTTGTATGCATGAAATGTGAAGTATTGTTATGGTGCTGTTACATATAGACTTGAAAATTCTTTTGCTTAGTGTGCGAACAAGATTTTAGTCTTTGAAGAGATGCTATATTGTTGTTAGCCTCGACATGAAATAGCATTTTAAGAGAAGCTGGCAGAGAGTTTGCTCTCTCCTTTAGTCAGTGTATTTGGAGGCAATTTCTGAGAAAGATGAGCCTCCTGGAAGTCATGCATTGGTGCACGGGCTGAGATGCCTGCATGCTGTTTATAGACTAACAGACGTATTGGAGCATAAGCTTTTGTGGGTGAATACCCACTTCATCAGATGCATGCAGTGGAAGTTCCACAGACAGGTATAAATATGCAGGCAAGAATTAGGCTAGAGATTCTTGCCTGCATATTCTCTAGCCTGATTCTTAACTGCATATTTGTACCCGCTTTTGGAAACTTCCCCTGCATGCATCTGATGAAGTGGGTATTCACCCACAAAAGCTTATGCTCCAATATATATTTTAGTCTATAAGATGCCACAGGACTCTGTCACTTTTGCAGATCCAGACTAACACGGCTACCCCTCTGGTGCACGTTGTTTGTGACTGCCTCTGTTCCAGATCTAGTATATATATGGAAATAAAGAAAGTTATGGTGGGAATATACCAAGAATCCACATCACTGGTTTCTCCTCCTATGGGAAGCCAACCTGGAAGGCCCCAGAATTCTGCTACCATTGAGCTGAGGGGCAATGCTGGTGTCAGCAGTGGGACTCTGGTATCTGAAAAAGGGGCAACAGTATAAAACAAACCAGTGTTGCTTGTTGGGGTTACACCTCATCAGGAGATCCAAGTGAAAGTGAACTCTTCCTATCTAGAGCTCATAGAACACAATGGGCTGTTTTGGTTAGACAATGAAAGAGTTTTTCATCAAAATTTGAAAGTCAAAGCTGGTGGCATCACCCAGTTCTGCATTCATGGAAAGCCTTACAGGTTGTCCCAGCAACCGAATAGCTCCCAGGGAACTGTGAAGCACACAGCAGTTAACTCGCAGTAGAACACTTTGCTTTTGTGGAGGCCTGCATCCACACAGCTGCTCCTTCTTGGGTGGCTGAAGTCCTGAGAGAACAAGAGACAATGAACTCCTCCAGATGGGGCCTAGTGCCCACTGGAGTCACATTCCCTACAAAGTCATTGATGCCACGTGGAAGGAAGAAGGGGAAGAGTGAACATCTGCCAGCAAAAATGGCAATATTTTCATGTTCTCTGAGCCAAAGGCGGTCACAGTCTGCTAGATTTTCCTCTGTATCCAGTATGAATTGTCCTCTTCCTGTCAGAATCACTAGGAGCAGATTGTTAAGCTAATCACTAAGGCCTGATAAGCTTAACAATATACCTAAAGAATCTGGCTCCCCATTTTGTTGCTGTTCCTCCAGAGAAATGTCAGTATATCCAAAGGTCTAGAGACAGTTCAGGGTATCGTTAGATTAAAAGCAAACATCACTGTGGAAGTTTCAGTGCACCAGCTAAAATCACCTGCATTGCACCCACGATCACTAAAGACCGCGGGTGTGGTGGGCAGCTGAAGGTAAGCCTTTGGCAAACCCGAGTTCAGGGTAGGAAAATGTCCGGTGTAGCTGACACCTCCATGCAGTGCACAATCTTGGGTCTTCAATCTTTGCTCTGCAACAATCGCTGATTGCTCACATGTTAAAAATGTGACAGGTTTTCAGATGAATAGTCACATCCTAAACATCCAACCCAGATAAGTTTTCTAGGACTGACCCAAAGGAAGCGGACTTGCCACACTAGGTAGGAGATTAAATTGCAACACCGAGTTTGCTGAACTTGCAACTACTGGTGCTTACTGTATTATTCACCCAACAACAAAAGGCTAGTCTTATTTCACCACCCAGGACTCTTACGCTGGGGTTACGTTCCACGGTCAGTGCATAAAGCGAAAACCACATATAGTCGAACACTCATTGAGTGAAATGGTGGATGGAATCGCCCGCACTACAGATACAGTTTTTAAATTGTTATTTTTCTCTTTTTCTTTTTTTGCCGACTGCTCAAAGCTGAATTCGTGCATGTTAAATGTGTGTAAAATGCGACTCGCCTGTACTGCCAAGTGTCAAGACTAAAATATCTGAGATACATATTAAATACCAATATTTTATTTTTTTGGGTGCGGTGCGCGAGAGAAGCAATTCATCACAAGGTGCCACAGTCTAGAACACTAAAAAGCAGAGAAATATGGCTGGAAAGAGCCAGCAAAAACAGATGGCCTTATGGTTAGATGCACTGGACTGGGACACAGGAAATCCGTGTTAAAGCTGTCCCATCAACTTCCCGCGTGATCTTGGGCAAGTCACTTAACCTCTTTGTGGGTAGGTCTTCCCTTTGAGCCGGAGGCGTAAATCCCAGCTCAAGCAGACATACCTGCTGTAGCTCCGATCGAGCTAGAGTGCTAAAAGTAGAGCTTAGTCACCAGCGGCACACGGGGCAGGAGGGACTCACTGCCCTGAGTACTGGCACACCCAAGATGCTAGGCATGTACTTGGGGCAGCTAGCCACTCCCACTGTCTGTGCCAGCACAGCTACACTGCTTTTAGGGAGCTAGCTTGATCAGAGCTAGCACGGGTATGGGCCCCTTGAGCTGGAATTTACACCTGCAGCTTGAACCTGACTGGGGCTTTGATCTTGGCAGGGACCCTCTCGGTGTTACTCTCGTCAATAAGAATAGGATTCCACAAATTAAACTGGGGGCTGAACTTGGGAGAGTGTTTTCAGAAGGTTACCCAACTCCCATGGAGAATGCTTTACAGATTCATAGCTAAAGCACCAGCAATGTACATTTAAAGCTAGTCTCTCACATAACACTTGCTGATTTGTAGAAAGACAGTGTTTGCATGCTGCTTAGCCCAACAGGGCCCTGATCCCAGATGGGGACGCTGGGCGCTACTGTAAAACCAATCACATCGCTGACACATGGCACAAATCCGTAAACAAGTACAATCTAGAAAAAACCCTACAACTGTAGTCCTGTCCTAACATCAACTTCAATGCGTGAAGATTCCTTCCGCATATTTCCAATAATCTCATCCCTGTTTGCCAAGGTAATTAAGTGGATTCAAAACATCTTTCAAATAAAGAGAAGGAAGAAGCCGCTCATAGAGCAGTTCCAAGTTGTCGAGTGAGAACTGCGTGGCAGCAGCAGGGCTGCCAGGGTTTTAAAGAGACACCTTTCAGCCTCCTATCAGGCTTCAGCAAGCACGAAATCAACCCAACACCCCTAGCTGTTTTTCCTGTCGCTGTTCCAAATATTACACAGTGGGCTTATACAGAAACAGTGGGACATTTTCCAAATCATTTAACTAATGCTGAAATCTAATACTCAACACCGACAGTAAGAAGAAGGGGCTAGGTGTAGCAAGACAAGCTGGCCAAAATGATTTGCAGAACATTTATTTATTTATTTTTAACTCTCCCTGGTGAAAATTTGCCTATTTTTGAGTTTGCAAAATGTTAGAGAAATCAGAACAACCTTACAGACACTGGGAAAATACCTGAGAGTTTCTCATAGGTATTTTTTAATGGAGAGAGGGGGAAGCAAAATGTCGGAGCTTGGTGGCAGGGTTTCCACATGGTTTTTTGAATTTCAGACAGAACTAGTGTGTGTTATATGGTATGGGCACCATTTCCTCCCATTGGATTAGTCGGTCCTCGTGCAATCAGGAGACTAGCAGCAGGCCACAGCTGACTCCTCTCACAGGGAGTGGCTGGATTTTGGGCCCGTTCTCCCAGCCTGTTAAGGGAAAACAAAAGACTTCACAGGAGAGAGTGGCTGCTCCCCAACAGCATGTGTGGGCAGAGGGAGGAGGAGAGTTACTTACAGCCACATCACCTGAAGCCAGTCAGGAGTGTAACTGCCTCCCTAAAAACCATGCGCGGAGAGTGTCCATACACCAATAAGGCATTGGAAGAGGTAGCAGGACACCAGTCTTTCCCTGCAAAAAGAAACCACCATATCCTTCAGGGCTGGTGGGAAAGAGTGCTCAGGGCCTCTTGGATAGACAGGGAAACACCACACAGGCTGGTGTTTAATGGGTTCTGATAAGCCTCCAAGCCTTGATTCTCCAGGCATGCTTCCCCATCGCTAGATGGATCTGTAGGCTTGGCGTGGCGATGCTGGCGCTGGGTCATCGCACGCTCTTACTTTCTGTTTGGCTGTGCTAGCCACGAGTTTTCCATTGAAAGGCTTGCCAGTGAAAAAGTCATTTTCCACAAAAATCAAGATGCTCCAAGGGAAGATTTTGCTTTAGCTGAAATTTTCCCATCGGGAAAATCAAATGGAAATATTTGACGTTGGGTCGGTTCGACCTGGACATTTTGTTTTATTGAACCAATCTGAAAGGTTTGTAATCAGGTCATCAAAATAAACTGTATTTCCTTATCAGAGGTATTGTACAGGCCTCAGTATCTCCTATGGGCCAGATGCCCTGGAAGACTGAATCTCCCATAGGAAATCCACACTGCACTATCTGATCAAGCTGCATGACAAAAGCCTGGCCCATATGGGAGAATGGGTGCATCGAGCTCCCAAAACACAACTTCCAGAGCAGCGGTTCTCAAAGTGGGGGTCGCGACCCCTCGGGAGGTTGCCGGGCGCCTCCCAAGGGGTCGCGAGTCCCTGTGGCCGCCAAATTGATTACTTCCGCATTCGGCGGCTTTTCAGCTGACATACTGAGCCCTATTGGGAACACTCGGCATGTCCGCCGAAAATAGCCGCTGAATGCGGAAGTAATCAATTCGGTGGCATTTTGGCGGACATACAAAGGTTGCGCCGCGCCGCCAGAGAAGAAAAAAGGGTCACGGTCTCTGAAAGTTTGAGAACGTTGTCCTAAAGGCAACAAACCACAACAGGAAATCCATTAATGTTGAACTGACCAAAATGTTTAATTTTGGGTCAGTTCGACAAAGTAAAAGCCAAAACATTTTGCTTTCAGGAACACCAAAATTGGGGCAAAATTATATTCCACAAAAAATTTCAACATTCAATTTTTCATTTCGATTTGGGACAAGAACCAAGTGCTGAAAGGTCAGCATTTCCTGTGGGACAGAAACTCCAAATTTTGCTCGGCTGTAACGCTAACACTTGGGTTTACATGGACTTTTTTCCTTCCCCTTCCAATCAGAGTGTATAGGGCACAAGAATCATTGATGCTTCATACTGTGGGGACTTGTCAAGAGACAGCCTGGCATAGACACTGTCATCCCAGAACAGGAACCAAACCACCACCATTTTGCCGTCAACCTTATGCTCACTGCCCTCACTCCTGCTGCCCAAAATTACAGCTTAAGAAGCCACATGCCATTTGGGAGATTACCACATCCCCATGGGCTGCAGAGGAGGAAGAGATTGCAGCAGCTGGACTAACAGGAGCTAAACTCTTAGTGATGGAGTAGAGAACATGCCCATATTTACTGCTTAGGCCTCATAGCCACTTGCATTGCCACAACATTGCGATGGAGCCATCTGTCCTTCTGATCAGCCAATGCTCCCTGTCCTCCCTTGACCAGTCATGCCATGTAACAGCAGCCATGGAGAAACAGGAGGCCAGTGTCAGTAGGGCCAGCTACCTACATTTCTATTTCCAGAGCACTACCTCTCCAAGATGCCTAGGTTCCATCTACCTAGCTGCTTCCCACCCAACCATTCCAGTCCCTTTTCAGGTTTCCAGTGGTTCTGTACCCCAGACTGCCCTTCCACTCTGGGAATCACGACTGACAAAGCGCTAGGGATGAGACCAATCAAAAAATTCAGCTCAGGTGACAGCCTGCTGTTGGGGGAGGTCCCAGACTGCGTGTGGGCGAAGACTGACTAGGTTGCACCGGCAGCGCCGCGTGTGGAAAGTTACCCACCAGGCCGGCCTACACTAACATGGGCTCCTGGCTCAGGCACTGTTAGATTCTCTCTTTCACAAGCACTACAATTGCTCATGGCATCATCTGTGCCTGAACTAGAGCTCAGGCTCCAGAGGGCAGGGAATATCCACCTCTCATGCACACTGTCAGACCTAAACAAAGCAATATCCTGTAAAGGAAATAACAGCCATGAAGAGAATAGGGGGCTGGGGAAAAGACTGACTCTAGAGTGGCTTTTCTTCCAGGAATGGCAGATGGAAAGTTCCAGAGACTCAAAACTCCACATATTCTGTGGGGAGAGAGTAATGCTCCTTTACAGGAGCTCTGTTTCAACCAATGGGAAATTCCCAATGCACAGCTGGAAGTCACCGATGGGAATTCAAGGCTAGGAGGGCTGTCCAGTCACCACCAGTAGCAAACCCTGATGTTCCTTTTAGTTAAAAGCTCATTTGAAATCACTCCTCCTGACCTCGCACCTATTAAAGCCAGTGGGAGACTTGCCAGGGATGGGGCCCAATGTTTTTCTGTGGTGCCCTCCCAAAAATAGCTGCCCCATTGCCTGAGAAACATGCAACACTCACCACAAGCTCACTGAACATGACATCCAGCTCTTCCACCGGGGGCATTGGCAATGCCGGCTCCATGGTCTGTAAGGCGAAGTTGCTGTCATTGCGAAGCCGGTAAGTGATCTCCGGATGATCGTTGCTTCGGAAGCAGCAGAAGATGAATGAAATCCCCCGTCCACTTCTTTTTCTTGGGGCCATGGCCAAAATCCTCTGTGTCCCTTCCTTCTAGCTACTAAATCCTACAGAAAGAGGAAGGACAGCAAATGCTTGAGTATCCACTTTGTCCACTTGTGTTGAGATCTACTGAGAAGAGACCCAGAATCAAAGCCCCCCAATCTACACAACTTGCAAAAAAGTGACATTTACATGCCAACGATTTCTGCTCCAGTTTGACATTTACAGTTCCAGCAACTCTGATGACTGTGCTGATTAAAAGATACCTTTGTCCTCTTATGGCCATAATTTTTTTTCTCTCCCCCACAAGCTGCAGCTGAATCAAGAAGTTGCCATGGGCAATTGCTGTAGATGAAAGACCACCATTCTGTTCCAGCGCTGAGAGCTACAAGAACTGACCCAAGCCCTCTGATTCCTTCTCTCTCTTTTATTGTCTCGCTCCAAGACAGGTCAAGTGTCACTCTGATGCCAATTAGCTCCATGCTGTACCACCTTTTTTTAGCTCGTGTGGACCTCTTGCAGCATTACAAAATGTTTTAGATTTAGTGCGATGGTGCTGCAAACAGTTCTGTCTGGTCTACATCATAGCTAACAAGTTTTCAGCACTAGAGGACAGCCTTTATGATTCCAGGGGCAGATCCTCAGCTAGCATGAGCCAGCAACACATCAGGGCAATCAAGAGAACTTGGCCCCTTTTACACCAGCTGAGGATCCAACTGTGGACATGTTATTTTTATTTAAGGGACAATTGGAAGCCATTTTTAAAATTCAAATTTCAGTCAATTTTTTTTTGAAGGAAGTAAAGTCTGCGCAATCCTCCCCTACAGCCAAGCTTAACACATCTCCAACAGCACAGCCTGAAACCTCATTTCACATTACGCACCTTAGGGTTTACACAAATGTGACGATTCAATGAGTTCACACAACCGTGACATCTCTTATGGTCACTTGCTACCTGAGAGTTATAAGCTGAATTCATCTGTAGCATTCATCTGTTGGAATCAGCGAGTTTTTAAAAAGGTGTCCCACGCCTGGCAAGGAAGTTTTGCTCCCCACAACCAATCGTTTCCCAAAACAAGACATGTCTTCCCAATAGGGAAGGCAAATTCACAGATTTTTCAAAGGCCACAAGTTCCATTTGCCCTACTCTATGGATGGGGAAATAGAGCACGGGAATGTGAAGTAATCTGCCTAGCGCAGGGGTTCTCAAATTTCATTGCACCATGACCTCCTTCTGACAACAAATGTTACTACACGACCCCAGGAGGGCGGACCAACGCCCGAGCCTGCCTGAGCCCCACTGCCCCAGGCGGGGGGACTAAAGCTGAAACCTGAGCCCCGCTGCTCTGGGTGGGGCCAAAGCTCATGGGCTTCAGCCCTGGGCACGGAGACTGTTACCTGAGTCCCACTGCTCAGGGCTGAAGCCCTTGGGGCTTTGGCCATGGGCGGTGGGGCTCAGGCTTCAGCTAAGACCCCAGCAAGTCTAATGCCAGCCCTGGCAACCCCATTAAAATGGGGTTGTGACCCCCTTTGGGGTCCTGACTCACAGTTTGAGAACCGCTGGCCTAACGCGATGCAGTGAATCAGCAGCAGAGCTAGGAAGAGAAAAGTTATTTCCTGATGCTCCCCTCCCATGAAAATCCCGAACCTTCACCACAGAACCGGAACTTTAGCTCTCATCTTCCATGCCAGAATTTCAACCTGAAAGCTATAAACAGAGACACCATCCTCAGAACGTGTCTGGTGTTTTCGAAGGTCCTAGCTTACATAAAAACATCAACAGACTTAAGTCTGAATAAAAGAACAAGGATGAGACTAGGTAAAGAATTATTTCTGTTTTAGTATTTAAAAGACAAATGTGGCCACTCAGACAAGGTATTTTTTAGATGGCTGCAGCTCTAGTGCTATTTGGATTCATAATTACCATATATAACCATAAAGACAGCAGCAGTATCATTTGCAAGACATAGATACAAGCCCAGCAAATTGCAGTTACTAACAAGAAACCCTAAAAAACTTGAAAAGGAGAGAAGAACCTTAGCTAGCAGGAAACAGCACAAAATGCTGCTGAATATTCATTAACGTGAAAGATTAAAAGCCAAAACTCTGTTTCCTGATGCATTCTTCAGCTAGAACACTTCAAAACATGCTTATTGCAGCTACAGTACAAAGTCTGGGGTGCAAGACCTTATCATTCCACTTCATCGTTTACACAGAGTTTGTTAAACTCTGGGGGAGGGACCATGTCACTTTGAAAACAAGCTTAGATTTCTGCAAAAGTCCCCAAATTTCCACTTTCATCATGAGTGTGAGCAGGACTGTGTGTGTGTACGTGTGTGTGTGTACGTGTACACACACACAGACACATCTCTCTCTCTCTCTATACACACACACACACACAGATAGATAGATAGCTATAGATACAGATATATAGTACAACCCCAATTAGGTTCACAGAATTTCAAGGTCAGAAAAGACTATTATGCCATCAGTTCTATGGCCTGTATAACACAGAAAACACCTAGTCTTGGATTTGAAGACTTCCACGGAGGGGGTGGATTCTTCAGCTCCTGCTAGGTTTAATCAATCTCAACCAGGAGAGTAAGTGAACACAATCTAAAAGTACCTGGGTCAGATAGTAAACTCCTTGAGCCAGGGTCTCTGTCTTTTTGTTCTGTGTTCGTACAGCACTTAGCTTAATGGGGTCCTGGGCCATGATGAGGGCTCCTATGCTCTCCTGCAATACAGCCACCACCATTTAGGTCATGTAAGAATTATTTGTATCTAGCATTTCCTGCAGCAAATGCAGCCAGAAAGGCAAGGAAAAAACCCAGAGAAGTATTAGAATATTATGCAGCCCTGGAGAACTGAGGCAGGAGTTAGGTTTTGAGCCCCAAACAAACTTACACACAAGTAATCTCACTGAAGTCAGTAAGTGAAGCTATTTATTTGCTCAACTGTTTGCAGGATCTAAGCCTTAAATTATAATTGTTTCTCGGAGGCCTCAAACTTCCTTGAACCCACATGAATGGGCAAGCAATAGCTATGCCACTGAAATACCATGATCGTTTTCTTTCGCTGTTACGCCACAGCCTGAACAACATATAGAATTCTCTCTATTGCAAAAGAGCTGTTCTGTCAGTCAGATGGACACAATACTGGCTTTTGCCAAGACTGCTTATTGGTTGGGCATCAGTGGGGTTATGACTTGCAACAAACCTGATTTTCAACAAGGCACTAGTATGCAAGTATATTCTAAGAACATAAGAATGGCTGTATTGGGTCAGACCAAAGGTCTATCCAGCCCAGTAACCTATCTATCGACAGAGGCCAATGCGAAGTGCCCTGGAATGAGTGCACCTAACAGGTAACGATCAAGTGATCTCTCTCCTGCTATCTATCACCCCCCTCTGACAAACTGAAACAGTAAGGTTGAGGTTTTTTGGCTGTCCCCCTTCTTCCTGTGTTCGTGTCTGGTTTTATTCCCTGGGGGAGTCAGACGAGGAACCATAATGATAGAATATAATTAATTACAGAGATGTACTTTTGGCAAGTGGGGAAGACGCAGAGAATTTGTTTTCTCCAGGCTTAGATAACCAGTCATGCAAGGAAATTCTTAGTCATTACACACCAGCAATAGACACTCTCTCATTCTCATTACAGGATATGCATATGACAAACACCACTCAGCATTCACAAAGCAATTTTCATTTCCAAGAGGGCTTTACTAACTTTAATCCTCACAGCACACCTGGTGCGGTAGGTGAGTAATTCTTAGACACATTGCATAGATGGAGAAACAGACACAAAGATGTGAAGGAAAACAATTTTCAAGCATACCCACTAATTTTGGGGTGCCCAATGTGGGGCACCGCAGGTCTGATTTTCAGAAGTGCTGAGCACTGGCAACTCCAGCCAAACTCAGTTGGAGCGCATCATCTCTGAAGATCAGGCCCTGGGAGTCAAGATGACTATTCAAAGCCCGAGACACCAAAAATGAGAGGATGCTTCTGAAAATTCTGACCTGCATGGCTTGTCCAATGCCCCAAGGAAAATATCGAGGCTGAGATTAGACCTGAGACGTTCCAGCTTCCCAGTTCTGTCCCAGACCACAGGTAGTGCATGTTACCATCCAGAGAGATTAGAGTGGGGGAAAGGAGTGGTGGGTCAATGATGGAACCCAGAGGAATCATATCAAATGAAGGAGAAGTGTGGCCACTACACTGAGCAAAAAGGAGCTGAGAGAAGGAAGGATGAGGGCGTAAAATGACATAATGAGAACAAGACTTTGTCCAGAGATGCTCTGTGGAACAACTTCAGTTGCTATGATTGCAGACAGAGTAAGGACTGGGAACAGCAAGGTGAAGGGGAGTGAAGGCATCAAAATACTGAGTCATCTGCAGATGGCCATCCTAAGTGGAGGGGAGCGAGTCAGGAACCACAGAGAGGATAGAAATGACAACAGACTGCCAGTCAGGAAAGGTACTGATGACTGGATTTGGACAAGGGGATGAGATAGTCAATTTTTCAGGACAGAAAAAACGGTGATCAGTGAGGAGCACCACATAATCTGGGGTCAAAACCCTTTTAGTAAAAAAAAATTTGCAAGAGCAATTTCCACACAATTTCCATGAAAACTTAAAAGACTTGGCAGGATGTTGCCAGCTGTACACATACTGGACCGGATTTGTCCATGATAGTGGACAAAAAGGAAAGTTTCTAAGGGTATGTCTACACGGCAGCGCTTTAATGTGGCTGTGTAGTTGCAGCTCTCCCAGCACTGTAAAAACCCCACTCCCATGAGGGGAGTAGCTCTCAGCGTTGTAACACTGTTTATGCTACCACTTTACGACCCTAAACTTGGATCGCTTGAGGGGTGGGGGGCAGTTCACACCCTTGAACGAAGAAAGTTTCAGTGCTGTAAGAGGCAGTGTAGGCAATGCCTAAGTGACCAAGCAACATTCCCTCGAAGGAATGCAAGAAGAATGTTTCAAATTATTTTGCTCTTTGGGGCAAAGGACCATTTTTCATTCTCTGTCTGTACAGCACCTAACGCAGTGGGGTTCTGGTCACTAACCAGCTCTCCTAGGTGCTATCCTGTCATATAAACAATAGATTTGCTTTCAAATGATTTTTCTCTTTAGTTTCACATATATATTAATTCCCCTACAAAATGAGGGGTCTGTACCTTAAACATGAAAGGGATACAATTACAGACTGCTCTAGTGAATTCCTAAAGAACTGTGTTTCCTTGAAAGATACCAGTAAATATCCTTACAGATTCGTGCCCTGCTCTGACCTCCACCTAAGGTCACTACCAATGGGAAATTGGGGTGCAACACTTAATCCAGATTCCTTCAAGAAAGGGTGGTCCAATGACTAGGGCACTAAGCTAGTACTTGGGAAGCCCAAATACAATTTTCTGCTTTACAGCAAACGTACTGTGTGACCTTGGGCAAGTCACTAAGCTTCTCGGGGCCTCAGCTTCTCATCAGCAAAGTGGAGATAATCGAGCTTCCCTACTTTACAGGGGTGATGAGAGGATAAATACACTAAAGTTTGCGGAGTGCTCAGACACTATGGCGATGGTAGCCAGATAAGTACCTAATACAGATTGTGTACTGAACAAAAATACTAGTAGTGACAACATAAAAGAAGCCTATAAAATTCAATATAGAATTTCAATAGTGAAAATAAGAAAGGCACAATCTCTAGGATAACTAAGGCAGGGGCATACATTTTAGGTTCCATCAAAGCTAGTGACAAAGGAGCAGATACATTCAGCTTGCAGGGATTTTGGTATAAACAGGTGATCACTGCACAGATTGTTGTGAATATGTCACAGGCAAAAGACAATCAAAAAGATTAATGGCAAGGGAAGAGAAGGAAGTTATGAGCTACAGAGGAATCTGTATTCCAGGCTTCCTATTAGAAGCAGAACTCCTTTGTCCCACCTCTGGTTTTTTCCCCTCATTCAACAGAATCTAATTTGCTCTGTCTGGTCCACCATGACCTTGCATACTGTTCTACACAACAATGCTACACCCCCCCGATTCCTCTCCTGATGCCGTCTGGAAATACAAAGCAGCAGGGAGTTGTTTTAATCACACCGCCTTCCCTCCCTTCCATGTTATGTGGCCTGCTTTTATGCAAAGTTCTTTTAATACAACCGTGAAAAACTAAACACAGCATTAGTTCGAAGTTAATCAGAGCTGTCTTTCCAGCCACTCCCCACTCAGCAGATACAGGTTAGGCTTTAACAGAAAGAAGGACTTACAGACCCATATCAGACACACTCGCCAAGATAGGAGCCTAATGTTACACTCTTCAATTCATTTTTAGGTGGCTACATAAGTAGCCTGATTTTTCAGAGGCAATGAGCACCCAGCAGCTCTCGCTGCGTTCAGTGGGAGCCATGAGTGCTCATGGGAGCCTAGGGCTGCCACCCAGCCGGTTTTCATCCCGACAGTCCGGGTTTCAGCTTGCATGTCCGGCTGCCATTTGACAAGCCCTGAGGTCAGTTTTGTTTTTCATTTGTGGCAACCCTAAGTGGAAAGAAGGAGGCGACCAGCAGCTACCACCAATTCCAGGGCGAAGCTGCTCCTATGGCTCGCGGCGGTGGAACCTTAGGGGAGTGAGAGGCAGAGAAGGGGACAGGGCCTTTATGGGGGAAGAGGGGTGGAGTTTCGGGGCAGTTACCAGCCATCAGAAGGGGGCTACCGTAAGGTTTGCCACCTAAGCAAGCGCATGTTGTACCGCTCGTGCGCGCACACACACACACCATGCCTGAGCCAGAGGATGAGAGGCTATTACAGGCCAGCTACAGAACCTGGCTCTTGAGCTCAAGCGATTCCTGCTTTTAGCTGTACAGGTCCCCACATCAATCCCTGGGGCTGGCCAAGATGGCGACTGTCACACGCCATGCTTTTGAAAACATGGCCGACTATTTAGGTGCCTCAAGATGGACTTCAGGAGCCAAACTTCAGGCTCCTGTTTTTAAATTTATGGCCTCAGTGTAGATTAGATTGGGCATGGGGCACAGGGAGAAGATGAAGTATGGAGGAGTACAGAGATAGTGCTTTTTCACTTTTGTTACCAATGGTGTTTGTAACAAATACTATCTAAAATGCCTTTGCATTGACAGTAACACGCTTCGGCATTGGTCCAAATTCAAGAGGACAGATACTGGCAGGGATTTCCCCAACACCCCCCTTGGGGGGATGTAAACCCCCCGTGAATTTCCAAACACCCCTCCCCAGTTTTGTGAACTAGTTACATGCCAATTTTGGAAATTTGAATTGAAATTGAAACATTAACACACACTTTAAAAGCATATACAGTGTAGGATAAAATATGCATATGAAAAGTATAATAGATTTGAAAAGTATGAACATAGACTAGCTTCCTTATACATTGTAAGCAAAGTCAAAATGAGTGCTCCCTGACAGCTAGTGATGAACTGGGGCTGTGGGGAAAGGTTTCAGGACCAGATTGTATTTACATTCATACCTAATCTACTTAGGTATCCAGAAAACAGAGCTATGTTGCAAGTGATAGATTTTGGCGGGGGCTGAGTTGCAAATCACTTGAATGGGGGGAGGGGTAATGAAATGTTGTTGTTCTTATTGTATGAGTAAAGGGCAGTAGAACTGTACTTAACCTGTGCTAATTGAGGGCATCAAGAGAGAGAGTGGGGACAGGTGTTTTGCTCTGATGGTCTGTCTGAGTCACAAGTTCTATTTGACCTGCCCTTTTCCACTGTTTAAAGACAGAACTGATTAAGATTCATAAAGAGTCTTTTGGTTTGTTAAGTGACCACAACAGCTGAAATCACTGATAACCAAGTCACATAAGGACCAGGCTTTATATAGACATGTAGTGTAGGCCAGTACTTAGTCCTCCTGTGGAGACACTTTTCCTACCCCACTTAGAGCCCAGTTGAAGTTACTGAAAGCTGGGTGGAACCTCAAGGGACCAACTCGCAGAGGTCACAGTGGCATGTGGCAGCAGAAGGTGACGGGCGGCACAGGGCCATTGGCAACAGAGCAAGGGAGTGAACGGTGGAACAACGGTGGCCTTGACAGTGGTCAAGGCCAGGTGCCCCAGAGGGAATGCACAGAACAGGTAATCAAGAGATCCATCCCCTGTTGCCCATTCCTAGCTTCTGACAAACAGAGTAGGGACACTCAGAGCATGGTGTTGCATCCCTCCCCATCCTGGCTAATAGCTACTGATGGACCTATCCTCCAGGAATTTATCTAGTTCTTTTTTTAATCCTGTTATAGTTTTGGTCTTCACAGCATCCCCTAGCAAAGATTTCCATGGGTTGACTTTATGTGGTGTGAAGAATTACTTCCCTTTCTTTGTCTGCCCCAGGGAGCGTAGGCTTGATGCTGACTGGCAGTAGCTCAAACTGAGGCAAGGTGGGGATAGAGAGTTGGAGGTTCTCCAGGGAGGGGAGACCGAGAGGCAGAGACTGTGGGGGTATTGCCAGCGAGCAGCAGCAGCCCAGATACAAGGGCACTGGGGTCCGGGAAAGGCACAGGGGCCAGCGGACAGTGAGACACTGGCCTGCAGAGGGCGCTCTGAGCTGGAAAGAGCTAATTCCCAGACAACCAGCAGGAGGCACTACAGAGGTGAGTTGTTGCACCGCTACACTCCACCTGAAAATTCGAACACCCCCCCCCCCAAATTAAATTCCTGGGGAAAACACTGGATATTGGTCTTGTCATCAAGTGTCCAGCCAACATGGATCCTTTTAGTTCCCTGCTCCCAAATACAATGGAAAAAGGGGAGAGGGAGAGAGAGAGGGAGACCAACCACTGCTTATTTTGTTTAACCGTATGAGGGGAAGCATGTTTTCCATAAATGCAGTAACACACAATGTGCTCCTCCGCCCAACACTTAAGGAGTTAAATGCGTTCTATCATATTTAAACTCTTCCTCAGCACACACAGTTTCATTGAAGCCTATGAAGTTTTAGCTATCAAAGCTTATGTAAATTCTTTGACATTTCTCTCAGGTCACTGAATCAATGACCTCATCTCCTTATTCGGGTTGGGAGCCATTCTGCCTGCATGGAAACCTTGTGAGATTGTCACAAATGCTGCTAACTAGATCATGGATCACTAAACATACGGCACCAGAAACATTCTCTTATGCAGCCCCATCCTACAAACACAGCACAAACCCATTTTTGTAATATTAAAAACTAACACTGAATTTCTTTGCGCTCATTACGGGCCAATGTGACAGGCACTCAAGGCTGATAATCTAGTAGTCACATGGTAACTGTAACTGTTCATTGAAGTTACGGTTGATGATACCCACAAGGGAATACAGACTTCACTCTGTCCCAAAACCTGTGGTTTCGTCTTCCCTTAAGGTCTTAATGGGGACACTCTTTAAGAAGGGATCAGTCTTCCTATATGTGTACAGTACCTACTACATTTGGGAGTGCTATTGCAAAACAAATAAAGATAATCACTCCATCAGGCTTTATGTTGGCAATTTTCTATAACAGGAAGAAAAAATATTCCAGATTTTTTTTTCTCCAGCACTAATCCAAGTTCAGCCTCCCACAGCAGCACAAGCTAGAAGCTCCCTCTGGATTTTCTAATAGAACCATACACTAAGATTTAAGAGATCCAAGGAGAAGAGTCAGGCAATTGACAGTATGCTGATTCCTCTCACCATTTTAGTCTCCAAGTGACCTTGGACTCTCCTTGTCTGTTTGCTGTACCTACCTGTCTTCTAGTCAGACTTCAAATGTAAGCTCTTTGGTTCACAGACAGGATAGTGGCTAGCACAACGGGGCCCTGAAATCACAAATCACACTTGGAGCGGAAACCTTGGTTGGATGAAGCATTAGAGCAAAACCGTTCATGCCCAAATGACAGCTAACAGCTAA
Organism: Dermatemys mawii; assembly: GCA_007922305.1. Lineage (NCBI taxonomy): Eukaryota > Metazoa > Chordata > Testudines > Dermatemydidae > Dermatemys > Dermatemys mawii. The sequence goes on from ML677332.1 coordinate 85,443,581, forward strand.
TTTCTCCTTAGAATCAGGAGCTTGGAGTACTTAAAACCTAGCACCAGCCAACAAAAGCAGCTTGCATCAATATTAGGGAGTCATAACTGTGAGCCCTTTGTCAAGAAAGCAAGTGTTTCCATTAGACATAAATACAGATCTCTGTCACCAGCCCCAGGCAGATTCCCAAAAAACTTTCTTGCATAAAAATATCTTTGGGCCTGGACTGCACAGGAGGAGAATTTTTGTGTTTGTTTTAAATGCATGTGCAACTGGAGGAGTTTTTGACAAAAATAGCGAATTTTCAATGTTTGAAAACTGCTCTTCTCTTGAGCCACTCAGGAAACAGCTTTATACATAAACCACAATGGTTTCCACACACTGCAGAGGAGACTCATACCCAGGGCTGTTTTTACTCAGGTGAAGCGTGGCAGCAATTAGCAATGAGAGGAGAGTTTAGAGACATCCTATATACTCTCACGGTGGACTGGAACCAACTCTCTAGCTAAGCTTTGGCAGAGAAGTTACCGCAAGTTCTTGCTCTAGTCCAGTGATTCTCAACCCACAGGCAACCAGCACACAGCTGCGGCCCAATGTGACATCATCATGGCCATACAGGTAGTATATAAGCCCAAATATCCATTTTTACCTTGGCCAGTCAACAGAAACAACTCCAGGCATGGCAGTACTACATGTACCTGAAAAAACTGGCTGGCATGGACAGGAGCCTCCTGGTACTTCAGGCAACCTGTACTGCCAGCCCCTTGCTCCTCTTCCCTCAAACCAGTCACAAAGTCACTGGTTCCCATTGAGATCCTACACCCTGCACTGGCACAAGCTGCGCAGCTCATGACAAACATAGGGATGTTTCCAGCACTGGTAGCAAAATCCCCTGGAGATTAGTGTCTGTCCTGCATACTTCTGAAATATAATGGGTGTCCTCCACCTCCCCCACTGATCTACTCCAAGCTAGAAGGGTAACTTATATCATTCTATCAAGAGCAGGTGCTCCTTATACTCAGCTATAAATATTCATCAGAGCAGACTTCATTTGCATGTGCCAAATGGGGTAGTTTCCATCCTGTATGTGGAAGGTGGACAGAGATGCATGGGCAGAGTTCAGGCTGATACTGAAACCTGAACACCAGCTGTACTACATTTGTAGCGTTTATAGCTCAATATTTTTCCGGACAGACATTCTGTTAATGTGTATTCATCTCACTTTCTCTCCCCCTCTTCTCCCGCCCTCCACAATGCATTACTGTCACTGTCAGCAGAGAAAACAGCTGAATTAACAGAGAGAGACTGACCTATCCCCTCATCCCTAGAGGTTATTCTTCCAAGCACTTTTTCCTGAGAACATGTCAACCTCACAGCCCTACAACTTGAGAGATTATAAACAACCCTTATACACATCCCGGGCTTTTTTTTTTTTTTTCAGAATTTATGATGTTTCCTATGCCTCATGAACTAAAACAGGTTTTACACCCTATATGTTTTGATTAAATATAAATAAATTCCTAATTCACCATTTCACTAATTTCCTGTAGATGAAACTGGAAAATGCTCTAATTGGTATGCTAACTCTGTCCTAGCTGTCAGCTAGATCCTTGCCAGCACTATAAAAGCTTTCACATCAAAGGTGTTTACTACCTTTTGTATTTTTATTATAAGCTACTATAGTGTTCATCAAAAATTAAAACGTACATCTCAGCCTGTTGCCTTGTGAGAACACATTTCACTCCATTTAAGGCCATATAAGTTTATAGCAATATTCTGAATTTAGCCATTAAAAATACACAGAGGTACCAAAGGAACTCGTATCAGTGTTCCAGTAAACAATCAAGTGCTCCTATTCAAAATCTATTTCACAACACCGTAACTGTTACTGGAAAATCAGCAGTTTTCTTTCTAACACATGAAATCCAGGCATAGTCTAAGCATACCTCAGCATTTTAGCAGGGACAAGAACTGTAGTTTATGTTGTACTGGCTACTGAAAGGAGTCGTCGCGAGGAGGCGCTGTGACAGCCTCCAGTTTTCTCTTGGCTCTTGTTCAAGTTTCTAGTCTTAGAAATGACAGAGTCCTGTGGCACCTTAAAGACTAACTAATATTTTAGAGCATAAGCTTTAGTGGGGTAATACCCACTTTGTCGGATGCATGCAGTGGAAGTATCCAGGGGCAGGTATAAATAGGTAGGCAAGAACCAGGTGGGAGATAATAGGGTTAGTCCAATGATGCTGAACCAGCTTGTTATCTCTAATCAGGGAGGGTGAGGTATTCCTCTAGCAGCTGAACTGGAGGGGCCTTAGAAACTATGCTTTGTTGTTCTAATGCACTTCTTTGGGGGAAGTATGGCAAGCAGCAAGGGAAGTTGTCCTCTGCCTTAATCCCTCTAATTAAGGTAAACTGTTGAGGCAGAGTGGCTCCCTGGGAACTGGGCTGAAATTCCCAGAAGAAGAGATTGCCTGCATGCTGTTTGCTGCATCTCTGTTCCAAGACTCGGGTGTGTGTCAGCAACGAGACGTGTCACTCTTAGAATATACCCAGAGTCCACATCACTGATTCTTCCTCCAATAGGAATCTGACTTGCAAGACTTCAACATCTGCTACAAAGCAGCAGAGGAGGGATGACAGTATGCTTGCTGGTTTGATGCAGGAATTATTGGGCAAGGTCTTTTGGCTTGTATTATTACAGGCGACCAGAAGACGATCCTAATGATGCCTTCTGGCCATAAAGTCTATGAAGTTATGGAAAAGTTTCTCCTTGTCATATCTACTGTGTCCTTCAGCACCACCTACTCCATAACTATATAGAACTGCAGAAGACATTCCTGGATCAAGTATTTGGGGCATAAGAAGCACTACACTTACTATGCTGACAAAGGTGTTCTGGTCAGCCAGATGGAAGATTATATATGATTTCCAGGAGGCCACAATCTCTTGTTTAAAAGGAAGTTGAATTGCCTACGAGCCCAATATGTTCAGCAATTCATTGCTCACCTTCTTTTATTACTTGCACTCCATCAGCACCATGCCACATACTTCAGGAAAAATGAAAAACCCATAATTATGGGAAAACCCTAATTTTTGTGCGCGCTGAGGTGTTAACCAACCCAATATTAAAAATCTCGTCCTTGCACCTTTCCAACAAAAAAATAGTTTTGTTTTGTTTTTTTAAAAGACCACCACAAAAACCTCTTTGAATCTTACACAGAACACAAATAATTTACTTCTCAAGATGAGGTCACTACACTTTTAAACATGCATGCACAGCTTTGCTCCACTGCTAGATCCTCTCCAAGAATCTGGGAGGAAGGTCAAGATGCGAGGCTTAAAAACAGGCAAACTTCTCTCCAGGAAGAGCCCTGGATGCAGGTCCTGGGGAGGTCTCCCACAAAGTGCTGAAAAATCAGCTTCAAAAGGAGCCATAGAAAGTTTTTGCACTCAAGAATTCTTCTGCAATGAAAATCCTGTCAAGGGACCCTTCCATATAAATCCTCATTCTCCTCCCCCGCCCAGTCCCCTTTTTTTGGAAGCAGCTGTTGAAGAGGCTATTGTGAGAACAAACATGCATTGTAGTGGCGCTCAAAGGGTGAGAGACAGTCTCTTCAGGACCACGTTAACATTCAAGGAGGGATTAATAGCAAAACTGGATACTGACAAGTGCCCTGAAAATGTGAAAGCTAGAAAACGAGATGCTCACAAAATTTCCCAAGCATGCCTGCATTTATACCCTAGGCCTCAAGGTGTTTACTCAAGCAGTGCCACAGAAATAAGAGTGCAGGGTATAAGTGGAAAGGCCCTGGCTCCACGGACAATAATAGAAAGACTAAGATACCATTATCTGGGAAGCAGCTCCACATCTATAACAATTTTGTTGGAGCTGTTCCAGGAGGCAGGAAAAGGAGAACTACTGATAAACTGGTGAGATACTAACACCACGCTCTGAGCAAAGTGCAGCAAAGCAGGTCAATAATATGTTACTAAATGGTCTGTCAAGAACATCTACGCCAATAATGACTCATGCACCTAACAGCTGTTAATTTCAAACATATACACAAAGTAAAGGGTCATAGGGGTAGCTGAGCTAGCAAAAGCTGCACTAGCCAAAGTTCCCACTTCTTAGAAATCACAAGACTCCTTTCAGATTCAAAACTAGGGGCTTGTCTTCACTAGCGCGGGGAGAGATCGATCTTATGGCAATCGATTTATCGCATCTCATCAAGACGCGATAAAACGATCGCCAGCAGCGCCCCCGTCGACTCCGTAACTCCAGCTCGCCAAAAGGCGCAAGCTGGAGTTGACAGGGGAGCGCGCCGCCGTGAGGACGGCAGGTAAATCGCCTGTAGATACGCCGATTTCAGCTACGTTATTAAAGTAGCTGAAGTTGCGTATCTACAGTCGATCCCCTGCCCTAGTGAGGACCAGCCCTAAGATAGCTCGTTTCTGAAATAGGACTAGGGTTAGCAGAGGGGCTTGCAGGGAGATTATCGTTAGCTTGTCCATGTGGGATGGGGTTACCCATCATTTCAAACCCGTTACATATACGAAGGTCTGCCAGACTGCAGGCACACCCCACCTGGGTGCAACTTAGTAGAAAAGAGTGGGGCAGAAGCTGGTACAGCTGTCACAGCTCAGGCAGACCATTCGTCTGGTTTTGAGCCAACTAGGCCTGTTTTCCTAACATTTGTCCCTGTCCGGTATGATTATAAAGCTGGATGGGGTTGTGTCTGGAATCACGGTAGACACAGAGAGGATGCCATTGGGCAGAATGCCCTGCTCTGCCCCTGCCAACGTGAGCTCTCATGCAAAATGACAACCTGTGTACGGTGTGACTTTGAAGGCACTTTGCGTGTATGGTCACAGCAGGGCAGCGCACTCTACAAAATGACATCCTCCGGGTTGTGACCTCACAAGCACCATGTATACGAGGTCACGGCGGCAGGGTTGAGGCCATTCCAAAAGTCCGGTATTTTGAGGATGCGTCACCAGCCATCCTACCCCTGCGAACTGTGCCAATTGCCCCAGCTAGGGATGTGGCCCAATGTCTTTGCTGGGTTTAATTACATGTTTAACCAAGCCTCAGCGAGAACAGCCACACGCAATCCTCAGAAAAGAAGCCTCAAGGAGGTCGATGTTATCTGGCTATTTAATGCCTCCCATTGTATCATTCACTTTACATATAATTAGCTGTGTATGCCAATTGCTTTATTGGATAATTTGGCAGCCATCCACACTGCCAATATACAGACCACCTTTCAAAAAGAGGAGAGCTCACAGGGCTGTCACGAGAGCTCTCCTCTCAGCATTCCCCCGCCTGCTTTAACAAGGGGCTCCAAGCTGCTTCATTTATGAGATGTATTCAGGTTCAGAAGTATTTACTTTGATGATGGAAAGCTCTGTAAATAGCAACAATTCAACGGACTCTCATTGCAGGTTGGTCAGGAGTTGCACTTACATTTGTTTGCTAATTAACCTTTTCCTTCCAGGACAATTAAAACAGTTAATTAAATGCCTGGCTTTATTTTAAATTCTCCTTTTTCTTCCATGCGGAGAGCCAGTCACCCGTTTGTATTCTGACCTCGATTGACTGAAAGCAAAGACTTGCTTGCTAAGCTTTCCATTTCACTGCTCCCCATTTCATTGTTAATCCCCAGAGTGCGACAACCTGTGCAGTTGTAAGGCACCAGTGTAAGAAAAGGAGATTTTCTCCTGTTAAGGCTCTAATTAATTTGGCAACAGAAACAGAATTTTCAAATCAATTAGTATCAAACATTTAAGGTACACCAATGCACCACCACTTATTCCTATCACTATAGCAACAAATGACAGCTTCCCAGGCTAGTCCCATTTGGCTAATTTGGGGGCAGGTTTTGAGATTTATGATTATACACACTTAAAATACAGGCTACTGCCCATGGAGTGTCCTTTACCTTTAATTAATAAGCAGAAACATACAAATCATTAAACTTGCATCTGAGGCCACCATTTAGACTCCAGAATATTATGGCTTTAAGTCAGACAATTTTTATTTTAAAGTGACAGTCAAGTAGTATCAGCCCAGGTTTTACTTTTGAAAGTGAGAGGTTTTTAAAATAACCTTAATGTTAATACATTTCTAAAGATCTAATTCTACATTCCCTACATTTGCCCAAAGCAAAATGCAAATAGCAGCTAGCATAAATTAACAGTATAAATTAGAAATTAATTTAAAAATTAGATTTGTACATTAAAATTTATTCGTAAAGGCTTCTTTTTTCTTAAATGTGATTTTTTCACATTCCAAGATTCTTTAATAAAATGTTCATTTTACAACAAAAACCTGCACTGTGACAAATTTTCATTTCCATGGCAATACAAACATTCTTCCCAGTGCTTTATCAAACATGTGCATTAAAGCTGTGTAAACGAAACCGCATTTCACTCAAGATTTGATTTTTCACAGTTCCATAGAAAGAGTTTTATAAATATCCTAATGTACCCAAGCTAATTCTGTTAATAAAATGGCTGTAAAAGCAGCACATTTGAATCTAGTACATAAACTAAAAGACTTCTGTTCCCATTTAATACAAGTGGGCAACTTAACGGACAAAAAGGGAAAAAAGGCTCATAGACCAGTGAAAGTGAATGCAGTATCACAACAATCGCCATCCATCACAGATCACTACTTTAAAGATCCCGTGTTCTATTTAACAACATCACTAAAAGAGGGCCACTACGCTACAGAAGAATATTAATTCTCCAGAGAGCAATTTAAATTAGACAAAAAGTGAAATTTACATAACTGTTTCAATTACCTGCCCTGAAGACTAATCAAGGCTTTACATTGCTTGAGGATTATTTATCTTATTTAAATGGGAACACACAGAGAAATTATGGCCCTGTCTCATTTTGCCAGAAGATTCTGCCTTGTATATTACTTACTGCAGTACCCAGAAATCCTAATCTTGAGTGGGGCCTCGTCTATATTCAAACTTGCATTAGTTAAGGCATGACTTTAATCTGATTTAGTTAGTTCAGAATAAATCCCCGGATGGACACACATAAGTAGATCGGAGCCATTTTAAAATAGATTTAGTTTAACTGTGTAAGGGATTGACTTCAACTAAAATTGATATAAACCAAATTTAAATCAATTTAAGACCACATACTCCAGTAATCTGTTTTTAAACCAATTTAGAGATAAACCAATGCAGCTCTAAATAAAGGCCAGGCATCTGACACTGTGTCTACCTCTAAGTCCCAGCACGGAAATGTTTACAGTTTAGGAATACCTTCTCCATTCAACAAGTTTTTGCTTCTGGTACCAAACCTTCCCATCAAAGGTTCATTACATCAGTTCTCTCAGCAGCCATTTCCCACATTTACCTAGAAGAGTGCGTTGTTAGAGTTTCTACTGATTATGGAGATGAAAATTTTCAGAGGTACCCAACCCATGTGATTTCCTTGTGAAGTCTAGGACGTTTGCAGTTTTACTTAACCTTCCTGCTCTTGGGGCAATTACATGAGAATCTCAGCTTTCATTTTTAAACGTTTCTAGTCCTCGCGGTTGCAGAGAAGAACTTGAAAAGGTGACCTTAGGGCAGTCGAATGGCTGAGAAACCAGAAGGCAACGAGAAAGGACCCACAACATTTTTGAGGGGGGAATATATTTTTAAGAGCCAGACTTGGGGTTTTGGAACATTAGGAGTCACAGCATCACAGGTGTGCCTTTGTACTCTGTCATAACTCCACCAGTCACCTGATGTTTTCATTGGCTATTGACATTCAGGCCAAACCTCAATGGAGAACAAGCGTTCGTGTTCATACAAGAAAAGCTACCGCAACAAATGTTTAGGGTGTACACATCTCTAACCCCAATATGTCAAGATTCAAGTTGGCACAGCTGCTGTGCAAAATACGTGCACATGCAAAACTGAACTGTGTTACAGACATTAGAAGAGTTAGTGTAGACATACTGCTTACAAAACCTAAAAATTCTCCTAACAAACAAATTAAGAAACAAAGTTCTTGTGCAACATCATCATTCTGGCTGTGAGAGGAGCAATCATGATGCAGCTGTAATTTTACCTTGGACAAGATTTGCAGCATTTTGACCTGAGTCACCCGATAAGCTATTTTGATTGCAAACAAGTGTTCCTCCCATCTCATGTGGAAGTGTTTGGGCTTTTAACTTGGCCAGTTTTAGAGTTTTTTCATACCTGCCCATGTGACTCAGTCATGCCTTCCTACCAATGCTGTAAAAAGATGAATACACCAGCCCCTCCTGTCAAGAAATTTCCTCAGCTAAGATACCCAGAAAAAACACAGGAGGAGTAAGAATACTCAGTGCTTTCAGCCTCTCTTAATATCCCGGTGCCTGACCTGGATGATCCACTTGCACCCACTTGAGGCTGGAATCCAATACCTTTACTAACAAGGAGATGTATTCCCACTGAAGTCAGTCGGAGCTACTTGCAGAGTAAGATGCTCCTCCCTGGGGCTAAGGGGTTCAGAAGCTGGTCCTTCAAGGTTTCTGCACTATGGAATCCTGTACGTTCACCTCAACCTATCAGCATTTTTAGGGACACCCAGATCACCCAGGTTTTTGATATAATGCTGCCCACCCCCACATCCACCACTGATATTTCTCTACACGGTGCCTGTGCAATGACTACCCTTCACTCTGGGTTCTAGAGTCCCTGTTTGGAGGTTTCTAACTTATTTCCAAGATGTTTTATTTGGCGGACATCACTTCGGTCCTGCTCTCCAATCACAGAGTATCTCCTGGACTCTGCTGAAAATGGCAGAAGGGACCCCGGAAACATCTTTTATGGACTCTGAAGCAGACAGTGGTGCTAGAAGCTGAGGTGCACCATTGTGTTTCTCACTAGAAGCCACAGCCTACGGTAACCTTTATCTGGCTTTTTCAGAGCTGCAAAAATCGGTGTCTTGGGAGGCTGAATCCCTTATTTGCAATACTGGGATAATTCTACTGTGAGTGGGATACTCAATGAGCCAATGTTCCATGAAGAGTGCATTTCACTTTGATTGAAACAAGGCACTGGCCATTTGTGCAAAAGCTATGCAAAAAGGTCCTTTATCTGCACTGGTGCTCATGGAATTACGACGTCTAGTCACTGATCAATACATGTGCTAGAGCAGTATCGTGGCAGTAAAGACCGTCACACCATTATTCAGTGTTTCCATGCATGACTGTCCTATTATGGATAAGTGCTCTATATCTGAAGAATGAGGTATTGCAGGATTAGAAAGAAATCCAATACACTGTGTATCAGTTTCACTACAGGTGAAAGTGTAGTGTTCTCTACGGTGAATAGCATACAAAGGTGAACGCAAGTGCTGTCTCTTTCATAGAGAGAGTCTGCCAATCAAGATGGGATGCCCAAAATGGATATGAAGAAAGGTCTCCATGAGGATTAGTTTGAGCTCCTTTGTGGCCCTATGATCATCATCTTTAGTGGATTGTGAGGAAAGAGCTCTTGGATGCTAGTTGTTTCATAGCACATTCCAATTCTAACAACTATTTTCACCTTAAATGGCTGTTTGGAAAGATGCACGCTGGATTTAGTCACCTTACCAACTCTTGATCCACTGCCTTAAGACCACGAATATGGATGCCAAGGGCAAAATATCTGAAAATATTCCTTTAAGACAAGGGACGACAGGCCAAAATATTCAAAACTGCTTGCCTAAAATTTGGCACCTTAATTCATATTTAGGTGCCTACATAAAAAGGGGCCATGATTTTCAAAGATGCTGAGCACCTACCGTTCCCAATGACTAACATGAGTTGCAGGAAGAGACCACTTTCTGGAAAAATCATCTGTGCCTTCTTATTCCACTTGGTGTTCAAAAATCTAAATTACCAGAGTGACGGGAGTACTTGAAATACTTATACGATTTATAAATTAGGCCTTCAGTAGTTTTCTGATAATGAAAAAATGGAATGCACACTATGCAAATCAATCACGACTATTCTCAAGCTAATCTAGGTTTTTATTCAGCACACATGGCCATGGCACCTAATAAGCTAATGCATGTTATATGGTATTAGTGTGGCTCCCAGTCCTTCAGCTGTGTTCTTGCTAGGGAAAACAGAAGGCGGAGGAGGCTAGGACAAAAGAGATAAGCAAAAAATGAACAGGAATAAAGAGAGAAGTGGAAACTGGAGAGAACAGCACGGCTTGGAAAGTTTACCTGACACCTAATAGCCATTTGGTGGATCTGAAAAAAAATTAGGAGTGCACCAGAGAGGTCCAAGTGAGCTGATGAGAAATCAACCTTCCACCTTCTCTCCCCCACATTTGTCTCCAGAGAAGTAGGAGGGTGCTTGGATTTAGACTAGTGTACTGTTCTTCGGGCGGGGTTACACTGGGAGTTTCAAACTAAGATACGCAACTTTAGCTACGTTATTTGCGTAGCTGAAGTTGAAATATTTTAGTTAGACTTACCTGGCTGTCCTCAAGGCATGCAAGTTGACAGCGGCAACTCCCCCGTCGACTCCGCTCACTCCTCCTGCCGAGGTGGAGTACAGCCGTCAATTCGGGAATCGATTTACAGCGTCTTGACGAGACATGATAAATCAATCCCCGATACATGGAACACTACCCGCCGATCTGGCGGGTAGTATAGATGTACCCTTAGAACCTGTTTGGAGACTCCCGTGTTTCCCATCAGCTTATGGAAATGGCTGCTAGGGATCTTGTGAACCTTTAACTCTTCTAACTACAGGCTATACAGCCCAAGTAACAGCAGTACTCAATTTCTGTTAGCGCCTTCCCTGCCATGACAGCAAAGCTCCTTATAAGCATTAAATTGACTAAGTCTCAACACTCTTGTGATGTGCACAGGTAATTTCACATTACCAGATGGGAACACGGAGACAGAGAGAGGGTAACTGTCTTGTCTCAAAAACTCTCAGCTCCTTGCTTTTACTCCTAGGCCATGCTGCCTCTGCGGTGCTACACTAAACCTCTCATGGCAGCTCCTATTTGAATTCTACCAGCAAGTTAGGCTTTTGATGAAATTAGAACAGAAACACAATTTTAGGTACCAATCCTGTAAAGGGCCCAGTCAGAAATGCAGACATTTGCTCCCAGAGTCCTGCTGGAAGTCAATGGAACACTGAACCCATGAATTCTCTTGCACACCTGACGGTCTTTTAAACTATGCACATTACTGCACTACTGAAGCATAATGTTGTCCCTGTCAAACACAGATGTTCTATGTTTATTTATTAAAAGAAATTTTCACCGTAAAAGTTCCACCATTTGCAGCTCTCATAACCTAAGCGGTGATTAAATGAACAGTTCTCATTTGCTTCACGGCTAGCACACGTACAATGCCGATCATTGGCATCAACTTCACATAGATGTAAGGGAAAAGGTCTCTGCCAATGCCTGTTTTATTTACCTGCAGCATAAAAAATTCTTTGACAGTTTATTCACACACACTTTGCCCACATAGCTGGCTTTGAGAAGAAATGGTGGTGTTAGCCTTAACTGGCACATCGATACAGTTAAAATCAAGATGGTTGACTTGCCAACAAATGCTACTATTCAGCCAAAAATACAGTGAACAGGTCTTAGACTTGTTACAGATTGGAATTTTAGATAGACATCTTGCCAGACAATTTTATATCAAAGTAGAAATAATTGACACTCCTGTAAATTATGCTGCTATTGGATTATAAATCTTGTTTTATAGAAAGAAAACAAGTCTTACTGAATAAATAGATTTGGATCTTTAACGTTTTGGCATCTTGTATCTGCCATGAGCAAATCAAGTGCTCTGTATGTGTTGTCCCAAAATAAAGATCCAAAAAGATACTTGCATCCTTTCCTGGTAAGTCTGTGCATGTAAAGAATTTATGGATACTCACCTGTCTGAGTGGGTAGTTCATGTGTGGTACTAACTGGAAAGAACCCATGACAAATAGTCCTAGTCTGACCCATTAATCTCTTAGAAATAGGCCTGATCCAAAGCTGGTTGGAGTTGGTAGAAAGACGGCCAAGTGAATGAATTTTAGCCTAGAGCTATAGGTTCTCAAAATCTGAATGCTGACACCAGAACTCCAACCTTCCCTGGGTGCCTGTGTCTACAGGTACAAAAAAATTAGTCCCTTAACTGGCCACACTCTGTCAGCAGTAGCTGTACTGCTAGACAAGATTTGGGCATCTTTCCCACTGCAATCTCTATCACTGCTATTAAATGTTTGCACAGTAGTGAGGAGGATGGGACCCTGGCCTGAATGGGGCCTCCAGGCACAACCACAATACAATTAACAGAGAAGTAAGGGCTACTGAGAAAAGAATGCATTGCTGCCTAATGAGTTTTTATCTCTGCAGCACTAGTTGTTTAAAGCAAGCCATGGTTCTGGTGTTCTAGCTTTTTTTTTTTTTGCATGACACACAGTTGAGAAGCTTTTCATTTTTAAAAACCCCTGTTTTTTTTTTTTTAAATTCACACTAGATTAGCACTAAGACAGTGGTAAATATAACAGTTGTTACCACATGCCTTGAGTAGCTGAAAGTCACCACATGGCCTCCAGTCTCATAACAGACAAGAAATTCTGACACTCTTTGTCCATTTCCACCACTGCTTGTGCACCAACCTTGTGCTCTAAAGCTCACTGAAGTAATTCTTAGCGTACGCACAACGTGTCTCAGGCAGCATCTGACCAGGATTCATCACCGAGTTTGGTCCATTGGCCGAATCATTCACCTCTCCAGCCCCGGCTGGGTACTGATGGGGAGTGAAAAGTGAATGCTGATCTATGCCCCACCCTGAAGTCAATGGAAAGATCCCATTGATTTCAATGGGGTTTGGCTCAGACCCCAAAATGGTAGCTACGCTAATTAGAAAATATTAAGAGCCCCCAACTGATTATAGTATCAGTCTTTTTATGACACATTCCCCGAGTGCTATTACGCCAATTACTGCATCTATAATTTTTTAAATGCAGACAGTTTTCCTGGATACTCTGTGAGCCTGATCATGAAAAGGGCTGAATACCTGCAACTTCCATTTACTTCAGTGGAGTCTCTGATGCCCTGGTCATCTCAGGATCAGGAAAACTAACAGGGCCCTCTTACAGCAAATTAATGTTACATGCCAGAGTGAGACTACAGGGTAAATACAAGCTATGCATCAAGACCAGCAGCACTGAGTGAATGCTGGAAGGGAAAAAATGCCATCGGGCTATTTGTTTGCATAGTTAATGTCAATATTCCTAGAGCCCAGGGGCCCACCCTGCAAATACTTTAGCATGACTTTGCTAGCAGAAGCGTGCATGTAAACAGCAGCTTCAGTTCATACGGCACGATATTTCTAGAGTGCAACTGGAAATTCAGAACAGCATCAGAAATCTGATTCCAGGAGTCACATACATCCCGTCAGTTACTGGAAAATAGCCTGGGAACTTTGTGTCCAAAGCAACTGGAATTTCAAATGCCTTCAGTGAACTGCGCTTGGATTTACTAGAGGCCAAAGATTAATCTTCAATATCTGTTCAGCAAATAACGTTGAATACATTTAAGGCAGCGCACGCACATGTTGGTCAACAATCAGCAAAAAGAAAGAAGGGGGGAGGGGGAGAACCATCATAGGAATTAGATTAAAAGTCACTTGCCCGAATCTCGTACAACTAGGACTGCCAGTTTTGGTTGAGCTTATTCCTGGAGGTTTCATCACATTACATAATCTTTAATTAAAGATTAACCTGTAATTCCTGGAGACTCCAGGACAGTGATACTCAGACCTTAGTGGTTCAGGAACTAAATGAGTCAGTTAACATTACCCAAAAGAGTCACAGCTGTATGAATTCACTGGTGCAGATAGTAATATAGACATTCATATTTAAACAGTACGATGAAAAATATTTAGTTTAATAGGTTATTCTCACAGCAAAATGTCTGACCAAGTATTATTTTATCAACGACAATTGGTTAACAACTTAGTAAAAGCATCGTGATTGGTTGATTCTATCATACGGTGTTTTAGTCTCATGTGCTGCAGAAATCTGCAGAAGACACATTAAAGAGCCACTTGTGGCTCGCAAGTCTCAGTCTGAGTATTACTGTTCCAGGACAATCCTGGAAGGCTAGCCACCCTATGTGTCACTTCTACGCTACTATAGTTGGTGGACCAAACTTTGTCCCTCATTTACACCTGCGCAACACTGTGGAAATGAAAGCAGCTGAAAGGGGCAAAGTTTGGCCTTCAGGGCTTTTTAAAGAATCTCTCCCCCACCGCCGCCCTCCCCACCCCACACACTCCAGACTATGTGCTCTTTTTTAAGGAAGGAACCTAACCGACCCAAATGCTGAGGTAAAGTACCCTTGGCATAGCAGTTTTCAGTCCACATTTCCCTTTCTAGCTGCAGCAGTGCATTGGTTTGCACTCTGAAAGTCATCTTCCCCACTAGAAGGCTTGAAAAGGTTCTTTGATGGGGACACAGTAGAGCCTGTAAATTGACTCTAAACTCCAAATTTCTCTGTAGCGGCAAAGTCCTGGCAGCCATATTTAGGCCGGACTGTCTAGCATGCGAGTACACACCCCAAAGGACATTAGAATCCAATATAATGTACCTTTTATGGGACAGCAGGCCATGGCCTGTCCACATATTTATATGGTGAGCTCTCAGTGGGTGGTCTAATTAGGAGACCGACCATTAGCTCTGTTACTCACGAGTCATGACCTGCACAGAAGTCCAGCATTAAATTTGTAGTTCAAAATATATTTTCAGGGTAACATACCATATGTGGTGCCTATATGGCTCAGCTGAGGAAATGCTTCATAATATACTAATCAACATTAGGGCTGTGTCCTTCCTGTATCAGGTAGTAGGAAGCAAAGGTTCAGAAGGAACATTTAACAACACGTTGAAGAATGATGTGCGAAAAACAGGATATACCAAGACAAACTGTCCAGTAGTTTTTAAGTGGGATGTTTCATATCCAACATGGCTTTAATAAATATACCACCCTTCTGGGATACAGAACTAGAATCCGAAGGTCAACAGATTTCCTCCTTTTAATTAGGTCTCCAGAGTTTTATTCTCAGGATCTTGAGAAATGACAAAGATTGTCAAAGTTCTAGTTAGCAATGGCTAACCAGTTCCTTAGTATTTATATCAGACTTGAATGAGAGAGAGACTTAGATAGTATCCAAACAACATCAGCTGCATTTATTGCTCGTGGCCCACACCTGACGATCACGAAAACGCAAAATTCTGTCTATGTTCTACCTGCATGTATGTCTGTGAGGAGTGCATGTATATATGACGGGTTAGGGGAGTGATTCCCCTGCTCATGTACACGGAGCATTGGTAGTGGTAGCATCGTCAGGGAGTACCTACCTGCAAGTTTCAGGCTGGTTTGTACTCAGCCTGCCTCCACTGCTGCTACCACGGTTATACTGCTATTTATACTTCCTTTAGCTTGATGAGAGCTAGCATGAGTATATGCATGCAAGCAGCGGGGGGAGGGGGGAGGAAGAGAGAATTCCCACCCTTAGTTAGTACCAAAGACACAGCCTTCGGCACAGAGAGCCTAAAGATTGGCCAGCTGTAATCGGGGGCGACACTTATCTACTTAGTAGGGCAGCTATGAGGATTAGAGAGTGAATGTCTATACCAAGCTCAGAAAATGCACAGTGCTATCAGATCCAAATATGCACATTTTGACAGTTTTGAAGGGCAGTTATGCACAGAGGAAGGAAATCCTTCACCGCTCCCTGTATCTGGGCTCTGCAGAGATAGGAAGACCTAGGACAGAGAGTCCGGTCCAGCAAGAAGAGCTGGAACGCGGACAGGAACAGAGTCTTCTACAGTGCGTGACCACCCAACAGTTTCGGTAGCAGATGCCTGAGGACAGAGGGAGGGATTCACACTCTTCGCAATACAGAGCTACCTGTGGGACCGGAGGATTGTAGAAGATACAAGGCACCAAGTCTCAAGGAACAATTTAAGCTATGTTCAGTATCATTCACATATCAGAGGTCATTTAAAAAGGTAGCATACATTCCAGCCAAAATTAACTTTCTAACACACACCTGATTTAACTGAACAGGGTTTTAATGCAGCTTCTGAAGCTCCAAGGAGAAGCTAGAGTAGTGATATACTATGCAAGAGACAAGTTGTCCATTGACTTTGACTTCATAACCCATCACCAGACCTAGTCATATGAAGTGCTGGGGGGAAGAGAAGAAGGACGATTACTAAAATAAATCATGTTTCCATCCCAAACAAACACTTGTAATAATAGAAGGTCCAGGTTACTCCCAAACTGACTAGAACGGAAGAGATTAGAGAAAATGATGAGTCTGTTTTGGTCACTAGGCCCACAATGCAAAGGCACAGGGTCAGTTTCATTGTTTTACCAATGGGCAGTTGCTTTTCCTGTTTCATGTACTACCATGTTGCATTCCTCTGGGGGTAGCTCCCTACAGGGTCTTCCCAGTTTCCCAGTAGCCACAGCAGAGCTGAATCAAATGAAGGACAGAAGGCAGGAACATGCAGAGATGAGAAAGGGTTGGAGGAAGAATAAGCAATCATGTTTGTTGTCACTGTCAGGCTCATCAAAAAAAGGACTTCTGAACATCAATAGTGGGGCAGAAAGATTCTTGAAACTTTAAATTTCTTTTTTAAAAAGTTTGAGGACATTATTTAGAAGGTGCTGTGTCACAAAACTGGCTTTTTAAGCTTATTCAAACATGCAAAAAATTCCTGCCGAGAGTATCCCTTTTAAGTTTTGCCTCTTAAATTGACTTCTTAAAAAAGGAATCTGTTTACTAACACAGACATCCCCCTCATTAAAAAAGATTGCTGGTTGCAGTAATTTGCAAAGCAAGTTTCTAGACCTTTGTTCTTTTCTTGGTCCTGGGAAGCCAGCAAAACAGTCACTCCTCAAAAATCAGACAACAGCAACTAAGTACATATTGCCCATGGTGAACCAGACATGATAAAACTGCCTATTTACAAAAAACCTCAAAAGGAAGAAGTTCAGCGTTTTTCCAAGTTTCCTTCCAGCCACAGCTTCCTAATGGAATATACAGCATCCACCCCATGGAACATACAAGTGTAAAGCATTTCACATGTAAGCATGTGTCCTACCACGAGATAGGACATGAAGGAAACCAACAGCAACCCATGAGAAGAGCTGGACTGATGGCCAAGGAAAGTGAGATTCCTTTAATCATGGTAAATTAACCTCTCTCAGCAGTGGCAGACAAGAACACTGGAATCCAGTATACAATGTACACACCATCAAAAGCCTGTTTTGGAAGTGAACTCTAGAACTTGATCAGTGTGTTCCTGGCAACCTCATTCCCAATTTAAGTCCCACAATAAATTTGTTATTTTACTACCTGATAAACAGCAATAAATGCTAAATTCTTTTCTCCCCCTAGTTATTTTCTTATGCTTTCAGTTTAATATGCTCGAGAACTGTGGATAACTAGATTTTGCCTCCAGATATTAGTCAGTTACAGTATATGCTATCATATTTCAAAACTCCTAAAGAGGAACGCACTAAAATGATCACACTTTTACAGCAAACTCACAAGACCAGCACTACATACTTGAATTCCTAACCCAAGGCAAGCTCATCAGAAAATGTACTGTGCATTAGAAGGATGGCTTTTAATGCCAGAAACTGTTACAACAGAAAGCACGCTTAAAATATAAACGTCTTCTAATGGGAGAAAGGAGGGAAGGTGAACTACATGAAATGCTATACTACAGTACTTGAACATAAGATTATAGTGCAAGAGAGATCCTAAGAATGATGTACTCCAATATTAAGATTCAAATCTTTTCAAACTCCTAAATTCCTCTTGTAAACGGAATCTGTCTGCTAAAATTCACATTATAACTACTGCACCAGGAAGCGGGAAGATGTTTTCAAACATTTAAGATCAGATTTACAAATTTCAGTGCAAGGATAGCATGGAGCTCTGACATGCATTTCTCACCTAACAATTCTTCTCCCTGCCTACTTTCCAAATGATAACCAAAGCACTGTTCAGTTTCCCGAGAAGAGATTACCCTTGGTGTCTATAGACAAAATTCACCTGTGCAGAGGTCAAGAACAAGGACTACAAATCACTGAAGTCCTATTTAGGCCCTGTTGGCTCCACTTAACAATTGTGTTGGCTCTCCACATGGAGGGGAGTTTCATCCCATGAGGACTGAGCCTGCTACAGTATGCAGTAGTCGTCCATGATAAAAGCGAAGTAAACAAAAATTATTGGGTGTAATACAGGAGTAACTAGAAGAAATTTGCATTATGGTGGCAGTCAGACTAAATGATCATAGTGGTCCCTTCTGGCCTTAAAGATATTATTTCTCACACATGCAGAAAATCATAATAAAAAATAGTATGCACTTTGACCATCAGCCCCTAAATTTACATACAGGGTATTCAACACAGTCATTGATACAGAACATAAGGGCTACAATAGGGCCAGGTCTCCACTGGGTAGGGGAAGGGTCGACAGAAAATATGCAACTTCAGCTACACGAACAATGTAGCTGAAGTAGACATCTCATGTTGACTTACCTCGGCGTCCTGTTGACCACTGCTGCACCCCTGTCGACTCCGCTTCCGGCTCTTGCGGCAGTGGAGTTTCGGATCGGTGGGTAGTGATCGATCTATTGGGGATCGATTTATTGTGTCTACACTAGATGCAATAAATTGATCCCCAAGAGATCGATCACTACCCACAGATCCGGCAGGTAGTGTAGATGCAGCCTAGGTGTCTCAGAATCACAGGGATTGTTCCACCACCATTTATAAAACAAAGGTAATCAGTGAATTCTGTGTAGTTTCTAGCCCACACTTCCTTTCAAATTGTTTCCCCTCCCATCAGTATGATAATAGGGACCTAATCTACTCAACTGCTCTTTGGGCCTCTGTATGTTAAAATGACATTAACAGACAATTTCTAATTGGCTAGATTAGGATGAGTCAAAAGTCATTTAAGTACCACACCTGCCTCCTGCTGTGGTTTTACAATCACATTTTCCTGTTTTCCAGTGTGCTTTCCCCCCTGGTCCCCTTCCCACAAACGAAAAGGGGAAATTGACTATAGGAAATCAAATGCAATATACTGAACAATGACAAGGTTGCTCTCTCCCCTCAGTTATGGTCATCTCAGTTGGAAACGGGTTTCCAGACAGAAGGGTCATTTTTAAGTTGGCAGTGTTCCTTTGAATTTATAAATGGGAAACACTACAACCAAAATCCCTTTCTTCCTATTCGAATTTTAGAAGACATTAAAAAAAGTAGCATTCAGGTGATATAAATCAAGTCTATCTAGTCCAGGAGGCTATATTAAAATTTGATTAAAAGCAGCCACATTATATTGGTTCGGTCAGCAGGCATGAATCAAAAATACAATCCTCATCTTTAATATTTACTGCTACATAATGACATGGGGCCAAATCCTGTTCTCATTTACACCAGTGTATATTAGGAGTGGCTCTTTGAAGTCATAGGCGTTAATCTAGATTCACAATTTTGTACCTGCCCAGCAGAATCTGGCCTGTATTTTCGACTTGCATAAGCGTGACAGAGAACTAGAGGAAATGAAATGAAATGCTGTCCTAAACAATTAAGCAAAGCTCAGACAGAACACTGAAAGACAAATACGCCCTTTGAAAGCTCTGGAGCAAAAACAAAGTTACGAACAGACAGTAACTAATTATCCTGATTAAATCTCGTAAGAGTTCAAAAACTTGACCTCGCCAGACTGCAATTGAGAGCCAAGGTGGTATTTGTGTGTGTGCTGTCTGCAAAAGAAGAGAAACTAAGAAGAATCACACTGTTCCAAAAAAAGGAAGGGGAGGCTAAAGTCTACCATACCCTTAAGGGATTCTGTTGACATTAGCTAAAATTAGACCACAATGAAAGTCAAGTGCTCTGAGCAGATATTCATATGACTCTTGAATGGCTGACTACATATCTAAACTTTCAATACTTACAAATTCTTAGCTGTGTTCATGGGAAACACTAAATTTCTTCCCCCAAACACAAAATTGCAGGCAGACAGATTCAAAACACACCTATTTTTACATGACGGGAAGTAAAGAAAGAACAAAAATAGAGTCCCTGTTGAGGAGCACAGCGTCTCTCTCTCTCCTCTGCTGCAGACTGCAACTACTGAGAACAAGAATGGCTGAAGTCTACTCACACAAAGAGCTGTGGGAAGCACAAGAGACAAAGGGGCACTGCCGCTTCCTGGCTATGAACAGCACAGGCAAGGCTGGATGGCCATGCAGGGAGGCCTGGAAGGCCCATCAAGCACCTCCCTCTCTCCCCACATTGCAACTGCAGGGAACAAGGTGCATTGTTTACTCTGGTGTACAAGAGTAGCGTCTGGACATTACACTAAGGAGTAAACCCCAAGGAGTGTGCTCACCTGATCAAACATGAACACTCCTTTTCTTCTCTCAGAGGAAGACAGACCATTTCCTCCCTTCTCTACTTCTCCCTCACCCTGGTATTTACCAGAATGGTCCAGGGGCATATTTAATCTCTGACCCAACCTTGGCAATCAATTTGACTTTGTGCATATGAGAGAGTTACCAAATCAAACCCCATTTTCACTCAGACATAACAGTGTTACACAGAATCAGAGAGGTAGCCTTGTTAGTCTGGATTTGCAGAAGCGACAAGGAGTCCTGTGGCACCTTAAAGACTAACCAAAGTATTGAAACATAAGCTTTCATGGACTAACTCACAAAAGCGTATGCTTCAATACTTTGGTTAGTCTTTAAGGTGCTACAGGAGACTCCTTGTCGCCAGTGTTATATAGACATGCTCCCTTTCCAAGTGTGAATCCTGATTTGGTGACCCACTTCCAGGGGGGGAGAGAGGAACTCCAGAGAAAGAACGTTGGAGATTAAATCAGTCTGGGGATTATTTAAATGACATCACTACTCCAATTTGCTTTAGCTCATCAGCGCTTTGGCCCTGCATTTCGTTCCATTCTGCTGTCTTGTGTGAAAAGCAGTCCTGTATCCAGCCTTTGGAGTACAAGCGCTGGGTGCTGCATCATTTTTATAACTGCATGTCAGAGTGTGAATAAAAATAAAGGAGTACAGTAAAAGCGTATGCACATAAAATACAAATGACTGATTAAAAGAGGCTCTAGCCAGCCTTCAAAAAAAACCATCTGGCCTCTCCTCCAGCCACAAAGAGCCTGATCCATCCTTCAGTGGATTTCAAAGGGCTTTGGAGCATACCCTAGCAGAGTATTTTCTTCCAGGTCAGAACCGGATATGTAGGACCAGACGCTAGCACCAATTAGCCTAAGGCATGTGTAGGAGAAAAGGATTCCATCAACACTGATATATGGGATTTCTCTCCAAAATTTGATATCATATGGTACAGAAAGGGGCTAATAGCAGGTACACGTTAAAACAAAGGGAAGAGAAGTTTTTAAGGGGAGAGGAGAATGTAAGTGCTGGGAACATAATGTACAGCTTCTGTGCTATTATAGCGGAAATAAAGGAATCCAGAACCAAACTCACTTTCTCCTCTGATTTGGGGTCTGTGGATATTTGCAGATTCCCAGTCTCAAGCCCTGGGCCTGATCCTGGAGAGGTACAAAGTGACCTGAAAATTGTACCTGAGGGTTCTCTTGGCAAGTGAGCTTAGCTCAGGGAGCTGATGGGGTGGGTACATAATTGGAACACAGAGTGCCATGATGATCCCAAGCTAGAGGTATAGTCCCTAGGGACCATTCTAGCCCATCCGAGTTAGAGTAGCGCTGTAGTTGGACAGACATGAAGAAGTCTAATAAAGCAGTTTCAGTCTAGTGAGCCCTGGAGCAGGGATTGTGCAAAGATGGCCGAAAGCCACCTTTCCCTTCTGTCACAGGGTCCGGGCCGGTCCTGTGTCCTCTCTGCTCCCCCAATAAAGGTCCTTACACTGTTCTCCAGTGTTTCCCAAGTGTCCTTTGTTTACAGTGCTCGTTCATGGTTTCAAAGTGACAAAACAGTGCTCCCCCAATCCCCAGACAGTTACCCCACTGTCCTGGTTCCCGGACTTCCAGGCCCCTGAGGCACCTTACAAGCAGCTAGGAGACAGAGCTACTGCCTCCTCTTCCCTGCCTAGCTTCCCCGCAACTGACCATGAGTCAGTGCTTTTGTAGCCTGGTCAGCCTCCTGCCTCAGCTGGGGTCAATCAGCCCCAGCGAGCTCTGTGAGCCCACACTCCTTAAGGCTTCCAGCTGGGCTCCCCTGCCAGATACCACCAGCTCCTGCTCCTGGACCTCCTGCCAGGAAGCAGGGTTTAAGCTGCAGAGGCAGGGCCTTTCAGAGGGTTTTTACCCCTACCCTGCCACACCTTCCCTCTGTGCTGTGGATTGAGTGCTCTGTTTTTGAGGGTGCCTTTCATAGGAGGCTACTGTGTTATGTCTCCTAAATAAATACACATTCTGGTATAAGATACATATTCTTTGACTCGCAAAAGCAGTGTTCGGAAGAGAACGTGGTGCATTGCAATAGGAATTTTTCAATTCCACTTAGCAGGAAATGCCATGCTGAAATATGAAAGGGAAATGTACCTGTAATGGGAGATTTCCTAACAGTGTTATCCTTCAAAAGTCATAACAACCCCATTCTTGAGTTAGGTTTCTGCACTCCTATAAACATCAGGAACTGTTTGGCATATTAACAAATTCCCCAAGTTCCACGTGCATCCTAGAGAGAGATTATCTTACATACACACACCTACCTTTATCCCAAATTGTGAAATGCAATTCCCAAAGGGACAGAGAGACAGAACATGTTGCCTTTGGAGGACTCCAATGACATACCTCCCTCGAGAAGTGTGAATCTCTGCAGCATGACACAGGACAGGGCAACATTTTGTGCAGTATGTAGAGCAAATGAAGCCTCCAAGGCATGAAAACAGGACAGATTTATTGATTCATGGGAAATGCCCTTAGAAATGACTTCATTCAGATAAACAGGGCGAGACAAAATGAGGCTCTGAGCTCTGCTGTTGACCCAGTTCTAACCATCCACTCTGCCACGCGACTTCTGCTCTGGATCTCTGTTCCATAGTGTAAGAGAATGATTGTCCTGGGAGGAATGTTATTTATTTAGTTGCTGTGGCTGTAACAGCCGTGGTGTTGTTGCATTTTGAGAAAGAGAGCAAGCGAGCGAGAATGTTTGGTCGTGGGGAAGTAGGACAGGAAAAGAGACTAGTCGCCCAGCCAAAGTTCAGATGTCTAGCAAGGTCAGGAGTAGACAGACTAGATCCAAGATCAAGGTCACCAATTTTACAGACCCAGGACCCTCACACCATGGGCATCCTTAGTTTAACCATGATTGCCCCCACAGGGAAGGGTGAGGGGAGGATGATGGTGACATTGCCACATAACAGGATGGGAAAGCAGATAGCATGACAGAGGAGTGGTCCTTTTGCTGGTTCGCCCAACTTCCCTTCTGCAGCTCCAAATAACCATTTGAAAGTGCACAGAGAACCACTGCACAGTAAGAAGCTAACCACCACGGGATGGATGATGGATAGTTCAGGAAGAACCCTTTCGAGGAAGCTAGACACCCTCCTGTGTTGATGTAGCAGTGTTCAGCAACTGCAGACAATTGACTCCATGTGGTTCCTAAGCAAACCTCATGTGACTCTGTTGCGGAGATTCTCTCACAGCAGCAGTTACACAAGTCTTGACACAGGACAACTCCCAGTGCTCCTAAGAACGACGAGGCACTCGTGACAGTCAGTTGTTCTGAACAGAATTCCAGTTGCTTCGGATATAACCCATGCCTTTGTCTTAATCTACTCATTTTGTCCCCCAAAGTGACTGTTCCTCTCCAAAGTAGGCAGAAAACCAAATACCCTTGTTCCGCTCCCTGCCCCTCCCTTTTCTGGGGCCACACCCCCACTCAGTCCATCCCCCTCGCTCCGTCACTTGCTCTCCCCCACCCTCACTCACTCATTTTCACCAGGCTGGGGCACGGATGCAGGGGGCGGTGAGGGCTCCGGTTGTGGGTACAGACTCTGAGGTGGGGCCAGAGATGAGAGGGTTTGGTGCAGGAGAGGGCTCCAGGCTAGGGCAGGGGGTTGGCCATATGTGTTGACAAATGTAGACTTTTAAAAACAGTGACTATTTTGTGAGAGAATTTCAAGAAAACAGATCCACAAGTGCTGCATATTGCAAGCGTGCAGAAGTGCCGGCCTGTGGGAACAGACATAGGTGTTTCCTTATGGCAACTTGCGGTTCTCAAGTGACTGCCTTCTTCCCATGCAAGGGGAAGCTAAGCTTCCAGTTACAGAGCCCCACAAATAATGAAAACAGCATGCTTGCAATACTGTTTAAAATAACCAAATCCCCACACACTGCCTTAGTCCCATTTATTTCATAGAGTCAGTCACTTCTGAACAGCAGCTAGAATTGTTGAAGAGCGTGCCAGAGGTTATTTCTCTGTCCAGTATTGCGAGTTCATTATGTGTCAAGTTTTTCTGCTCTCATGTATGCAAGGTCTTCGCTTACATCTTCGACAACTGATCCACTCTACATGGTTATGTCAGAGGCACATAGCAAGTGTTGATGTATGGGAAAAAACACATTTCTGATTGAAGAACAGGACGTGTTGCATTCTTATCAGCCTACTGAATAGATGGATACACCGTCAATGCATATAATGTAGCAGTGTTTCTTTGACATTTGGCTATTCCCCTCCCACTTGCACCCCACCCTCCATTAGAGAGAAGGTAGTCAAGTCATCCTCACACGTAGTTGGAGAAGTCTGGAAACTAAGGCCCCTACCCAGCAAAGCGCTTGGCTTTAAAGCAGCGGTGTCCAACAGAAATCTGATGCTAGCCACACTTGTGGTTGTGAATTTCTCTTATTAGCCACACTATAAAAAAGCTACATGCATTAGCCACAATTCAATAGCCTATTAGCCACACGTGGCTAGTGGCGAATGTATTGGACCCGGCTGCTTTAAAGCATGTGAGCAGTCCCATAGAAGTCAAAGGAGATATGAGTTAGAAGCCCATCATCAAAAATCCCTGAGAGAATGAAAATCCCGGCCCCAGTGCGAACTGCTGAAATTGTTCTCTTTCGGGTATTCTTACAGATGGGGATAGAAAGATGTGTTTACACAACACCCAGCCCGAGGCAGTCCTGTTCCATCACTGGGGGTCCCAGGCGCTACCTCATTAAAATAAGCTCAGGTTTTTCAAACAAGACATTGCTTACCAAAAACTGTTGAACTTGGGAATAAAAAATGTCTTTTTAAATTTCAAGCCTGCAGCATAATTAAAAATATGTACATCATCCCAGTAGCTTGTGTCTTTCTGATCAACTAACCCAGTCACTCTCTCTCACACACTCAGATGTCTCGCCCCAATTCTAAAACTAAGATTTAACAGCAGAGCGCTCACTGAAGTCTCTTCAGTAGCAATGAAATCTATAGGTACTAAGATAAATGTATGCATCACTTGCAAACTATGAAGAATCATTTTTGTAGTTTAAGGAGAGAGGGACCATTAGATCACCTGGTCTGCCCTCTTGTATATCCCAGGACATTAAATTTCACGCAGTTCTCCCTAGATTGAGTGCAGTAACTTGTGTTTGACTAAAGTGTATCTTTCAGAAAGGTATTCAGTCTTGATCGGGAGATATCAAATGGTGGAGAATCCACCACTTCCTTTGCGATTTGTTCCAATGGTGATTCACCCTCACTAGGTATCAGGCACTTTTTTTAACAGTTTGAATTTGTCTGGCTTCAGCTTCCAGCTGTTGTGCTTTTTTGCCAGTAATGAAAGAGCCTGTTAGAGCCTGGTATTATCTCCTCAAGAAGGGTACATAAACACTAACAAAATCATCTCTGAATTTTCTGTTTGATAAACTGAACAGATTCAGCTCTAAGTCATCCACTGTAAGGTATTTTCCTTCAGTCCCTGAAGAGGGTGTGTGTGTTCGTTTTCTCTGAAGCATTTCCAATTTTTCCAATTTTCTTCTAAAAATATGGACAAACAGATCTGTACCCAGTATTCTAGTCTCAGTCTCAACCATGCCATGTACAGAGGTAAAAATCACCTCCTTGTTCCTACTCACTAGTCCCCTGTTTACACATCCAAGGATCACATTGGCCGTTTTGCCACAGCACCACACTGGGAGCTCATATGGCATTGCCTGTCCACTATAGGGATGTCTAACCATGCTAAAAACACATCCTGGCATAGCGGTCTCAGAGCCTGGGTCAGCTGACTCAGGCTGCGAGGCTAAAAACTGCCGTGTAGACATCTGGACTCAGGCTGGAGCCTGGCCTCTGAACCCCTCCCTCCCTCGCAGGGGCTTAAAGCCCAAGCTCCCGTCCAAGCCTGAATATCTATAATATCACTTTATAGCCCCCAGACTGAACCCAGGAGCCTGAGCCAGATGTAGCTGTGCCAGGGGTCTTTTATCTCTATGCTGACATACGCTATGATCCCGAGATCCTTCCCAGGACACAGTCCCCCATTCTGTACATAGGGCCTGCACGCCTTGTTTCTAGAAGCACGACCTTGCATTTAACTGTATTAAAATTCATTTCGTTTGAATGGGCCCACTGTACCAAATGATCCAAATCCCTCGGTAGGACTGCCTTCTCCTGAGCTTTACTGACCATTTCCCCCATCATTGGGACACCCACACATTTAATCAGCAGGGATTTTATACTTCCTTCCTAATCGCTGAGGAAACAAATAATGAGCATCAGGCCTCGTACCAATCCCTATGGACCCACACACACACACTAGAACCACCTCACTCAGTCATATCAAAACTAGGCTAGTTCTCAACAAATAAATGACATTCAGTGATGCAGTATCCTTCATTTATCCGCACTGGGATATTAGTTCACATTAACAAGGGCCCATTACGCACACAAGGATTTATCACAGTAATATTCACACTTAGTCATATCTTATCATTTACCCCACAGTCAAGAAGCTATTCCGCACACACTAACTTCCCAGAAGAAATGTCAATGAACTTTGAGTTCTCAATCGAAGGAGCCAACATTCTTCTCACCCCACCCACCTTTAAGGACAGCAAAGTTAAAGATTAAAAGCCACATTGGACCCATCTTAAGCAGAGCCATTCACTTGCACATTCCCCTACCTCTAAATTATCCGTTTTTTGTATCAGAAACTGCTTAGGTTAAATTGTTCCTCCTGCTGGCATCCTGGTTAACTCTTGTGATAAAAATAATAGGTATTTCTCCAACTACTCCAAATGCATAGTTAAATTCTACACTGTGATAAAAGGTATCACATATGACCGCTGTGGATGTAACTAGAGCTTTTGTTTTTCCTATAGAAGAGCTCTGACTAACAAAAGGAACCACCGAATGTAGCCCCAGAGGGCACATCAGACATTTGTGTCTGAAAGTAATCGCTTATGTGCCATGCTATATTCTAGATATACAAGGTATTTCTCTGAGATGAGGGGAAGTTTACATTACTTTTGCTTCATGATAGTCAACATGTTTCACCATTACTTGATAACTCAACGGGGCCATGAAGTTTTAAGAGGGTCTGTTCAGAAAGAATGCGAGATGGACATATCAAATGTGTTTGCTTTGTATAGAACTGAAAAAACAAAAAAAAGGGAAATTCACCTGCTTAACAACATACCCTATAGGGAGAACCACCGATAGGGTCTAGACAGGCTAAATCCTTGTCTGCACTAGGCTTATTTCCCATCACTGCAGCTTACCGGTAGTCACAGTGGCTGTGCTAGCCCTGACAGGTCACCATGTTGCATAGGCCTACTCTGGCTGGTCTACCAGGGATAGTGCAGTGTGGATAGCAACAACAGTGGGAAGTCGTAAGGAGGAAGCTTTGCATGCACACAGCCTCAGGAATGGCACAGGCAGTTTAGCCTGAGTAAGGGCTGCAGGATTTGGCTTTCAAGTGAGCACATCAGGTTCTGTGAGGGTGAAATGCTGAAAGAAGTTGGGCGTGTGCAAAATCCAGCTCCCCAACTTGGGGCAAGGCTCCTGTGCACACCCCACTTATCCTGGAAGCCTCACTACTGCAGGGTGTAAGAACAGCAACTACCTGAACCACTTGTGTAGCCAGTTGTGAGCCATGTAAACGCTGATCTCCTGGCCTCCCTCACCACTGCCCACTGACTTCCTCCATGAGGTTGTGGGGATGTGGGGGCGGCACTGAATTGCTTCTGCTAAAAGCTCTATGGCTCTGACAGACTCAACGGTATTAAGTCTCGAGTTTTCAAACCAGGTGTCAAAATTTAGGGTGCTTAAAGTCAGGTACTTAAGTCCTTTCATTTAGCTACCTAAATGAAAGTCCGACCATTTTTACTTGGGTACCTACATAGGGACTAAGGAGCCTGACTGCAGAATTTTCAAACCAAGCTGCCTAGCCTTTAAATAACTGATCTTTTCAGAGTCAGAACCAGCACCAGTATCAGAGAAGTGTTGGGCAGGAAATCACCTCAAGAGGCCATCTAGTCCAGTCCCTTGCTCTGAAGCAGGACCAAGTAAACCTAGACCATCCCTCACAGGTGTTTGTCTAATCAATTCTTAAAAACCTCCCATGATGGGGATTCCACAATGTCCCTTCGAAGCCTAGTCCAGTGCTTAACTACCTTTACCGTTAAAAAGCTTTTCCTCGCCTCTAATCTAATTTTCCTTTACTGCAGATTAAGCCAATTACTTCTTGTCCTACCGTCAGTGGACACAGAGTATGACTTATCGCAGCAATTTCAACAACGCTCTGTGTAATTAATAGAAGAATTGGTTCTCTTTCTGCACATGGAAGTGTTATTGTAACCAGGCCAACCTCAGCACATTGCCATACCTGTTGCTGTCCCACAGGAAGACAAGGAGAAGAGATTACTGACAAAACCAAATAAAAGGGTGTGTGTTTCTTTAAGAGGGACTGGATTTACGTTTAATTCCATAATTGCAGCAGCCAGTTTCCTTGGCTAGCACATACAGCCAGTGATACCTGTAAACAGCAATTGAGGGTTTGCAACCCACAGACTATAAAAGAGTCTCACAGTCTGACAACTTTGAAGTGAATCCAGTTTCAGAAATGCACTGGCTATTTGAAGTGGAAAGGTGTCAAAATTTAGAGCTTTCATCACGTGTGCGTGCATGCAGATACATACACACAAAATATTACCACACAGTACATAGCTAACAAGTGCATGATGAGATATTCCAATAAAGCCTTTAGAGATCCACCGCCCCATTGAGTTAAGTTAGCATGTATTCTATTTTCTATGCTGTGCATTCTGTCAGACTTCCATTTAATGCCTCACCCCAGTCACATATACCCAGGAGAGAAGGGTAGCAAATTATGCAATGCCTGCCCTTGATTACTGTGTATTCAGGTTGTGTGAGGAAGCAGAGAGAAAGAGGTGTAACATTGAAGGAAGATATCAGGAAAGAGATAAATTTGACCTTTCAAGTTGCCTGGTTTTCTGGGGGCACATTCTATTGAATTGTATTGCCGTCCTTTAGTTAGGCTCTTGCATTTTAAAGTTAAATCAAGGGTGGCTAGAAACTCTTGGCTGGCATTTTTTCTTATAGTGTGTGCATGCGTGCAAACCTAGAGAAGTTAATCGGTAGGCAGTTTATTTAGCTGCCATTCACAATCAACATCCAAACTAACAGGACAATCTAAAAGTTTTATTTTGAAAAAACGTAAAAAGTCACATAATGCAGCTCTACAAGACAACTTCCAGAAAAACCCAACCAACCAGCATAGATTATTCCCAACACATCAACACTTCTACTGGAATGGCTGGTGCTCACTGGGAGAAATGGGGTAGGCTGAAGACACCAAAGAGAATTTCCCCGAAGAACAAACATTCAGAAAGGTTGAAGGGGAAGGAGAAAGAGATTCCTAACATCTTGCCCTGTAATTTTAACCCTTTCAAGTGACAGATTTTCACTCCTGGTCTTATTCAAACTGTGTTTGAATAGTTGCTATCAGAGCAATGAGGGCAGGAAGACCAGAGCTAGTAACAGGCAACTTCTTTCCATAGTCTGAAATCAGGTACCATCCCTGAGTGCTGCTCTGTTTCAGATAGCTGGATGCATTATAGGAAAGACGCAACAATACTAATGTCTTAGCAGATATTTTAATCAACCACGAGGTATCAGAAACTGTGAATGGCAATTCAAGGGGCAAGAGATCACGCTGGGCTATTTACACACACTATTTTTAAAACCTGCATGTCACCATACTATCGAGGTGCAATATTTACTTGTTTCTGATGCCACTTTGTCCTGTGCTTCTAAACCTTTATCTTAAGCAACAGTTAAATTGCCCCAAACAACTTTTAAACAAATCACTTCCAAGAGGGTAAATATTGACTTCCAGTAGGACAAACTGACTTCCAGCTGTCAGATCAGCTCTCTGGCTGCGGAGCCTCTACTGCTCTGTCTGTTGCAATTCAAGTCACATCACAAGAGTCCACATACCAAAGAGCACTTTAAATAAGACATGCATGCGAGCAGTTCAGGGTACAATCCATCCTGTTCCTTAAGCAATTAGAATCAAGATAGCAACTAAGTGCAACCCTTATACACATACTGAATATTTACATACAATGAATATTGTAAGATCCACACAACTCTTGCTTACCACGAATGCTACATACACTGAGAATTTTAATGTGCATTTTTTGAAAATGATCCTGAAGGATTAATCTTTGCTGTTTTGAATTCCTTACCAAAGATACTTAAGAAATGAAGAGCAATCCCCAACTTCTACGCTGAAGGCTGTGACCAGAGAAAAGACATTGACAGGGTTGCCGGCTCTTGTGATATTTGATATTTTTCTTAGAGCCCAGCTCCTGGATTCATGTTACTACAGATGAATATCAGATATTGTTTAAAACACATTTTCAGCTCTCATGTTTTCAGAGAAACGCTTGAAAACTTTACTTAAGTACACCCACTAGGCTCAAGAAATGGATGGCAAAAAAAAGCACTCAATGTTTATTTTTTTAAAATGTCATGTTTTTTCTCAGGAGTTCTGAATGCTCGGGATTGGCAATACTGCAGTGTTCACATCTGTTCACAGACTTGCCCAATTCCCTACCCATTTGCAAGTACACACACCCTACTGAACAGACCCCCCACCCCCTTCCCCAACAGTAGTTGCTTCTGCTGCTTGCCCCTGCGTTTCCAGCATTGCTACCTTCACTATGCTTGAAATGCACATATAAAAGCCATTTCCAAGTGCATACCCTGCCACTACATTAGTGCATTTCTACATTCTACTCTTTGCCTGACTACTGAGCTGCTCAAAGCACCATTTGAAACACAGCCATATACTGCACTTTGGGACAGGGAGCTGTCATGTTCGTCCATAAAGAGATTAATCCATGGCCCTAACCTTGCAACTGGATTTATAAGAGCAGACCCTTGCACAAGGTTTCAGCTCTACAGCGCCAAATGCAGGATCAGACCGTACGTTTGCTGTTCTCCCAGTCCTTCTAGACTGGCTGTTCTTCGCTTACGAGTGGCACAGTAGCTACATTTTACTTCGTTTTATTCAGGAAATACATTCTACCCTAGCAGATCTACCAAAGATAGAGCAAATTAGTTTCCCTGCATGAAATCTTTGGCTATGGTTAGATGGTTGCACCACAGTCACTGGATTTTAAAATACGCAAGAAAAAAGAAAGGATTTTCTAGCCGAGTGGTTCTCTCATGTGTGCCTTGGGGGTACAAAGAGGTTTTCCAGGGGGTACATCAACTCATCTAGATATTTGCCTAGTTTTACAACAGGCTACATTAAACACACTAGTGAAGTTGGTACAAACTAAAATTTCACACGACTTGTTTATACTGCTCTATGTACTACACGCTGAAATGCAAGTACTATATTTATAATCCAATTGATATATTTTATAATTATATGGTAAAAATGAGAAAGTGAGCAGTTTTTCCAGTCATATAGTGCTGTAACACTTCTGTATTTTTATGCCTGGTTTTGTGAGTAGGTTTTAAGTGAGGTGAAACTTGGGGTACGCAAAACAAATCGGACTCCTGAAGTGAGTATAGTCGCCTAGAAAGGTTGAGAGCCACTGTTTTAGCCTGATAGTCTGTTATTGCCTTTGCAACCCAACGTGATCTATATTAGCACATTTTCAGACATTAGTTTCCCTCAAACTCAGAGCTCTAACGCCTCACTGTTACAGATTGACCAGTTTGCTTCTGTCAGAGAAAACCCTCCAGCGTAGACTGACTGCGTTCTGAACCTAGCTTAGCATAAGCCAGAAAAAACACATAGCTCTTAGCAATCAGATGCTTTTCCGACGTGGGGCTCTCTCCCTCCAGAGTCAGTGTGAGGTTAATCAACTACAGTTTGGACTGGCAATAGTTTGAGTCCAAGTATCCCCAGCCTAGCAAGCTTTTTTGGGGAGGGGGTAAGTAAACAGAATTTGAAGGGATTTGCGCCCACCACACTAAAGTCATTTTAATCTGTGATGCCCCCAGGAATTCATCTCCCATTGCCTACATCTCTCACGTTCGTCCTCCACAATCTAGTGGCACGTGGGGGGATGAGGAGGAGGAGGAGGAGGAGAGTTCTGCTCCTGGGCAGCTTTAATGGGGAAATATTTGTATATAGCGAAGGACTGTTCAACACTGGCTAGGCAGCAGGATAGGAACAAAAGCTCCTCGTTGCCTATATACACTGTTCTAGAAGGGCTCCCATCTAGAGGCTACATCGCCCACCTTAGCAAAGACCAGGATTTGCCCAGAGGGTTCTGCAGTGGCTCAGGGAATTAATAAATGAACCACTCCACTAGACGCAGGGAGCAGAACCTCCTATTCTGGGCTGTCTGCATCCCGCCTATCCCTCTGCATCCCATGCCCTGCAGTAGAGCCAGCACTGTTCCACCACTTTGGGGGCCATACACCTTCTCCTCCCGACAAAGAGAAAGGCCATGCGATTCCTTCCCCTCCCCCCTACTGGGCTGCAGACATCAGCACTGGATGCATTGCATGCCTCCTCAGTTCAGACTCCCTCAATGACACTCGATTCCTTCTTTGTGGTTTGTTTGGGCTCAGGTAACTCAGACACAGCAAACGCTTGGGGTATTATTAGCTTATTCTGCTGAGTAAAGTACGTCTCTGCTGGCTGTGACAGCCATGTCGTATCACTTCACGGCTCAGACCCACAACAACAGGAAGGAGTCTGGGAAAAGACGCAAGCTCCTACCCCCTAAGTAAATAGAAGCACTGGTGTGGCCTGCTACAGAGCATTTCTACGTCTTACTAGTGTTAAACATCTTGGTTTGTCAGTCATGGACTTCACAAAAGAAAGTTGCTAACAGAGTCAGAAGTAGCATGGGCTGACGTATCCATACAGATACTCAAACCACCAAAAGACTATTTGGCCATCTGCCACATCCATTTTGAAACACGACAAGATCTCAGTAAAGAGTCACTTACTTTACATTTGTTAGCAGAAGGTTTTCAAGTAAATAAACGTGTCTGTTATAGAAATGGGCTGAGTGCACTTCAGAGTTATTCTCATCTTTCCCCTTAGATGTACAACTCAAGTATCACATCACACGGAACAAGTATGGATTGAAGTGAACGTGACTACACACATGCTTAAAGTTCAGCACATGCTTAATAGCTTCGCTGAACTGGGGCCTGAAAACAGCTTTAATTTGCTGAAATCTATCAAATCTTGAAATCTGTGTCTTCATATCTCCTGCCTAGCTTTTATATTTTAAAAAAGGCCAAATATTTCCACAAGTAATTTAAGCAGAAATTCCAGTCTTCAAGAAGCAGGGTGTTGGAGAAATGATCCATGCAGAATAAAGACATAGCAATGTTAGGTCTGGTCTTTACTCGGGGGGGGGGGGGGGGGAATAAAAAAAAAAATAAAGTAGCGGAAGTTGCGTGAATCACATAGTTGAAGTCTGCATATCTACAGCCGATTTACCTACCGTCCTCACAGCGGCGGCAGTCATCGGCGCACTCCCCCGTCGACTCCAGCTTACGCCTCCGGTCAAGCTGGAGTTACGGAGTCAATAGGTGCAGCGCTGGCGATCGATTTCTCACGTCTTGTAAAGACGCGAGAAATCGATCGCTAAAAGATCGACGGCTACCCATGGTAGTGAAGTCATACCCTTAGACTGGCTCGTGAGTCTACTATATCTGATCTAATATAAACCACTGCGACAGTGGCTCTTTCCTCTATGTTTTATAAAGAAGGTGCACTACCGTATGACCTAGTGGCCAATGAAATACATGATATCTGAAACCTAGCATTTGACCCGCCGTGTACAAAACATGTCAACACTTGAGACATGATCCTTCTAGGAGTGTCACAGTGAAGTGTCAGCATCATACATGTCCAGTTCACATTGGACTGAGCCAAATCCCATTATAGATAAGCACCATAAGTGATACCCCAAATGAAACAGTGATCAGATTAATGGCAGTGAGCAGATGATAGGTTCTTCTGCTCATTTTATAGTTTGCCTTATAGTTATAGTTTTATATCCCTCCTTCTCTTATCACGTGGGTAGATAAGAAAAAGATATAGGGCATTAATGCAATAGACAAGGTGATTACAGTTCATGCTCTTCTCTATACCATCAGTCTCTTACTTTAAATTTGCAAAATAAATGTTTTCAACCTTAAGGGGGAAAAAAGATAGGGGCACTTGTTTTCCAGTTTGCCTGGATTAAAAACCATACAGCTTTGCAATTCTACATCATGACCTAGAAATATTTAGGGGAAAATATACAGCAGTACCTTCAGAGAACAGTATCAAATGCATCTTTGTTTTTTTAATTTTAAAAGTGATCACAGAAAACTAGCCCACGAAAGCTTATGCTCTAATACTTTAGTCAGTCTTTAAGGTGCCACAGGACTCTGTCACTAATGCAAGGCTTGCTGCACTATTGCGCACAATAAATCAGTACTACACAGGCAAACCATTTGATCATGGCCGATATAAAAAGCTGAGTCACTTTAACCAAGCACTTTTTAGACAAAGATTTTCAAAAGTGACTAACAATCCAGGGTTCTGCCCAACCTGAAGTACCTTAATGGGACATGATTTTTCATCACTTTCTGGGGGAGAGAGAGAGACCGCTTTAAAAAAAGGTAGCTGAAGTTAGGCAATCACTAGTCAGTTCTGAAAGTCTTGGGCTTCCTGTTTGGCATTATAGAACTACACAGTCATGCACCAAAAAACATCTCTCTCAAATGGATGGCTGCATTAATATCCTGATCCAAAGTCCTCCAAAATCATTTGGAAGACTTTCATTTTGTACAATAGGCTTTTGGTAAAACCCTACATCCGCTGTGCTATACTTGGGTTTCCCACATAAGTAACCAGAGATTTTAATCCTAGGAAATCGACCTGCAAAATCAACTGAAGAGACAAGTTTATGCACCTATGGAACCCTCAACCACAACTAAATGCTTCTATATTTATTCAGCATAGAGTCTACACCAAAAGGTGTGCAAACTATGGTCCATGGTCAGGGGATGGGGAACAGGGGGAGTTGGATAGGCATGGGAGTCCTGGGGAGCCTGTCAGGGGACGGGGGTGTGGATAGGAGTTGGGGAAGTCAGGATAGGGAGTGGGAGTTAGGGACAGAAGGTCCCACGGGGCAGGAGAGGGATAGTCAGGGAGCGGGGGAGGGTTGGATGAGTCAGGAGTTTTGAGGGGGCAGTAAGAAACAGAAGGCCAGGCTGTTTGGGGAGACACAACCTTTCCTACATGGCCCTCCATTCAGTTTCACTATCCCAATGTGGCCCTCGGGCCAAAACGTTTGCTCACCCCGGTCTACACCATCAGCTATTTTAATCTCTAACTATTAGTGGGTAGTAACACTGCAATTAGATAAAGACATTTGACAAAAATCTTATTTAGAAATCAAGACAAACTTCATTGGTTTTTAGCCAGACATGCACAAAGATGGGCTATTCCTCAAACACAGTTGTTAATCTGCCCATTATACTCTGTAAGCTCCAACTGAAGAAAAAAAAGACATGCTAGGAGGAATGTAATATTTCAAGATCACATTTTTCTGTGTGTTCTTAAAACGAGTAACAGTTACCAGATAGTGAATTAGGAACAAGATGACTGTGTTTTTAAAAGCAGATTAGCTAGAAAAGAAAACCGGTCTCTCTTCTGCTTCATATTTGAAATACTCTATATACCTAACGAACGACACCTAATGAACAGCTTTCAGTTTCTTTAAATAATAACTAATGAGAATTCTTTCAAGTTACATTTTAATAAGACAGTTGACCGCCCATCCTTTCCATTGCAAATTGACATTTCCTCAACTAGATGCATGTTTTTCCGTGGTACTATCAAACAGGCGAGCCTCGGGAAATATGGGTCCACTTCCCAGCTTGTGCGTCTTTAGATCAGGTCTTACATGACTTGTTAAGAGCCAGTGGAAAAAGAACCCCATTGACTTTGATAAGCTTTTGATTGGGCCCTTAAGTGATCCATGCCTCAGTTACCTCTGCATGCTCTCTCTTTACCGCATTGGAGTGCTAAGAGGCTAAGTTCATCAGTGACCATAAGGGGATGAGATGCTATGATGGTGTATGGGAGAGAGTATAAACACAGAGATAGATAGAGCACTTTGTGGCATATTAGCATGGAAGCAAAGAATTCAGGGAGCTGGGGTTCTCTCCTGGGAGGCAGATGCTCCTAGATTTTATATAATTCAAAAAGTATTTGTTTTGTTATAAAAGTTTCTTAAACACACACGGAGTGGGAGATTTACTACCAGTTCTGCCGGCGCCCACGCCCACTCAAATTGCTGTACAATAATTTAAACATAAAAGCGATTCTCATAACTGCCTATTAGAAATTATACAATAGCTAAATTACAGGGCTGCAAAAGCAGCAAAGATGCAAATATGCTGAAATGGGTGTTCAGTGAGGATTAGGACTTCTTTTCCCCTGTGAAATAGCCTAGAATCATTGGGCACATCTACACCACTATCACAACAACAACAACAACAACAACAAAAAGACAACCTTGAGGCACCCAAGTCTCCAAACCCAAGTCAGCTGAGTTGGGCTCATGAGTTATAAGTTGCAGTGTAAACATTCGAGCTCAATAACCCACATCCTTGCAGGGTTCCCAGGGCTCAACATGAAGCTAGCAATCCCAGGTATAGGACATGGGGCTGTCGAAAATTCTCTGTTGAAACGGTTTGATAGAAAATTAGATTTCAGCTGAGTTATGCTCTTCACAGCCAACAAGCATGTGTGTCTTTTCTGCCAAAAAAATTGATTTGTCAAAAAGCCAAACACATGAAAACTGAGATATTCTGATTCAGACATATCACCGTGCCTCATGGGAGCTGTAGTTCGGTTGTTTTGTATCCCCATTCTCCTCTATTAGTTTGACTCCCCAGCTGGATCACAACCCACCTCCCTTCACCAACAGGGCAGACCATGGACAACATAGCCCAACCAGGGATCTTGGCCCACACAGAATGGGGGCATAAGACAACTGAACTACAACTCCCATAAAGCACTACAGCAGCACTTCCAAATCAAACTACCGTGGTTTTCAGTTGAAATATTTCAGTTTTTCACGGGGGAAAAAAAAGTCAACATTTTCTGTAGGGAAAGAAAGCCACCACCATTTTCCAACCAGCTTCTGGAGAACATTTCACCAGCACTGGGATATCATCTACACCGACCTTGGTACATCACTTAACAGAAGAAATATATTAGCTTCCAGATATTGTAACATTAGAGAAAGAACGACAATATACTGATTTATTAAAGCCTCTGGCCATATGGAAGAGTCCTATAGAATTTAATAATGATTTAACTTTGTAGGATTCTATGGAAACCCACAAACTAGAGTTTAGAAAATTACCTTATAAAATTATAGCAAGGATACAATTCCTATATATTTATTAGAGAAGGTCCCCCCAAACCATCTCAAGCTATAGAAAGGTTACCATTTTCTACAAGATTCTCAAAGGCACAATATGTTCTCTAAGACGACATCCCATTTCCTACACTAATATTATATGCTTTATTAATTCAAAGATTATACAATTTGATTCTTAATATATTGTGTCTCTCATAATTTTAAACAATTAAGTGCAGTTTTGTTTCATTCATAGATTAAGAAATGTTTACATGCCTCACAAATGAAAGAATAGCATTTATGACAAAAGTTCCAGAAAACGATGAATATTAAAAGAATTGGTTTCCAACTATGGATCAGAGAGTAAGTTGACTGCACAGATTACAGTATTTAATGTGCTATAAAAATGTTTCCTTTTTTTTTGGTCCTATGCAATTGGTTGAGTTTTTGGTGGTTTCATAGCCACAGTTATTTCACATGCAATTTGCTAGGCAGACAATCGTCATAGAAAATAATTGGAGTTCAAAAATGGAACAATACGCCCAGAAGAGCCTTCAACCGCCTACAAAATGTCTTGATATATTTCAAAACAAAGAAAGAGGTATGTGGACTAACTCCTGCATTGGAGAACATGTTTGGTTTTAAAACCAAACACTTGCACACATTGGTGTCTAGCACACAAATCAGTTACGCAAGATATTTTACCAGGATACACATTTGAAATACCATCTCTTGTAAACAAGGTTGTTCTGGAGGCAACAGGGATTAATATAGTTCAAACAGTGCCTCTTCCATGGGCACTGCACTGAGTAAAGTGTTTGCATTCACAAACAGAGTTTCCATCAAGGTGGGCCTGAAAAGGGTACACAAATTTTCATGGACACATTTGCCCCTCATACAAGTCTGCATTCATCCCAGAACAGGAGATAACCCCGCAGACCAAAGAGCAAAAGCAACAAACACAAAGGAATGTTAAAATGAGGGGTCCCTAGTGTTCAGGGAATAGAAGTCTTCAACAGATTTACAGCCACTTACATACACACAAGCATCCTTGAGGGAAACAGCTGCACATTCCCTACTTATAGCAGAGACATTTCACAGGGTCACACAAGCCTTTACAGCTCCTTTAAGTCCCACCCATTTACTGGGAGATTTGGGCGGAGTGGAAGAGAGGGGCAAACAAGACATGCCTGTTCAGACAGCCTTCCAGCCAAACAAATGGATTACACAAGAGCCAGAGATCAGCACTAAATCCTTTTAGGTTCTTATACCTGTGCAAGGAAGACACTAGATAGCAGCTACAGAACAGAAGCAAGTTAGACGGATGGTACAGAAACTGTGATGGAAGATAGCATCACCCAAACGTGTTTGGTCCAGAAAGGATCAACATTGCAAGTAGCCACCCATTCAAAATGCAGGACTACCGCTGCAGCTGTGCCATAGCAAAGCTCCATGTGGATGGGGGCAAGCAGCTCCAAACAGCCTTCCCAATCCTGGGACTGGCTGGGAGCCAAAGTGGCCTTTAGCCTAAAGGCTGCTCTAATCTACGTTGATTTGCAATGGACAACCTGGGTGCCATTACATCAGAAGATCACCAAGTACAGAATGCTCTGGGCTCCTGCTATCAGCCACCCCTTCCCCTGACACGTCTGAAGGTCTGGTCCAGAGTTTGCTAAGCCATTTATACCTCCCTATACTAGTTTTCATCCTGACTTTCTTATGCATTTCATTTCTGTGGCAATTCATGCTTCCATGTCCGGAATAGTCACTTCCCATTATGGATTGCTTTAGCATGGGCCCAGGGCAGGAACCCAGAGCATTCTATGGATAATATTAAAGCAGCTCTGCCCTTTATAGCCTTCGGCACGCTGTCTAAGCATAATGATAAAGAATGACTGCTGACGCATGATGGGAAACTTGGACGCCAATCAACAGCATAAGCAGTTCATGTGCCCTATTTTTACCTGCTTTCCTCCTGCTGTGGTTTATTCCCCACCTCGAGCCATATCTCTGCTTTATGGCTTCCCAATCAATTGCTACGGAGATGATTATGTTGCCACTGACAAATGTAAATGGCAGGTGAAAAATAAGCAGCAGAAGGAAATGAACTCAGAAGAGCCGGTTTATGGCAGGCAACATTTGTGTGAAGAACAGGAAGAGATACTCAGCTGGTTATTTTGTATAACAGAGAGGCAGGCTATGGGTTTGTCTACAATGCAATTAAACACCCCTGGCTGGACCCTGCCAGCTGACTTGGGCTCTCAGAGATCAGGCTAATGGCCTGTTTAATTGTGTTGTTGATGGTTGTGCTTGATTTTGGGCTCTAGGACCCTATGAGGTAGGAAGGTCCCAGAGCTCGGGCCGTAGCCCAAGCCTGAACAGCTACACCACAATTAAACAGTCCCTTAGCCTGAGCCCTGAGAGCCCAAGTCAGCTGGCACTGTCCAGCTGAGTATCC
Source organism: Dermatemys mawii (assembly GCA_007922305.1). NCBI lineage: Eukaryota > Metazoa > Chordata > Testudines > Dermatemydidae > Dermatemys > Dermatemys mawii. The sequence goes on from ML677332.1 coordinate 85,483,917, forward strand.
AGTGCAGTGTAGACATAACCCGATAATGTTTTTGTGGTATTCTGCAATTATCATCAGCAGCTCCTTACATAAAATCCTGATATATCTTGGAAAGTTCTGCTGAATTTAAGAGCGTGCTGGGTAGTAAGATTTTGTCCTGTCCATTCAATCTTGGCAGAGAGCTCAGTGGAAACACCAGACACCTTCTTTTTAGGGAAATATGCACCTGATCCAGGGGAGGATAGCACGGCTAATCTGCAGAGTACAAAACAGGGATGTGATGACCAGATCAATCAAAGCTCTCCTCTGTTCTCCACTGTTCTGGGGGCAGGGCAAGACACTGGCTACTAGACAATTCTAAAGGGACAAAACTGCAGCTGAAAGTCAGCATGACACCAGGTCCTGGTCATGCCTTTTTCACTGCTACCCCTGCAGCAGGGACAGGAGTGGTGTAAGAGTCCCTATACCTGAGGTTTCCAGCAGAGTTCAGAAGAGGTGGTCCCATTTCTCCTGTTCACCTCAATTGCCTCTCTTCATGGGCAGGGGCAGTATTTAGCATTTCAAAGGGCACAGATGCTGAAAGACAGTTATTTTTCATTGGAGCACATCACACTATGATCACTGAAACACTATAGGCTCAATCTTCTTCCCATTTACGATGGTGGACGTACGGTCATTGACTCTGATGGGCTGAAGTTAGACCTCACAGAATGTACACTTCATTGTAAAGAGACATTTGTCTGGGATATCAATTAACTTCACCGGATTAGCCCCAAACCTCCTGCTTGAGACAGGGAATGACTTGGGCCAGTAAGTTTGAAAGGAAGCTCACTGACCAGTACAAACATGGAAGACACGATTTAGTTAACTATCAAGTAGCTAGATGTGCATAGTTAAGGATTGCCTTCCACATTCCTTTTGATAAGCAAGACCTGAAGCCACTTGCCTGACAAGGCAAATTGCTCTTAAGTTCATGCACTGAAGCTCAGCTTCCCCTCAGCAGGAATTCTCCCATTAGGATGCCTTCCAAGAGCTCGCAGAGGAGTAGATGTGCTGAGAAATACCTGAAGGAGGAAGATGCCACTTCTTCCAAAAAGGCCATGCAGAAGGGCCTGTAACAAATGCCTTTAGCCACGCGAAGAGAGTGCCCATCCCAGCAAGAGGCAATGGCTGCTGTGGCTTGTCAAGATATTGAAAAAGAAATCGGAAAGGTTCAAAAAAGAGCTACAAAAATGAACCCGCCTCATAGTGAGCCTGAGGCTGTTCAATGTCTTTAGCTTATCAAGAAGATTAAGAGGTGACTTGAGTGGGGAGATTTCCAACAATGGAGGATTCCTTAATTTAACATACAAAGGCCTAACAAGACCCAGCAGCTAGCAACCAAAGGAAAATAAATTCGAGCTAGAGACGAAAAAATTGCCCATTAAGCCATTGGGTAACTAATCAATGGGACAGCTTACCAAGGGATGTAGTGGGTTTGCCATCACTTGAAGTCTTTAGATCAAGACTGGATGCCTTTCTGAACAGAACACACTATCTCCACCACAAGATATGGGCTTGATGCGGGGATTAGTGGGTGAAATCGTTTGGCCTGCTTTACACAGTTGGCCAGGCTAATTGAGCATAATGATTCCTTCTGGTCTTAAAGTCTCTGAATGATTTAATACCCTAAAACTGGGGTAGGCAACCTATGGCACACTTGCCAAAGGCAGCGCACAAGCTGATTTTCAGTGGCACTCACACTGCTCAGGTCCTGGCCACTGGTCCAGAGGGCCTCTGCATTTTAATTTAATTTTAAATGAAGCTTCTTAAATGTTTTAAAAACCTTACTTTACATACAGCAGTTTAGTTATATATTAAAGACTTATAGAAAGAGACCTTCTAAAAACATTAAAATGTATTGCTGGCACGTGAAACCTTAAATTAGAGTGACAAAATGAAGACTCGGCACACCACTTCTGAAAGGCTGCTGACCCCTGCCCTAAAATCTTCCACTGCTGGTGTTTAAAATAGACTTGCATTTCTGAGCACCATCCTTCTGTTCAAGATACCAGACACCTGGTTGCCAGGCATTACCTGTCTGGCAGTGTAAACACCACTTTCTAGAGCAGCATTTCTTGCATGAGGCCACCAGGGATTGTGGCCACAGCCTTCTAGGAGGAAGCAGCGATGGTTTTCAAGGGAAGCTGGTGAACAGTTTTGAATACCAGTGCACACAAACCCAGAGTATGAAATGCCTATTTGGGAAATCTACAGCCACTGCGTTACTGTATCTATTCTCTTTCAGATGAGAAAAATGGGCTCCAAGCCCCCAGGTGCAAGAGTCACCAGAGCCCTACAGCACTGGAAAGTCCAAGAGGCAACGCTGCACTTGGAGTGGGCAAGGCCAAGACACTGGAATGCTGCGTCCCTTCAGTGCATTTCCTCCTCTCTCCTGCTCGAACCCAGCTTCTGAGAAGTGACCTATCAATCCCTGACTGCAGTTTAAAGCCCAGTATTGCCAACCCCAAGCATTCCCAAAATCATGAGATTGTCTTAAAAGACATGAGATTTTAAACAAACACTAATACATCTGGGTTCTTTTCATTTGCCTTCAGGTTCCAGAATGCTTACAGTGAATTATCTTCTTTATTCAGGCTTTTCTCTGAAAGCATAAGAGCTAGAAACTTAATTTTATTATTCTTCAAGGAAAGCTGAAATGCTCACCATCACAGGACTCCAGGCCCTGGAGCTTAAAAAAAATTACTGGACTACAATAAACTCATGAGTTGGCATCACTGAAAGTCTCTCTACTGGCTGAATACCTAGGGGAGGGTAACAGGGCAAATGTAGTCGTCATCTACTGTCCACCCAACTCCTCCCCATCAGCCTTCCTGTCTGATTTAGACTCCTGGTACTCTCCCTTTCTCTCCTCAGAATCTCCCACGTGTGTCCTCGGTGACTTCAATTTTCATGTCAAGGACCCATCTGATCCTTAACTGCATATCCCCTCGTCCTCACCTCCTCATTTGACTCTCCCACTCACCAATAGGACAGTTCACTCAACTTGGTCACCCCCACACACAGCTCTCTCACTTGCTGTATTTCCCCTTCTTGAAGATCATCGGCCTCTCTTTCTGCACCATCCGTTACCCTCATATCACACCCATGTCCCTTGACCATTCTGGGACTTCCAGTCCACCAGCACTGAGGACTTTTTGTCTGCTCTCTCCTCCCTTTCTTCTGCCAATCCGATTTTGATTCTGTCCATGCGTCCCTCCCCTTCTAGCCTTGATTCTTTTGCCCCTCTCTTCCATGACAAGATCCACCCTGCCAATCCTCATTTGCCTTCAACATCCACTTTCCCCCCTCCGGCTTGTGCTCTGCAGAGCATCTGTGGTGGAAATCCTGTGACCCAGCTAATCTCCTCCATGGCACATTCATTCTCTCCTCCCCGCGTGCTATGCCTCTCCAGTTTAACTGGATCCCAGACATCTCTTCTCCAACCACCGCCCCGCACTTCCTCCTGCCTCCACCACTCTCTCTGCAAAGCTACTCCATTTCTTCCAAATGAAAACTGATAGGATACAACCTGACCTTCCCCCTCCCCTCAACTTGCCTTCCATTCCTTCCTCCCCATCACAGATACAGGGGCTCTCTCGGTCACATCAAACACAAGCTGCTAGTCTTCACTTTCAAGGCCCTTCCCTTTCATTGACTATGAAGGACTCGACTCCCTGCCTGGGATTGGCTCACGATGCCAGTCACCATCGCTCGCTTTGTGACATTTTCAAACAAGCAGCTTTCTACCATGCTGCCCCTCGTACTTGGGCAGAGCTCCTCAAAAAACTACCACCTCCTCCAACCTCCCCCCTTCTCTCTCCTTTGCTATGATGCCTACCAAAAAAAAAAGAAAAAAGGCAAATAAATAAATAACTTGACAACTGTTCGGTTGCTGGTGCTAACATCACTGCCTATCATCCTCGCCAATATTGTCCCATTGTTCAAATGTTTCCTTGCACTCGCCTGTCAGTCTGCCTGCATCCATCTGCTCTCTCATTTTATACTTCACTAGTAAGCTCTGCAGGGCAGAGAACTGTCTTTTTGTTCTCTTTACACAGTGCCTCGCAGAAGGGGGCTCTAGGCTATGACCAGGGCTCTTAGATATTTGTGTGGTAATACAAATAATAGGACCTGTCCCTAGCTAAAGGTGAGGCATTTCCCTCCCTCTTGCCCCCGCTCCTTATTAGCAAAGAGTGTGTTGTGCAAATTGCAACCTCACATACCAAGGAGGGGCTGGAGAGCAAGTCAAGCCCAAGGGTTTTGTAATCTGCTCTGTAGGACTTCTTGCATTAAACAGAATGTTAGAGAGAGAGCAACTGGAGGAGGGACTAACTCAATTGTTTAGTCAAACTAATACTCACATACTTAAATGCTTTACAAACACTTAGTAATTAATCCTCACATCCCCCACACGTGGCAGGGAAGTACCATAATCTAAGTTATACAGATACGGAAACTAAAGCAACAAGATTAAGTGACTTGTCCAAAGCCATAGACGGAATCAGTATCAGAATCAGCATTCCTAGCTTCATCTCTAGTCCCAGGATTAAATCATGCCTCTTGCTATAAGCCCATTGCTTATTTGTTACGAAGTGCAATCACACACACGTTATCTTTAAAAAAAATCAGTAAGGACATGAACTCAATGGAACTAACAGCACTTGGAAATTAATCCATGCGAGCTTTTTAACTCAACAATAAAATGCAGATTTAAAAAAAAAAGTTGCAATTTTTAAAAATCCGTAGTGCATTTTTAAACAGCATACTCAATAGCTCTGGTTACATCACATTCAATTACAACAGAGGAAGCGCACCCTGCTTAACATGACACTAAGAGTCGATTCATGGCAGTTGTAACTTTTGGAAAAGTTCAATTACTTAATGATGACAGTCAAGTCAGGAACCTAAGTGTCCAACAAAATCCTTGTTTGTGAAAGAAGCCTGTAGAAATCTTGTCAAGCAGGCTTCAGAAATCGCCCAAGATGACAGCTGGGAGCCTTGACTTTATATGCTGGTAGCACTTGAAAGAATTAAACCCATGAATACTTGAAGCACTGCTGGAAAGGACATTCTGACACTGCAAGTCAGCCCAGAGCTCTCTTGAAAGATACGAAGATTGACAATTTATGTTTTAAACACTTAAGAGAAATAGGGATGACTAATGCTAACAATTTAAGTGTATATTTGAATACCGGGGGGAAAAAGAACCACACTTTACTAAACGAGCCTTGAACTTAATGGGCTTAGTAAATTTACAGATGTTATAATAAGCATGTTAGACATCTCAGCTTGTGTTAGAGATGATTATATGCACATCAGCAGAAGGGGTTATAAACAACCCATTGAACGCTAACCATTTATTAAAAACATCTATGAATCATTAACCCTTTATAACTGGAATCTCAGAAAAACTCTAACATTAATCTGGGTCAGCCCCCACAAAAAATACATAATAATGTGGAGTCTTTATTCAATTCAAAGGCTTCCAACTCTGGGGCAAAAGTGTTTTACTAAGAAGCCCAACAAGAGTTGCAGATTTATCAGGGAACATAAGATAAGTTTAACTACAAACCTCCTGCATCTTTTCTCCCCCGAAAAAAAATAAAATAAAATTTTGCTTTTGACACGCCAAAGCCCTCCTTTCCCTGCCAGGTTCCTGCTGTTTTTTTCCAACAGCTGATAGAACAGAGCATGTAAAGGGGGCAAGCAAGTCCAGGAAGTCCTGGCACGTGGAGGAACCTAGACTATCTGCAGGAGTTATGCTCCTAATCAGCAGGTAAACAAGACTTGCAAGAAGCCAAGTACTGAATATCTTTACACCTCCTGTGTGTTTTCAGTAGGAGGGACTTCTCAGCTGGGAGGTGAATAGAAACAATGACAGCTCAGAAGGGAAACAAGCTAAGAGATAAACATAACCCAGTCAGACTTGCTGTCTCCCTACCCCCACCCCATCTTCTGAATCTAGAGTGCCACAGAAGTGTTAGCAGACAACGAACTGGAAGAGAGCATCTTCCTGCTACATTCCCTCGTTCTCCCACTGAAAGCAAGAGGAAAAGGAGCCTCAGATCAAGACTGGTTTTACTCAGTTTAAAGTATTAAGGAACAAATTTTACACTACCTTACAACTCTACCCATCCTGTTTACTTCACTGAGGCCAGCACAGGGTCTAAAGCAGATACTAAAACTGGATGTACGCCTGCTTCGCTGATGGAATCTGAAGGATTTCCTATAGTAACACCAGAGGAAGGGGCTGACTCCACTCACAAATAAACCCAGGAGCAAGCAGGGCAGTACTGCACAGTTTTGTGAGTGTCTTCGGCTGCCACTGAAGTCTCATTTTGGAAGACCAAGGCCATAGTTACAAAATGAATTGAAAAGCTTCAAGTTCCTTTTGCTCTTTTGTTCCAATATAAGGCGATTGCAAACAGAACATATTCAGTGTAGACACAATACCTGTATGTTCTGTACTATTCTTGGGGTTTTCTATTCTTCTGTAATTGATTAATCAAGGCAGTAATACGGGAGGAGTATGTTTAGCTTAAATGTAAATACCATACATAGTTCAATCTGCTGGTTTGAGGACCTGACTCAGGTAACAGATTCTGACATTGTGGGACTAATTTAATCCTCATGAAACTGACAAATTCAGTGCTTGCAGGAAGAGCGTTCACCAATCCCCTTAGCAGAAACTTATTGCTATGAAGAAATTTAGTTTGTAAATTTTACTTGCAGTAAGGGGAAGGAGACATATGGTAGATTCTCGATTATCCAGGATTGGGTTAAACAGGTTGTGGATTAACCAGGATGTCAAAAAAAATACACGTAACTCGCAGGGCCGGCTCTGGCTTTGTTGCCCCCTCAAGCACAAAAAAAAACAAAAACCAACAACCCACTAGGGCTTAGGGCAGCCAGTGAACCAACACCCACTCCCCGCAGCGCAGGGTGGCTGGTGAACCAATCCTTCCCTTCCCAAATTTCCTATGGATGGTGATTATCCAGGATTTTATTAACCAGGATTAATTTTTCCCTATCATCCTGGATAATGGAGAGACTACTGTATTAGCCTCAAACAAATTTGTTAGTCTCTAAGGTGCCACAGATACTCCTTTTTAAAGAGTTGGAACAATCCCTATCAAGGGATTTAGCATGCAATATCAAAATCAACCTCTAGGGGACAAACTGGCAGAAGGGGATAGCTGAGGCATCTGGGTGGATCATGACTGGTTTGAGAATCGAGTGAGAAAATGAAGCAACTATAATTTTGCCCTGTCATGACTATCATCATCTGGGTCATTGCCCCAAGACCTACACTGCTTCTTTCTCCTCTCTGTCTGGTGTCTAGCCACACAAGGAAGAGTAGGACTTGTATGAATCAATGGATCTTCTATCTTTAATGTCCTCCAGAGATCTTTTGGCATTTTAATTTACTAAGAGAGATTCTCAAAGCTCAGTCTCAGGAGGTATGTGAATGGGAGGGATTTCTTCTGCTACATTGCCTTGCTCAATATAATATTAGAGGAGAAGCGAGGAACAGAAGGTCCACTTTTAAACTTTTTTGTTATTTATGCCCCAGCATCCTGTCAACATTCCCTATCACAGAAGCTGTAACATCCAACACTTTATGAGCAACATTTTCAGAAGTGGCTACTACTTTTAGGTATTCATCTTTGGACGTGAAAGATGAAATCTTTACTTCACTGGGGCTAATAAGCATTTTGCCATTGACTTCCACGGGAGGGGGATTTTTCAGAAGTGTTGGGGATCCAGGCACTCAGCACCTCTAAAAAACATTTTAAAAAAGCCAGCAACGATCAGATCCTCAATGTCAAATTAGTCACTGAAAAATGGGAACATTCAAAATGAACAGACACTGTTGAAAACTGTGGCTTGAGTGACTACTCCAGGTCACAGAGCTAATCTGCAGCAGACCCCTGATCACCAGTCCTGTGCAAGAACCACACGCCCCTTCTCCCTCTAACACTGGCGTTTCATAACTTTGTAAGCCCGTTGGGGCAGGCCCCTCTTTTTCTTCTGTTTGTGTATAGCACCTTGGTATAGACCAGGATCCAACATCTAGTGATGGCAACACAAATAACAACAACAGTATGCACAGTAATTCCCCCACCACACACTACTATAATGCTGAGTTAGACTGTGAAGTCCTCAGAGGAGGAGGGAACCTTATCTTCATTTTGCAGAGTGAGGGATACTCTTCCTGATGCTCCATAAATTACGACAATTGCTCTGTTAGCAACAGTATGTATCTCAAAGACTGTCCCAACCACCAGCCAGACAACTGGAGACTTAGGAAATGGGTATTGGAAAGCAAGTTTTGGACTTCACATCAGTAAAAATCATATTTAAAAGCCTACAACTCTCACTCCTCTTGTCACAAGGCATCGGTAAGTGGTTGTGTCAGCAGGAGGATAAACAGAAACGCCCTGTGGGATATTGTGCATGTTCCCTACATGTCTGTTCAGATGCCTTTACAGAAACAGGTAGCCACAGCATCCTGACTCCCCAAAGGAGCGAGAGCAACCAAGGGGGAGCGGTAAGTAGAGGGAGGAAGAGAAAGAGCTAAGTCAGTGGTTCCCAACTTGTGTACTTCCCCCAACCCATCTCAACGTGTGACTTGTCCGACCACGCTCAGTTTCCCTCTCCCATCCTCCTCCACTCCTGTTCTCCCCTCTCCGGACTGTTCATTTTTATTCTCCCATTCAGTGGCTTCCCCTCTCCAGTCAGCAGAAGGCTGCCAGCTAGAGGCAGGGTGCTCACTGGTGGCTCCACAAGGCCAGATCACAGATGCCCAAGCCAGCCACGGCAAGGAGCTTAAAGCCAAGGAGTCGCTGCTTGAGCTAGCAGCCATGTGAATACCATCCTTTGGCTAGTTTCATGGGGGGCAGAGCAGGAGCAGAAGGCAGCTGGCTTCCAAGGCTGCTTTACACACAAAGTCACAGTCTGTACAACGGGGAGGTAGATCCAAGGCTCTGGGGTTTACTCCAGCCCCGCTGTTCTTCCTCCGGTATTCTGGGGGGTCGACCCCCGGGTAGGAAACACAGCCCTGGGTTAATAGGCACACCCACTAGCCACACCCTCCCCTGCTGCCAGCAAGAGGGGGGGGGGGGGGGGGGGGGGGGGGGGGGGGGGGGGGGGGGGGG